>CM077153.1:103366946-104566946 GCA_039583875.1 Platanthera guangdongensis
TTATACGTGAGTCAACACATTGGTCTACACATTGAAGGATTACATTGTATAGTTATGTGTTTCCTGACCCACTATAACCTGATATTAGGTTGTTCTTAGCAATATAGTCCTGCAAGAACATAACTAAATAAAGAGCATCAAATACAACTCAATTCATCTTAGTTCAAGGGACACTTCTTTAAATCAGGGATATTGTGGATACAATACCGAACAAATTGGATGAAAATTTATTGATTGAAAGGAAGCTTGTAGAAAGCTTCTCAATGCCAAAGACTATCCTTCCTCTCATTGATGGATTTTTAGCCTTTAAGGAGAGTGGCATTTGATATAATAATGCTAATGATAAAGGGAAGGCTCCTCAAAGTCAACCCTCCTTCAAGAATGTAATCTTTCCTACAAATCAGTATGACCTTGAGGCATCCTACGATCATTTTGCTAGACCAACACACATTGCCTCTAACAAGAATAACCAAGGATGGAGCCGTCACAGAAATCTTGGAACGAATGCTCTCAAGGCATTTCATGAAGACATCATCCTTCAGCATTATTGTCCATTTGTTTATGGATCAAATGCTAAGAAAGCATTGAATGTCAAAAAAGTTGCTAAAAAGCCATATGAGACAAATGTCGAGCGTATAATGTTCTCAGGAGGCTTCTACTTCTAGATTAGTAGCTCATGCCAGACCTCCCGTTCAAAAGATGAGGTAGGAGAATAAAAGAAGGTACAACATATTTAATTGTTGGTGTTGTGACAAAATTGGTCATTTCTTCATAGATTGTTGGTTCAATTGTAATAATTATAATACTCCACTAGTTAACAATGCAAGAATGACCTCTCATAATGTTAACATTCCTAGCTGGGTTTATCTAACAAGGAACCGAGGACATAAATTTGTTTGAGTTCCTTAGGATATTTAATCTGTGAATGCAGGTATGTCTAAAGACCAATAAAAATCCTATGTGGTATTTAGATAGTAGATGTTCAAGCATATGACCTGAACAAGAAGCCTTCTATAAAATTTCACCTCAGTCGAAGATGGCCCAAAAGTTATTTTTGGCATGTATGATAGAGGAATGACAAAAGGCTATGATATGATTTCCAATGGTATAGTGTCTTTCACAGAAGTGGCTTATGTTGAGGGATTACAACATAATCTTATAAGTATAAGTCAATTATGTAACAAATCGTATATGGTTGAGTTCTACAAGGACAAGTGTTTGATAAAGTAATATGTTAACTCGGAAAATATTTTATCAGGCACTCGGAGTAGAAATATTTTGTTTAAATTTTTTTTCTTAGAGTCTTCTACACCAGTGTGCTTTTTGGCAAAAGATGGTGCATGGCTTCAAACTACTAAACATCGAAACGTTCAGCGGAACAGATTACCCGTTAGAACACGTTAACAACTTTACCACAATTATGAGGATCTATAATGCGCCAGACCAGCTGCTCTGTCAAGTATTCACAATCACTCTCAAAGGCCAAGATGTATCTAGTTCCATTCCCTGAAGGAGGGAACTATCGGAAACTTCGCGGAACTGACAAGGCAATTCGCCAACCATGCGCGTGCCTGCACGCGACCAGGCGTACGCCAGCTGCCAGGTGGGTGCGCCCACCCATTACCAGGCGGGCGCGCACATCGGCGCGCGGCCAGGCGCGTGTTAAATTTTCTCAACGTGGTCAGCAAGATAGCCCAAACGCCAAATTAATATCTTCGGAACTACCCAGTTCGCACGCTGAACCTGCGGAAACCCAAGGACTAAGGTTGCACCCAACAAAACAATGGAAGCACAAGAAGATCTTATTATGCATTCACTTCATTACAATCCGAGGCATACATAGCGAGACATGATTTGCGCTAGTATTACAGCTGTAAACAGAAAGAACCAAAAAACAAGCCGGGCGGACAAAACCCGGAGTCCGCCGAGACCGCCGAGGTCGCCGAGAGCCGCCAGACCGCCCAAGCTATGCTGCAATCCGCCGAATACCACGGAGTCCGCCGAAACCGCGAGGTCGCGCGGACACACCGTTATTCGCCTCCTGCTGAACCCGAACTGAGGAACTCCCCTACCCGCCTGAAGCCGGCGGACAGGTTATTGAAGGGGAAAGTTGAAACAGAACTGACAAGCCGCAGAACGACTCTCCTGCTGAGTCCGCAGAGACCGCACACTTCCAAGCACTGACGAAGTCACAGCCAAACTCCTGGCTCCTTGAAGTTATCCGCGCGACCTGCACACAGCAAACCGTCAGCCTGAAACAATCCGCGCGGACTGATAAACACAGACCGCAGCACTCGCCCAACCCAAAATACTGTTCACCTCACGTTACTTGTAGTTACTGTAGATGTGCCAGGGGGTCCTATTTATAGGCCAGGTGAGGAGTGTGGTCACCGCCCATGAGATAGCGACACCGCCCCAGCCGCGCGAACACAAAACGACTGTCCGCTCAGTCCGCGAGGACTTAGCCAGTCACCAAGGGAAACCGCCAGGAGCAAGGCAACCATTTGACGAACCCTCTCCAGTCCGCCCAAGCTAAGCGGACAAGGCACCAGCCCGCAAAGCTCCAACTGCTTCAGGACAGCACCTTCTTCAATGGCAGTCCGCACCAACCCGAGGCAGTCCGCAAGACTCACACCTCAATCCGCCACAAGTCCACGACCAAAGGCAAACAGCAACAGTCCGCCCGGTCACAGCGGACTTGGCGGATACGGCGGACACCATGAACTTGACACCAAGTGTGACCAAGTCCAAAACCATCAAGGGCCAGTGCGAGCATGGCGGACACAAAGACCCGTCCGCCAAACACCCTAGCACAGACCGCAACCAGTCCGCGAGCTCCTCGCACTTGTCCAACGCAGCAAGCACCAGCCGGACTCCAAACATCAGTCCGCCAACCGGTCTCCATAGCAAGACCTGCGGTAACACCTGAGCTCGGCAAGGCCTCAGCCAAGCTCAAGGCTCAGTCCGCAACAGCCCCAACCGCGGACACACCAGTCCGCAAGGCTTCCCGCGAACTCGAACCATCCCGCCAACAGCTCAAACTTGCACCCGCGACCACTGAGCAAAGCACCAGTCCGCAGGCCTCTCTATCCGCAGATACCAGGCCGCACTAAACCGCGGACACAATGCAACAACCCGCTCAGAACACAGCTGGCTTCCACCAGACTTCTCACCAGGCCGCAACCTCAGTCCGCCCAGTCCGCCCAGTCCGCCAAAGCTGTCCGCACAGGCCGCGCGGCCTGTCCCGTCACCCACTTCCACTTCACAAATTTCAAACACTCCCCCTTGAAGTGAGAAGTGGTGACCAAGCCCAGCAAGCTGCGCAAGCGTTCAAAGGGCCCCTTCGACAGCGGCTTCGTGAAGATGTCAGCAAGATTATCTTCACTCCGAACATGCCCGACCAGCAGAGACCCCTCCAACACCTTCTCCCTGATGAAGTGGTGATCAATCTCTTCCTTCATGGCACCTTCCCACTCCTTCACTCCAGTGGCCTCGTTGAAGTTTGCAGGCTCTCGCTCATCCAGAGGACCTGCAAAGAAGCAGGAGACAAAGCTCACTGCATTCCCATCACAGTACCGAGCCGGTGGCTTAACCACCCTCTTCGATCTTCGAAGACACGGCTCCTTGCTCACGGCTTCCGTTGCTTCTTCAGGCTCCACTCCTACCTGGGGCAAGCATTGAGCAGTGCTCCCCCTGCTTCCTGAGCCAGAAGGCTCAGCCTCGGAGTTCGAAGCAACAGGAGCTGCTGGTGAAACAGCAAGCTCCTCTTCCAAGCCTTCAGCATCCTCCACCGGTGCTTCCTCAACCTTGCTACTTCCGGTAGGCTCCACCGAGCCACCTCCATATGACGTCAGCTCGTCAAAGACAACGTCTCTTGACACCACGAACTTCTTCGTCACAGGGTCCATGCACTTCCATCCCTTCTTCCGCTCATCATAGCCAACAAAGACAAGTTTCCTTGCCTTCGCATCCAGCTTTGTCCGTGAAGCATCCGGGACATGTACGTAGCAAGTTGAACCGAACACCCGAAGGTGTCCAACACTCGGCTTCTCCTTCAGCAACAGCTCAATGGGCGTCTTCATGTTGATAGGGCTGAGTGGCATCCGGTTGATAACATATGCAGCACAAGACATTCCCTCCGCCCAAAAGGACCTCGGGATATCTTTCGCATGCAGCCAGCATTTGCAGGTTTCCGTCAAATGACGGATCTTCCGCTCCGCTACCCCATTTTGTTGTGGAGTGTGAGCACAAGTAAGCTCCCGTTGGATCCCGTGCTTCCTGCAGAAGTTAGAAAACTCGGAAGAGACAAACTCTCCCCCGTTATCAGTTCGAAACTTCTTAATCCGCAAGCCAAGCCGGCCTTCTACCAACTCCTTGAACTCCACAAACAAACGGAAGGCATCCGACTTCTCCTTTAAGAAGTACACCCAAGTATACCTTGAGTAGTCATCAACCAAGACAAGCATGTATTTGCTTCCACCAAGGCTGGCAGTGACAGTCGGTCCCATCAGGTCGCCATGAATACACTCCAATGGTTTCTTGCTCCTTGTTTGAGATTTATCAAACGGAAGGCGATGTGCCTTACCGTATTGACAGCCCGCACAAACATGCCCATCACCAAAGGAAGACAACATCGGCAACCCCCTCACCAGACTTCTACTCGCCATTGCCTTCAGCTTGTCCATGCCAACATGCCCCAGCCTCTCATGCCAGATAGCCGCACTATCATTGGCCCTCATCTTATCAACATAGGCACTGGTGGAAAGAACAAACAAGTTCTTCACCCTCCTCCCAACATGAGCAACATCAGCCTTTACCGCTGATACGTTGCGAAGGAACCTCACGTCTGTTGGCCCAAACAGAACGTGATACCCAGCGTCCACCGCGTTGGTCACCGAGAAGAGGTTCTTCTTCATGCCCGGCACGTGATACACACTCCTTAACATGAGTGGCCCCTGATCACTACCCAAAGACACGACCCCCTCCTTCTCTACTGCATAAACAGTATTATCAGCAGTGATAATAGCTTCATTACCTGAGTAAGCCTGCATGGAGGTGAACTTTGACTTGTCTCCGGTGAGGTGATGACCACACCCGGAGTCGACGATCCACTCGCTGTTGAAGTCCTCAGCAGATAAGGCCCGGACACAAGTGCCCGTCATGAAGGCTCCTCCCCATTCTGCTTCTCCACTTCGTGAGCAAGCTTCCTCCTTTCCCGCAGCATGCCCAGGCTGCAGTTTGACCTTGCAGTCCCGCTTGAAGTGCCCTCGCTGATGACACCGGTAGCACTTCAGATTCTTCTTCCAGTCCTTAGGAGCATTGCTCCTCTCCGGCGGATATGAAGTTGAAGTCTCCTTCTCAACAGCTGCCTGCACCTTCTTCTTCTTCTTCCCTTCCCATCCCTTCTTCTTGCCTGAGAAGAGAGCCTCGCTGCCTTCCTGATTCAGATTCACTCCAGCCATCTGCCTTGCTAAGCTCTCCTGCGAGGCAAGCAGATTCTCCAGCTCCAGCAGAGACGGCTGAGTAGCCCACCCTTGAACAGACGTAACAAAGGCCACATACTCCTTCCGCAAGCCGCGGAAAATGTGCCTTTTCATCTTTGCCTCAGAGATAGGCTCATCAGGATCCAGTGCCGACAGCTCAGCACACAAGCTCTTCATCTTTAAGAAGTACCTGGAGATGGAAAGGTCTCCCTGAGTTGCCCTGGCCAACTCATTCTCCAGGAACTGAAGCCGCGCCACATTCTTCCTATTGAACAACTCATCAATGGTTGTCCAAATATCAGCAGCCGACTCACATCCAATGATGTGATCAAACAGTTCCGGAGAGACAGCTCTCTTCAGAACGAACTCTGCCTTAGCATTAGTTCTTCTCCAGAGCCTCACCTGCTCAGCAGTACCGAAAGCAGCAGTTACTTCCTGTCTGTCGTCTCCACCGACAACTTCCCACAGCTCCTCGCCTAGAAGATAACTCTTCATGCACGACTTCCACTTTTTATAGTTAGTCGGCGTTAAGAGTTCAATGCCCAGACCTCTTGCTAAGCTCCCTTCCATTGCAGTCACCTGTTGGTACCCTTCAGCAGCTCCGAGCAACAACACAGGTTGATCACCACTCAATCACTGAGTAACAACACTGGCTGACCTCCGCTCACGCAACTGAACCTCCGCAACCTCAGAAACCTGGCTCTGATACCATGTTAAATTTTCTCACGTGGTCAGCAAGATAGCCCAAACGCCAAATTAATATCTTCGGAACTACCCAGTTCGCACGCTGAACCTGCGGAAACCCAAGGACTAGAGGTTGCACCCAACAAAACAATGGAAGCACAAGAAGATCTTATTATGCATTCACTTCATTACAATCCGAGGCATACATAGCGAGACATGATTTCGCTAGTATTACAGCTGTAAACAGAAAGAACCAAAAAACAAGCCGGGCGGACAAAACCCGGAGTCCGCCGAGACCGCCGAGGTCGCCGAAGCCGCCGAGACCGCCCAAGCTATGCTGCAATCCGCCGAATACCACGGAGTCCGCCGAAACCGCGAGGTCGCGCGGACACACCGTTATTCGCCTCCTGCTGAACCCGAACTGAGGAACTCCCCTACCCGCCTGAAGCCGGCGGACAGGTTATTGAAGCTGGGAAAGTTGAAACAGAACTGACAAGCCGCAGAACGACCTCCTGCTGAGTCCGCAGAGACCGCACACTTCCAAGCACTGACCGAAGTCACAGCCAAACTCCTGGCTCCTTGAAGTTATCCGCGCGACCTGCACACAGCAAACCGTCAGCCTGAAACAATCCGCGCGGACTGATAAACACAGACCGCAGCACTCGCCCAACCCAAAATACTGTTCACTCACGTTACTTGTAGTTACTGTAGATGTGCCAGGGGGGTCCTATTTATAGGCCAGGTGAGGAGTGTGGTCACCGCCCATGAGATAGCGACACCGCCCCAGCCCGCGCGAACACAAAACGACTGTCCGCTCAGTCCGCGAGGACTTAGCCAGTCACCAAGGGAAACCGCCAGGAGCAAGGCAACCATTTGACGAACCCTCTCCAGTCCGCCCAAGCTAAGCGGACAAGGCACCAGCCCGCAAAGCTCCAACTGCTTCAGGACAGCACCTTCTTCAATGGCAGTCCGCACCAACCCGAGGCAGTCCGCAAGACTCACACCTCAATCCGCCACAAGTCCACGACCAAAGGCAAACAGCAACAGTCCGCCCGGTCACAGCGGACTTGGCGGATACGGCGGACACCATGAACTTGACACCAAGTGTGACCAAGTCCAAAACCATCAAGGGCCAGTGCGAGCATGGCGGACACAAAGACCCGTCCGCCAAACACCCTAGCACAGACCGCAACCAGTCCGCGAGCTCCTCGCACTTGTCCAACGCAGCAGCACCAAGCCGGACTCCAAACATCAGTCCGCCAACCGGTCTCCATAGCAAGACCTGCGGTAACACCTGAGCTCGGCAAGGCCTCAGCCAAGCTCAAGGCTCAGTCCGCAACAGCCCCAACCGCGGACACACCAGTCCGCAAGGCTTCCCGCGAACTCGAACCATCCCGCCAACAGCTCAAACTTGCACCCGCGACCACTGAGCAAAGCACCAGTCCGCAGGCCTCTCTATCCGCAGATACCAGGCCGCACTAAACCGCGGACACAATGCAACAACCCGCTCAGAACACAGCTGGCTTCCACCAGACTTCTCACCAGGCCGCAACCTCAGTCCGCCCAGTCCGCCCAGTCCGCCAAAGCTGTCCGCACAGGCCGCGCGGCCTGTCCCGTCACCCACTTCCACTTCACAAATTTCAACAGCGCGCACCCACGCACGCGGGCCCATGCGCTCGCCCGCGCCTGCGCCCATGCATGACCGGTCGCGCGCGTCCGCACGTTACCAGGCGGGTGCATGACTGCACGCGCCCGTGGGCAAGTAAGCGCATGTCTGCCCGTATGCGCACCCATGCACGCAGGTGCACCAACTGCTTTCTCTAGGCACATTCTCCGCCTCTCCCTCTCTTCCTTGGCATATTCTAACATTTTTACCTGAGTTTACAAGGCACCGTTATCCGTTGTCTCAAGCCTATCACCCTTTGCCATCGTCGCCACTGTAAAAAGTTAGCAAAGGGAATATCCTTATTTTTCTTCGCCAGAGCCGGTCTCTTGCAACAAGGATATGGGCGGCAATTGTTGGGAATGAGATCTATCTTTATAAGTATGGGTATTCGCATAACCACACCTCCAATGATCTTCACCAAAGGTAGTGGGGTCATGGGTTTGACAGCACGCACGATCACCGCGCCCGATCCCCCCGCACACTGATCCCATCACGCGTAATGAACGAACCACCACAGATGCAGCCATGCCACCATCGGGCGACCGGCCTCACCCTCGGTCACTAGCCGCCCCTCCACTCACCACGTTGGGCGCTCCCCCTCGGTCGCCGGCACGCAATCGAAGCGGCGGCCTCGGCACGCACACCCCCTTGGCCGCCGACCGCGATCGAGCTAGCAGCCATGAGGACCGCTCCTCCTTGGCTGTCGACCGTGGCCAAGAGAGCTGCTACGCGGGCCACACTACCTCAGCCGTCGGCCGTGTTCGAAAGAGCAGCCGCATGGGCCGCTCTTCCTCGGCCGCCGGCCTTGGCCTAGAAAGCGGTCGTGCGGGCCGATCTCCCTCGGCCACCGACCGCAGCCGAGCGAGCGGCCGCACCGATCGCGGCCGAAGGAGCGGCGGCGCGGGCTTCTCCCCCATCGGCTGTCGACTGTGGCTAAGAGAGCGGCCGTGCGGATAGCTCTACCTCGGAAGCCGACGCGCGGCCGAGGAGATGGTAGCGCCGGATGCTCCTCCTCGGCTGCCCGCGCGCGGCTAAGGGAGAGGCCAAGACGGCAGCTGCTACTTAGCCATCACCGGCGGTCCTCCCCTCGCCGGCAAAATTGCCAGCACGTTCGTCGGCTGCCCTTGAAAGTCCATCCCCGTCGTCCGATCATTTGGGGTCTTTCCCTGCTGTATGATTCGCGTGTAACCACCCACTAACAGCCGAGTTAGTGGGGGAATTTTATTTAAAATTTAATAAAATATTTAAGGTGTAAATAGCAGGATTAATTATCGTAAATATGCGACCCTAAACGAAAGGAAAAATATTAATTTCGGGTGGTTATTGAAAGATAATACTATGGGTAGATAATCACCTAGAGGGGGGGTGAATAAGTGTCTTTTTAAAGTACTTTTTCAATTCTTTGTCACTTAACTATTCAGAAGAAATTATGTTCAGCAGATGATTTACTTAAGAGATTAGCTTCACAATAACTCAGCACAATTGAACCACTGAACTCAGCACATGCAAATCTCAGATCATATCATAAGCAAAAATAAATCACAGCACACAACACACAAAGAATTTATAGTGGTTCCCCTATCTAAGGTACATCCACTTTCCCCCTACTTACTCACTAGCAATGTGCTAGATAAGGTTATAGCTCCTTCTCTTCTACTCAGATCCAAAGATCTTACATGCTCAGTTTATGTTAAGAAACCAATACCCAGACCAACAGGTCCTACCTCAGAGAGTCACCAATTCTCCTACCTCAAGTCCCTCAAAAATCCTACCTCAACCTTTATAACACAGGCTTACACCTCAGTGATCCCACTCAAATCACCTACCTCAGGTCCCTCAAGAACCACACCTCAGACTTTATAAATTATGCTTACAACTCGGAGATTAGATCTCCTACCCACTCAGATCTGAAGGAGATCTTACAAAATTAAGAGGTAAAAATGAAATTTTATCCTTAGATAATAGTAAATCAATAATCTGACTTATCTGAAGGAATTCAGATTCTTCAATTCAACTGCACTTGATAGATTCTTGAAAAGTAGGCTGACTGAAAAGATACTTCTCTAGATCTACAATGTTCTTGATGTTGATCTGCTTGATTTCCTTGAAGAAATTGTAGAACATATCCACTTGATTCTTCTGATCACTTGATGAAAGGATCTGAAGACATTCTTGAAGACCTTTGTCTTATTCCTTCTTCTCAGGATTGTCGCTCTCCTCTGACTTAGAAAAATCAGAATGAGAGAATGGAGTGATTTGTCTGATTAATCTTCTTCTTACTTTTCTATGTAGATAACCCCCTTATATATAGCCTTCGTGGATTGTTTGTTTCTGATTGATGACATTATCATGTGACATCATACAACAAATTCTCCCTTAATCTGTTTCTGTTAAGATATCACATTATTGTAGCTGATGTGACAGTTCTGACTTGTCTTGACACTTCTATGTTGACTCTGCACATTTTCAAAAACATTAGTGTCGATATGTCCAATGTGTCTCGACACTTGTGTCGAGACATCTTAGCAGTCTCGACACAATTTTACATAGAAGAATTTTCATCTGATCTTTAAAGTGTCTAGACAGTTGACTTGTCTTGACACAACTGTCATTTGTGTTGACATCTTAATTCTGCACTGTGTCGAGACAGTTGAATTGTCTCGACATAACTGTCTCCCGGGTGTCGACACTTCTATGCTTGCTTTATTTCTTCACTGTGTTAAGATAGTTGAATTGTGTCGACACTCCAGTCTGCCTGTGTTGACTCTTTAATCTTTCATTGTGTCGAGACAGTTGATTTGTCTCGACACTATTTTTTAGTATAAATTTCAGTCTTCTTTGTGTCGAGACAGTTGTATTGTCTCGACACTTATTCTTTGAATCTTCCATGTGTTGAGTTAGCTGACTTATCTCGCCACAGCTGACTTAGCCTTCAAAGTGTCGAGTTAGCTGACTTGTCTCGACACTGCTGACTTAATCTTCAAAGTGTCAAGATAGCTGACTTGTCTCAACACTGCCCTTGCAATTGTGTCGACATAGTTGAAGTGTGTCTACACTTTTGTACTTAGCCATTTTTCTACACTACAAGTTGCTAGATGTAGACTGTGCTGGCTTCACTCAGCACCGTGCTGACTTCACTTGACTCTGTGCTGACTTCACTCGACGCTTTTGTACTTAGACAATTTTCTTCACTTTCTAGTCAGCTTCTTTGTGTTCACCTGTCAATATGACTTGAACCACCTGTCCAATCAATATAAAATAGGCAACCTGCATACATAAACTGAAACATACATCAAATACATACTTGTGTATATCATTGAGTTGAATGGGCTTATTCAAATCAAGTACATTGTGTCCAATGTACCCAACAATCACCCCCTATTTGGAGAAGTCATAACCCCAATTCAATGATATACACCACAATACCAAAATATAATAATTATGATGCATATTCAGAAGTGTTGAACAAAATATGAAGTACACAACAATAATAACATAGATAGAATATAGTGCAAGCCAATGTTTTCATTATAATTTGTCAAAGATTACATTTTTCAATTGTTATATTGTTCTTTAAAAACAAAATTACATAATGCCTAGAAACTATATTCTAAGAATCTTCTGGCTCTCTAATGACAATGCCTTTTCTAGATTGAATTTTAGTTTGGACCTCTGGCACTTTGTCATCAGCCACCTTATCCATTCCCTTGGCATTCTTAGCTTTAGTAATTTCTTCTTACTTGTTTCTTTTCCTTTCATGATAATGATAGGGCTTGGAGAAATACTTGATGGGCTCAATTGAGTCAGCTGGAAACTTCCCTGCCTTCAGATCTTTTCAAAATTTCTGGATGTTCTCCTGCTGCTTGGTGTGCTTGGCCCACTCTTTCTTTGTATACCATTTCTTCCTGTCAGTTGTATTATTATTGACTACTTTCCATGCAGTAAGTATAATTGATCTAGACTTTAGACTCCATTGCTCAAAGTCAGGCTTAGCTTCAACTTGCTCCCCGAATCTTTTCTTTAATAGTTGAGCTTCTTTTCCTTTAATAATGTAGAATCAGTCATCTCCACCACCTCACATACTACATTCTGAATATGTGGTGGAGGACTGTACATAAATTGGACAGCAGTTTGAATAGCTTCAAAAGGAGCTGGTTGGCAATTAGACTCTGTAGTTTGGTCTCGATCATACCATAGGGGATTATAGCCTAGAGTCTCTTTGATGCTATTTGATATCCAAGTAGCATGTTTAGAGCTTGCCTTTATCATTACTCTCTCCCCCTTTATGACTTCTCTTTCAACATGATCTCTCAAGTCATTCTTGTGAAATCTTACTTGTCCATCCAGATAATTGATTCCTGAGGATAAAGAATTCTTTTCTTTGAGCAGATGTTCATCCAATTCTTTGTGAGATGCTTTCACTGCCTCAACTAAAGAGGTTTTATAAGTAGATAGCTGTGTTTCAATCTCCTTGGAAGTAGAAGTTATCTTTGTTTCTAAAGCAATAGTCTGCTCAGCCAGCTTGACCATTGAAGTATTATTCAGTTCAATCATGTTTTCATTCATCCTATTTTGATTTTTCAAGTACATAGCCTTGTTTTATAGCTATTTCATCTTCACTTTGTTTTTGGATTCTTGTGGTTGTTTTGCAATGTATACCACAACATTTGCTCCTCTCTCAAAGAAATCTGTCATATCTTTCTTTAGCATATTTACTTCAAATGTTATAGATTTTATGTCCCCAGCCAACTGAAACTGCAACTCTTTATTGCTTTCATCTACATACTTTTCATGTTGTGTTCTTTGTTGGTCAAGCATTATCTGCAGTTGAACTATAATTAAGCTTAAATCCACAACAGGAGCAGGAGTTGTGCTTGACTGTATAGTTTTCTTATAACTTCTACTTCTCTTTTTTATTTCAATTAATTTCCTCTTCTTTATCTGAGAGGCTTCTTCCTCCTCAAATTCAGATGAACTAACCATTTTAACAGAAGTAGGCTCTTTAGCTGTTTCAGTAGATGGGGCCTGATCTGCTAACTCCCTCTCAACCATTGCATTTTCTTCAGCAATTTTGGTGTTATCCAAGTTATCCTCATTTTGCTGCTCTATAACATCAAGAATAGGGTCTTCTGGAATAGCAGATATTTCCCCTAGATATCTAAATCTGTATTTAGAATAACTTCTTCTTTAGTTTCATTGGGAATTGCATCCTCAATCTCTCTCTCAGGCATATCTTGGTCTGGAACTTCTATTTGTTCCAACACATTATTTAGCTCTTGTACTACTTCCATTACAATAGTGTTAACACTATCCATATCGATTTCCTGCAGTACATTGAGGTTCTCCCCCTCAATTTGATCCTTCTCTTGTAATTTCTCCCCCTCCACCTGATCACCAGTTCTTGGTGAGGACCTTGGAGATTTCTCAGCTATTGTATCATCCTGTTTTTCAGAGCTTGAACTTGTTCTTCAGATTGACTAGAAGAATCTTCTTCCAAAACTATAGCCTTCTTCTTTTTCTCTTTCTCCTTCTCAGCCACAGGTGTTTCTTTTGATAGGACTTTATCCCATCTAGCCAGAATTCTCACATCCATTCTTCTAATATGATTAATTTTGGATCCAATCTTTAGATTGAGGCTGTCTGGTATAGTATGAACCAAGTACAGAGTTAGAATTATCCCCATATTGGGCTTCTGCATACTATCAGCAATTTTGTTAAAGACCACCCTACTCCAGTTAGTCTTGATTTTGAAAATCACTCTTGTCTTAAGCTCAAACATCTGAGCAGATATTCTGTCATGTGCTCATGTTTTACACAGCAACACCTTCCCAATAATTTCAGACAGGAATTTTCCTTGTGAATTCATACCCTTCTTATTCATGGTGCTTCCTATCTTAGTGGTTGGGGACAATTCACACCACACCAGTGCTTCTGCAGTCCTGACAGAATCAAGGTCATCTTCCTGAACAATACTTGGCATTTGAAAAATCTTTGCCAATCTCCTGGTTGTGATCTTAACTTTTGCTCCATTCACTGTAGACTTAATCTTTGCTGAGTTTGAATCTAGTTTAGCATTGGAGAAGAATTCTGAAACTTCTCATTTCCAGATGTTTGTCAGTTCAGAGAGAAGATATTCCTGACCTACTTCTTTGATTAGGTCAATGCATTTTCTAATTTCTTCTTGCGTCGTAACGAATCCATTACGCACTAGTTCATAACCCTAAAAGATGTTGTCGTCATGCTTGAGAGACATTGGAGTTGAGAGAAAGGATTGATGAGTGTCGACTAAATAGGATTCTAGGTCTAGACACTCAGGAATCAAAATCTTAAGAAATCAAGAAGGCGTAATCGATTCCTACTCACACACCCTTTTTATAGTCCAATCTTTCCTGAAGATGAAAGAGTGCATTGCATTTAGACTATTCTAAATTTTTAGGTAAACACCTAGTGTCGACACAAGGAAAGGTTCTTTGTCGAGATGTGTCTACACAAGTCGACACAAGGATTATGTCTCTCAACACATACCTTAGGGTCTCGACACACTTGATGTCTCGACATTTATTTTATTGTCTAGACACTTTGCAGTTATGTAGTGTCGACACACTTTCCAATGTCTCGACCCTTCTTAAGATGTCTCGACACATTCTTTGGTGTCTCGACATAACTTTCGACTTAGTCAAAATTTTGTTTTCTAAAATGTAGATTCTGGACATTTTTAAGGTCTATTCTTGATATTTAGGTAATTAAACTTAATTACTGACAATTTATTTTATTCTTATTTTGTATCAGTTTTCATATTTGCATCAATTACTCAAGATTCAATATTCCAATTGCAAACTTAAAGAAATTAAATTATTCTTCTTCTAGGCGCTTAGTAAAAATATCAGCAATTTGTTTATTTGTTGGAACAAATTCTAAACTAATATGTTCATTTTCTACATGCTCCCTAATGAAGTGATATATAATTTCAATATGTTTTGTTCTACTATGTGAAACAGGATTGTTTGCAATTGATATAGCACTACTAGAATCACAAAATAAAGGAATTTTACTTAGTTGTAAGTTGTAATCTTTTAACTTATGCTGAATCCAAAGCAACTGTGCACGGCAACTTCTAGCTGAAATGTACTCAGATTCAATTATGGAAATTGCTACAATTGTTTGCTTTTTTGCTGCTCCATGACACCAACCTCCTTCCAAAGAATTGACATGAGCCTGAAGTGCTTTTCCTATGTTCTTTACATCCCGCATAATCTGCATCTGAATAGCCTATGAGTTCAAAATCAAAATTCCTGGGATAACATAGACCAAGATTAGGTGTTCTATTTAGATTTCTCAATATTCTTTTTACTGTTGTATAGTGAGATTCTTTAGGGCATGCTTGATACCTACCACAGACACAAGTAGCATACATTATGTCTGGTCTACTAGCTGTTAGATAGAGTAGTGATCCAACTATGCCCCTATACAAGGTGATATCAACTGGAATTGTCAACATCATCCTTGTCTAAAGACATACTAGACCCCATAGGAGTTCCCATTGAAGCGGCTATTTCGATGTCATACTTCTTGATTAAATCCTTGAACTTAGATTGACTAATGAAAAGTCCATCTATTGTTTGCTTAACTTGGATACCCAAGAAAAACTTGAGTTCACTCATGCTACTCATCTCAAACTTACCTTGCATAAGTTTGGCAAACCTAGTGCAAAGTGACTCATTAGTAGAACCAAATATAATGTCATCAACATATATTTTTACTAAGATGGTCTTGTCTTTGACTTCCCGTAGGAATAGTGTGTAACACTCCCTATCCGTCGCATATCATAAAGCAGTAGGTACGGCCGGGCCCCGACGCCATATATCACGGACAACTAAGAATCAACGTCCTACAAAGAGTTCATTCTAGCGGAAGCAATTTAAAGGTTGCAAAACAAAGAACCCAGCAAAAGCATGAATGTCCCCTACAAAACCCAATAGGAATGAACGTACAATACACAAGTACAATGGCCTTAAGGCCTTACAATTGTTTACTCAAATTATAGTGTTTTCTAAACATCGGCATGTAGGTCGGACACACATGAATAACACAAGTAAACATTCAAATTTGGCCTTCCAGGGCCGGCTCAGCAACAAGGGGTTTTTTCCCGCTATTTACCACTTGGCTCTGCAACACCTGCAAGCAACAATCCACCGCAACGATGGCAAACAAAAGCAATGGTCAGCTATGCTGACCAAATTATAACGATCCTGCCCCCAAACTCGGGGCGGCGATGCTCCTTCCCTGCACTTTATTAGCATAACCAAGATGTATAGTGTAAACACACTTCATCACAGGTGCTGGCACTCACGGACACGCACCCCGTGCTCTTAGGGTACATTCTCGGTGAACACGGTCAAAGTCTGCTGACTCACCGCCACCCCCATGGTGCCAATAACTTGTGAGCATTTGGTCTTTCTGGCCACTGCCTAAGACCCTCTATCTATGCCAACGGCAAGTGCCACGTACCTTTAGGTCTCTTTAAACGAATGACATAGAGCGGGTACGGTTCCGCCTAACCCGTTGCTCGCACCGCCCTGTCACCTTAAGACATGGGCGCGGGTCAAACTTCCCCGAGTCCCAATCCGATCACATACTTCACATAACCCAGTTATGTGCAAGTTGGCTCCCATGCCACCAAGATGGCAGAATCACGCATCTACCCAGTTTTCCGGGTGCACCTTGGATTTAGTCCCCAAGGCTCCCTGTTGCAATTTACCACGTAGAAAACCCGAAAAAATGCCATTGTCGTGGAGCCTTCTCCGGCCATTCATGCAATGCAACATCACCGATCTAGACCAACTTGTCTGGGTAGGCTTCACACATCATGTCTATTTCCGTTTCTCGATTACGGACTCTCATGCAAAACAACGGGGACTATTCATGTCTACCCGAAGGAACGCCTCAAACTCACCGCAAACTCGTGAGAGCGGGCTTCCTATGCAAAGAAAAGAGGACTTCACATGTCCTAGGATGAGAATCGTTACCCTAGCATTTCTCCTTGGCGCCATGGAAATCTATGCAGATAAAAAGCACCGCAATGCCCTCGCCTCCATAGATTTGAAGTCGGCTTGCGATTTGGTGTTCTGAAGCTCCGCTGGCAGCCAGATCTAGCTTCCTTCTTCTTCCTTGCTCTCCCCTCTCTCTAGAAGTTTAGAAAGAGAATGCTTAAAGGAAATAAATGCTTGACAACCCTATTCCCGGGTATATACCAGCAAGAAAAACCTTGAGCCATTAAATCCTAAAATAAGGAAACGGACGACCACGATTCTCACTTGAAATCCAAAATTTAGGCCGAACACGCCTTGTGACACTCCTATGTCCAGGGTCGTGTTCCCAATTCGCCGCCGAAACAGACGCGTCCCGAAAATAACATGGGCTCTCGACACGCCCATATCTGGATCACCATGCCTGTGTCATCTAGTACACGCCCGTGTTGACAGGTGTGTTCCTCCATCGACACAGGACCGAAAATGCCCGAAAGGGACACGAGTACTCGACACGCCCGTGTCGCATTTGATAAGCCTCTGTCTACCTGACATGGCCCTCATGTGGACCCCGTATATCACCCTCACCACGGCCGAGCTTCACCTCATGAAGGACGCGGCCTGGGATACGCCCGTGTCTCAGGCCGTGTTCGATGTTCGATGATCGTCGACTCCAGATTTGTCGACCACTCGGCCAGATCGTCGACCCGAGCACGACATGCCCCTGGGACACGCCCGTGTCCTAGGCCGTATGACCCCTACCAAGTTCCAAACTTGGCTCAAAATGCCTCTTGTCCCTCTTTTGAGTTTCGGGGTGTTAGAACTCTCTCCCTCTTAAAAGAATTTTGTCCCGAAATTATAAAGGAAAGATAAAAAAAACTTAAACGGTACCTGAGTGGAATAACTCCGAGTACTCCTCACGCATGGTCTGCTGTCGCTCCCAGGAGAGCTCCTCCCGACCGCAATTGTCCCAACGGACTTTGACCATACTGATCTCGTTGTTGCGTAGCGACTTGACTTCCGATTTCTCAATGTGGATAGGCTTGACCTTCGTCATCAATCCATTATCGACTGGCACTTGGTCGACCGTAATCACTTGCGAAGGCTCTTGCACCACCTTCCGCACCACCGATATATCGAATTCATCGTGTAGACCACTTAGCTCCATAGAAAGCCTCAATCTATAAGCTTCTTCGCCAATCCGCTCCAGCACCTCAAACGGTCCAAGGTACCTCGGGCTTAGATTCTTCAAGCGACGCACCCGCAAGACACCCTTGAACGGCTTGATCTTCAAGTACACCCAGTCACTGACAGCTAACTCCACATTCCTATGCTTGGCGTTATAGTACTTAGCTTGGCAGTCCTGAGCGATTAGCAATCTCTCTCGAATCGTTCGAACAAACGACGTTGCATCTTCCACCTCTTGGTGCTTGTACAACTTTGACTCACCTGTTTCCAATCAAGACAACAGCGTGCGACATTTTCTACCATAAAGGGCCTCGAAGGGCGTCATTTGTATGCTCGTCTGGTAGCTATTGTTGTAAGCGAATTCCACCAAGTATAAGTGATCCTCCCACTGCTTCCCGAAGTCCAGAACGCACATGCGAAGCATGTCTTCCATTGTCATATTGACCCTCTCGATCTGACCATCCGTCTATGGATGAAAGGCTGTGCTGAAACTCAGCTTTGTTCCCAACATCTACTGCACCAGCCTCCAATCATTGGACATGAACCGCCCATCTCGGTCACTCACAATGTTGCGAGGCACACCGTGAAGCCGTACTATGTTATCCACATATAACTTTGCCAATTCCTCCACAGAATCGTCCTTCCTATGTAGAATGTAGTGTGACACCTTCGTCAAATGATCTACGACCAACCAGATGGCGTCGTTACCCTTCTGCGACCTTGGAAAACCATGCACAAAGTCCATAGTAATGTCGTCAAACTTCCACTCTGGAATAGGCAAGGACTTCATGAATCCTCCCGGCTTTTGGCACTCTGCCTTCACTAAGGCGCATGTTTGACACTTCACCACGTACAGTGCCACATCATTCTTAAGTCCTAGCCACCAGAACAATTTTTTCACATCGCGGTACATCTTCGTGCTCCCCGGGTGAATCAAGTACTTGGTATGATACGCCACGTACAACAATTCCACCCGCAAATTGCCCACGTTTGGGATACATAGACGACCGTCTTTCCAAAGCAATCCATCCTCAACAACAAATTGGCAATTTGAGCCATCCAAAGCCTCAACCATGATTTGCTTCATGCAGCCATTCATATCCAAAGCCTGTCGAATCCGATCAGCCAGGACACACTGAACTTCTGTCCAGTTCAATAGTGCTTCGGCACTTGTCTGCTTGTCTACGCAAGAGATTCCCAACGCCTCCAACTCCCGAACCAACTGCTCGTCATAGACCGACAACCAATTGGCTTGAGTTGGGGCCCTGTGACTCAACGCATCCGCAACCGCATTGCCTTTCCCAGGGACATGGTGAATCTTGAATGTGTAGTACCCCAGGAACTCCGTCCATCTCCGCTATCGCATGTTTAGATCCTTCTGATCCAACAAGTATTTAAGGCTCTTGTGGTCGGTATAGATATCGACCTTCACCCCATATAAGTAGTTCCTCCATAGCTTCAAGGCAAAAATCACGGCCGCTAACTCCAAGTCCTGGACCGAATAATTCCTCTCATGCACTTTCAGCTGTCGCGAGCCATACGCTATCACACTTCCATACTGCAGTAGGACACAACCCAGTCCACTTCCCAAAGCATCGCTGTATATCTCAAAACCTTCGGTCCCACTCGGCGAACTCAGCACAGGCGCCGCGGTCAACCGACACTTCAGCTCCTCAAAATCTCGTGCGCACTCCAGCATCCAAACAAACTTCTGCTCTTTCCTCATCAGAGTCGTGAGGGGTAACGCTATCCGCGAGAAGTTCTCCACAAAGCGTTTGGAATAGCCGGCAAGCCCTAGAAAACTCCGGACTTCCACTACCATAGACAGCACAGGCCACTCTCATATCGTAACAATCTTCGTCGGATCCGCCGCAATTCCCTCTCCACTGACTATGTGACCAAGGAACGCTATTGAGGACAACCAAAACTCGCATTTGGAGAACTTGACATACAATTGATTCCTCCTCAGTGTCTCTAATGCCAAATACAGATGCTTGAAGTGATCCTCCTCACACTGTGAGTACACCAATATGTCGTCAATGAAGACGATCACAAAGTGTTCCAAGTACTCCCTGAAAGTCCTATTCGTCAAATCCATGAACACTGATGGCGCATTAGTCAGCCTGAACGGCATGACCGTAAACTCATAAAGCTCGTAACACGTGCTAAACGCTGCCTTGGGGATATCACTCTACCTTATTCCCAGCTGATAATAACCGGACTTAGGATCCAATCTTGAGTACACCGTTGACCAGACTAACTGATCAAATAGATCATCAATCCATGAGATCCGGTACTTGTTCTTCTCCGTTAGCTTGTTCAGTTCTTGGTAATCAATACAAAGTCTCAAGCTTCCATCCTTCTTCTTAACAAAAAGTACCTGTGCGCTCCAAGGTGACGAACTTGGACGCACATACCCCTGCCCCAACAACTCTTGAAGTTGAACCTTCAGCTCCGCCATTTCCTTAGGCGCTAGCCGATACAGAGAACGTGACACAGGTTTCGCACCTAGCACTAGCTCGATGGTGAAATAAATCTCTCATTGACGTGGGGCTCCAGGAAGATCGCCAGGGAACACATCAGGGTACTCGAATACCACTGAAAAACTGTCCAACGTAGGCTTGGGATTTGCAACCTCCACTAGCGTGAAGAACAGCTCTGCTTCAACACGAACCGCCTTCACCACCTGAAGAGCAGGCATCAAAGTCTTGCTCGCCCCTTTCAAGCCCATAAAATTCGTCTCACGACCTGATCCCAACTTGACTTCCTTACGACCCCAATCAATATAAGCTTGCTGCTACAATAGAAAGTCCATACCAAAAATCACGTCGAATTGCACTAGAGGCAATAACGACGCTTGCAAATCAAACTCTTGACTCCTAAACAATAACTAAACACAACAAACCCTATCCACGCGCATTGAGCACCTATTAGACAACAACGCATCCAGTTTGTCCTTTGTCATTGAAGTAGGTACTTCGATGCGCGATACAAATTTTTCGGATAAAAAGAATGCAAAACTCCCGAATCGAATGGTGCTCTCGCCGGATAAACGAAAATCGAAACAAAGCCTAGCACATGCAGTCCTAAGCGAACAAGAGCAAGGGCAACAAGTATTTACAATTGCTATAACTTTAAACCGTACCTATCACCACGCGAGCGTGCATCCTGGCCTCCTGCTGGCCCAAGCTGTATGATGGCCCGCGAACAGACTCTTATGTGGGTAGTTGGTTCGATGAGTCGTTCGCTGCAGGCTTGCTGAGGTAGGCAAGTGCACCTATTGCAAGTAGTACTCGATATTCGGGAGAATACCGAGGTCCTATTATTCTCGGGGTCGGGTTGATTATTCTTACTCCTCCAGGAGGACTATTATTTTACTAAAAGTTAGATGGAGATTTTAATTTACTAAAGACAGGAAAAATAAAAGAGCGAAAAATGATTTAGAAAAATTCGATGAAGGGTTAACGCTCGACATGGAATCGAATTAAGACTAAAATGACTTTTAATATATACTAAACTTAGTTTTCAAATTAATAAAAGGCAACTTGGTCGTGGAGGTTCCACAGATATGAGCTCACCTAGTTATAGGGATATCGCTCACCTGAACGCTAAGACTATTCGACTGAACCTTAGTCCGACGAAGGATTCCTCTTAACGCCCACTTTACGCTAAGAACCCCGCTATTGGGTGGGGAACCCAATCCGAAAGAATTACACTTGTCCTCTCACGAGGGTATGCACGCAACTCTCTCTACCCAGGGGTGATCTGTCCATATACACGGCCGCTCGGCTAGCTAGCGTATGGATAACGGAAATAGGGCCCACACATCGATTTGTGGTCCTACCCGTCGTAAACCCGGGGTAAACCTTAAGTCCTAAAATTAAAGTGAAAATAAAGAACTTTAATTATTACAGATCAATTTAAATGTCCCAATGCTCTTCGATGTCGAGGCTAATAACGATTTGCCAAACATCGGTATGGGGACGGCTTTATAATTTGATGAGGCGCGAGTTCGTAATTAAGCGCTAAAGGGTTAAAAGAAAAAGACATGAAAATAACAAATATTTAGAAAGCTGAAAAGGTTAACTAAAACGAGAACTCACACAAACTTCAAATTATAAATAAACAAAAACAACTAAGTTACAAAAAAAAGAAAATTACAAATCCTACTCGAACGAGTAGGCTGGAAATAAGGGCGCGCCATTTAACTCTTAACGAGTAGGCGGAAAAGAAAAAAAAGAAAATAGAGCACGCCATTTAACTCTTAACGAGTGGGCGAAAATAAATGCGCACACGCACACACTCTACACGAATTAAAAGAAAGCAATAAAATTATCTCCTACACACACACTCTACATAATTGAAGAAAGCAATAAAGAAAGCATGTAAATTTATCTCCTACATACACACACTCTACATAATTGAAGAAAGCATAAAAGAAAGCATGAAAATTTATCTCCTACACACACACACTCTACATAATTGAAGAAAGCATTAAACGTTATACTCATACACTCACACACACATCATGAAAATTAAAAAGAACAAAATGAAAACCTAACTCCTACACTCACACACACAAACTAAAAACCAAATGAAAGTTACTTAAAAATTAAAACTACTACTTTTTAATACATGGATTTTATCTAAAACACATAAAAAGAACAAATTAAAAAGAAAGAGAACAAAAGTTTTTTTCAAAACAAATAAAAAACTAAAGCCTTTCAAAAATTAAAATAACAACTTTTTCATTCTTAGGTTTTCATAAAAGTGATTAAAAAGTGAAAAGAAATTGAAAAGAACAAAAAAAAGTTTTACAATCCTAAAACAAAACTAAGTAAAAAAAATTCAAAATCACTTTAAAACTTCTTTTACAAATTCTTAAGAATGAAATTTAAAAACATGGAGAACATGGAGAAAAAAGAGATAAACATATCATACCATATTTGGAAATAATATCAATAACAAACTCTAACATTGAGACAAGTAAAAAATTAGAAAATGAACAAGTTACACTCATACACATACACACACTTTTCATAAAAAGAAAAACAAGGGAATACAAAAAAATAAAATATCATTGAAATTGGGCCACTCAAATGCATTCCATACCATCATGACGAGAGAAAAACTACCAAATTTATTTAAGGGAAAAAGTTAGATTACAAAGCGAAAGCAAAAACTAAAACAAACATGAAAGGGAGGGGGGAGAAATCTCCTTACATTGAACAAAAAGCACCCAAGCAGCCCTCAAACAGCAATATGGTCCAAAAAAAGTGAACCCTTGGTTCTTACAGAAATGTCCTATTTATAGAGAAAGTTTCCTAAAAACACGCCCCCTGACACGGGCGTGTAGGGGGTCATATCAGCACTATTTGCGATGTGATCCGGCGATTTGACTGGAAAGTTGACTTTGGGCTGTATACGAGGATGTCACGCCCTAGGTCACGGGCGTGACTCTGGGCATGTCTGGGAGGTGGAACCGGGCGCGGGTTGCGTCAAAAGTCGTCGGCGGTGTCTTCTCAGCCAAGTTGAGGAGTCACACCCCAGGTCACGGGCGTGATGTTGGGCGTGTCGGCTTGGTTGACGATCGTCGAGCAAATTTCGTCGAGCTTGAGTGTCAGGGCCATGATCACGGGGCATGTCAAATGACACAGGCGTGACCCCGGGCGTGTCAAACTTTTCTCAACAAATTTTTCTGATTCCACAGGAAATGAAGTGTCACAGCCTAGTCACGGGTGTAACCCAAAGTACACGGGCGTGTCAGGTCATTTTTTGACTTTTTCCTAAAAAATTTCAGAAAACAAAATTAAGCTAAGTTAGGTAAATAGTTACAAAAAGAAACATATTTATAAATGAAAATAACTAAAAACTATGAATAAGAACTAAAACGATATAAATAAAATACTAAAATATGCATATATTTACAACTCATCAAATACCCTCATACTTAAGCTTTTGCTATTACAGAGCAAAAGTTTGAGGTAAACTTATAAGGAATAGAAAAAATTAAGTTTAGCTACCGCTTAATTAATTATAAGTGAGATCTAAATAAACATACGAGGTGTAAGAGTTAAGTTCTAAAATTATGTAGATGATTTAAATAGCGCAAAAGTTTTGGCCAAAATACTTCTTGATGTAATTAAATATAAAATAATAATTGTAATGGTTAGATAAACAAAACTAGTTTGGAATTATATGAACTTTAGCTTATAGGAGTATTACTGGAAATAATGCAATTTATAAATTTGCTCTCAAAAAGATTTTTGAATTAATTCTAGAATCCTGAAATTAGCTAAGGGGGTTGATGTTGGTTTATGAAGAGGGTTTGGATATTGAGGTGAGGTGATTTTTTCTCGAACCTCCATTTTTTTCTTTTGGATTTTTAGGAAAATGAAATTTTATTTTCCTAATATCATTTTTTTCAACTTCATAATAAAATTGACCCAATGTATATGTGTGGGAATAATGAATTTTATCCTCTTACTCTGTAACATATAATTTTTTTTAATTATTGGGTGCTTATGTTTACGGAACGAAATCTTGTTTCCATTGACATAAGATCTTTTAAGGGTTCAAATTTTTTATCATGTTAAGTTAGTCATGATAAATGAGTGGAGAAAAGAAAACTAGAATTTTAATTAAAAATTTTTTGAGAGCAACCTTAATAAATTATACGTTCCAATTTTTCAGAAAGTTAAAAGTAAACATAATTGAATTCTATAGTCGTAATTTTCTAACATAATACACGTGCTCCTATCAATGAAAAATTAGAAGTAGTGCATAAAACGAGTTCGCTATTTTTAACAAAGCATAATGAATTCTTTAAAACTTAACCCCAACTATTTAAATATTTCAATCAATAATTAACAAACGAATAGCAAACGAAGAATTAATAAAATTCACATATAAATAAACTCAAAACAAAATTTTTGGATGGCAAGAAGATCAAGAATGGTATATTTGATTTATTTGTTTCAAACTTTTTTTTATTGTTATCATTCTTTGTGTTTATAATTTAACTTTTTTTTTGAATTTTTGTTTTGTTTTACTCAATGTTTTTGAATTTTTGACTTATTATCTTTTTTTTGTAGTTTTGTGTTTGTCTCTAATATATACATACTAAAAAAAGGAAAATGCGAAAATATATATATTTTTTTGAATTTTTAAGTTTTGCAAAAAAAAATTGTAAGTTTTTTGTAATTTTTAAGAAAATTTTCATTTTATTTACAAAGATTGGGAGAAAAAGAGAAGTTATTTACAAAAATGAGAGAGAAAAGGAAGGGGAGAGAGAGAAGAGTATTTACAAGAAAAATATTTACAAAGTATAATATTTACAAAAAATATTATTTACAAAGTAAAATCTAAAATATATTTTTTGTTGAATTTTTATTTTGTAATAATTTTTTTTAATTTTGTGTTTTATAATTTTTTTTGAATTTTTTGTGTTTTTTAAAAAGAAAGAATACAAATTTTTTTTGGATTTTTTTTTAAATTTTTTTTTTTAATTTTAAAAATGCAGAAATTAGTAGTGCAGAAAAGAAAGCACGAAAATACCCTCATACTTAAGTCCAACAGTGTCCCCAATGTTGTATCATAAGTATGCGAAACGAACAGGAAAGGTACTATGTACAAAAAAAATAAAGAGAGGGGGGTAGAAGCTTCACTGAAACCCGTTCGGGGAGGAAGCGCCGATTAGAAACCCTGTGGATCGATCTTTTTTGGATCGATCTTTTTTGGATCAATCACCTCCTTTCCGCTATAGAAGGTTATAGCGTTGGCGTTCTCCCGCGGATTGGGCTCCGTGTTTCCCGGTAGTGCCCCGAGCGCGCGCTCGGACATCATCCTCGCAAGTTGTCCAACTTGTTGTTCAAGTGTTTTTAGCGATCCGGTGATGTTCCGGATATTTGATTCATTGGACGCTATATATTTAGAAAAATTATCCTCCATCGGGGAGGGTTTTAGAAGAGGGGGAGGCGGCAGAAATCTGGGCGCATAAGAAATAGGGGGCGCTGAGCATTGTTCGGGTTGCTCCAAGAAATATTGGGGTGATTCCTCCAACCCGGATTATAGTTATTACTATAAGGGTTGTTGTTGGGTTTGAAAGAAGGATGACCCAAATTTCCTACGAAGTCCACGAACTCTTCAGCCACGCAGACGTTGGGGGGAATAAAATAAGGCGGAGTTGAGGAGGCAGCAGACATCTCCGCCACCTGCTTTGTTAACCTTTCAACTTGAAGGGTTAAGAGAGCAGTGGCATCCACTTCAAAAAGGTCGACCGCCGGCATTGGGCGTCCCCGTGGGACGTTCCATTGATAGGTGTTCATAGCCATCTCTTCGAATAAACCATGGGCGGCCTTGGGGGTTTTGTTGTTAAGGGTACCCCCGACAGCCGCGTCAATCATTTGACCCGTCTAAAAGTTAAGGTCGTTATAAAAAAATCTGTACCTGCAACCACGTTACCGGTGGAGGAACTCCTTAAACCGTTCCCAAGTCTCATATAAAGACTCAGGATCATTTTCCACAAACGAAGAAATGTCCGCCCGCAACTTTGTAGTTTTTGCGGTTGGAAAGTACTTCGTCAGGAACCGCTCCGTCAACTCATCCCACGTGGTGATACTTCCTCGCGAGAGGGAATTCAACCACACCTATGCTTTGGACTTAAGGGAAAAAGGAAATAGGCACAATCGAATGGCGTCATCAGTGACGCCATTAATTTTGAAGGTGTTGAATATTTCCAAAAAGTTGTACAAGTGGACATTCGGGTGATCATCCGACATTCCATCGAACTGCACGACATTTTGTACCATTTGAATGACACTTGATTTTATTTCAAAAATTTTATTCGCCACCGTAGGGCGAACAATACTAGACCCAGTATCGTCCAAATTCGGTCGGGCGTAATAAGACATTGTACGCTCGGCGTCCGCGTTCGGATTAGGGTCGGGCATTACTACGATAGAGGGTTCTCCGATAGATTCTTTGGGGTCTAAAGAAGGAATTCGGCGTTGAGATCGAATACGCGCAAGGAAGCATTCGATATCAGGGTCGAAGTCAAAATCTTCAGACTCAGAGGGTTGTCCACGGGTCATATACAATAAAAAAACTAAAGAAACTTTTTTTTGGTATTTGTTTTTTTTTATAGAAAATAAGTAAAAGTAATAGACTCCGGAATTCGGAATAACAACTCAAAAGAGTCCCCGACAACGGTGCCAAAAACTTGATGGCCCGCAAATAGACTCTTATGTGGGTGGTTGGTTCGATTAGTCGTTCGTCGCGGGCTTGCTGAGGTAGGCAAGTGAACCTATCACAAGTAGTACTCGATATTCAGGAGAATACCGAGGTCGTATTGTTCTTGGGGTCGGTTTGATTATTCTTACTCCAGGAGGACTATTATTTTACTGAAATTAAGGTGGAGATTTTAATTTACAAAAGACAGGAAAAATAAAAGAGCGAAAACTGATTTAGAAAAATTCGATGAAGGGTTAACGCTCGACACCTAATCGAATTAAGACTAAAATGACTTTTAATAATTACTGAACTTAGTTTTCAAATTAATAAAAGGCAACTTGGCCGTGGAGATTCCACAGATATGAGCTCACCTGCCTATAGAAATATCGCTCACCTGAATGCTAAGACTTTTCGACCGAACGTTAGTCCGACGAAGGATTCCTCCTAACGCCCACTTTACGCTAAAACCCCGCTATTGGGTGGGGAACCCAATCCGGAAGAATTACGCTTGTGCTCTCTCGAAGGTATGCACGCAACTCTCTCTACCCAGGGGTAATCTGTGCATACGCACGGCCTCTCGGCTAGCTAGCGTATGTATAACAGAAATAGGGCCCACACATCGATTTGTGGTCCTACGCGTCGTAAACTCGGGGTAAACCTTAAGTCCTAAAATTAAAGTGAAAATAAAGAACTTTAATTATTTCAAATCATTTTAAATGTCCCAATGCTCTTCGATGTTGAGGCTAATAACGATTAGTCACACATCGGTATGTGGACGGCTTTATAATTTGATGAGGCGTGAGTTCGTAATTAAGCGCTAAATCGTTAAAAGAAAACGACATGAAAATAACAAACATTTAGAAAGCTGAAAAAGTTAGCTAAAACGATAACTCACACACACTTCAAATTATAAATAAACAAAAAGAACTAAGTTACAAAAAAAAGGAAAATTACAAATCCTACTCGAACGAGTAGGCGGGAAATAAGGGCACTCCATTTAACTCTTAACGAGTAGGCGGAAAAGAATAAAAAGAAAATAAAGCACGCCATTTAATTCTTAACAAGTGGGCGGAAATAAATGCGCACATGCACACACTCTACACGAATTAAAAGAAAGCAATAAAATTATCTCCTACAAACACTCTACATAATTGAAGAAAGCAATAAAGAAAGCATGAAAATTTATCTCCTACACACACACTCTACATAATTGAAGAAAGCGTAAAAGAAAGCATGAAAATTTATCTCCTACACCCACACACTCTACATAATACAGGAAAGCATTAAACGTTATACTCATACACGCACACACACATCATGAAAATTAAAAAGAACAAAATGAAAACCAAACTCCTACACTCTCACACACAAACTAAAACAAAATGAAAGTTACTTAAAAATTAAAACAACTATTTTTTATACTTGGATTTTATCTAAAACACATAAAAAGAACAAATTAAAAAAAAGAGAACAAAAGTTTTTTTCAAAATAAATCAAAAACTAAAGCCTTTCAAAAATTGAAATAACAACTTTTTCATTCTTAGGTTTTCATAAAAGTGATTAAAAAGTGAAAAGAAATTGAAAAGAACAAAAAAAAGTTTTACAATCCTAAAACAAAACTAAGTAAAAAAAAAATTCAAAATCACTTTAAAACTTATTTTACAAATTCTTAAGAATGAAATTTAAAAACATGGAGAAAAAAGAGATAAACATATCATACCATATTTGGAAATAATATCTATAACAAACTCTAACATTGAGACAAGTAAAAAAATTAGAAAATGAATAAATTACACTCATACACACACACACACACTTTTCATAAAAGAGAAGAACAAGGGAATACAAAAAAAATAAAATATCATTGAAATTGGGCCACTCAAATGCATTCCATACCATCATGAGGAGAGAAAAACTACCAAATTTATTTAAGAAAAAAGTTAGATTACAAAGCAAAAGCAAAAGCTAAAACAAACATGAAAGGGAGGGGGGAGAAATCTCCTTACATTGAACAAAAAGCACCCAAGCAACCCTCAAACATCAATATGGTCCAAAAAAAGTGAACCCTTGGTTCTTACAGAAATGACCTATTTATAGAGAAAATTTCCTAAGAACGCGCCCCCTGACACGGGCGTGTAGGGGCACGTGTCAGCACTATTTGCGATGTGATCCGGCGATTTGACTGGAAAGTTCACTTCGGGCTGTATACGAGGATGTCATGCCCAAGGTCACGGGCGTGACTCTGGGCGTGCCGGGGAGGTCGAACCGGGCACGGGTTGCGTCAAAAGTCGTCGTCGGCGTCTTGTCGGCAAGGTGAAGGAGTCACTCCCCAGGTCACGGGCATGATGCTGGGCGTGTCGGCTTGGTCAACGATCGTCGAGCGAATTTCGTCGAACTTGAGTGTCACGGCCATGGTCACGGGGCGTGTCAAATGACACGGGAAAAATGCCCCGACTTCCCACAATTATAACATGCGCCTGGAGTTCGGCCTATAGCTGCCCCCGAAGCACCACAAGGAGGGGCTGGACCCGGAGTCCTAGCCTTCTTAAACCACTTACGATATCTCGACTTTGAGGTAGTTGGCACTTTGAACTCCGACCTCTTTGCACTGGAGTCTTTCTTTAACTTCTGTGCTCCATTACGACAATCTCGGGGAAAGTGCCCTCCCTTGCCACAATTAAAACAACCATATGGAGCCTATCCAGTAGACATTTTAGACTTCTTTTTCCCCCTCCCTCGGTATGCAGACTTTGCAGAATTTGGAGAATTTGGTACCCTGAACTCCAACGTTCGATTGGCTTTTTCCAACTCTACTTCCAACGATCTAGTCGACTCCACCAAGGCTTGAAATCCCAATAATTTTGGTCTTAGCAGTAGAATTCATAATTCGCCGTGTAGGCCATTATAAAATCTATCAACCATAGACTGCTCGCTCTCCACCTCAGAGCCTGGGTAGCGTCTTATCATAAGAAACGCCTGCAAATAATCCTCAATTGAGTGTGTACCCTCCACTATAACCATGTTTAACTGCTGACCCAATGGTACTTTAAATGCCATTTGCTCCATCACTCAACCCGACATTAGAGTTAACTCAGGAATAGGGGACTTCACATGTCTTCCATTTTGTGCATCCATCACAATGAAGACTGCTTCAACCACCATTCTTATGGTTTCGGCAGAGGGAAGGGTTGCAGGCACGTTCATAGGTGCACTACTTTCCTCAGAAAGCGAGCATTTCGACGGCCCTGCACCACTCCTGGTCACCTATAGTCGTACAAAATACCATTAAACGACCAACCAATATTGCAAAAAGCAATTATAGGAACACGCAGGTTCCCCAAACATGTGTATTTTCATTCCTAAGTGGACATTCATGGGTTCTTTTATGTTATAACGATGACGCACACACATGTGCTCACCACCCCTTAAAAGAATTTGTCCACGAATTCATTTAAGTTGAGCGAAACCACTAGTCTGATACCAAATTGTAACACCCCCTATCCGTCGCATAGCATATAACATTAGGTCTGGTCGCGGCCCGACGCCATATACCACGGACAGACCGGGAGGTTACTCAATGGAAACCATCCCCCTAAGAATCAAAGTCCTACACAAAGTACTTTCTAGCAGAAGCAATTTAAAGGTTGCAAAACAAAGAACCCAGCAAAATCATTAATGTCAACTACAAAACCCAATAGGAATGAACGTACAATACACAAGTACTATGGCCTTAAGGCCTTACAATTGTTTACTCAAATTACAGTGTTTTCCAAACCTCGGCACGCAGGCCGGACACATATGAATAACACAAGTAAACAATCAAATTTGGCCTTCGAGGGCCGGCTTAGCAACAAGTGTTATTTTCCCGCTATTTACCACTTGGCTCCGCAGCACCTGCAAGCAACAATCCACGGCAACGGTGGCAAACAAAAGCAACGGTCAGCTATGCTGACCAAATTATAACGATCCCGCGCCCAAACTTAGGGCAGCGATGATCCTTCCCTGCACTTTATTAGCATAACCAAGAAGTATAGTGTAAACACACTTCATCACAGGTGCAGGCACTCACAGCCACGCACCCCGTGCTCTCAGGGCACATTATTTGTGAACACGGTCAAAGTCCGCTGACTCACCACCACCCCCTGGGCGGCAATAACTCGTGAGCATTTGTTATTTCTAGCCACTTCCTAATACCCTCTATCTATGCCAATGGCAAGTGCCACGTACCTTTAGGTCTCTTTAACTGAACGACATAGAGTGGATACGGTTCTGCCTAACTCGTTGCTCACACTGCCCTGTCACCTTAAGACATGGGCGCGGGTCAAACTTCCCCGAGTCCCAATCCGATCACACACTTCACATAACCCAGTTATGTGCAAGTTGGCTCCCAGGCCGCCAAGATGGCAGAATCACGCATCTGCCCAGTTTTCCGGGTGCACCATGGAGTTAGTCCCCAAGGCTCCCTATTGCAATCTACCACGCAGAAAACTCAAAAAACAACCATCGGCGTGGAGTCTTCTCCGGCCATTCATGCAATGCAACATCATCGATCTAGACCAACTTATCCGTGTAGGCTTCACACATCATGCCTATGTCCGTTTCTCGATTACAGACTCTACATGCAAAACAACAGGTACTATTCATGTCTACCCGAAGGAACGCCTCAAACTCACTGCAAACTCGCGAAAGCGGGCTTCCTATGCAAATAAAAGAGGACTTCACATGTCCTAGGATGAAAATCATTACCCTAGCATTTCTCCTTAGCGTCATGGAAATCTATGTAGATGAAAAGCACCGCAATGCCCTCGCCTCCGTAGATCCGAAGTCGGCTTACAATTTGGAGCTCCGAACCTCCGCCGGCGGCTGGATCTAACTTCCCTCTTGTTCCTTGCTCTCACCTCTCTCTAGATGTTTAGAAAGAGAATGCTTAAAGGAAATGAAGGCTTGCAAACCCTATTCTCGGCTATATACCAGCAAGAACAGCCCTGAGCCGTTAGATCCCAAAATAAGGAAACAGACGGCCACGATTCGCACTTGAAATCCAAAATCTGGGACGAACACGCCTTGTGACACGCCTATGTCCAGGGTCGTGTTCCCCATTCGCCACCGAAACCGATGCGTCCCGAAAATAATACGGGCTCTCGACATGCCCGTGTCTGGATCGACACGCCCGTGTCATCCGGTACACGCCCGTGTTGACAGGCGTGTTCTTCCAACGACACAGGACCGAAAATGACCGAAAGGGACACGGGTACTCGACATGCCCGTGTCGCATTTGACATGCCCGTGTCTACCTGACACGGCCCATATGCTGACCCCATGTAACACCCCCTCCATGGCCCGACTTCACCCTGTGAAGGACACGGCCTGGGACATGCCTATGTCTCAGGCCGTGTTCGCTGCCCGACGATCGTCGACTCCAAATTCATCGACCACTCGGCCAGATCGTCGACCCGAGCATGACACGCCCCTATGACATGCCCGTGTCCCAGGCCGTGTGACCCCTATCAAGTTCCAAACTTGGCTTAAAATTCCTTTGGTCGCTCTTTTGAGTTTTGGGGCGTTACATAGTGTCTTGTCTATTTTCCCTCTTGAGAATTTATTCTCCTGAAAGAACTTAGATAGAGTCTCATACCAAGCCCTTGGTGCTTCTTTTAATCCATAGGGAGCTTTTAATAACAAATAAAGATGAGTTGTTCTAATAGAATCAACAAAACCTGAGGGTTGCTCAACATAGACCCTTTCTTTGAGGTTACCATTAAGGAAGGCTGACTTCACATCCATTTGGTAAACCATGAATCTTTTATAGAGTGCATATGCCCGGAAGAATCTTATAGCTTCCAATCTAGCCACTGGTGGAAATGTTTGATCAAAGTCTATGCCTTCTTTTGTCTATAGTCCTTTGCAACCAGTCTAGCCTTATTTAAGACTATAACAACATTCTTATCCAATTTGTTCCTGTAGATCCACTTGGTTCCTATGATGTTACAGTCATCTGATCTGGGAACTAGCCTCCAAACTTTACATCTCTTGAACTGGTTCAATTCTTCCTGCATTGCACCTATCCAAAAAGGATCTACATTGGCTTCTTCAAATTTATATGATTTTGTTTGAGACAACAAACTTGAGTACATCACAGTGTTGTGATCTTTACTTCTTGTGGTCACACCCTGAGCTACAACCCCAATGATTAATTCCCTTGGATGATCCCTTAGATGTCTGACAGCTACTGGTAATGTGACTTCTTCTCCTAGACCAGCTATATCTTGTTACTGAGTTTATTCTTTTGGATGATTCTGTGCAAGCACTTCTTCAGCAATGTTGACTACATCTTGAATATTTTGGCTTGCTGGAACTGAATCTTCTATAGACAGCTCCTTTAGCTTCAAGTCTTCTCCTGTTGTACTTGATGTAACTGGTCTATCATTATAAAACATACAACGTTCATCAAATACAACATGAACAGACTCCTCCACAACTTGATCCCTCAAGTTGTAGACCCTATAGTCCTTACTGTGGTTGCTATAACCAACAAATATATCATCACATGACTTCTCAATAAACATAGTTATGTATGTTTTACCATTATTTAGGACAAAATATCTACATCCAAAGATTCTAAAATATGCCAAGTTTGATTTTTTGCCCTTCATTAGTTCATAAGGAGTTTTATTCAACCTTTTGTTTATTGAAGCTCTATTAAGAACATGACATGCTGTGTTAATGGCTTCAGCCCAGAAATATTATGGGAGTGAAGAATCACTCAGCATGGTTCTTTCAGCTTCAATGAGTGTCTTGTTCTTTCTCTCAGCAATTCCATTTTGCTGGGGTGTTCTTGGAGAGGAAAAATACTACTGAATCCCATGTTCTTCACAAAAATTTGTCATATATTCAGATTGAAATTCAGTTCCATGATCACTTCTGATTCTGACCATAGAACTATTCAATTCATTCTGTATTTATTTGACAAATGTCTTGAATAAATCAGGAGTTTCAGACTTTTTTCTTAAAAAGAAAACTCAAGCAAATCTGGAATAATCATTTATAATCACAAAAGTGTAGACACTCCTTCCTAAACTATGAACTGGCATATGAACAAATAAGTCCTTATGCAAGAGGTATAAATACCTCATTGAGTCTTTGGATTCAATACTTTTGAATGAATCTTTGTTCTTCTTGCCTTTTTGGCATGCAGAGCAAATGCTCTCCTTAGAGCATTTAATGTTAGGATCATTCCTAACTAGCTTTTTGCTGAAAGGTTTGCCTATGGCCTTATAGTTCAAATGAGCTATCCTTTTGTGTCATTTGACACAGTGTGAGGCTTCAAATTTGCAACTAGAAATAAGGGTGAGCCTGACTTCAAACAAAGAAAATTCAAACAATATACATTCCCACACCTAGTGCCTGTCAGGATAACCTCTTGGTCAGTTGACTTTTTAAGAGGCACTCATCCTTGTGGAATGAAATGTCATAGCCAAGATCACAAAATTGGCTTATGCTTATAAGGTTGTGTTGCAACCCTTCCATATAAGCAACATCGGTGAATGTGACTAAGCTATTTGTGATCTTACCATAACCTTTAGTGATTCCTTTGTCAGCTACACCAAAGATCACCTTTGGTCCATTCTTCATAGGGATAAATTCCCTCAAATTGCTTCTTGTTCTAGTCATGTGTATGGAACACCCACTATCCAAGTACCAGATTGGTCTATATCTGGTGCTTGGACATTCCTGCAAAATAAGAATTTATTTTTTCTTAGGAACCCAAATTATTTTGGGTCCTAGGTTCTTATTAGTTGTGACTCCATTGATACCACATGTAAACTTCTTAACTGGTTATATTTTCTGAGCATGAGAAACAGTGTAATTGAACCAGCAGTTCGAGGCAAAGTGTCCTACCTTTCCACAACACTAGCATTCATATATGTTGTACTTCCTCTTTGGAGGAATAGAAGGAACTTTGTGCTGACATTCCTTAGAACATGAATCAGCAATTTTGACAATTGTATATTGACTGTGAGCAAAGAGTTTATTTTGTCTCTCAATTTCAATAGTTCTCCTTGGAGCAGGCACATTAGGAATAGCTTTCATATTCACATATGAACTCTGTCCAACTGGTCCAAACTTCTGGGTTTCTTTTCCGTTAGTCTGAAACACAGGTTGTGGAATGATTGGACATTTTTGTCCTGTCAACTTTTTGCCTCTTTTTCTCTTGGGTTTAACATACCCAAGATTACTTCCAAGTGTTCCTGAGAAGGTATTTATAATAGGCAACACAATTTTGGGTTTAAAAAATTATTGTACTAATCTTTTCTCATTTAGGAGTTTGAATTCCAACTCTTGAATGGTTGCATTCTTTTGCTTTAGCAATATGATTTGTTCATCAATTATCTTAGTCAGTGTAACGCCCCGAAACTCAAAAGAGCGACGGGAGGCTTTTGAGCCAAGTTTGGAACTTGGTAGTGGTCATGCAGCCTGGGACACGGGCGTGTACCAGGGGTGTGTCGTGCTCGGGTCGACGATTTGGCCGAGCGGTCGATATATTTGGAGTCGACGATCGTCGAGCAGCAAATACGGCCTGAGACACGGGCATGTCCAAGGTCGTGTCCTTCTAGGGGTGAAGGCCAGGCCGTGTCATGAGAGATACATGGTGTTAGCACAAGGGCATGTTCGGGTAGGCACGGGCGTGTCAGTTTCGACATGGGTGTGTCAAGTACACGTGTCCCTCGCGGGACGTTTTTGATCCTATGTCGATGGAGGATCACGCCCAGCTACACGAGTGTGCACTGGCTAACACGGGCGTGTCAAACCTGACACGGGTTTGTCAAGAGCCCGTGTTCTTTTCCGGATGCGTCGGTTTCGACGGCGAATGGGGAACACGGCCTTGGATACGGGCGTGTCACAAGCCGTGTTTGGCCTAGGTTTTGGATTTCAAGCACGAATCGTGGTTGTCCATTTCCTTATTATGGGATCCGACGGTTCAGGGCTGTTTAGGCTATGTTATACTCGGGAATAGGGTTTGGATGCCTTCATTTATCCAAACATTCTCTTTCTAAATTTCTGGAGAGAGGGGAGAGCAAGGAAGAAGAAGGAAGAGAGATCCGGCCACCGGCGGAGCTTCGGAGCCCCGAATCGCGAGCCGATTTCGGATCTACGGAGGCGAGGACATTGCGGTGCCTTTCATCTGCATAGATTCCCATGGCCCCAAAGAGGAATGCTAGGGTAACGATTCTCATCCTAGGACACGTGAATTCCACTTTTCCTTTGCATATGAAACCTACTCTCGTGAGTTTGCGGTGAGTGTGAGGCGTTCCTTCGGGTAGACAGGAATAGTCCCCGTTGTGTTTCATGTAGAGTTCGTAATCGAGAAACGGGCATAGGCATGATGTGTGAAGCCTACCCGGACATGTTGGTTTGGATCGGTGATGTTGCATTGCATGAATGGCCGGAGAAGACTCCGTGCATTTGATTGTTTTTCGGGTTTTCTACGTGGTAGATTGCAACAGGTAGCCTTGGGGACTAACTCCAAGGTACACCCAGAAAATTGGGCAGATGCGTGGTTCTGCCATCTTGCTTGTCTGGGAGTCAACTTGCACATAACTGGGTTATGTAATATTGTGTATTCGATACTCGGGCTTCGGGGAAACTTAACCCGTGCCGATGATTTCAATTATCGTGGCAAGGTGAGCAACGGGTTGAGTGGAACCGTTCCTGCTCTATACGGTTCGGTGTTAGAGGCCTATCGATGGCATAGAGGTCGGGTCTTAGGCTGTCGATATTTTCAAGTGACGTGAGTTCTGCCTGAAAGACTCAAATGCTCATGAGATTTGTCGTCCATGTGGAAGTGGTGAGATAGCAGATTTTGACCGGGTTCACCGAGAATGTGCCCTGAGAGCACAGGGTGTGTGGTCGTGAGTTCCTACGCCTGTGATGAATTTTTTTACACTATACTGCCTGGTTGTGCTAATAATGTTCAGGGAAGGAGCATCGCCGCCCCGAGTTTGGGGGCGGGATCGTTATAATTTGGACAGCATAGCTGACCATTGCTTTTGTTTGCCACCGTGTGGTGGATTGTTGCTTGCAGCTGCTGCGGAGCCAAGTGGTAAATAGCGGGCAGAAGCCCTTGTTGCTGAGCTGGCCCTCGAAGGCCTATTTATGCTTGTTTACTTGTATTGTTCATGTATGACCGGCCTTCATACCGAGGTTTGAAAAACACCTATATTTGAGCAAACTATTATAAGGCCTTAAGGACAAGTACTTGTGTATTAATACGTTCATTCCTTCTGGGTTTGTTTAGTGGACATTTGTGCTTTTGGATGGGTTTTAATTATTGCAACTATTAAATTGCTTCTGCTAGAATGCACTCTGTGTAGGATGTTGATTCTAAGTTGGATGGTTTCCATTGAGTAACATCCCCGGCCGTACCTACTACTCTATGATATGCAACAGATAGGGGGTGTTATAATTTGGTATCATACTATTGGTTTCGGTCAACTTAAATGAATTCGTGGACGAATTCTTTTAAGGGGTGGTGAGTACATGTGTGTGCGTCATCGTTATAACATAAAAGAACCCATGAATGTCCACTAAGGAATGAAAATACACGTGTTTGAGAAACCTGCGTGTTCCTACAATTGCTTTTTGCAATTTTGTTTGGTCGCTTAACGGTGTTTTGTACAACTATAGGTGACCAGAAGTGGTGCAGGGCCATCAGAATGCCCGGTTTCTGAGGCTAGTAGAGCACCAAATGATGTGCCTACAACACCTCCCTCGGCTGAAACCATATGATTGGTGGCCGAAGCAGTGTTTGTCATGATCAACGCGCAACCTGCAAGGCAATTGCAGCAGCCCGCTCCTACGATGGAGCAGGTACCACTTCAAACGGATGTACCAAGAAGGGTGGAGCAGGTGGTTGTGGAGCCTTTGATGCCTAGGAGAGCAACCGAAAGGCAGCTTAAACATGTTATGGGCTTCAATCCTCCAGTGTTCTCTGGTACGGGAACCCCATCCCAAGCTGAAGACTGGCTCTCCCGAGTGAAGAGAGTCTTGATAGTGACGGAAATGGAGGAGTGGCAGATGATCACTATAGCTACATTCCTGTTGCACGGAGATGCTAGGCTGTGGTGGGAAGGTTTGGAGCTACTTCACTTGAGGAGAAGGAAACTTATGGACGTCTCGATGGAGGTGTTTTTGAGACTGTTCTTGGCAAGGTACCTTCCCTCGGCTCAGAGGATAGCATTGGAGAACGAGTTCCAGAAGCTGACTCAAGGAGAGAGTAGCGTGGATGAGTATCTCCACGAATTTACACGGTTGGGTCGGTACGGTAGCTCTACTTTCACGGATGAGGAGCGTAAGACAAACCGATTCTATGAAGGTTTGAGAGATGACTTGAGGCTATTGCTCTCGGGGCCTATGACGCAGGGCTTCTTGACCCTAGCCAATATGGCTCGGTCGTTGGAAAAGGATTTGAAGAATGTGCAAGCGAAGAATGATTCTGGTGCAAAGAGGTCGGAGTTCAAAGTGCCGAACTCCTCAAAGTCTGTGTTCTGGAAGTGGAACAAGAAACCTAGGACTTCGGGTCCAGCCCCCTCTTCTGGTGCTTCTGGGGCGACTACGGGTCGAACCCCGGGCGCATGTTACAACTGTGGAAAGCAGGGGCATTATGCCCGTGAGTGCCGGGGTGGACGTCCAAAGTCTTTGTTGAAGCCAGGAGCAACCTATGAGGAAAAGGGCAAAGCAGTTGAGTCAACTGCATCCCATTATGCTCAACCTAGAGTATACAATCTTGGCCAGCAGGAGTCCATTAAGCAAGCGGATGTGGTGTTGGGTACATTGGTCAAATGTACCTGATTTGAAGAAGCCTCACCTAACTCAATGATATACATCAGAATGTATTTGATGTTTGTTTGAGTTACTTGTGCAGGTTAGTTATACACTGGACTGAAGCTGAAAATTTCTAAGTCCATGTGTCGACACCCAGAGGGAAAGTGTCGACACTTGAGAAAGCTTGTGTCGACACCCAGACAAGCAGTGTCGACACTTGGAGTCATTGTGTCGACACCTGGGAAGAAGAGTCGACACCAGTCAGAAAGTGTCGACACTTGGAGCTGTGTCGACACTCAGTGTAGAAGAATGCAGAAAAGCTGTGTCGACACTTAGCAGAAGTGTCGACACCTAGAAGAGCTGAGTCTACATCAGAAAGTGTCGACACTTGGAGTTGTGTCGACACTCAGCAAAATTCTGCAGAGACTAAGTACAAGTGTCGACACTCAACACAATGTGTCGACACTCAATCAGCAGAGTCAAAATATGAAGAATGTGTCGACACTCAACACAATGTGTCGACACACACTCAAAGGAGTCAACACTTGAAGATTGTGTCGACACTCAGCACAATGTGTCGACACATAACCAGAAGACTCAACACTTGAAGAAAGTGTCGACACAAGGAGCTGTGTCGACACTTAGCAAAGAACAGAAAAGTTGTAAAATATTCTAAGTACAAGTGTCGACACTAAAGGAATGTGTCGACACTCAGCTGAAGAAACAAGATTGAAGACTTGTGTCGACACCAAGAAGCAGTGTCGACACTTGACAGTTTCAACACATGAAGATGTGTCGACACAAAGGAGATGTGTCGACACTTAGAAGAATACAGATAAAGAATGAAGTACAAGTACTTGTGTCGACACTCAATTTCAGTGTCGACACATGCAGAAGAAACTGTGTCGAGACATACAAGGAATTGTGTCGACACCTTGTAGACTTGTGTCGACACTTACACAACATGTGTCGACACTTGGTCTATAAGTGTCGACACTTAAGAACAGAAAGTCTCGACACTAACTGACAGTTAGAGAATTTCAAGAAGTGACTGGTTGACATGACAGCTGCCGATCCAGCCGGTCTACATCAACTGTCAGAGAAGTCAGAAGTCTGTTATGAACCGGACCAGCCGGTTACCATGAAGGAAGCCTATAAATAGGCCCCCATAGTTTACAGAAAAAAAGATATAGAAGGTTGTTCATTATCATTACATGTTGAGAGAATAACTGAAGTGGTTGATCAGATTAAATCAAGAAGTGATACATAGAGGATCAACACAAGAAGATCAGGCAGTCCAACTGCAGATCTAAGTAGTTGGAGAGAGAGAGCTCCAACCAAGGATTCAGTCTTTGGAACTAAGGCTGAGAAGAACAATTCAGAGTCATCTGGATTTCAAGAAGCAGAGATCAAGGATCAACTGCAGTAGATTCAGACTAATTCAGTTCTACTCAAGAAGCTTTGAAGAAAGCTAAGTCAGTTTGGATCAAGCTGAGTTCTTCCAAGAACTCTTCAAGAAACTCTCAACTCCTCTCATCCTTTCTGAGTTGTAGAGTTAGCATTTGTAATTTCTATTTTAAACTTGTAAGATCCATTGGATCTGAGTGATTGTAAGCCTATTTTATAAAGGCTGAGGGTAGGGCTTGGTGCCTGAGTGTAGGAGTTGAAGAACTCTGAGTGTAGGCCTTTAATTGGCTGAGTGTAAGCCTTGATTGGCTGAGTGTAGGCCTGGGTGGCTGAGTGTAGGCCTTTTGGCTGAGTGTAAGGCTTTGGGCCTGAGGTAGGAACCTTGTTGGGTTCTGAGCTAGTGGAGAAGTTTGGCCGAATCTAGTACACTGCTAGATAGGCGAAGGGGGAAAGTGGATGTACCCAAAGATTGGGGAACCACTATAAAATTAGTGTGTCTTCTGTGCTGTGCTGTGCTGTGAATTGAATGCTTAATTTCTGTATTTGCTGTTAGCTGTAGTAATCAGTGAAAAACTGTTGTGCTGCCAAACAAAAGTCAAAAAAGGTTTAGGTCACCTATTCACCCCCCCCCCCTCTAGGTGTTTAGGTACCATATCTTTCAAGTGGTATCAGAGGGAGGTTCCTCAAAATCAGGACTAACTGTCTGAGGAGATCCAGTTTGGCAGATTCAGTATAAGTCAGGAAACAGGAAACAGTTTCAAGAAAATCAAGAACATGGGTTCTTCAGAGAATCATAAGGAGTTGGGTTCAATGAAACTACCTATATGCAGAAAAGAGATCTTTGGGATCTGGAAAGAGAGGGTTAGGCTTTTTATGGAAGCCTCTGACCCTAGGATATACATCACAGTCAAAGAAGGGCCATATGTGCCCATGAAGATTTCAGTATTGGATGCAAATCAGAGGACTCCAAAGGATTTCTCTGAAATGACCAAGGATGAGATTGTCCTAGCAACCATGGACAAAAGAGCACAGAATATAATAGTTAGTGCAATTGATGATGCCACCTTCCAGAACCTTATTCACTGTAAAACTGCAAAAGAAATGTGGGACACCCTCATTGTCTATATGGAAGGTTCTGAAGAAGTAAGGCAAGATAGGAAGTCCTTGCTTAATCAAGAATATGAGAGCTTTAGGCAAGGAAGAGGAGATAGCATCACTGAATGCTACAAGAAATTTTATAGAATTGTAAATGAACTCATGTCATATGGAAGAGAGTTCACAAACTATGAGTTGAATGATAAATTCTTAAGGTCCCTCACCAAAGACTGGGACACCAAGATCTGTGCCATCAGAGAAATGGCAAAGTTGGGAGAAATTCCTCCTCCCACACTTTTTGGCAAGTTGTTATCTTATGAGATGCAATTGTCAGTGAGAAAAGAAGAAGAAAAGTCAACAAGGACTGAATACAGAGAAAAGACTGTTGCCTTTAAGTCAGATGTACCCAGAAAGAGCAGGACCAAGTCATCAACTCCTCCTCCTGAGGTAGTTGAATCAGAATCTGAAGAGTCAGAAAGTACAAAATCTACAAGCAGTGAAAGTGATGAAGACTTTGCTGCATTCACCAGACATTTTCAGAAGTTCCTTAAGAAGAAACAGTGGAGGTCTAGACCTTCATCTTCCAAAGGGAAAGAGGTTCAGTATCAGGAAAAGAAGCCTTCAAAGAAGGACAAGAAAAGGACCAAGACTAGTAAGGCAACTGGATCCAAGATAATTTGTTACTGCTGCAATAGACAGGGCCATGTTATTGCAGACTGTCCTGAAAGAAGGAAAGAATCCAGTGACAAAAAGAAAACACACTTCAAAGGAAAGAAGGAGAAGTCCTTTGTTGCAAAGAATGAGAAGACTCTTTCAGATATGTCTTCTTCAGACACTGAGACAGATGCTGAAGCCTATATTGGGCTATTTGCTGAGGAAGAAGAAGAGTTTATGCAGATCATGGAATCTATCTATGAGCAAGAAGACTGTCAAAGCCAAGGACTGATGGCTTTGACTGAAAGTACCAAAAACCTGGAGCAGCCAGGACCCAGTCAGGTACAAGGTTTAACTCAAAGTTCTGATTCCAGTTCTAGTTCAGAGTCAGATTATTCTTCATCAAGTGATGAGAATATATCTGAGTCTGAGGGAGATATTCATCAACTCCTAGATGAATATCAAGTACTATTGCAAGCCTATAAGAAAAGCAAGACCCTAGCCAAAAATTTGGCCAAGGAAATTGCTGATCTCAAGGCAGCTGCAATAGATTATGAGAAGAATTATGATCAAAAACTGAATGAAGTGGCCAGGCTGAAACACATTACTGTGATTCAGATGGGTACTATTACATTTAAGAATGATCAAATTAAGAAACTGGAGATTAATCTTCAGAAGGAGAAAGAGCTAGCAGCTAGGTTTTCAAAACCTAAATCAGTGCTACCCTTGATTGATGATTTTGTTCATCATAAAGGAAAGACTGGACTGGGTTTTGTTAATCCAGCTAGGACTGTTCAGGATCAGTCCAAGTCCAAGGGCAAAGCCCCAACATTCAACAAGACTGCTGTAGTTAAGACAGCTAAGTCAGAACCTAAGCAAAGGTACAACAAATTTGAATGTTGGTGCTGTGGCAAGGTTGGCCACTTTGCTTTGGATTGTTGGCACAATGCCAGTGCCAAGTTGTGTAGCAAGTTACCTGTTGGAAAGACAGCAGGTAGCTATGTCAAATTGCAAACTAACAATCACCAAGGACCCAAGTTTACTTTGGGTTCTAAGGTTCATTAATTTGTTTTGCAGGAAAATCCAAGTGGCCATACCCCTACATGGTACTTGGATAGTGGATGTTCCAGACACATGACTGGAACTAGGGGACTACTGAAGGACTACATCCCAATCAAAAATGGTCCAAAGGTGACCTTTGGTGGTTCTGAAAAAGGAATCATCAAAGGGTTTGGTAACATTTCTTCTAACCTTGTTACCATTACTCAAGTGGCTTATGTTAAAGGTTGAAACACAACCTCATTAGTATAAGTCAATTAAGTGATGTAGGGTATGACATCTCATTTGTTAAAAATGGTTGTCATATCAAGAGGTCAAGTGATCAAAAGATCATTTTGACAGGTTATAGGAAGAGAAATGTCTATTGTTTAGACATTATGGTTGAGAACAATAGTTCTCCAGTTTGTCTTGTAGCTGATGAGACAGTCTCTCAATGTGTCAAGTGGCACAAGAGGCTTGCTCATCTTAATTACAAGACTATTGGCAAACTCTTTAGTAAAGAGTTAGTGAGGAATGGTCCTCAAGTTAAGTGTGTCAAAGATGGCATTTGCTCAGCTTGTCAAAAGGGCAAGCAGACTAAATCCACCTTTAGAAGCATTGACAACAAGGATGCTGTGAGGTGTTTATACCTCTTGCATATGGATCTATTTGGTCCAATGCCAGTTCACAGCTTAGGTAGGAAGGTCTACACCTTTGTAGTTGTTGATGACTACTCAAGGTTTTCCTGGGTGTTCTTCTTAAAGCAGAAATCTGAAACACCTAGTGTCTTCCACAGTTTTGTTAGGCAAATTCAGAATGAATTGAACTGTACAGTGGTCAAAATTAGAAGTGACCATGGTACTGAGTTTCAGTCTGAAAGCATGACAAAGCTGTGTGAAGACTATGGGATATTTCAAGAATTCTCTTCACCTAGAACACCTCAGCAAAATGGCATTGCTGAAAGGAAAAATAGAACCTTGATAGAGGCTGGTAGAACCCTATTAAGTGATTCATCACTGCCAGAATATTTCTGGGCTGAAGCAGTTAACACTGCATGCCATGTGATAAATAGGGCTACCATCACTAAAAGGTTAAACAAGACCCCCTATGAAGTAGTGAAAGGCAGGAAACCAAATCTATCCTATTTTAGGATTTTGGTTGTAAATGCTTCATACTTAACAATGGGAAGTCTTACTTAACTAAGTTTGCTGCCAAGTCCCAAGAGGGAGTGTTTGTTGGGTACAGCAATAATAGTAAGGCTTATAGAGTCTACAACTTGACTACACAAGTTGTAGAGGAGTCTGTGCATGTAGTTTTTGATGAGTCACAACTAATTAACAATGAGTTGTCTAGTAGTGTGTGCAGCCCCTCAGGTCTTATTAAGAAGATGGACAAGCTAACCATAGAAGATGTACCTGCTGCAAGACAGCAAGTAGAAGAAGATGGCTTATGTCCAGGGGGAGAACTACATGTACCAGGAGCTGAAGAAGTTCAAGGAACTCAGCATGATGAAGATGCTGAAGAAGTACAACCAGAAGTAAGGATGCCTCCAGCCAACAGGCATCTAAGAGATCATCCAGTGGAGCTGATCATTGGAGATCCAAGACAAGGTGTTCAGACAAGGAGCAGAAATCAGAATGCTGCAGTATATTCAAGTTTTCTGTCTCAAATAGAACCAAAGAAATTTGAAGAAGCAATACAAGATCCACAGTGGACTGAAGCTATGCAGGAAGAGCTAAACCAGTTCAAGAGGTGCAAGGTTTGGGACTTAGTTCCTAAGCCTAAAGATCACAATGTGATAGGAACAAAGTGGATCTACAGAAACAAGTTAGATGAACAAGGAGTCATCATTAAGAATAAGGCAAGACTGGTTGCAAAAGGATATAGGCAAGAAGAAGGTATTGATTTTGATCAAACCTTTGCTCCAGTAGCCAGACTGGAAGCCATCAGGATGTTCTTGGCCTATGCAACCTACCAAGGATTCAAAGTATACCAAATGGATGTGAAGTCAGCATTCCTTAATGGTAATTTAAAAGAAGAAGTATATGTGGAGCAGCCTTCAGGTTTTGTTGATCCTACTCTTCCACATTATGTCTATAGACTTAGGAAAGCATTGTATGGGTTAAAGCAAGCTCCTAGAGCTTGGTATGAAACCCTATCTAGTTTCCTCATTGAGAACAAGTTCACAAGGGGGAAAATAGATAAGACTCTATTCCTTAGGGAATCTAGAGGCAAAGTAATACTTGTCCAAATATATGTAGATGACATTATATTTGGGTCTACTGAAAGTAGCCTTTGCAAAAAGTTTGCAAAGCTTATGCAAAGTCAATTTGAAATGAGTAGTATGGGAGAACTGAAGTTTTTCTTGGGTCTCCAAGTTAAACAGACTGAAAGTGGCTTGTCCATATGTCAGTCAAAGTTCACCCTAGAACTCATAAGGAAATATGGTATGGATTCCTCCAGTACCATGAAGACTCCTATGGGGTCAAGTATGTCTCTAAGCAAGGATGATGCAGGGAAACCTGTGGATGAAACCTTGTATAGAGGGATAGTTGGCTCCCTACTATACTTGACTGCAAGTAGGCCTGACATTATGTATGCTACATGTGTTTGTGCCAGGTATCAAGCCTGCCCCAAAGAATCTCACTTGACTGCAGTCAAGAGAATCTTGAGATATCTAAAGGGCACACCTTATCTAGGCCTCTGGTACCCTAGGAATGGAGATTTTGATCTAACAGGCTATTCAGATGCAGACTTTGCAGGATGCAAAGAAGATAGAAAGAGCACAACTGGATCCTGTCAATTCCTAGGTGGAAGACTCATTTCATGGAGTAGTAAGAAGCAAACCAGTGTGGCCATCTCCACAGCTGAGTCAGAATATGTAGCTGCAGGAAGTTGCTGTGCTCAACTTCTGTGGATTCAACATCAGCTAGAAGACTATGGATGTCAGGTAAGTAGAACTCCACTTTATTGTGATTCTACAAGTGCTATTTCCATAGCTAATAACCCTGTATCTCATAGTAGAACTAAACATATTGAGATAAAATATCACTTTCTTAGGGAGCATGTAGAAAGAAATGATATTGCACTTGAATATGTTAAAACAGATAATCAGATAGCTGATATGTTTACTAAGCCCTTAGAAGAAGCTAAGTTTAATAAGGTTCAAAATTGAACTAGGTATGATAAACTTAGACTAAGTATACAGAACAAAAATTGGCTAAGTAAAAAGGTGTCGACACATAGACAAGTCTATGTCGACACAGAATAGTAAGTGTCGACACTTCAGGAAAATGGTGTCGACACATCTAGGAAGTTAGTGTCGACACTTCAGAATGTTAGTGTCGACACATGTCGAGTAGGTGTCGACACATCCAATAAAGTGTCGACACTTAAGTTTTACTCAGAATTTTTCTAAGTAAAGTCTCGACACATGTCGAGTATAGTGGTGTCGACACTTAACCAAGTGTCGACACATAAAATCTGTTGACTAAATTTGTGTCGACACATGAGTGTCGAGACATTATAAGTCAGTGTCGACACTTATTGACAGTGTCGACACATCATTAGAAATTCATCCCGCCTGTTCGTCTTCAAACAAGAAAGGTATAAATAGGGTTCTGTCTTTGATTGTCGACACGCTTTCAAAGTTTCGAGACCTAAACTCTTGTGTCGACATTTCTCTCATCTCAAGACTAATTCTCAAAACCCTAATGGCTCCCAAGCTGGAAGAGAACGTAAACGAAGGCTATGAGCTTGTGCGAGGCGCATTTGACGACAGCGACCAAGAAATCAAATCAGTAATAACCCTAATTGCCAATTCAGGATTGGAGTTCTTGGTTTCAGAACCAACGAAAATATGGAAGAAGGAAGTCATTGAATTCCTTTCTGGCGCGTCTGTAGATGACTCAGGCTACAGGATTAAGTCAAGGGTGCATGGCACCAAGGTCAAGATTTCACCCAAGTCTTTAAGAAAGGTACTTCAGCTACCTAAAGTTCAAGATGAAGAGGAAGTAACTGCTTCTAAGACCAGGGAAGCTCTTACTTGGTGTGGACTGGATCCAAAGATGAAGGTGGGATCAGTCTTTAACAGAAAAGGTATGAATAATCAAGGCAAGTTCTTGTCAGAAATAGTGGGCAAGGTAATACTAAGCAAGCCAGGAGGACATGACAGGGTGTCTGCCTCCATGTTTGAAGTCATGACCAGAATCATCTTCATCTGAAAACAGACTGGTCAATGGTGGTTTATGAAAAAGTGAAGGAAAGCCTGAAGAAGCCCAATCTGGGCAGGATACTAAGTCTCTACCTGGCTGGATCAATTCCAGAGGTAATGAGCACTGCTGCAGGAACTAAGATCAATCATATGAGGAAGATGGACTCAAGAATATTCTCTAGATGGGAAAGGGTGCTGGTGTCAAAGGAATTGACCACCCCTGAAAAGCAAGCTTCTAAGAAAGACTCTCCTCCCAGGAAGAAGAGGAAGACTGCTGCTGTGCCTCAAGAGTCCTCCAGCAGCTCAGGCAGTGAAGAACATGTGGTCTTCACTCCTGAAAGTCCAGTTGATGTGGCTGCAGAGAAGACACCTGCTCCTCAGGAGGCAGCTGACATCCAGGGGGAGCTTCCAGGTGTAGCAGAACCATCTACACTGGAGAGTGAACAAGCCACCCTCCTCATTCAAGAGGTACTTGTTGACCTTAATACTTTGAATTTTCTATAATAAATTCTGATTTGTCTGATGATCATCAGCAAAATCAGCCAGCAACTCAAGAACCAGATGTTGTTCTCCAAGACACATCTGTTGTAGCTGATGAAACCAGAACATCTCCTGCACAGTCTCCAGCAGAATATACAATGGAAGATCTCTTTTTGAACTTAGATCAAGAAGATTTTGATATTGCTGCTGATGCAGAAGGATGCTGCTGCTGAGGGGGAGAATATATTCAAGAAGAGCCTATAAGGCTAGATACTGAGAAGGCACAAGATGTGCATACTGAAAAACAATCCAGCCCTAAGGATAGGGTGGATATAGCCAGTACATCAGACTCTGAAGATGATGAAGCTGAGCAAGCTCAGAAAAAGAAGTTCTTTGTTTTCAAAAGAAGAAGCCAGAGCTATAAGAAGGCTCTCCAAACAGTTGCTCAACATTCCTTAGTTCAACAAGCTCCATCCACTGATTACAGTGCTCTACTGCTTGCCATGCAAATCAAGATGGATGAACAAAGGAAAGCTTTAGAAACTTATGTTGATGAAGGGCACAAAGCTCTACAATCTGATCTGGGACAGGAAATCAAGTCAATAAGGTTTGAAATGAACCTTAATAAAAAGGAGATGACTGATTGTTTTACTAAGGGTGCTCATGCAGTGGTCTATCTAGCTAAACATCAAGAAACAATTAAAGAGAAAGTAGAAGATATAGCACTAAAACAAGGCTATGTGCTGGAGAATCAGTTGAGGATGAATGATAATTTGACTGCATCTCACAATGCAATAGTCACTGAACTCAAGAATAAGTCAGATGAACCTTCAACTTCCTCTGCTGCTGCCAAAGCTGATTTTGATAAACTCTTTCAAGCAGAGATTGCTGCTGTAAAGACTGCCATTAAAGACTCACAGAAGGTCATTTCAGAACAGCTTACAAAGCTTAGACCTTTCTTTAAAGAGGGCATAAGGTATTTGGATAGCCAAATCAGATTCCAGAAAGATGATGTGAGAGATCATGTGGCCCAAGAAGTCATAAAGGGGGAGAGAGTGTTAGTCAAGGCCAGTTCTGAACATGCAAAATGGATATCAAATTCCATCAGGGCTACACTGGGCTATCCTCCCCTTTGTGATGATGACAATGTAGCTGAATCTGGCATTCAAGGCACATATCTTGGAGGTGAGCAACAAGCAGTGGCTGATGTAATCTATCCACCTCCAGACTTTGAATGATTCATGCAGATATAAGCACAATGTATAGTCCACCTGCTGGCAAGCCTAATATTATTCTGGAAAAGGTTGTTCAACCTATCACAGCTGCAATGCAAGAGGCTTTGGACAAAGAAGAAGAAACTAGGCTGTCAAAGAAGAAGTTTAGGGAAATTGCTGAGCAAAAGCCAGATTTTGAACAGTGGAGCCCTACTTCTAGGAACATAATTCTTACAGCCTGGAAAGCAGCCAAGGACAATGCCCATGAGAGGAACAAGTGGTTCTCAGAGGCTGAATGGAGAAAGCATGAGAGTAGGCAGGAAGCAATTGTCCAATATAGAAGGAAGGCTAAGTTAGGAAAGCTACCTCCAACAGCTGTGGAGCCTAGCAAGTACTTTCCTAAGCCCTATCATTATTTTGAAAGACAAAAGATCAAGGCTGAAGAACAGAAGAAGAAGGACTCTAAAGGGAAGAAGACTGCTGAAGCTGAGCCTGCTGCTGCTGCTGCTGTGAAAGCTCAAGTTAAAGCTGGAAAAGGCATTGTTATTAAAGAACCTGATCAGCACTAGATTAGGAATTAACTTGATGCTTGTTGTAATCTGTTAAGTGAAAAACATTGTAATACTTCATTGAAAATGTATAAGGAACATTATTGGAACAGTATATGATAAATATAGTATGAATGTTCTGAAATATGTGTGTTTCTTAATTGTTCTGCAATGTTTAATAAGTATACATGTGTGCTTTATTACATGTTCAAGTTTACCCTGTTGTCATTTATATGTTTTACATCATTTTGTAATTTTTAATTATGAGTGGTGTATATCATTGACTAAGGGTTATGACTTCTCCAAATAGGGGGAGATTGTTGGGTACATTGGTCAAATGTACCTGATTTGAAGAAGCCTCACCTAACTCAATGATATACATCAGAATGTATTTGATGTTTGTTTGAGTTACTTGTGCAGGTTAGTTATACACTGGACTGAAGCTGAAAATTTCTAAGTCCATGTGTCGACACCCAGAGGGAAAGTGTCGACACTTGAGAAAGCTTGTGTCGACACCCAGACAAGCAGTGTCGACACTTGGAGTCATTGTGTCGACACCTGGGAAGAAGAGTCGACACCAGTCAGAAAGTGTCGACACTTGGAGCTGTGTCGACACTCAGTGTAGAAGAATGCAGAAAAGCTGTGTCGACACTTGCAGAAGTGTCGACACCTAGAAGAGCTGAGTCTACATCAGAAAGTGTCGACACTTGGAGTTGTGTCGACACTCAGCAAAATTCTGCAGAGACTAAGTACAAGTGTCGACACTCAACACAATGTGTCGACACTCAATCAGCAGAGTCAAAATATGAAGAATGTGTCGACACTCAACACAATGTGTCGACACACACTCAAAGGAGTCAACACTTGAAGATTGTGTCGACACTCAGCACAATGTGTCGACACATAACCAGAAGACTCAACACTTGAAGAAAGTGTCGACACAAGGAGCTGTGTCGACACTTAGCAAAGAACAGAAAAGTTGTAAAATATTCTAAGTACAAGTGTCGACACTAAAGGAATGTGTCGACACTCAGCTGAAGAAACAAGATTGAAGACTTGTGTCGACACCAAGAAGCAGTGTCGACACTTGACAGTTTCAACACATGAAGATGTGTCGACACAAAGGAGATGTGTCGACACTTAGAAGAATACAGATAAAGAATGAAGTACAAGTACTTGTGTCGACACTCAATTTCAGTGTCGACACATGCAGAAGAAACTGTGTCGAGACATACAAGGAATTGTGTCGACACCTTGTAGACTTGTGTCGACACTTACACAACATGTGTCGACACTTGGTCTATAAGTGTCGACACTTAAGAACAGAAAGTCTCGACACTAACTGACAGTTAGAGAATTTCAAGAAGTGACTGGTTGACATGACAGCTGCCGATCCAGCCGGTCTACATCAACTGTCAGAGAAGTCAGAAGTCTGTTATGAACCGGACCAGCCGGTTACCATGAAGGAAGCCTATAAATAGGCCCCATAGTTTACAGAAAAAAAGATATAGAAGGTTGTTCATTATCATTACATGTTGAGAGAATAACTAAAGTGGTTGATCAGATTAAATCAAGAAGTGATACATAGAGGATCAACACAAGAAGATCAGGCAGTCCAACTGCAGATCTAAGTAGTTGGAGAGAGAGAGCTCCAACCAAGGATTCAGTCTTTGGAACTAAGGCTGAGAAGAACAATTCAGAGTCATCTGGATTTCAAGAAGCAGAGATCAAGGATCAACTGCAGTAGATTCAGACTAATTCAGTTCTACTCAAGAAGCTTTGAAGAAAGCTAAGTCAGTTTGGATCAAGCTGAGTTCTTCCAAGAACTCTTCAAGAAACTCTCAACTCCTCTCATCCTTTCTGAGTTGTAGAGTTAGCATTTGTAATTTCTATTTTAAACTTGTAAGATCCATTGGATCTGAGTGATTGTAAGCCTATTTTATAAAGGCTGAGGGTAGGGCTTGGTGCCTGAGTGTAGGAGTTGAAGAACTCTGAGTGTAGGCCTTTAATTGGCTGAGTGTAAGCCTTGATTGGCTGAGTGTAGGCCTGGGTGGCTGAGTGTAGGCCTTTTGGCTGAGTGTAAGGCTTTGGGCCTGAGGTAGGAACCTTGTTGGGTTCTGAGCTAGTGGAGAAGTTTGGCCGAATCTAGTACACTGCTAGATAGGCGAAGGGGGAAAGTGGATGTACCCAAAGATTGGGGAACCACTATAAAATTAGTGTGTCTTCTGTGCTGTGCTGTGCTGTGAATTGAATGCTTAATTTCTGTATTTGCTGTTAGCTGTAGTAATCAGTGAAAAACTGTTGTGCTGCCAAACAAAAGTCAAAAAAGGTTTAGGTCACCTATTCACCCCCCCCCCCCTCTAGGTGTTTAGGTACCATATCTTTCATGTGGTGACAGGTACGATTTAAATTTATAACAAGTTAATTTTTTAAATACTTGTTATGCGCGTATTACCTTACCACTACTTGTATAGGCTTTATTTTTATTTGTGAGAATCCGACTAAAGCACTCATTGATACGGGAGCTTCGCACTACTTTTTATCTGAAGGATTCATATCGTGCATCGGAGTACCTTCTTCAATGACAAAGGACAAACTGGATGTGTTGTTTCTGGATGGGTGTTCGATGCGCCCAGATAGAATCTGTGGAGTAAAGATTCATATTGGGAGTCAAGAGTTCGATTTGCAACCATCGTTACTACCATTGGTGGAGTTCGACGTGATATTTAGCATGGACTGGCTTCGGAGCAGCAAGCTTATATTGATTGCAGTCGCAAGGAGGTCAAGTTGGGAATAGGTCGTGAGGCGCCTTTAAGGGCTTGAAAGGGTCGAGTAAGACCTTGATGTTTGCTCTTCAGGTGGTGAAGGCGGTTCGTGCTGGAGAAGAGATATTCTTTATGCTAGTGGAGGTTACAAAGCCTAAGCCTACATTGGACAGTATTGCAGTGGTATCCGAGTACCCTGATGTGTTCCCTGGCGATCTCCCTGGAGCCCCACCTCAACAGGAGATAGATTTCACTATCGAGCTAGTGCTAGGTGCGAAACCCGTGTCACGTTCTCCGTATCAGCTAGCGCCTAAGGAGATGGCGGAGCTGAAGGTTCAACTTCAAGAGTTGTTGGAGCAGGGTTATGTGCGTCCAAGTTCGTCGCCTTGGAGCGCACCGGCCCTTTTTGTTAAGAAGAAGGACAGAAGCTTGAGACTTTGTATCGATTATTGGGAACTGAACAAGCTAACGGAGAAGAACAAGTAACCGATCCCGAGGATTGATGATCTATTCGATCAGTTAGTCGGGTCATTGGTGTACTCGAAATTGGATCTCAAGTCTGGTTATTATCAGCTGCAGATAAGGGAGAGTGATATCCCCAAGACAGCTTTTACTACGAGATACAGGCATTATGAGTTTACGGTCATGCCGTTTAGGCTGACTAATGCACCGTCAGTATTCGTGGATCTGACGAACAGGACCTTCAGGGAGTACCTAGACCACTATGTGATCGTCTTCATAGATGACATATTGGTGTACTCGCAGAGTGAGGAGGATCACTTTAAGCATCTACATTTGGTGTTAGAGATACTGAGGAGGAATCAATTGTACTCCAAGTTCTCCAAATGTGAGTTTTGGTTGTCCTCAGTAGCATTCCTTGGTCACATAGTCAGTGGAGAGGGAATTGCGGTGGATCTGGCGGAGATTGTTGCGATATGGGAGTGGTCTGTGCTATCTACGGTAGCGGAAGTCCGGAGTTTTTTGTGGCCTGTGCTTCGTGGAGAACTTCTTGCGGTTAGCGTTACCCCTCACGACTCTAACTAGGAAAGAGCATAAGTTTGTTTGGACGTCGGAGTGCGCACGAGCTTTTGAGGAGCTGAAGAGTCGGTTGACCACGACGCCTGTGCTGAGTTCGCTGAGTGGGACTGAAGGTTTTGAGATCTATAGCGATGCTTCAGGCAGTGGATTGGGTTATGTCCTACTGCAGGATGGAAGTGTGATAGCATATGGCTCGCGACAGCTGAAAGTGCATGAGAGCAATTATCCGGTCCATGACTTAGAGTTAGCGACCGTGATTTTTGCCTTGAAGCTGTGGAGACACTACTTGTATGGGGTAAAGGTCGAAATCTATACCGACCACAAGTGCCTGAAATACTTGTTGGATCAGAAGGATCTGAACATGCGATAGCGTAGATGGATGGAGTTCCTGGGGGACTACACGTTCAAGATCCACTACGTGCATGGTAAAGGCAATGCGGTTGCGGATGCGTTGAGTCGCAGTGCCCCTGTGTGGGCCAACTGGTTGTCGATTCATGAAGAGTGCTTGATTCTGGAGTTGGAGGCATTAGAGATCTCTTGTGTTGACAAGCAGACTAATACTAAGGCGCAGTTGAACTCGACAGAAGTTCAGTGTGATCTGGCTGATCGGATTCGGCAGGCTTTGGATATGGATAGCAACATGAAGCAACTCATGATAGAGGCTTTGGATGGGTCAAATTCCCAATATGAGGTTGTGGATGGATTATTATGGAATGACAGTCGTTTGTGCGTCCCAAACGTGGGCAATCTGCGGGCGGAATTGATGTACGAGGCTCATCATACAAAGTACTCGATTCACCCAGGGAGCCCAAAGATGTACCGTGACATGAAGAAATTGATCTGGTGGCCAGGGCTTAAAAAGGATGTAGCACTCTATGTGGCGAAGTGTCAAACATGCGCCTTGGTGAAGGCAGAATGCCAAAAGCCTAGATGATTCTTGAAGTCCTTGCCTATTCCGGAGTGGAAGTTAGATGACATTACTATGGACTTTATGCATGGTTTGCCAAGGTCGCAGAAGGGTAATGACCCCATCTGGGTGGTCGTGGATCATTTGACTAAAGTGTCGCACTTCATTCTGTTTAGGAAGGATGATTCTGTGGAGAAATTGGCAAAGTTATATGTGGATAATACTGTACGGCTTCACGGTGTGCCCCGCAACATCGTGAGTGACCGTGATGGGTAGTTCACATCCAATGATTCGAGGCTGGTGCAGTAGATGATGGGAACAAAGTTGATTTTCAGCACAGCCTTTCATCCGCAGATGGATGGTCAGACAGAGAGGGTCAATAGGACGATGGAAGACATGCTTCGCTTGTGCGTTCTGGATTTCGGGAAGCAGTGGGGAGATCACCTATACTTGGTGGAATTCGCTTACAACAATAGCTACCAGGCGAGCATACAAATGGCGCCCTTCGAGGCTCTTTATGGTAGAATATGTCGCACGCCATTTTCTTGGTTGGAAAAGGGTGAGTCAAAGTTGTATAAGCGATAAGAGGTGGAAAATGCAACGTCGTTGGTTCGAACGACTCGAGAGAGATTGCTAATCGCTCAGGACCACCAAGCTAAGTACTATAACGCTAAGCATAGGAATGTGGAGTTCGCTGTTGGTGACTAGGTGTACTTGAAGATCAAGCCGTTCAAGGGTGTCTCGCGGGTACGGCGCTTGAAGAAACTAATCTCGAGGTACCTTGGACCATTTGAGGTTCTGGAGCGGATTGGCGAAGCAGCTTATTGCTTGAGGCTATCGGCAGAGCTAAGTGGTATACACGACGTATTCCACATATCGGTGCTGTGAAGGCGGTGCAAGAGCCTTCGCAAGTGTTTGCGGTCGATCAAGTGTCGGTCAATAATGGGTTGAAGACGAAGGTCAAGCCCATTCGCATTGAGGACTCGGAAGTTAAGCGGTTACGCAACAAAGAGATCAGGATGGTCAAAGTCCGTTGGGACATTGAGGTCGGGAGGAGCTCTCCTGGGAGCGAGAGCAGACCATGCTTGAGTAGTACCCAGAGATATTCCACTCAGGTACCGTTTAAGTTTTCTTTTATCTTTCCTTTATAATTTCGGGATGAAATTCTTTTAAGAGGGAGAGAGTTGTAACGCCCCGAATCTCAAAAGAGCGACGGGAGGCATTTTGAGCCATGTTTGGAACTTGGTAGAGGTCACAGGGCCTAGGACACGGGCATGTCCCAGGGGCGTGTCGTGCTCGGGTCGACGATCTGGCCGAGAGGTTGATGAATTTGGAGTCGACGATCGTCGAGTAGCGAACACGGCCTGAGACACGTGCGTGTCCCAGGCCGTGTCCTTCTCGGGTGAAGGCTGGACTGTGTCGTGGGATACACACGGTGTTAGAACACGGGCATGTTAGTGTAGACATGGGTGTGTTAGTTTCGACACGGGCGTGTCGAGTTCCCGTGTCCCTTGCGGGACATTTTTGATCTTGTGTCGATGGAGGAACACGCCCTGCTACACGGTCGTGTACTGGCTGACACGGGCATATACTGGCTGACACGGGCGTGTCAAGCCTGACAAGGGTGTGTCAAGAGCACGTGTTCTTTTCGGGATGCGTCCGTTTCGACGCCGAACGGGGAAAACGGCCTTGGACACGGGCGTGTCACAAGCCATGTTCGGCCCAGATTTTGGATTTCAAGCCCGAATAGTGGCCATCCATTTCCTTATTTTGGGATCCGACGGTACATGGTTGTTCAGGCTATGTTATACCCGGGAATAGGGTTTGGATGCCTTCATTTCATCCAAACATTCTCTTTCTAAAGTTCTAGAGAGAGGGGAGATCAAGGAAGAAGAAGGAAGAGAGATCCGGCCACCGGCGGAGCTTCGGAGCCCCGAATCGCGAGCCGACTTCAGATCTACGGAGGCGAGGACATTGTGGTTCTTTTCATCTGTATAGATTTCCATGGCCCCAAAGAGGAATGCTAGGGTAACGATTCTCATCCTCGGACATGTGAAGTCCTCTTTTTCTTTTCATTGGAAGCCCACTCTCGCAAGTTTGCGGTGATTGTGAGGCGTTCCTTCGGGTAGACATGAATAGTCCCCGTTGTGTTTCATGTAGAGTACGTAATCGAGAAATGGGCATAAGCATGACGTGTGAATCCTACCCGGACAAGTTGGTCTCAATCGGTGATGTTGCATTGCATGAATGGTCGGAGAAGATTTCGTGCGATTGATTGTTTTTCGGGTTTTCTACGAGGTAGATTGCCACAGGGAGCCTTTGGGACTAACTCCAAGGTGCACCCAAAAAACTGGGCAGATGCGTGGTTCTGCCTTCTTGCTGGTCTGGGAGCCAACATGCACATAACTGGGTTATGTAATATTGGGTATTCGATATTCAGGCTTCGGGGAAACTTAACCCGTGCCGATGATTTCAATTTTTGTGGCAAGGTGAGCAACGGGTTGAGTGGAACCATTCCTGCTCTATGCGATTCGGTGTTAGAATCCTACCGATGGCATAGAGGTCGGGTCTTAGGCTGTCGATGTTTTCAAGTGACGTGACTTCTGCTTGAAAGACTCAAATGCTCATGAGATTTGTCGTCCATGTGGCGATGGTGAGACCGCAGATTTTGACCGGGTTCACCGAGAATGTGCCCTGAGAGTATGGGGTGTGTGGTCGTGAGTGCCTACGCCTGTGATGAAGTGTTTTACACTATACTGCTTGGTTGTGCTAATAATGTGTAGGGAAGGAGCATCGCCGCCCCGAGTTTGGGGGCGAGATCATTATAATTTGGTCAGCATAGCTGACCATTACTTTTGTTTGCCACCGTGCGGTGCATTGTTGCTTGCGGGTGCTGCGGAGCCAAGTGGTAAATAGCCGGTAGAAGCCCTTGTTGCTGAGATGGTCCTCGAAGGCCTTTTTATGCTTGTTTACTTGTATTTTTCATGTGTGACAGGCCTGCATGCCGAGGTTTGGAAAATACCTATATTTGAGCAAACTATTGTAAGGCCTTAAGGCCAAGTACTTGTGTATTAGTACGTTCATTCCTTCTGGTTTTGTTTAGTGGACATTGGTGCTTTTGGCTGGTTTCTAATTATTGCACCTTTTAAATTGCTTCAGCTAGAATGCACTATGTGTAGGACGTTGATTCTAAGTTGGATGATTTCCATTGAGTAACCTCCTGGTCTGTCTGTGGTATATGGCGTCGGTCCCCGGCCGGACCTACTGCTATATGCTATGAGACGGATAGGGGGTGTTACAGTCAGCTTTGCCAACTTAGAATTTTGAATACCAATTTTCTGAGTATCCATCTTATGATGATACTCAAGTCCTTTTAGTGATGCAATTTCTATAGCTTATTCTTTGACAAGCTTCTTGCTTTTTACAAGAGCTTCCAGCAGTTTTCCAAATTTTACTGTGTGCTGTTGTAATTCAGTATCAGGGTTAGACTTACGTGAATCAAGCTTTGAGTCACATGAGTCTATCTCATCCACAATCTCATGAACAAACTTTTTAGAACAACAAGAATTGTCAAAGATTTCCTGAGAATCCTAACATTTAGCAATTTCTATATCTGGATTATCAGACAGTGCCATTAAATTGACCTACACATCTTCTTCAGAATCACCATAGTGTGATGAAGTTGTGGAGTTTTTGCCCTTGTATATGGCCTCTCTGATAAATTCTTCTTCATAGGAGAATAGTCCAGCATGTTCTTCTCCTAATTCAGTTGAATCAGTATCACTATCAGATAAGGTCTTTGACTTTTTTGCCATCAGACCATTTTCTAATTTCTTGTCTTTATAGAACTTCTTTTCTTTTGACTTTTTGTTCTCCTTTCTTTTAACTGGACAGTCCGTAATGACATGTCTTTTGGAGTTACCATTGTGATCTGGAAGTGATCAAACATGTAATATCACTGCCAACGCGATATGAGCCTGCAGGGTCGCACATAAAAGATGTGGAGAAGTTGGATAATTGACTATGTTGGTAAAGGTTGCCAATCACCGACCTGAATGGGGTCATGGGCAAAGTGTTGCCTTAAAGGATCGTCGAGTTGAGAGCTGGTTTGAATAGTCGACCGAAGGTCGACTATAATCGTAGAGAATGGGTCTCTGATTCTCGCCGATCGACGAGAGTCGTCGAGAATGGTTCTCTGATTCTCGCCGATCGACGAGAATCGTTACTCTGATTCTCGACGATCGACGATTTCGACGAGTGTCATCGAGCGCGGCTCGACGATCGACGAGTATCATCGTGTATCGTCGAGCGCGGCTCGACGATCGGCAAGAATCGTCGAGTATTGTACTCTGATTCTCGCCGATCCTAGGTGATACTCGTCGACTGCTTCTCGCCGAACCTGATCAGTGATTCTCTCTGATTGTCGCCGATTCTCACCGTCTGATACTCGCCGATTCTGGAACCCCATTTCTGGGTGGTCTGCGGATAGCGAAGTTTCTAAGTCTTTTATGCTTTTGGTATAAAAGGGATACTTAGGGTTTTATCAGGACTTAAGCTTTTGGCTGTTGTGCGAATCGAACCCGACGGAAACCGTTCCGCGATCGTTCCGCCGATCCCGAATCCCACCACCGACGGAAGGGTTCCGCCGCCGCCGTGTTCGCTCCGCTGACCTCCTCTTCTACGGCGACCGTCGCTGGTGCTGCTCTTCCTGGCGCGGACCTAGCAGTCCGTGGAATAGAAGAGGTGAGGTCTTCTCCTTCCCGATAATCCGTGCGATGGATAGATCGGCGTTCTCCCGCTCGTGTGGACTTCTATAGAAGCGTGGACATTATTCTACGTAGAACTCGCCACTAGCACGCAGAAGAAATTTGGAGCATCACCGTTGAGTTGTGACTCAACGCCACCGAGGTAATTTTTGCCTAGTTTTTGCTAACTTCTTGATTCAACGTTCATGGCCCGATCCACATCTCTTTGGATTTTTCTTGATGTTTTTCTTTTCCGCTGCGTGCACATGTGTTGTGCCATCCTCATAGAAAAACCCAACAGTGGTATCAGAGCCAGGTTTCGGCCATGATCGTTGTATTGGAAGTTTTGTTATTCCAGTGCGTGTAAACCTAGGGATTTAGAAGTGTTCTAAATGTCTAGATTTAGTCTTGGTTCCCCGCCAAGAACCTCTGGAATTGCGTGGAATTTCTAATTGTTTGAAATTGTGATCTCCTTAGCAGTAACCATCCCTCGATTTTGTTTTGGATTTTGAATCCAACAAAGAGAGATGAGCTTGTCTACTACTTTAAGTTGAGCTATCTTTGCCTTTGTCCAATGCATGTAAATCTGAGTATTTGGAAGTTTCCGGATGTTCAGATTTATCCCTTCCTTCTATCAATTGTTGATGGTGTTAGGATGTGCACATAAGGGATGCATGTGGTTTAGAATTGTTTTTATTTGGATGTGCACATTGATCAAATGTTGATCATGGTTAAATGTTAACCTATAATCAAAATCCCTTCATCGAATATTAAGTGTTCGGATGCCTTCCGATGGATGACACTCTTCCTGGCTCGATCGATGAAGTGTGGGCTTGCCAAAGCAAGGTGCATTAATCTATCTTGGTAAGGGTGCGAGCGGATAATTGTGATATCCCACTGTCGACATCGGGTCATACTTAACTAGGTGACCTCAAAGGTTGAGTGCCTAGAGGCATAGGGTTGGCATGCACCATATGATGGATGCGAATAAGGAGTTATTCACCAACCATACAAGAATTGCATGAGGATGCAATTGGCAAGCGTTGCCTACCTAAATAACCGCATCGTGAGAGGAACGCCAAAGCGGACTCAAAGTGTTGGTGAAATACGGATCTTGTCCACTAAGAGAGTAGCTCACATGAACTCTCTGAATTCTTAGTGAGGGCTATCATTTCGAATAAAATAGTGGGAGTATTTTAATTGAAGTCCAAATTAAAATAAATTGTATTTGAAATTTTGGTACTGATTTTATTCTGCATAAATTCTTGTAGAATTCCATGGCAAGTGTTTCACACTCCACGTTGTCTCTGAGAGACATCCTTGAGAAGGATAAGCTCAGTGGGACAAATTACATGGACTAGTACAGGAACCTGAGAATTGTTCTCAGGCAAGAGCGAAAGCTCTATGTCTTGGAAGAAGAAGCCCCCGAGGTGCCGACCGGGAACTCTTCCCGTGCTGAGAAAGATACTTATAAGAAGTATACTGACGATGCTTTAGATGTCGAATGCCTTATGCTTGCCACTATGAACTCTGAGCTTCAGAAGCAACATGAGAACATGGGGTGCAAGGAGATTGACGAGCATCTCAAGAAAATGTTTCAAGGGCAGGCTCGTCAAGAGAGGTTCGACATCACAAAAGCGTTGTTTCAGTGCAAGATGGGAGTTCGAGACTCAGTAGGGACTCACGTACTCAAGATGATTGGGTATATAGAGAACCTTGAAAGGCTGGGTTTTCCTCTTGGTCAAGAGTTGGCCACGGATCTGATCCTGCAATCGTTGCCGGACAGTTATGAGCAGTTTGTCTTGAACTATAACATGAATGAAATAGACAAGACACTGCCCGAACTCCTAGGCATGTTGAGAACTGCCGAAATCAATATGAAGAAGGCCAAGCCTGCCAGCCCCATACTGATGGTGCATAAGGGCAAGGGCAAGGCCAAGGGCTCTAAGAAGATGAAGGTGGGACCTAAGTCATACCTTTAGCCCAAGTCTTCAGCACTGATGAAAAAGAAAAGCACGGTGAAGGAAGGGAAATGCCACCACTGTGGCAAGGCTGGTCATTGGAAGAGGAACTGTCCTTCGTACATTGAGGGTCTGCAGAAATTGAGGGGAGGTATGACTTCCGCTTCAAATGTTTACGTTATAGAGATAAACCTTTCTGCTCCTTCATCTTTGGTATTGGATACCGGATGTGGTTCTCACATTTGTACAAATGTGCAGGAACTGGGAAGGAGAAGATTGCTGAGTAAAGGGGAGGTGGACCTCCGCGTCGGCAATGGAGCAAGAGTTGCTGCTGTAGCCGTAGGGGTTTATCGTCTTTCTTTGCCCAGTGGGCTTGTAATAGAACTTGATAATTGTTATTTTGTTCCGGCCATAACTAGAAACATTATATCTATTTCATGTTTGGACATGATTGGATTTTCTTTTATAATTAAGAACAATTGCTGTTCTATATTTAAGAATGATGTTTGTTATGTTGTACCCCAATATTTTAATGGTCTTTATGTTTTGAACTTGGACCATCTGATCTGTAATGTAGAAAATAATAAAAGACTAAGAACAAATTACTCAAACCCTACGTATCTCTGGCATTGTCGTTTGGGCCATATCAACGAGAAGCGCATATCCAAGCTCCATAGAGATGGACTTTTGGACTCATTTGATTATGAATCATTTGAGCGATGCGAGTCTTGTTTGTTAGGCAAGATGACTAAAGCTCCTTTCACTGGTTATACTGAGAGGGCTGAGGATCTCTTGGGTGTTGTACATAGTGATGTATGCGGACCCATGAGTTCCATGGCTAGAGGTGGGTATTTCTACTTTGTTACATTTACTGATGATTTCAGTAGATACGGATATGTGTATCTTATGAAGTGCAAATCCGAGACCTTTGAAAAGTTCAAAGAGTTCAAGAATGAAGTAGAAAACTAGTTGGGTAAAAGGGTTAAAGCACTCCGATCTGATCGAGGTGGCGAATACCTGAGTCATGAGTTCCGTGATCATCTGAAAGAGTGTGGTATTGTATCACAGCTCACTCCACCTAGAACATCACAACATAATGGTGTGTCTGAGAGGAGAAATCGTACTCTGTTAGACATGGTACGTTCGATGATGAGTCATGCAGACTTGCCTGTTTCCTTTTGGGGTTTTGCTTTAGAGACTGCTGCAATGACATTGAATCGCGCTCCAACGAAAACGGTTCTGAAGACACCATATGAGATATGGACTGGGAAGCGTCCTAGTATGTCGTTCATTAAAATTTGGGGCTGTGAGGCATACGTGAGACGTCAAATGCCTGACAAGCTGGAACCCAAATCGGATAAATGTTATCTGGTGGGATATCCTAAGGAAACGAAAGGGTATTACTTTTACCTACCGTCTGAGGGCAAAGTGTTTGTCGCAAGGACTGGTGTCTTCTTGGAGAAAGAGTTCATATCAAGAAAGACTGAAAAGGTAGAGCTTGAAGAAGTTCAAGAACCACATGTAGTGAATGAACCGGAATTGGATTCTGAGCCAGGACTACAAGATGTTGTAGCTAGAGAACCTGCTCAGGGAACACAAGTCCTACGTAGATCTGGTAGACCGAGGTTTGAGCCTGAGAGATATGGATTTCTCGTGTCTCAAATAGGTAATGTGTTGCTTATGGATCATGATGATGAACCAGCAACCTACCAAGAGGCTATGAATGGACCGGACTCCGAAAAATGGCTTGAGGCTATGAAATCCGAAATGGACTCCATGTATGCAAACCAAGTTTGGAACTTGGTGGAACCACCTGAAGGGGTACGACCCATAGGGTGCAAGTGGGTCTTCAAGAAGAAGACCGACATGGATGGGAATGTACAGACATTCAAAGGGCGACTGGTGGCTAAGGGTTTCAAGCAAATTCATGGTATTGACTATGATGAGACCTTTTCCCATGTTGCCATGGTAAAGTCCATAAGGATATTGCTTGCTATTGCTGCGTATTATGACTACGAGATCTGGCAGATGGATGTCAAAACGGCTTTTCTTAATGGAAACCTCCTTGAGGAAGTGTATATGACACAACCCGAGGGTTTTGTATCCCAAGATGAAGCCACTAAAATATGCAAGCTGAATAAGTCCATTTATGGACTGAAACAGGCCTCTCGAAGTTGGAATCTTCATTTTGATGAGAAAATCAAAGAGTTTGGTTTCATCAAGAATGAAGATGAGCCTTGTGTTTACAAGCGAATCAGTGGGAGCATTGTTGTCTTCCTGATATTGTATGTAGATGACATACTGTTGATTGGGAATGACATTCCTACCCTGAAAGTTGTTAAGAACAACCTAGGGAACTGCTTTTCAATGAAGGATTTGGGTGAAGCAACTTATATACTTGGTATTAAGATCTATAGAGATAGATCGAAGAAGTTGCTGGGTTTGACCAAGAGTACGTACATCGAAAAGGTGTTGAAGCGGTTCAACATGCTTGAGTCCAAGAAAGGATTTTTGCCCATGTCTCATGGTGTGAATCTCTCTAAGGACCAGTGTCCAAAGTCTTGTGAAGATAAGGACCGCATGAAGTTGATTCCATATGCTTCGGCAATTGGATCAATCATGTACGCGATGTTATGTACTCGAACCGATGTCTCCTTTGCTTTGAGCATGACTAGCAGGTATCAGTCAGACCCCGGTGAGTGTCACTGGATTGCAGTCAAGAATATCCTAAAGTACTTGAGAAGGACTAAGGATGTGTTCTTGGTGTATGGTGGAGAGGAAGAGCTCGTTGTAAGTGGTTACACAGATGCTAGCTTCCAAACTGATAGAGACGACTCCAAGTCTCAGTCAGGTTTTGTGTTTTGCCTGAATGGAGGAGCTGTGAGCTGGAAGAGTTCCAAGCAAGAGAAAGTTGCTGATTCTACAACAGAGGCCGAGTATATCGCATCAGCTAATGCGGCGAAGGAGGCTGTATGGATTAGGAAATTCATCGGCGAGCTTGATGTAGTTCCTAGCATTGTTGGTCCCGTAGTTCTCTACTGTGATAATAATGGTGCAATTACACAATCTAAGGAACCTAGATCTCATCAGCGCTCCAAGCACATACTTCGGCGGTTTCATCTTATTCGTGAGATTGTCGAACGAGGAGATGTAAACATTTGCAGAGTGCCGACTGAGGAGAATATTGCGGATCCACTAACAAAGCCTCTCGCGCAGAGAATGCATGATGGTCATACTAGATCGATGGGTATACGATACCTAAATGATCAACTCTAGCGAGAATCTTGTGGATTGCATGTAAATATGTATTTTGTTGGCTGTTTGTTCATATGATGAACATTGTACCTAAGTTTTTCTTTTACAATTAATGGCAAGTTCTTTTATTATGTCTTTTTCTATATGATAGTTAAATGTTAACATAATAGATACCCTTAGAATGTTCACTTCCATGGGACATCAAGTACGTGACTTGAATGTGAGAGCCTATGATCTATTTGAAGCTTCATTCTTAAAGGTCCCTGGTCGAGTATCATCATAGAAGCTAAGGGTGATGATGGTACATGAAGACTAGCACGTGCGTTGACTGATGACCGGTTCTCACAGGTCATGATATTGTGATATCAAGTCATCACGTGGGTACTTGTTAGTGAACAGGTTGTACTGGACAGACCCAACCTGATACTACTCTGTGGATTGTCATTCAATCGTGTCACGAGTAGGTCTCAATTGACAATGGTGTTGTGGTCCTTTGACCTGAAGTCACAGCATTCATCAAGTGAGGAAGAGCATGCTTTGATGCCATCTAAAGTCTTCCTTGAGAAAGGTTGATGATAAGGGTGGTTGTTGGGCATGTTACGAATCATTTTGGGTGTTTGTGTGTGAGCAGATATGGGATTTGTCCTCCTGTATGACAGGAGTTGCATCCATGGGCCCCTTGATGGAACTGGACCGAGAAATGCATGGCCATGCTTGGTTGAGTCAATATGTGATATTGGACTCACCATTCTTTGGAAGTCTGTCCTGGATCAAGAAACTTGGATTGAGCTATTACGAGGGTGACACGGTCCATGCCTCTAGTTCTTTCCGGATGTAAGGGACAAAGGGACAAAGACAACGCTGATACATTGGTCATAAAGGCTTATGAGTTATGAACTCTTATTGCTTGGGGAGCAGTGATGCATTGCTAGATGCCTCTCATTGTTTGTGAGGTTTTTGCTTTGATACTTTCGAGATCAAGTGGGAGTCTGTTGGAGTTACCATTGTGATCTGGAAGTGATCAAACATGTAATCTCACTGCCAACGCGATATGAGCCTGCATGGTCGCACATAAGAGATGTGAGAAGTTGGATAATTGACTGTGTTGGTAAAGGTTGCCAATCACCGACCTGAATGGGGTCATGGGCAAAGTGTTGCCTTAAAGGATCGTCGAGTTGGGCAAATGTTGCCCTGGAGAGCTGGTTTGAATAGTCGACCGAAGGTCGACTAGAATCGTAGAGAATGGGTCTCTGATTCTCGCCGATCGACGAGAGTCGTCGAGAATGGTTCTCTGATTCTCGCCGATCGACGAGAATCGTTACTCTGATTCACGACGATCGACGATTTCGACGAGTGTCATCGAGCGCGGCTCGACGATCGACGAGTATCATCGTGTATCGTCGATCGCGGCTCGACGATCGGCGAGAATCGTCGAGTATTGTACTCTGATTCTCGCCGATCCTAGGTGATACTCGCCGATTCTGGAACCCCATTTCTGGGTGGTATGCAGATAGCGAAGTTTCTAAGTCTTTTATGCTTTTGCTATAAAAGGGATACTTAGGGTTTTATCGGGACTTAAGCTTTTGGCTGCTGTGCGAATCGAACCCGAAGGAAACCGTTCCGCCGATCCCGAATCCCGCCGCCGATGGAAGGGTTCCGCCGCCGCCGTGTTCGCTCCGCTGACCTCCTCTTCTCCGGCGACCGTCGCTGGTGCTGCTCTTCCTGGCACAGACCTAGCAGTCCGTGGAATAGCAGAGGTGCGGTCTTCTCCTTCCCGATAATCTGTGCGACGGATAGATCGGCGTTCTCCCGCTCGTGTGGACTTCTGTAGAAGCATGGACATTATTCTACGTAGAACTCGCCACTAGCACGCAGAAGAAATTTGGAGCATCACCGTTGAGTTGTGACTCAACGCCACCGAGGTAATTTTTGCCTAGTTTTTGCTAACTTCTTGATTCAACGTTCATGGCCCGATCCACATCTCTTTGGGTTTTTCTTGATGTTTTTCTTTTCCGCTGCGTGCACAAGTGTTGTGCCATCCTCATAGAGAAACCCAACAATGTCCAGGCCTATTACAACAAAAATAGATTATGTCACTCTTAAATTGTTTATTCTGATGAGAATCATAGCTGACCACAGATTTGTCTTTGTGTTTGTCTTTGCTTTAGCTAGAACTTGATGCAGTAGATTTCTTCTTATTCCACTGTTTCCTTCTTCTCATCATTTTCCTCAATTGCCTGGTAAACAGTGTCAATTCATCATCTGATAACTCTTCTGATGAAGAATAGGTTCCAATGCTATATGTATTGAGGAGTTGTAAATATATGTACTTTTGTGTATATTAATTTATTTGTTTTCATTTATTTTCGTCATTTTTACTTATTTTTGTTCAATAAAATGCTCATATTTTTGTAAATATTTTGCTAACTTAATTTATTTTATTTTTCAAGAAAAAAATCCAAAAATCTGCCAAAACAGTAAGTACACACCCATGTAATATTGGTCACGCCCGTGACCAGGGCGTGACAGTTCAAAACCCGTGAAATCAACAAATTTGCGAAGAAATTGATTGACATGCCCGTGGTCACGACCGTGTCAGCCCGACACGCCCCGTGACAATGGCCCGTGTCACTCACGCTCGACGATTTCCGCTCGACGTTCGCCGACACACCCGACACGCCCAGAGTCATGCCCATGACATGGGGCATGACTTCTCCAGTAAGCTCGACGAAAATTCCGATCGACGATCGTCGACACAACGCGACACGCCGAGCGTCACGCCCGTGACCTGGGGCGTGACTCATCCACCTGGCCGACAAGACCCGCGCGGCGACATTTCAACCCAACCCGCGCCCAGTTCTACCTCCCTGACATGCCCATAGTCACGCTCGTGACCTAGGGCGTGACCGTCGCGATACAAACACGTGTCCATCCCGAAGTCAACCAAGCCGTCACCTTGTCGGATCGAATCTTCAATAGTAGTGACACGCCCCCTGACACGTCCGTGTCAGAGGGCGTGTTCTTCAAATTTTTTGCCTATAAGTACTTGTGTTCTGTTAGAGCTCATGTTCTGCTTTTTGAGCGTTTTGCCTGAGGGGATAAGCTGCTTGGATGCTTCCAAAGTCTTGTAAGGGAAATTTCCCTCCCCCTCTCTTTAGCTTTTCTTTTCGTTCCTTTGTTACCATTTTTATCTTAATAAAATATTTTTTCTTCTCTTTATAAGGGTTTGGAATGAATCTAAGCAACGCTCCTTAGGCAATCTTATTTTTCTTTACTTGTTTTATCTTTGTTTTCGTCTTTTAAAATGGGTGTGTGTGTGTATGAGATTAGTTTCATGCTTCTATATTTAGTTTTGTTCACTTAGTTTTGTAAAACTTAGAATTTTATAGCATTATTTTTCATTCCTATAGATCCGTAAAACGATTTCAAAGTGATTTTCATTTTCTTTAACTTAGATTTTTCTCTTTAGGTTGTAAAACCTTTTCGTTCTTTTCGCTTTATTCTCACTTTTTAACAACTTTTACGGAGTTATAGAAATGAATATATAGTCGTTTTAATTTTTCGAGCATTTCAATTTTCATTTAAAACGTTTGCCCGTTTAGTTTTTATGTCTTGTTTTTACGCATTTCTACCGCATTCTAGCGGTAGAAATGTATTCATTTTAATTTTTCGAGCACTTCCATTTTGCGTTTATTTGCAAAACTTTTCGCTCGTTTAATTTTTATTTTAGCTTTTTATGCATTTTCTACCGCATTCTAGCGGTAGAAATGCAGTCGTTTTAATTTTTAGATAACTTACTTTTTCACATTTTTGTAAGTGTGCGCATTTATTTCTGCCTACTCGTTAAGAGTTAAATGACGCATTGTTTTTATTTCATTCAGTAGAGTGTGTGAGTTTTTACTTTCTATTTTGTGCGTGTGTTTTACTTTATGTCGAGAGTGTGTGTGCGTGAGTTTTAATTTCTGTCGAGTGTGTGCGTGCGTTGCATTTATTTTGTCCTACTCGTTTGAGTAGGACTCACTTTCATTTCTCCTGCTCACGCATTTGTGTCGGGACTCGCAATTTACTGCTTTCTTTCTCCCGCCCACGTATTTGCGCCGGGACTCGCACTTTACTGCTTTCATTTCAGAGTCACTCGTTTGAGTGGGACTTGCAATTTTCAGCTTTCTTTCCTGCTTTATTTTACTGCTTTCTTTATCGCTTTCATTTACTGCTTTCTTTATTACTTTTCTAGTCTGCCGTCCTCATTCTGATGAGTGGCTAACCGTTCTTAGCCCTCAGTATCGAAGAGCATTGGGACAGAAAAAATAGTTTTAAATAAATAAAAGTCCTTATTTTCTAATTAATTAAAATTACTTACGATTTTCTCGGGGTTTATGACGCGTAGGACCACAAATCGATATGTGGGCCCTATTTCTGTAGTCCATACGCTAGCTAGCCGAGAGGCCGTGCGTATGGACCTATCACCCCTTGGTAAAGAGAGTTCTACACTAACCCTCGAGAGAGGAGGCGCACCAACTCTACCGGATCGGGTTCCCCACCCAATAGCAGTGTTCTTATAGTAATGCGGGCATTCAGAGGAATCCTTCGTCGGACTAACGTTCGGTCGAATAGTCTTAGAGTTCAGGTGAGCGATAGTACTAGAGATAAGTGAGCTCATTCTAGTGGAACCTACACGGCCAAGTCTCAGTCTTAATTGATTTGAAACTTAAGATCTCTTTTTATTAAAAGTTTATTTTAGTTCTAATTTTATTCGATGTCGTTGCGCTAAGCTTTTCATCGGCCACACCATTATTGCTTTCCCTTTTATGCTTTCATTTTCTGTCATTTTTATTATATATATAAAAAAACCCGACAAGTAATTATCGGTAAAATAATAGTCCCCTCCAAGAAAGATTAGAAATAATCGAACCGACCCCGAGAACAATACGACCTCGATATTCCACCCCGAAATATCATGTAATACATGCGATAGGTGCACTTGCCTCCTTTCGTTAAAACTTGATCTCATCTTTTTATATCAAAAATAATAAATTTGCGTGCCCCGTTTGCTAAATAAAAACCAAATCCCACTTTTTCCTTAAATAAACCGCCCGCGGCGCCGAGGGAATTCTCACCAATTTTTGGAGTTTTAACCGAATCAAGTTTTCGGACCCGATGCAAAAATATCAATCATATATCTTCATCCCTTCTTAGTGATAATGAGATTTCTCTTCTAGACTTCTTTGATGTATTTGCTTTGAAGGTCACAGATTTAGTCTGAGTTGAACTTCTGACAGATTCAGCTTCAGCTTTTCTAGAATTTAACATAAGCTCATGTGACAATAGCTTCCCATACAAGTCTTGGGGTAACATGTTTCTTGGATTTCTCATTTCTCTTATAGCACAAATCTTGATGTCTCCATTCTTTATTTAGGGATCTCAAAAATTTATCATGAAGCTCATAATTAGAGAATTCTCTGTCATAATTCTTCAAATCATTTACTATTCTAAAGAACTTTTCAAAATATAGTTCTATAAAATCAGTCTATCCTTGTCTGAATGCCTCATAATGCTGATTTAGTAGAGACTTTCTGTCATCTCTTACTTCTTTTATTCCTTCCATATAACTATGAGAGTGTCCCACATATCCTTGGATGTTTTACAGTGCATTAGATTCTGAAAAGTTGAATTGTCTATTGCACTGACAATTATATTTTGGGATCTTTTATCCATGGAGGCAAGAATCACCTCATCCTTTGTCATTTCAGACAGTTTCTTAGGAGTTTGAACATTTGCATCTAAGACTAATATCTTTAATGGAACATATGGTCCTTCTTGTACAGTGACAAAGATTCTTGAATATGAAGCCTCCACAAACAATCTCACTCTCTCCTTCTGAATAACAAAGTTATCCGTAGTACATATAGACAGTTTTATATAACAGAGTTCATTGTGAGATTCAGAAGTCATTAGGTCTAATATTTTTCTACCATCCTTTGAATCTTTTTCAGACTGTTAGGTCTTTCTTGAATAATCTCCCTCTAATACCACTTGAAAGATAATCCTATGAGTAGCTAATCACCTAGAGGGTACAAAATTAAGAGATAAAAATGAAATTGTATCCTCAGAAAACAATAAAACTGTAATCTGACTTATTTGAAAGAATTCAGATTCTTCAATTCAGCTGCACTTGATAGATTCTTGAAAAGCAGGCTGGCTGAAAAGATACTTCGCTGGATCTGCAATCCTCTTGATGTTGATTAGCTTGATTTCCTTGAATAAATTGTAGAACATATCCACTTGAATTTTCTGATCACTTGATGAAAGGATCTGAAGATCTTCTTGAATACCTTCGTCTTTTTTCCTTCTTCTCAAGATTGTCGCCCTCCTCTGACTTAGAAAAATCAGAATGAGAGAATAGAGTGATTTGTCTGATTGATCTTCGTCTTACTTTTCTCTATAGACAACCCCTCTATTTATATCCTTCGTGGATTGCTAGTTTCTGATTGATGACATCAGCATGTGACATCATACTTCAAATTATCCCATAATCTGTTTCTGTTAAGATATCACATTATTGTAGCTGATGTGATAGTTCTGACTTGTCTTGACACTTCTGTGTTGACTATGCACATTTTCATAAACATTAGTGTCGAGATGTCCAATGTGTCTCGACACTTGTGTCGAGACATCTTAGCAGTCTCGACACAATTTTACTTAGAAGAATTTTCATCTGATCTTGAAAGTGTCGGGACAGTTGACTTCTCTCGACACAACTGTCATATGTATTGACATCTTTAATTCTGCACTGTGTCAAGACAGTTGAATTGTTTCGACATAACTGTCTCCCGGGTGTTGACATTTCTATGATTGTTTTATTTCTTCTCTGTGTTGAGACAGTTGAATTGTCTCGACACAATTGTCTGTCGGTGTCGACACATTAATAATTGCTTTATTTCTTCACTGCGTCGAGACATTTGAAGTGTCTCGATAGTCCAGTCTGCTGGTGTCGACACTATAATCTTTTATTGTGTCGAGACAGTTGATTTGTCTCGGCACTATTTTACTTAGTATAATTTTCAGTCTTATTTTGTCAAGACAATTGTATTGTCTCGACACTTGTTCTTTGAATCTTCTATGTGTCGAGTTTGCTGACTTGTCTCGACACAACTGACTTTGCCTTCAAAGTGTCAAGTTAGCTGACTTGTCTCGACACTGCTGACTTAGTCTTCAAAGTGTCGAGTTAGCTGACTTGTCTCTACACTTCCCTTGCAAAGGTGTCGACACAGTTGAAGTGTGTCGACACTTTTGTACTGAGCCATTTTTCTGCACAGCAAGTTGCTAGATGTAGATTGTGCTGACTTCACTCAGCACTGTTCTGACTTCACTCGACACAATGTTGACTTCACTCGACACTGTGCTGACTTCACTCGACACTTTTGTACTTAGACAATTTTCTTCACTTTCTAGTCAGCTTCTTTGTGTCCACCTGTCAATATGACTTGAACCACCTGTCCAATCAATATGAAATAGACAACATGCATACATAAACTGAAACATACATCAAATACATACTTGTGTATATAATTGAGTTGAAAGAGTTTCTTTAAATCAAGTACATTGTGTCTAATGTACCCAACAGTTATGTTATGTGGATAGCCGCATAACCACCATAACCACCCCTTGGAGTCTATAAAAAGAGACTTGCCTCCTCATTTCTGACCTTTTTTCTCCGAGTCTTCTTTTTACTCAGGTCGAAGCTCTGCCAAATTTCTCCTACGAGCAGTGTTCGAGCCGCACTCAAGCCGCACCCGAGCCACGTACGATCCACATGTGAGACACCCGATGAAGCCAAATCTCTCGGTTTCCAAGAGACCTCCGCAGCCGCAATTCAAGTGCTCCGCTCCCACGTTCTGAGCCAGTGGGACGCTCAGTGCATCCCATCATCGCGGAGTGCAATTTGTAACATATGCCAGGCGCGACGGCATGTCGTCCGCGAGTGCTAAGTGCTCTCTCACTTCAAAATTATAACGAGAGGCGTCATGTCACCCTCGATTCACCAAACACATTGTAACAACCAAGAAATAGTGGACTTTGACCGGCACAGATCTGGTCACGTGGTTTTTTACACGGTTGAGAGGTTTTTCCATGTTAAAATTTTGTGTGTACGATCGATCTACTTCATTTACTGTGTGCGCGCTCAACCGTTGTGAGAGCTAAGGCGGTCCAGGTTTTTCCGATCCCACCGGGACGTCGACATAGACCGCAACATTTATAAATTTATTTATTTATTTTAATATTGATGTCACAATAGTTTGCTACTTATAAAAAAAATCAGAGAATTAAAGATTTCGATTAATGCATTTAACCAAAAGTGATGGAGGGATTGATTTTACTTATTTTAGGAAATATGAGGGCTGATTCCCTACAAAAAATTGTTGTAGGACTGATTGCCAAAAAAGAGCAAAAAATGTAGACTGAAATCTTATTTTTGCGCAAAAAGAGTGTGGTCACAAACATGCAAATAACTGGATAGGGATATAAATAAATAATTAACTTTAAAATGTTGTTAAATGTAAGTCAATTTTGACTATATGCAGGTGAATTTTGACTGTATGCAAGGCCACAGTTAAAAAAAATCTCATTTCCCCTTTTAAAGCACTAGGCCATGGAGGACTGATGGCGCCGACCCGCCACCGTTGGAAGACACGATGCCCGTGCACAATCTTTCCCCCAACACAATAGAGTCGTACCGCGAAACATTGAGTAATCTACGAATATTAATAAACATAATTTGTTAGTTCTTATATGTGATTGCGAGTCCGATTGACAAAATGTAAGGCGGTCACAGACGTTTGATCTCTCTTTTATTTCTTGCATTTATTTTGAGTTAAAAAACATTTGGATGGTTAGGATTAGGTGCTTGAATGTGTGGCTAGGATGAGAGTGTTGAGGAATATAAATACTCCTCATCTTTGGTTGAACCGTAATGAAAGATTGAACATTTCTTTTTGTGTGCTCCGGCTCTTCCCGATCCCGCACGGCGCGAAGCGTGCTGCTCGGCGAGCCTACCCCGACACGATACCGGCAGTGCCTTCCTCCTCCGGCGTGAAGCCGGCGCTCTTGGTGGTGTGACGCCCCCAGTGCTCCCCGTCAGCGCGACACAGAACGACCGCATTTCCGCTGGCGCGACACCAACGAGCTCGCCCCATTCCCCGGTCGAACGCCTAGCCCCGGCGAGATTCCGGCTATCCGCCCCCTTCCCCGGTCTAGCGTCTAGCCACGGCGAGATTCCAGCTCCCTTCCCCGACGTGATCTCTTGGGCCGGTGCTTGCCGCGATCTTCATCTCCGGATCTCATCCGGTTGGGTAACGCTTTTCTCACCTCTCCACTTTGTGTGTGATTCGCCTCATTTCTTTTTGTGTTCTTGTGGTTGTGATCGAATTGTGTGTGGTCGGAAACAACGAACGAATTTGAGCGTTGAGAGTGCGTTGCCCGTCTCCAATCAATTGATCGGAGAGGGGTCATCGCTCGGTGGCTAGGTGCTTGTTGGAGTTACTACTCACTGGTTGGAAATCTCCGCTCCGAAATTGCGCCTCCGCTAGTCCATAGTGTAGGATTTGAGTGTGCATGACTTGCAATCAATTTCATACCAATCGGAGGCGGTTTCTTTCAGCTTGCTTGCCAAGTGTTTGATCATTTGTCTAATTTAGCGCGCGCGTTGTTTAATTGCGCTCGAGCGTTGGCTTGCTGTTTGTCGTTTGTTTTATGTAACTTTTCTAACGATCGATAAAAGGTTTGGTGACCTTAGTTTTCTTTGATGGAAGAGTCCATCCCCTTGCGAACCCCTTTATTTTGGGTGGATCTCTTTTGGTACAACATCACTCGTTCGGATCGTGTAGGTCCTTTTCGCAGGATCGAACATTGACTTCATAGCCCTTTGGAGATCTAATGAGGCTTAGCGAACCTTTGTTTGGACAAGTGTTTCTCTCCTGTCAGTCCATTTGTTGCGTTGAGGTGTGAGTTTTATCTACGCGTTTAAGGTTGACGGTATTATTTGTACGCAAACCGGTGTTTGCTACATCAATTTTGTATCAGACTTCGTCGCAAAGATTTCTTAATCTTTGTCGGTCCTCCCGCGTCTCTTTCCTTATTTTATGCACACAACGCTCGGGGAACGAGTATCCCCCGCACTCATCCGCATCCAATAATATGGACGACAATCCGGATAATCATGAGGTTATGTAAGCGCAACTCGCGGCCGTTTAGCGTGATTTCACCGATCAAATCACTAAACTCACTGCGGTCTTCACCACCTTAACCCTAACGATCCAAAATAGCTTTCCACGCCACACCAACCTCATAACCCTCCACGTAATCCTCCACCATGCCCACAACGTCCACACAATGACCTTGGCGACGACGACCACCATGGTGCTTGGCACAATGACCTCACTTGCAAAATAAAAATCGATGCCCCGACGTTTGACGGTTACGGCGACCCCAACAAATTTCACGATTGGCTCATGAAACTCGAATGCTATTTTGAGTGGCATTACTTGGATGACCACCAAAAGGTACTCGTCGCTCGTATGAAATTAGACGGGCGTGCCCAAGTATTTTGGCTCAATGAAGAGCGTCGTGTTGGTGGGATCCCTCACACATGGCCACAAATGTGTAACATCCCCACTAATCACTTTGTCCCCGCGTACCACCGAACAAATATGTTTGACGCATTCACCTCGTTACGCCAAGGCACTAAATCGGTGAGTGAATACATGGCCGAATTAAATGACTTAATGATTCGCTGTGATATACAAGAGATGCCCAAGCTTACGATCTCACACTTTCGTAAGGGCATTCGCCCGGAGATCCAAACTCAACTTCGGCGATACGATCACCATGATCTGGACTCCGCCATGAATGCCGCCCTTGACATTGAGAAACAAATTTCAATGACCACCACTCCGCGGGCGACTTCCTCCAAAGGATTTTTCCAATCACAATCAACCTCTATGCACTATAGTAACTCCAAGGGGAAAAATATCTCCCAAGACAATCTCAAATCCGTTATCATCACCGCTAGAAAAGCTAATGACACTTCGGGCGAGCGCATCGCCTTAGGCAAAACTAGCGAAGCACACGTCACTTGTTATGCGTGTAATCAACTAGGCCACTATGTGGTTGAATGCCCCACTCGCCGCAAGTTAGTCACGTTAATTGAACCCACGGCAGATGAAGACGATCTCGTCTACGAGGAACATAGTGACGTTGAGCAGCCCGACATTCCTAGTGATATGGACGATGATTATGTCACCCACAACCTCTTTATCATGTGTTGCATCTTGACTACCCAACGTACTAGCCATGAGTGGAAACGCTCTAGTATCTTTTCCTTGTATTTTTGAAGTGGTGAGAAGTCTTGCAAACTCATCATTGATAGTGGGAGTTGCATGAACGTGGTTTCCGAAACTGCGGTTCTCCGCATGAAACTCACCCCTGAACAACACCCCACTCCTTACCAAGTCGCTTGGGTCAATAAGACCTCTATCCCAGTTACCAAACGTTGCCTAGTGCCTCTTGTCATTAAGGACTATGTCGACCAAGTGTGGTGCGATGTCATTTCCATGGACGCCTCTCATGTCCTCCTAGGCCACCCTTGGCTCTACGACTACAATGTCACTCATTTTGGTCGTGCTAACACGTATGAATTCAAATTTAAAGACAAACGCATCACTTTGAGCCCCACCACACCTAAGGACCTTAAGGCCAATGACACGACCGTTCCTGTCATCAAGCAACCACTCACTTTAATGCATCCTAAAGCCTTTGAAAAGACTAGCCTTTCTGGTGGTATGCTCTTATGCGTTAGTGTTACTTCAAGCGAACAACATTCCCCTCTCCACATCATCCTTGCCCATCGATATTTTGACCTTACTTGAGGAGTTTATGGATGTCCACCCCGAGGAACTCCCCTTCGAATTACCACCCCTTCGAAGTATCCAACACGCCATTGATTTTATTCCGGGCTCCTCACTTCCCAACTTACCACACTATCGTCTTCATCCTGGTGCCCATGCGGAGCTCCAAGCCCAAATCTCGGACTTTCTCTCCAAAGGCCTCATCCGGCATAGCTTAAGCCCATGTGCCGTGCCAGCACTTCTTGCCCCCAAAAAGGATGGTTCTTGGAGGATGCGTGTCGATAGCCGGGCAATAAATAAAATCACGATTAAATAACGCTTCCCTATCCCCCGCTTGGACGATCTACTAGACATGCTTAGTGTTGAAACCGATTCCTCGATTTCCTGTGTAGTTCGACCCTTGGGGAAAGGTGTGATCTCGTGCCTACTTCGCCCCTGCAAGCAAAACAACAGAGAAGACAAGGTAAGACCGACCCAAGGGCTCGGCGGGGGAGGTCCCACCACAAACCCGGAAGATCTCAGAGCGCTTCCCCTCCTTAGCCAGAAGCCGAGCTAAGGTACCCTCACAAAGCGCTTGAAGATTGGTGCAGGAGAGCACAGAAAAAACCTGCCTTCTAGGGTACCCCTTGGGTCCTATTTATAGTTTTTAAAATCTAAACTGCCAATAACCAAAAGAACTGACCTGGAATTACCAGAAAACCCTTGGTTGGGTCTGCCAACAGCCAAAATCCACTGTTTTGAAGGGCTATGGGCAGACCAGCAGGGGCAAAACAGTAAAAAGTACCTCATACATCCAGGCGAGCTAGGGCGCTTTAACCACCTCAGCATGTTCTGCTCGCCTACTGCTGCCGAGCTCCACTGCGAGGACGCGAGTTGTGGCTCGCTCGGCGAATGCCGAGCTCGGGGTCACCGAACGTCGATCTCTGGTCGACGGATGCCGAGCTCGGGCTCGGCCCCCTCCACTGGCGAGCTCGCCCATTATCCTCAGCCCGATCTGCCTAGACCCTGGTGACCTTGCTCGCCAGACACGGGGTTGTACACAATCCCCGCTCTTTTTGAGCTTGTCAAAGCTCGGAAAGAAACATCCAACCCCAAGTGTGCGACGAGCGCGGGTTGGCGAGTTGGAGGGAATCTTTTTGTGGGGGCCACCTGCGGCTATATATATGTGCGCCTGCCCACCTGCCTGACTCTTGCCATTCCCTTTGCTACCCTTCCAAGATGCCTCTTCCCAAGGAGATCCAAGAGCGCATAGACCTAGCCCGCTAGGCCTCCGCAGCTCGCGTGGCCGCCCTAACGTCGGTCAATGCCAAAGCTCCTCAAGTTGATTCTGTCGAGCCCGGCTCCAAGAGGTCAAAGCCATTCCCTGAGGCGGCTGAGCCCATTTTCAATGACCTGATGGCCACCCTGGCTCGCGAGACCGGCTCTTCCACCCGAACTATTCTTGAGAAGGATATAGAGGTTGTCGTAGTCGGCGATGACCCGGACGGTCAACCAGATGGCGGGGGCGTCGCGCCGCGAGTGCCCACACTGCGAGGCGAGACCACGCTCGCCAACTCGCGATTCACGGCACCGGACAGCCATCCCCAGGACCCGCCTCTTCTCTTTGGGATCCTGCCTGTGAGCTCGTAGAGGCCGAACTCGCCAGTGTGCTCCTCCCCTCCTCGCCAAACTGACGTGGCCGCGGGGGCGGGTCTGGGGACCATCCCCACCCCCGGATTCGAGCTCATCTCGCCGGGGGCTCGCGGCCGAGGAATCCTCGCGGACAACCCACTATTCTCCCCTCCCCTCCCCAAGCTCGCTGGACTCTTACCTGGGTCCTCAGGTGGATCAAGGCGAGTTGACGAGGAGGGAGGTCAAGCTCCTCAAGAAGCTGCTGTGCGGGCTGCGCGAGGTGCAGGGGGTCAACGAGACGCTGCAGCGCGACTACGCGTGTCTCGCCGATGAGGTGCGACGTGGCCAGGCTGGCGAGCTGATGTCCCCCTCCCGGCTCCTGGATGAGATAGATGACGGTCTCTCGGTTGTGCAGAGGAATTCCGGAAGGATCCGCGAGCTGCTCCGCGCGCGGCAGTCTGGGGGGCGGGGGTCGCGAGGCCGGGGTAGGTAAGTGAACAGCTCCTTTGCCGAGCCGACCGGTACTCGCATCTCGATGCCCTCCCTGCTTGCGCGCCCCTCTTTTTAATTCCTAAACTTTATTTCTGTAATAAATAGCTTTTAGAATATTCTTGATCATGTTACTCAAATAAAATGCTGCAATGTTTGACTTAGCCTTGGTTGGGGTGCGCCGGAAGTCGGCGAGCTGGGGTGGCAAGCTGGGGTGGCGAGCTGGGGCGGCGTGCTCCGTTGATTGGACAGCTTGCCCCAAATTTCTTTTCCTATAAATAGCCCCCCCCCCTCACCTACCCCGTACTGTGCCTTTATTGTTTTTTTCCTTCTCCCTGTTCTTTTCCATTTCCTGCTCGCGCTCTACCTCTGCCTCCGCGAACATGGGCAAGACGAATCCAGATGCCGACGGCCGCTCCAAGTGCGCGCAGCACTTCACGGACTACTGCTTCTTCGAGGGGCACACCAGCGAGGAGGAGCTCGCCGAGTTTCTGGCGGAGCACGTGCCGCCGGGCTTCGACACACGCAGGCCGAGGCAGGGGGAGGCCATCAATACTTTTTATGAGGACGAGCTCTCCTTCCCCCTCTCGCATTTCGAGGAGGGGTTGCGCCTTCCCCTGTGGCCGGAGATCCGGCAAATCTTGAAATATTACGGAGCCGTGCCCGCGCAGCTGAATTCCAACGCCATCGCGATGATGGTGTCGTTCGTGAGTTACCTCCGGCGGGAGAGGATCGAGTTCAACCTGACGTTGTTCAGGAAGCTCTTCTCCTACAAGGCGACACCAGACGGGGTCGCCTACTTCGGCGGCTCACTGATCAAAGTTCACGAGATCGCGAACAAGCACCATACCTGGATGACCAAGATCGCCTTCGTCAAGGGTGATCTCGGCAACATCCCCTACTTGCCTCAGCATAAGGGCGAGGAGGTGTACCGCCCGCCGACAGTGTCCGGCAACGACGCCAAGCTCCACAAGTACTTCCTCCATAAAGACTTCGAGGTCGCCTTCCAGCAGAGGGGCCTCGACGCGCTCCCCCCTGTTCTGCCGACGAAGGTATGCTTCTCTCCCAATCTTGCCGAGTTTGCCTGACCGCCGAGCTCGCCATATCATAGCTGAATTCCTAACTTTTTCAAAGTATTTTCCTGCAGGGGACCGAATAATCCCTGTGGACCCGCCGTTCGCGGATCCAGGGCATCATACCGACCCTCTTGCTCGCGAGATGGCAGCAGCGGCGGCCTGCCGAGATGAGGCGGCCCTCTCGCAATCCTCTTCCAGCAAGAGGCGACCCGAGGACGCGGGATTTAACCGGCCACTCCACCAGCGACTATTAAAGAAGATGCGGAGAGCCCTGCTGGCTCCATGGGGGCAACAACAACAACAGCCCAGCCCAAAATATATCAGCTCGTCGGAGACCCCTCCCGACGCGTCTCCGGAGAGCCCGCTGAAGGAGATCACCAGCAAGGGACAAAAAGGTGGCGAGGGCCCCTCTTCCACGGCGGTGATCTCCCCTCCTCCATCGGCGAAGAGGGCCGCCCGAGAACACGAAGCTGAAGGGGGAGAATCAGCACCTCCTCAGCGAGGTGCGTCGCCAGGCGGAGATCTTCTTCCCACCTCACGACATCGACCCCACCCTCCCCTACAAGAGCCCGCGGATCTTTGGCGAGGCCGACTTCATCGTGAGATTGCAGATCAACTCCATCCAAGCCACTGAGTGTACCCTCCAGATGATGAAGGATTCTAGGGTGCTGGTGGAGGGGTGCGAGGGTACCTCGGCTCGGGACCTGATGCCGAGCCTGTTCCCGGCAACACCGCCAAGCGAGAAGGAAGACAGCCTGGACGCAATGTTCGGAAAAAGCCTCCCGGATCCTTCAAGTGGCAGCGAGGACCAGTCCAGCGGAGGGGGTGAGGCCTGAGGATAGCCTATACTTTTTCCTTTACCTTTTTTGTTCACTTGCCGAGGCGAGCCCCCTGTAATTACTTTTTGTAAACAATTAATGAAAGAGTTTTTGATCATACCCGTGCCACTTCTCTCTTTTTTTCCTTTCTTTACTTTGTTTGTTGTGCTCTGAATATATGCGAGTGCTTCCCCACGCGACCTCGCCGAGATAGGTTCCGCGAGTAGAGTAGTTATGAGAGCGCGCCCGCTAGTGGATGCGTTTTGAGTGTTCGCCGAGCCCTAAGTGATTCAGGGGCTGGTTGCTCCCTGCCCTTGTCACGCCACCATAACTTGCACGCGAGCCATCCTAGTTGAGCCTGAAAAAGGAGAAAATTTTCCAAGTCAAACGGGCAAAGGGGTGAGGTGCCCCGGCCTGGCTTGCCCTCCTTTGGCGAGGCCCAGGATCGCGACCTACTCGCCAATGCCGAGTCGGGAATGACAAGTCTTTATTCGCCCATGCAGAATCCTCCGGGCTGGCTCGCCTTCCTTTTTGATCATGTCGAATTGGGTTTGCCGAGCCCGGGCTCGCCTCTACAGAACCCCTTTCCCCTTGCTTCCTGGCACTTTGAGACTTCTTGATCTTTATCTGGCGATTTCGGGGCCGACACCATTGAGTGACTTCCAGCCCTGTCAGCTAGATGAGAGCCTGACAGCGGGATCTGCTCGAGGCCAAGGATGACACCGAGTGACTTCCGACCCTGCCAGCTAGGTGAGAGCCTGGCAGCGGGATCTTCTCGGGGTCCAAACACATTCCATCGAGTGACATCCAGCCCTGTCAGCTAGGTGAGAGCCTGACAGTGGGATCTGCTCGAGGCCAAGGATGACACCGAGTGACTTCCGGCCCTAACAGCTAGGTGAGAGCCTGACAGCGGGATCTTCTCGGGGTCCAAACACATTCCATCGAGTGACATCCGGCCCTGTCATCTAGGTGAGAGCCTGACAGCGGGATCTGCTCGAGGCCAAGGATGACACCGAGTGACTTCCGGCCCTGCCAGCTAGGTGAGAGCCTGGCAGCGGGATCTTCTCGGGGTCCAAACACATTCCATCGAGTGACATCCGACCCTGTCAGCTAGGTGAGAGCCTGATAGCGGGATCTGCTCGAGGCCAAGGATGATACCGAGTGACTTCCGGCCCTGCCAGCTAGGTGTGAGCCTGGAAGCGGGATCTGCTTGGGGTCCAAACACATTCCATCGAGTGACATCCGACCCTATCAGCTAGGTGAGTGCCCAACAGCAGGGTCTGCTCGAGGCCAAGGATGACACCAAGTGACTTCCGGCCCTGGCAGCTAGGTGTGAGCCTAGAAGCGGGATCTGCTCGTGGTCCAAACACATTACATTCCTCTATGCAGGCTAGCTATGACAATACTAGAGAGTTGAAGAAATTTATTATAATCAAAGTATCACTTACATGCCTCAGGGGAAAAATCGTGTTAGGTCGTCACCACTCCAGGTGAGACTCAGGGTCTCGCCCTCTACATTTTGGAGTCGATAGCCTCCCGACTTCAAAGCTTCCTTTACAATGAATGGTCCCTCCCAACTGGGATTGAGCTTCCCAACGGATGCCGACCTCAATGTTGCATCAACCTTATTCAGCACCAAGTCCCCTTCCACGAACTGCTTGACCCTGACATGCTTGTCAAAGTACTTGGCCATTCTTCTTTTCACCTCCTCCTGTCAGATAGCGGAAAGGTCCCTCAGCTCTTCCACCATATCAAGGGAGAGACACAGCTCTTCCTCGTTCTCCGCTTGCCACTCCTCCCGGCCTTCCTTGGCCGCAACGATTCGGGGTGTTTGTACTTCGAATTCCACGGGGAGCACTGCCTCGCACCCATGGGAGAGTTTTAAGGGGGTCACTCCCGTAGCCGTGTTGGGGGTGGTTCTTATGGCCCAAAGAACCTCGGGAAGCTGCTCCACCCAGCTCCCCTTCAAATTCTCCACCTTCTTCTTGAGGAGGTTGACGATGTTCTTATTCGCGGCCTCCACCTGCCCGTTGCTCCTAGGGTGATGGACTGAGGCGAACCTGAGGTCAATTCCAAGCTGTTCGCAAAATCTGGTGAATTCGGCACTGGCGAACTAGGGCCCGTTGTCCGTGACGATGGCCTGGGCAGCCCATGGCGACAGATGATCTCCCCCCAAACAAAGTTCATGATTACCTGGGAGGTCACCTTGGCCAGCGCCTTCACCTCCATCCACTTGGATAAGTAGTTAATCATTACTAGGAGGAACCTTCTCTGACCGCTGGCTTGGGGGAATGGTCCAACCAAATCCATTCCCCAGATTGCGAAGGGCCAGGGGGCCGTGATACTTCTGAGTCGCTGGGCCGGCTGTAGATGGAGAGGGGCAAACAGCTGGCACTTATGACATCTTCTTGCGAACTCTGCGGCGTCTTGGCCCAGGGTGGGCCAGAAATACCCTTTCCTGACTATCCTCCCTTTCAGGGTCCGAATCCCGGAGTGACTCCAACATTCCTCGGAGTGGACTTCCTCCAAGATCCTTCGTACTTCGCCCTCAGTCACGCAGCGAGCCAGCATCCCTGAGAGGGTCTTCCTGTATAGCTGCCGTCCTGGAGGAGGTAATATGCAGACTTGTGCCTTAGTTTCTTCTTATCTACCCCCTCCGGATACTCTCTCGTGGAGAGGAAAACCACAACTGGGTCCATCCACGATGTTTGTTGATCGATTTCCATGAGCTCTCCCTCTTCGATGGAGGGGCGGAACAGGTCGGTTATGGTACCCCCCACCTGGGGACCATGCTTTGCTAGTTGGTCGGCTTGTTCATTCTCTTCCCTGGGAACATGTCGGATGGAGAAGGTTTGAAAAGTGCCTGAGGAACTGTCATCCTGCAGGGCTTCTCAACTATGCAAGCAAACTAAATCTAGCTTTAAGTCAATTAATAAGAGTAATTCACCTACGATTTTGTACCTTCTACATATGGATTTTTTTGGACCCATTGCTGTATAAAGCCTAGGAGGGAAATCTTATATCCTAGTTATTGTAGATTACTTCTCAAGATTCACTTGGGTGTTCTTTCTGAGATCTAAGTCAGATACATTCAAAGTTCTTACAGATTTTCTCAGGACCATAGAGATTGAGTACTCTACTCATGTTGCATTGATCAGAAGTGATCATGGTATATAGTTTGAGTCTCTTCTTATACATGAGTTCTGTGATAATGAAGGTATCAGGCATAGCTTCACAGCTCCTATAAATCCTCAACAAAATGGGGTAGGTGAAAGAAAGAATAGGACCTTGATTGAAGCTGCAGGCACATTACTTGCAGATGCCTACATGCCCCTATCCTTTTGGGCAGAGGCTCTAAGCACAACAAACTATGTACTGAATAGGAGTTTAATACATAAACTTAAAAATAAGACTCCCTATAAATTGCTCAAAATGAAGAAACCTAAGATCACCTATTTAAAAGTATTTGGTTGCATATATTATATTCATAATAATAACAAGAATTATATTAGAAAGTTTGAAGCTAAGTATGAAGAGGGAATTTTTCTAGGATATTCCCAAGTCAGCAAAGCTTATAGAGTGTTTAATAAATCTTCTTTAAAAATTGAGGAATCAATACATGTGACTTTTGATGAGGCTAACATATCTTATAAGGAGAAAGAATTTTCTACCAATAGCACCTTGCAGGTACCTCACTTATGTGAGAAATTTGGTGAGTTAAACCTTCCACAAGAGGTTATACCATCTCCTCCTCCACAAGCAGAAGAAGACAGTGAAGAATTTATGGAAGAGGTTGAACTTAATTCAACAGCAGACATTATTCCATAAGAGGAATTAACTCGAAATGCTGTTGCTGAACCAACTCCACCCACTGAACTTGTCACACTAAGGGATCACCCTAGATCTCAAGTGATTGGAGAAATTTCAATAGCTGTACAGAGAAGGCATCAACTCAACCAAGATATGATGCATGCTTATTTCCTCTCTCAAGTTGATCCTCAATCCATAAAAGTTGCTGAGCAAGATCCCCACTGGATCATTACAATGCAAAAGGAACTTAATCAATTTGAGAGATGCAGAGTTTGTGATTTAGTTCCAAGACCCAAAGACTAACCAGTCATTGGAACTAAATGGGTATATAGAAACAAACTTGGTGCCCATGGTGTAATTGTGAGAAACAAGGCTAGGCTTGTTGCTCAAGGTTATAGGTAAGAAGAAGGAATAGACTATGACCAAACTTTTGCACTAGTTGCAAGGTTAGAAGAAATCAGAATTTTCCTTGCTTATGCTGCCTACAAGAAGTTCAAAGTCTATCAAATGGATGTCAAGAGTTCCTTTCTGAATGGAGGACTTAAAGAAGAGATTTATGTTGAACAACCTCCAGGTTTTATCTCTCCAATCCATCCTTCATATGTCATTAGATTGCATATAGCTCTTTATGGTTTAAAGTAAGCTCCAAAAGCTTGGTATGAGATCTTAGCTAGCTTCCTGATAGAGCATAAATTTACTAGAGGCATTGTAGATATGATATTATTCACTAGGCACCATAAGGATCAAACTTTGTTAGTACAAATTTATGTAGATGACATTATATTTGGGTCTACTGATTCTAAACTATGCAAGAGGTTCTCTGACCTCATGCATTCAAAGTTTGAAATGAGTAGCATGGGTGAGCTCTCCTACTTACTTGGTCTCCAAGTGAAGCAGCTACCTAATGGCATCTTCATATCCCAGGCTAAGTATGTTAAAGAGCTTATTAAAAAGTTTGGGATGGCTGATTCCTCAGCAAAGAAAACACTCATGACCACTAATGCTGTAATAGATTCTGATGAACATGGGAAACCTGTTGATCAGAAATTAAATAGGGGCATTGTTGGATCCCTACTATACCTTATAACTAGTATACCTGACATAATGTTTGCTACATGTCTTTGCGCTAGGTTACAAGTGAACCATAAAGAATCTCACCTAGTTTTCCTAAAAAGAATTTTGAGATATATAAAGAGTTGTCCTAGTCTAGGACTCTGGTATCCTACTGATTAAAAATTTGAGTTAACTGGATACTCAGATGCTGACTTTGCTGGATGCAGGGTAGATAAGAAGAGTACCTCTAGAACATGACAGTTCCCTAGTATGAGATTAGTGTCATGGTTTTGCAAGAAACAGTCATCTGTGTCTACATCAACTACTGAAGCAGAATATATTGCAGCTGGCAATTGCTGTTCCGAGATGCTGTGGATTCAAAATCAACTCCTGTACTATGGGTTCAACTTAAATAATTCAACTCTCTTATGTGATAACACAAGTGTTATATCCATAACACAAAATTCAGTCCATCACAGTAGGACTAAGCATATATACATTAGGCATCATTTCATTAGAGAGTGCGTAGACAAAAACAAAATTAAACTTGTTTATATCTACACTGATTTACAAAGAGCAGATATTTTCACTAAACCCTTAGATGAAAGAAATCACTTATTCTTTTTAAATCAGCTTGGAATGATCAATGGAGAAGCTTTAGTTTAGTTTCTGTCTATGGTCGACGAATTTTTCAAAGTTCGTCGAACGGAGATCGACGAACATAGGAAAAGTTCTAGAGATATTCGTCGAAAGGAGATCGACAAACTCTCCGTGAGTGAAGTTTTTTTCGTCGAGCGGAGATCGATGAATCTACTTCAGAAAAGTTTCGTCGAACAGAACTCGGCAAAATGTGTTCAAATATTCAGACTAAGATTGACGAATTTTCTAACCATAAAATATTTCGTCGACCTCAGATCGAAGAATTCTTTAATTTTTACTGAACAGAGTTTGTCGATTCATATTCTGAAAAACCATATAACTAGATTTTTCTTTGACCTCGGTCTCATGCTTTCAGTTCCATTGAACTTGATCTCTCTTGTTTGTTGCAGGCGCACACTATGGCGATTCCAGCAGGCAGTCTTACAGCCATGAAGTTCGATACTGGATTCGATATGGACTTCGAATCGTTTCATCACTCTGATCCAATCTTCCTGGACATTCTGAAACTGCTTGAAGATCGGTAGTTGAAGAATCTGATGTCCACCAGAATCAAGATAGCCAGTGCGGAGAATAGGGAATGGGTCTACACTTCCTCCATCACAGATGAAACCACCATGACAGACACAATATAGGGTAATGAAGTCTCTCTTACCCCCGCCGTCCTGACAGAGATTTTTGGATTAACTAATGGTGAAGTAGAGTTGGATATTGTTAATGAGGAAGCAAAGTGGGGCGAGCTCGGTGGAAGGAACACCCCCTCTTCAACTTCGGCGCTCGGTGGAAGGACTCGGCGGGCGAGGCCATGCTGCAGTGGGACGAGCTCGCTCATCGGGTCTCCGTTTCCACCCTGCACCCCTCTTGGCACGACCGTGAGCCCACCACCGGTCACGCCTACGCCCTTGGTTTTGGCCTGTATGGCCGGGAGGATGGCGAGGCCTATAAAAAGATGACCCTTCGGCATCTCGGCCATGAGGGCCTGCATTCCCACCTGCGAACCATGGAGCTGCATCACATGCTGCCATGCCGCAGCTTCACCCTCAGCAACCAACTCGAAAAGGACGAGCAGGCTCGCGACATCACCAAGGATAAGGTCACCTACCAGGCGAGGCAGCTCGGCATAGCGGAGGGTGTACTCGCCCAAGCCGCCGACGGGCTGGTAAGCGTCAAGCGCTACTATTCTCTTTCACTTAGGATATTTTGTGTTGCTACTAAATGGACTCTATTTACCAGGATGCCAAGGCACGGGGGAGCTTCAGGCTCGCATCGCCGAGTAGGGGGAGGAGATCAGCCAGCTGTGCGCACTCCTGGCCGTGGATGCCAAGGCTGCCGGGGAGCTTCAGGCTCACAATGCTGGGCAGGAGGAGGAGATCGGCCAGCTGCGCGCACGCCTCGCCGAGCTGGAGGGCGCGAACACGAAGCTGAAGGGTGAGAATCAGCACCTCCTCAGCGAGGTGCGTCGCCAGGCGGAGATCTTCTTCCCGCCTCACGACATCGACCCCACCCTCCCCTACAAGTGCCCGCGGATCTTTGGCGAGGCCGACCACATCGAGATATTGCGGATCAACTCCATCCAAGCCACTGAGTGTACCGTCCAGATGATGAAGGATTCTGGGGTGCTGGTGGAGGGGTGCGAGGGGATCTCGGCCCGGGACCTGATTCCGAGCCTGTTCCCGGCAATACCGCCCAGCGAGAAGGAAGATAGCCTGGACGCGATGTTAGGGAAAAGCTTCCAGGATCCTTCGGGTGACGGTGAGGACCAGTCCGGCGGAGGGGGTGAGGCCTGAGTGTAGCCTATACTTTTTCCTTTACCTTTTTTGTTCACTTGCCGAGGCGAGCCCCTGTAATTACTTTTTGTAAACAATTAATGAAAGAGTTTTTGATCATACCCGTGCCACTTCTCTCTTTTTTTCCTTTCTTTACTTTGTTTGTTGTGCTCTGAATATATGCGAGTGCTTCCCCACGCGACCTCGCCGAGACAGGTTCCGCGAGTAGAGTAGTTATGAGAGCGCGCCCGCTAGTGGATGCGATTTGAGTGTTCGCCGAGCCCTAAGCGATTCAGGGGCGGCTTGCTCCCTGCCCTTGTCATACCACCATAACTCGCACGCGAGCCATCCTTGTTGAGCCTAAAAAAAGAGAAAATTTTCCAAGTCAAACGGGCAAAGGGGTGAGGTGCCCCGGCATAGCTCGCCCTCCTTTGGCGAGGCCCGGGTTCGCGACCTACTTGCCAATGCCGAGCCGGGAATGACGAGTCTTTATTCGCCCATGCAAAATCCTCCGGGCTGGCTCGCCTTCCTTTTTGATCATGTCGAACTGGGTTTGCCGAGCCCGAGCTCGCCTCTACAGAACCCCTTTCCCCTTGCTTGCTGGCACTTTGAGACTTCTTGATCTTTATCTGGCGATTTCGGGGCCGCCACCATCGAGTGACTTCCGGACCTGTCAGCTAGATGAGAGCCTGACAGCGGGATCTGCTCGAGGCCAAGGATGACACCGAGTGACTTCCGGCCCTGCCAGTTAGGTGAGAGCCTGGCAGCGGGATCTTCTCGGGGTCCAAACACATTCCATCGAGTGACATCCGGCCCTGTCAGGTAGGTGAGATCCTGAGAGCGGGATCTGCTCAAGGCCAAGGATGACACCGAGTGACTTCCGACCCTGACAGCTAGGTGAGAGCCTGGCAACGGGATCTTCTCGGGGTCCAAACACATTCCATCGAGTGACATCCGGCCCTGTCAGCTAGGTGAGAGCCTGACAGCGGGATCTTCTCGAGGCCAAGGATGACACCGAGTGACTTCCGGCCCTCCCAGCTAGGTGAGAGCCTGACAGCGAGATCTTCTCGGGGTCCAAACACATTCCATCGAGTGACTTCTAGCACTGTCAGCTAAGTGAGAGCCTGATAGCGGGATCTGCTCGAGGCTAAGGATGACACCGAGTGACTTCCGGCCCTGCCAGCTAGGTGTGAGCCTGGCAGCGGAATCTGCTCGGGGTCCAACCACATTCCATCGAGTGACATCCGACCCTATCAGCTAGGTGAGAGCATGACAGCGGGATCTGCTCGAGGCTAAGGATGACACCGAGTGACTTCCGGCCCTGCCAGCTAGGTGTGAGCCTGGAAGCGGGATCTGCTCGTGGTCCAAACACATTCCATTCCTCTATGCAGGCTAGCTATGACAATACTAGAGAGTTGAAGAAATTTATTATAATCAAAGTATCGCTTACATGCCTCAGGGGAAAAATCGTTTTAGGTCATCACCACTCTAGGTGAGACTCAGGGTCTCGCCCTCTACATTTTGGATTCGATAGCCTCCCGACTTCAAAGCTTCATTTATAATGAATGGTCCCTCCCAGCTGGGATTGAGCTTCCCTATGGATGCCGACCTCCCTGCTGCATCCACTTTCTTCAGTACCAAGTCCCCTTCCACGAACTGCTTCATCCTGACATGCTTGTCAAAGTACTTGGCCATTCTTCTTTTAACCTCCTCCTGTCGGATAGCGGAAAGGTCCCTCAGCTCTTCCACCATGTCAAGGGAGAGCCTCAGCTCCTCCTCGTTCTCTGCTTGCCACTCCTCCCGGCCTTCCTTGGCCTCAACGACTCGGGGTGTTTGTACTTTGAATTCTACGGGGAGCACTGCCTCGTACCCATGGGAGAGTTTTAAGGGGGTCTCTCCCGTAGCCGTGTTGGGGGTGGTTCTTAGGGCATAAAGAACTGCGGGAAGCTGCTCCACCCAGCTCCCCTTCAAATTCTCCACCTTCTTCTTGAGGAGGTTGACGATGATCTTATTCGCGGCCTCCACCTGCCCGTTGCTCCTGGGGTGATGGACCGAGACGAACCTGAGGTCAATTCCAAGCTGTTCGCAAAATCTGGAGAATTCGGCGCTGGCGAACTGGGGTTCGTTGTCCGTGACGATGGCCTGTGGCAGCCCATGGAGACAGATCATCTCCCCCCAAACAAAGTTCCTGATTACCGGGGAGGTCACCCTGGCCAGCGCCTTCACCTCCATCCACTTGGAGAAGTAGTCAATCATAAATAGGAGGAACCTTCTCTGACCGCTGACTTGGGGGAATGGTCCAACCAAATCCATTCCCCAGATTGCAAAGGGACAGGGGGGCGTGATACTTCTGAGTCGCTGGGTCGGCTGTAGTTGGAGAGGGGCAAACAGCTGGCACTTATGACGTCTTCTTGCAAACTCTGCGGCGTCTCGGCCCAGGGTGGGCCAGAAATACCCTTGCCTGACTATCCTCCCTTCCAGGGTCCGAATCCCGGAGTGACTCCCACATTCCTTGGAGTGGACTTCATCCAAGATCCTTAGTACTTCGCCCTCAGTCACGCAGCGAGCCAGCATCCCTGAGAGGGTCTTCCTATATAGCTGCATGTCCTGGAGGAGGTAATATGTTGACTTGTGCCTTAGTTTCTTCTTATCTACCCCCTCTGGATACTTTCCCATGGAGAGGAAAACCACAACTGGGTCCATCCACGAAGTTTGTTGATCGATTTGCATGAGCTCTCCCTCTTCGATGAAGGGGCGGAACAGGTCGGTGATGGTACCCCCCACCTGGGGACCATGCTTTGCTAGTTGGTCGGCTTGTTCATTCTCTTCCCTGGGCACGTGTCGGATGGAGAAGGTTTGAAAAGTGCCTATGACCCCCTTCACTTTGGCCAAGTACGATCACAGGGTGGGCTCCCTTGCCTCGAACTCCCCGTTGATCTGGGAAGCCACCACCATGGATTCAGTAAGGACCTCCACGTCCGACACCCCCAGCTCCCTGGCCAGGCGCAGCCCTGCTATCACGACCTCGTATTCGGCCTGGTTGTTCGTAATGGGGAAGTGCACCACCACTGTCTGCTCAATTCGGGTTCCATGAGGGCTTTCTAGGATCACCCCCACTCCAAGGGAATGCCTCCCTGAGGCACCATCCACCCTCACCTTCCAAGTAACCGGGCGAGTGAGTTCTTCCTCCGCCACTTCAACTACGTAGTCAGCCAAGAAGTCGGCCATCGCTTGATCTTTGATCGAGAGCCGCGGAACGAAGGAGACATCAAACTCGCTCTATTCCACCGACCACTTAGCCAGCCTGCCTGAATGCTCCACCCCCTCAAAGATGTTGCGGAGAGGATGGTCGGTCACCACTCGAATTGAGTGTGCCTGGAAGTAAGGTCGCAGCCTCCTGGCCGAGATGATCAGGGCGAAAGCTAGCTTCTCCAAAATCAGATACCGGAGCTCGGCCTTCCTCAGGACTGTTGGGTCCGGCGTTCCTTCACTTGACCCGTGGCGCTCTTCTACTTATTTAAGAAATTAAGTAGCACCCTTTCCAACAGTCCGGCCTTTTGGAACAGTTGGTTATGCGCTTGATCCTTCAATTGGTATCAGAGCAGGTCATGGGTTCAAGACCGGGGGAGCGCTATTAAATCCTGATTTTTCCCTTCTACCTGTGTGGGTCCGGCGGGTCAGGCAACCGTGGACATGTGGTAACCCCACCTCTGAGCCGTGCAAACGTGGACATGTGGTAACCCCACCTCTGAGCCGTATGGGCCATGTGGTAACCCCACCTCTGAGCCATGTGGGCCATGTGGTAACTCCACCTCTGAGCCGACGGGTTGTGCTGGACGCCGGGGGGGGGATTGTTGGGTCCGGCGTTCCTTCACTTGACCCGTGGCGCACTTCTACTTATTTAAGAAATTAAGTAGCACCCTTTCCAACAGTCCGGCCTTTTGGAACAGTTGGTTATGCGCTTGATCCTTCAAGGACCCCGCTCACGTAATAAATAGGGAGCTGCCTCTTCCCCTCTTCGCGAACTAAGACGGAGCTCAAGGCCTCCGCCTCGACCCCGAGATATAAGAACAGGTCCCCCCCTCCTTCGGCCCTTGGAGCAGCGGAGCCTGTGTCAACTGTACCTTGAGGGCCTGGAACGCCTCCTCGCACTCCTTGGTCCATTCAAACCTCTGACCACCCCTCAGCGTTTTGAAGAAGGGGGAGAACTTCGCTTCTGCCATGGTTCACAATTCGCCTCGCAAAACTCACCATAACCCAAACTAAACACGTTTCATTTCATCGTCCTCACTCATGACTACAAATTGCCCAAGTTATGTCAAACTTGATAGAATTTGGGTCTCTACTACACCATAAGCGAACCCCACAACAACAAGCTCACGAATGATATGAACAAAAAAGGTAACTAATAGAGAAATACAAGGTAAAACATGACAAAATGAGATGAACAATAGGTAAGCATATAGACTGGGAAATTCATGAAAGACAAGATTATTTATGCTTGTGAGGCCTAAACAAAAATAATTATAATAAGGCTAAGCTATTTAGACCAAAGTGAGGTGCAAAACAAGAAGAACAAGCTAGGAAAATTGAAAGGGGAAAGCTAGCTAAACTTGCATAATCAAAGAACAAGAAAACAAGATTGGCAAGGGTGAAGAACACCGCTTGCCTGAACCGAGACGACACCAGGACGGCTACTCCTCTCTTTCTCCTTCCCTTGCCTTAGATTTTTTTCCTTGCTTTCTCTTTGAGAATGAAGAAGAAGGTGAAGAAAGGAATAAGTGAGGAGAAAGAGCTTTTTTTTCGGCCTTATTTCCTCCAGGACAGAGCTGGACTGTTTGATCCAGAATCAGAGAAATGAACGGCACAAAAAAACTGGAAAAAAATGATTTTTGGCCATGACACGCCCTGTGACACGCCTGTGTCACAGGCCATGTCACTTAAGCGGTGGGCAATCGCCTCACCTCAAAACAGTACACGGCCTGGGACACGCCTGTGTCACGGGCCGTGTCACTGAACACGCCTATCCACGTGTCACACGACCGTGACATAGCCCACAGCTCCAGCCAAACAACCCGAGAAGGACACGGCCTGGGGACACGCCCGTGTCCCAAGCCGTGTCACCCCTACTCGACACTCGTCGAGCGAATTTCGTCAAGTGAAGTTCGTCGACCGCGGTACACGCCATGTGACACGCCCGTGTCACAGGCCGTGTACCCCTTCTCTCGACACTCGACACTCGTCGAGTGAATTTCGTCGAGCAAAGCTCGTCGAGTGCGGGACACGCCCTGTGACACGCCCGCGTCACAGGCCGTGTACCCCTTCTCTCGACACTCGACACTCGTTGAGTGAACTTTGTCACCGAAATTCGTCGAACACCCAGGACACACCCTGTGACACGCCCGTGTCACAGGCCGTGTACCCCGACACGCCCTGGGACACGGCCGTGTTCCAGGCCGTGTCACCCAAATGCTCTCCAGGTCCCCCTGCTACAAAAACTGTAGCCATAATTTTGGCACCTGAGGGGGTAAAAACCAGCAAACACTTTTATCGACTAACTCCAAAATGCCATACAAATGCCATACAATCAACCTGTTTTGAGTAACACGACTCAGGCTCGAGAAAGTGCATGCATTCCCTAAGAGGCCTCACCGAATCCCCAAAAATATATGCTCCGGGTTGCTGGGGAACCGTGCAACTAGGCTACCAAAACAGCCACTCGAACGCCTGCGTGAAAACCATGCTCAAACAACGGTCAGAACCAACGTAATGCCCATCAAGCGTATGCAATCATTCAACGACAAAACAAAAATCTGGGGTGTTATAGTCACTCCCCCTAACAAAAAGTTTCGCCTCGAAACTTTTCCATACTTTGTATGTCAATTAAAGAAGGAATCAAACAAAAACATCAAGTCACATACCAGATTAATTTATGGGAATAAATGAGGGTGAGAGGCCCTCATCGTTGACTCGAGCTCCCACGTCGCGCTTTCCACATTTTGATTTTTCCATAGCACCTTGACCATAGGAATCTTCTTTTTCCGCAACACGCGATCTTGGGAGTCCAAAATACGGATGGGCATCTCCACATAAGTAAGGTTCGGCGCCAACTGCGGCACAAAGTCCAACACTTGCTTGTCATTCCGCACACACTTTCGAAGTTGGCTGACATGAAACACGTCGTGAACACCAGGAAAGTTCACGGGTAATTCTACTTTGTAAGCGGATGCACCAACCCGCGCAAGAATCTTGAAGGGACCCACAAATCTTGTGTCTAATTTGCGCTCTTTTCCAAACCGTTTAATTCCAACCATTGGGGAGACTTTCAGAAAAACGAAAGCCCCCACAGCAAACTCTAACTCCGACCTTCGCCGGTTGGCGTACTTTTCATATCGCTCTTGGGCGATCCGGAGCTTCTCCCGAATAAGTCGTACGACAAATTCCATGTCCTCGAGCGCCTCTGGGCCCAACAAAGGCCGCTTGCCAACCTCAGCCCAAAATAGGGGAGTCCGACATCGTCGCCCATATAAAGCATCGAACGGAGCCATTTGCAAGCTTTCTTGATAGCTGTTATTATATGTGAATTCCATAAGGCGCAAACGTTCATCCCATGTTCCGACATACTCAAGAATGTAGCATTGAATCATATCTTCCATGATTTGGTTTACTCGTTCCGTTTGGCCATTCGTCTGAGGGTGGTAAGCAGTGGAATACCTCAAATCCTTCCCCAAACCCTCTTGTAGACTCTTCCAGAAATGAGACGTAAATCGGGAATCCCGGTCTGAAATGATATTGACGGACACACCATGCAGTCGGATGATCTCGTTCACATATAGCTCCGCTATTGTCTTCATCGGGTAGTTGATCTTAAATGGTATGAAGTGAGCACACTTGGTTAATCGATACACGATCACCCATACGGAGTCATTTCCTCGTGGAGATCTTGGTATGCCTGTAATAAAATCCATTGAAATGCTTTCCCACTTCCATGTTGGAATCTCCAATGGCACCAGCTTGCCACCATGCCTTCCATGATCAGCTTTCACCCGCTTGCAGGTATGACATTCAGATACAAATTGCGCTATATCTCTTTTCATTCCATACAACCAGACAATTTGTTTCAAATCACGATACATTTTTGTTGAGCCTGGATGGTAGGCCATACTTGAGCCATGTGCTTCCCTACACACCATATCGCGAATGTCTCCAACTGCTGGGATACAAAATCGACCGCGATATTTTAACTTGCCTACGCCATCAATAGCAAAATCTGGTAATTCACCTTTTTCAGTCCGAAGAAATAAATGTAAAAGATCACGATCCTCCTTTTGATGTTGTCTTGCAAGCACCATCCATGAAGGTTCTTCTACTGCCGAATAACTTTGCGGTTCATATCTTCCCATGTAAATATCCATCAATAGAAATTCCTCCACTAGACGGTCGGCCGAAAGATTAAATAATTTCCCTGTCTTCTGACTCAAAGTATCGGCGACAACATTAGCTCTTCCGGGATGATACTGAATCTCCATATCATAATCAGCTACATATTCAAGCCATCGTCGTTGGAAAAAAAATGATTTTCGGCCCTGACACGCCTTGTGACACGCCCGTGTCACAGGCCGTGTCACTTAAGCGGTGGGCAACCGCCTCACCTCGAAATAGTACACGGCCTGGGACACGCCCGTGTCACAGGCCGTGTCACTGAACACGCCTATCCACACGGCCGTGACATAGCCCACAACACACGCCAAATAACCTAAGAAGGACACGGCCTGGGGACACGCCTGTGTCCTAAGCCGTGTCACCCCTACTCGACACTCATCGAGTGAATTTCATCGAGCGAAGTTCATCGACCACGGTACACGCCATGTGACACGCCCGTATCACAGGCCGTGTACCCCTTCTCTCGACACTCGACACTCGTCGAGTGAATTTCGTCGAGCAAAGCTCATCGAGAGCAGGACAGGCCCTATGACACGCCCGTGTCACAGGCTGTGTACCCCTTCTCTCGACACTCGACACTCGTCGAGTGAACTTTGTCACCGAAATTCGTCGAACACCCGGGATACGCCCTGTGACACGCCTGTGTCACAGGCCATGTACCCCTACACGCCCTGGGACACGGCCGTGTCCCAGGCCGTGTCACCCAAATGCGCTCCAGGTCCCCCTGCTACAAAACCTGCACCCATAATTTTGGCACATGAGGGGGTAAAAACCATCAAACACTTTTATCCACTAACTCCAAAATGCCATACAAATGCCATACAATCAACCCGTTTTGAGCAACACGACTCAGGCTCGAGAAAGTGCATGCATTCCCTAAGAGGCCTCACCGAGTCCCCAAAAAATAGACTCCGACTTGCTGGGGAACCGTGCAACTAGGCTACCAAAACAGCCACTCGAACGCCTGCGTGAAAACCATGCTCAAACAACGGTCAGAGCCAATGTAACGCCCATCAGGTGTATGCAATCATTCAACGACAAAATAAAAATCTGGGGCGTTACAGTGAAACAACTATACGAGTATAGCTATTTTTCATTTGCGCCAACGGCGATGGCTTGAATATGTAGCTGATTATGATGTGGAGATTCAGTGTCATCCAAGAAGAGCTAATGTTGTGGCCGATGCTTTGAGTCGGAAGACAGGGAAATTATTTAATCTTTCGGCCGACCGTCTAGTGGAGGAATTTCTATTGATGTTATGCCTAGCCTAAGATGACGCACCGACATCCCACTAACTTGTGCCTAAACCATGAATGCATGAATTTCTTTGACCCAAAACCATGAGTGTACATGTGTCATCATGTAAATCTTTAGCTTGGCACATTGTGCTCATGCAATGTTATGTTATGCGTGCTGTGCTATGCATTCTAAAAAAAGCCTTAATGCATGTCATGAGCGGTCGTACTCATCACAATGCTATGCATCCCATACTACATAGCATTGCATGCAACGAATAAAAGAAAACGTGCTAGTCGCATCCATGTGGTGAGGTTATGCATCCCATACTACATAACCCTCACATGTTGCCCCTATGGTGGATCCATATACAACCACATATTATGCATCTCATACTACATAATATGCCTCGTATACTTCTGTTCATGCCATGAGTGTAGTGTTCGTACTTCGGACAAGACGTACTGATGGCACCTCGGTGTGTGTTTAATATGATGATGATTAATAATGTTTACTAAAAGGAAAGTTTGCCCGACCAATTGTCAAGCAAACCTGCCTCTGATACCAACTATCACAACCCACATTTCATCAATGAGTACATCGTATCAGAGTAAGAGGAACTACATGTTATGATTCCACGTCGTGCAGGGGATAACTGCACACGCTCAGGCAAACCCTCGACGCTTACTTTAGTAGTTGAAAATCATCAATTGTAGGCAAGAAAACCATTTAGTTTGATGGCCGTATCCCTCGGCCTTATGGATCAAAACGTGTGTTTGTACGCGGCGGAAAATACTTTAGTTTACTTATGACGATCTCCTATATGCATTCTAGATTTATAATAATAGAAGAAATCATCCTTTTTATGTTGTTTGGAAAATACTTGTTTAGGTGACCAAAACATGTTATGAATGCTATACAATAATAGGTTTTGTTTAGCTTAAAAATACCTAATGCAACCTAGCATAAAACAGTCCCAAGAGCAAGTAGAGATCATCGCAATGATTCATAATATCAGTAGATCATTCATATGTAGCCACTAAAGAAAACCACCAATGGGCATCAACAAGCTGACACGAACCCACTGGGGCGCCTGTATGTCTGTACAACAAAATAAAAAACTACCTCGCTAAGTAAACTCAGCTAGCTCCAAAGAGACTCTACCCAAGCACTAGCCGCTCAACCGGCTACAACCTTCACCTGAGGCATTCAAGAAAGAACACCTCAGCAATCATCAAAGCTACAAAATAGAGCATTAAGTTCATAAAATATGACGAAGGGGCTTACCGACCCCGTAGCAATTTTTCATATAAAATGAGTGAAAAGAAAAGGGTGAAAAACAAGTGTCAAACAATGCCAACCTAAAGTGTAAAACGCACCAAGTACGAGAAAGTCTCATCAAGTCCTGCTCAATCCGCAGGAGCAAAAAGGCAACATATACGCCCATTCCATCATCTTGATAACAAGAAACAACTATACGATTGAAACATAAGCAGCAGTTAAGTTCGATTCCGCAAGGGTCTTTTGGTGGCGGTCCTAAAGTGGAACGCACCAATAAAAGCCAGCCCAAATTGGGGACAAACCGGTGATCTACACCACAAAACAAAACCCAGTGGCCACTAAGTCTGAAACCACAACACCCCTCACCGAATCCTCACACAAACGCTCCTGCCATGGTTCACAATTCACATCGCAAAACTCACCATAACCCAAGCTAAACACCTTTCGTTTCATCATCCTCACTCATGACTACAAATTGCCCAAGTTATGCCAAACTTGATAGAATTTGGGTCTCTACTCCACCATAAGCGAACCCCACAAAAACAAGCTCACGAATCATATGAACAAAAAAGGTAACTAATAGAGAAATACAAGGTAAAACATGACAAAATGAGATGAACAATAGGTAAGCATATAGATTGGGAAATTCGTGAAAGACAAGATTATTTATGCTTGTGAGGCCTAAACAAAAGTAAGAGTAACAAGGCTAAGCTATTTAGACCAAAGTGAGGTGCAAAACAAGAAGAACAAGCTAGGAAAATTGAAAGGGGAAAGCTAGCTAAACTTGCATAATCAAAGAACAAGAAAACAATATTGGCAAGGGTGAAGAACACCGCTTGCCTGAACTGAGACGACAACGCGACGGCTGCTCCTCTCTCTCTCCTTCCCTTGCCTTAGCTTTTTTTTCCTTGCTTTCTCTTTGAGAATGAAGAAGAAGGTGAAGAAAGGAATAAGTGAGGAGAAAGAGCTTTTTTTCGGCCTTATTTCCTCCAGGACAGAGCTGGACTGTTTGATCCAGAATCAGAGAAATGAACGGCACAAAAAACAGGAAAAAAATGATTTTCGGCCCTGACACGCCCTGTGACACGCCCGGGTCACAGGCCGCATCACTTAAGCAGTAGCCAACCGCCTCACCTCGAAACAGTACACGGCCTGGGACACGCCCGTGTCACAGGCCGTGTCACTAAACACGCCTATCCACACGGCCGTGTCACACGGCCGTGACATAGCCCACAGCACCCGCCAAACAACCCGAGAAGGACACGGCCCGGGGACACGCCCGTGTCCCAAGCCGTATTACCCCTACTCGACATTCGTCGAGCGAAGTTCGTTGACCGCGGTACACGCCCTGTGAAACGCCCGTGTCACAGGCCATGTACCCCTTCTCTCGACACTCGACACTCGTTGAGTGAATTTCATCGAGCAAAGCTCATCGAGAGCGGGACACACCCTGTGACTTGCCCGTGTCACAGCCCGTGTACCCCTTCTCTCGACACTCGACACTCGTCGAGTGAACTTTGTCACCGAAAATTGTCGAACACCTGGGACACGCCCTGTGACATGCCTGTGTCACAGGCCGTGTACCCCGACACGACCTGGGACACAGCCGTGTCCCAGGCCGTGTCACCCAAATGCGCTCCAGGTCCCCCTGCTACAAAAACTGCAGCCATAATTTTGGCACATGAGGGGGTAAAAACCAGCAAACACTTTTATCGACTAACTCCAAAATGCCATACAAATGCCATACAATCAACCCGTTTTGAGCAACACGACTCAGGCTCGAGAAAGTGCATGCATTCCCTAAGAGGCCTCACCGAGTCCCCAAAAAAATAAGCTCCGACTTGTTGGGGAACCGTGCAACTAGGCTACCAAAACAGCCACTCGAACGCCAGCGTGAAAACCATGCTCAAACAACGATCAGAGCCAACATAACGCCCATCAAGCGTATGCAATCATTCAACGACAAAACAAAAATCTGTGGCGTTACAGTACTATCACAACCTGCATTTCCTCAACGAGTACATCATATCAGAGTAAGAGGAACTATGTGTTATGATGCCACGTCGTGCAGGGGATAACTGCACGCGCTCAGGAAACTCTCGACGCTTACTTTAGTAATTGAAAATCATCAGTTGTATGCAAGAAAACCGTTTAGTTTGATGGCCGTATCTCTCGGCCTTATGGATCAAAACATGTGTTTGTACGATGCGGAAAATACTTTAGTTTACTTATGACGATCTCCTATATGCATTCTAAATTTATAATAATAGAAGAAATCATCCTTTTACGTTGTTTGGAAAATACTTGTTTAGGTGACCAAAACATGTCATGAATGCTATACAATAATAGGTTTTGTTTAGCTTAAAAATACCTAATGCAACCTAGCATAAAACAGTCCCAAGAGCAAGTAGAGATCATCCCAATGATTCATAATAGCAGTAGATCATTCATATGTTGCTACTAAAGAAAACCACCAATGGGCGTCAACAAGCTGACACGAACCCACTGGGGCGCCTGTATGTCTGTACAATAAAATAAAGAACTACCTCGCTAAGTAAACTCAACTTGCTCCAAAGAGACTCTACCCAAGCACTAGCCGCTCAACCGGCTACAACCTGCACCTGAGGCATTCAAGAAAGAACACCTCAGCAATCATCAAAGCTATAAAATAGAGCATTAAGTTCATAAAATATGACGAAGGGCTTACCGACCCCGTAGCAATTTTTCATATAAAATGAGTGAAAAGAACAGGGTGAAAAACAAGTGTCAAACACTGCCAATCTAAAGTTTAAAATGCACCAAGTACGAGAAAGTCTCATCAAGTCCTGCTCAATCCGCAGGAGCAAAAAGGCAACATATACGCCCATTCAATCATCTTGATAACAAGAAACAACTATACGAGTGAAACATAAGCAGCAGTTAAGTTTGATTCCGCAAGGGACTTTTGGTGGCGGCCCTAAAGTGGAACGCACCAATAAAAGGCAGCCCAAATTGGGGCCAAAACGGTGCTCTACACCACAAAACAAAACCCGGTGGCCACCAAGGCTGAAACCACACCACCCCTTACCGAATCCTCACACAAATGCTCCTGCCATGGTTCATAATTCGCCTCGCAAAACTCACCATAACCCAAGCTAAACACATTTCATTTCATCGTCCTCACTCATGACTACAAATTGCCCAAGTTATGTCAAACTTGATAGAATTTGTGTCACTACTCCACCATAAGAGAACCCCACAACAACAAGCTCGCGAATCATATGAACAAAAAAGGTAACTAATAGAGAAATATAAGGTAAAACATGACAAAATGAGATGAACAATAGGTAAGCATATAGACTGGGAAATTCGTGAAAGACAAGATTATTTATGCTTGTGAGGCCTAAACAAAAGTAAGAGTAACAAGGCTAAGCTATGTAGACCAAAGTGAGGTGCAAAACAAGAAGAACAAGCTAGGAAAATTGAAAGGGGAAAGCTAGCTAAACTTGCATAATCAAAGAACACGAAAACAAGATTGGCAAGTGTGAAGAACACCGCTTGCCTGAACCGAGACGACACCGCGACGGCTGCTCCTCTCTTTCTCCTTCCCTTGCCTTAGCTTTTTTTTCCTTGCTTTCTCTTTGAGAATGAAGAAGAAGGTGAAGAAAGGAATAAGTGAGGAGAAAGAGCTTTTTTTCGGCCTTATTTCCTCCAGGACAGAGCTGGACTGTTTGATCCAGAATCAAAGAAATAAACGACACAAAAAACTGGAAAAAAATGATTTTCGGCCCTGACACACCCTGTGACACGCCCGTGTCACAGGCCGTGTCACTTAAGCGGTGGGCAACCGCCTTACCTCGAAACAAAACACGGCCTGGGACACACCCGTGTCACAGGCCGTGTCACTGAACACGCCTATCCACACGGCCGTGTCACACGGCCGTGACATAGCCTACAACACCCGCCAAACAACCCGAGAAGGACACGGCCTGGGGACACGCCCGTGTCCCAAGCCGTGTCACCCCTACTCGATACTCGTCGAGTGAAATTCGTCGAGCGAAGTACGTCGACCGCTGTACACGCCCTGTGACACGCCCGTGTCACAGGCCGTGTACCACTTCTCTCGACACTCAACACTCGTCGAGTGAATTTCGTCGAGCAAAGCTCGTCGAGATCGGGACACGCCCTGTGACACGCCCGTGTCACAGGCCGTGTACCCCTTCTCTCGACACTCGACACTCGTCGAGTGAACTTTGTCACCGAAATTCGTCGAACACCCGAGACATGCCCTGTGACACGCCCATGTCACAGGCCGTGTACCCCGACACGCCCTGGGACACGGCCGTGTCCCAGGCCGTGTCACCCAAATGCGCTCCAAGTCCCCTTGCTACAAAAACTGCAGCCATAATTTTGGCACCTAAAGGGGTAAAAACCAGCAAACACTTTTATCGACTAACTCCAAAATGCCATACAAATGCCATACAATCAACCCATTTTGAGCAACACGACTCAGGCTCGAGAAAGTGCATGCATTCCCTAAGAGGCCTCACCGAGTCCCCAAAAAAATAGGCTCTAGCTTGCTGGGGAACCGTGCAACTAGTCTACCAAAATAGCCACTCGAACGCCTGCGTGAAAACCATGCTCAAACAACGGTCAGAGGCAACGTAACGCCCATCAAGCGTATGCAATCATTCAACGACAAAACAAAAATCTGGGGCGTTACAGTCACTCCCCCTAACAAAACGTTTTGCCTCGAAACTTTTCCATACTTTGTATATCAATTAAAGAAGGAATCAAACAAAAACATCAAGTCACATACCAGATTAATTTATGGGAATAAATGAGGGTGAGCCGCCCTCATCGTTGACTCGAGCTCCCACGTCGCGCTTTCCACATTCTGATTTTTCCATAGCACCTTGACCATAGGAATCTTCTTTTTCCACAACACGCGATCTTGGGAGTCCAAAATATGGATGGGCATCTCCACATAAGAAAGGTTCGGCACCAACTGTGGCACAAAGTCCAACACTTGCTTGTCATTCCACACACACTTTCGAAGTTGGCTGACATGAAACACGTCGTGAACACCAGGAAAGTTCTCGGGTAATTCTACTTTGTAAGCGGATGCACCAACCCGCGCAAGAATCTTGAAGGGACCCACAAATCTTGGGTCTAATTTGCGCTCTTTTCCAAACCGTTTAATTCCAACCATTGGGGAGACTTTCAGAAAAACAAAAGCCCCCACAGCAAACTCTAACTCCAACCTTCGACGGTTGGCGTACTTTTCTTATCGCTGTTGTGCGATCCGGAGCTTCTCCCGAATAAGTCGTACGACAACTTCCATGTCCTCGAGCGCCTCTGGGCCCAACAAAGGCCGCTCGCCAACCTCAGCCCAAAATAGGGGAGTCTGACATCGTCGCCCATATAAAGCTTCGAACGGAGCCATTTGCAAGCTTTCTTGATAGCTGTTATTATATGTGAATTCCATAAGGCGCAAACGTTCATCCCATGCTCCGCCATACTCAAGAATGTAGCATCGAATCATATCTTCCACGATTTGGTTTACTCGTTCCGTTTGACCATTCGTCTGAGGGTGGTAAGCAGTGGAATACCTCAAATCCGTCCCCAAACCCTCTTGTAGACTCTTCTAGAAACGAGACGTAAATCGGGAATCCCGGTCTGTAATGATATTGATCGGCACACCATGCAGTCGGATGATCTCGTTCACATATAGCTCTGCTATTGTCTTCATCGGGTAGTTGATCTTAAATGGTATGAAGTGAGCACACTTGGTTAACCTATCCACGATCACCCATACGGAGTCATGTCCTCGTGGAGATCTTGGTATGCCTGTAAAAATCCATTAAAATGCTTTCCCACTTCCATGTTAGAATCTCCAATGGCGTCAACTTGCCACCAGGCCTTCCATGATCAACTTTCACTCGCTTGCAGGTATGACATTCAGATACAACTTGCGCTATATCTCTTTTCATTCCATACCACCAGACAATTTGTTTCAAATCACGGTACATTTTTGTTGAACCTGGATGGTAGGCCATACTTGAGCCATGTGCTTCCCTACACACCATATCGCGAATGTCTCCAACTGCGGGGATACAAAATCGACCTCGATATTTTAACGTGCCTACGTCATCAATAGCAAAATCTGGTAATTCACCTTTTTCAGTCCGAAGAAATAAATGTAAAAGATCAGGATCCTCCTTTTGATGTAGTCTTACAAGCACCATCCATGAAGGTTCTTCTACTGCCGAATGACTTTGCGGTTCATAACTTACCACAGAAATATCCATCAATAGAAATTCCTCCACTAGACGGTCGGCCGAAAGATTAAATAATTTCCCTATCTTCCGACTCAAAGCATCGGCCACAACATTAGCTCTTCCGGGATGATACTGAATCTCCACATCATAATCAACTACATATTCAAGCCATTGCCGTTGGAAAAAAATGATTTTCGGCCCTGACACACCCTATGACACACCCGTGTCACAGGCCGTGTCACTTAAGCAGTGGGTAACCGCCTCACCTCGAAACAATACACGGCCTGGGACATGCCCGTGTCACAGGCCGTGTCACTGAACACGCCTATCCACACGGCCGTGTCACACGGCCGTGACATAGCCCACAGCACACGCCAAACAACCCGAGAAGGACACGGCCTGGGGGCACGCCCGTGTCCCAAGCTGTGTCACCCCTACTCGACACTCGTCGAGTGAATTTCGTCGAGCGAAGTTTGTCGACCACGGTACATGCCCTATGACACGCCCGTGTCACAGGCCGTGTACCCCTTCTCTCGACACTCGACACTCGTCGAGTGAATTTCGTCGAGCAAAGCTCGTCGAGAGCGGGACACGCCCTGTGACATGCCCGTGTAACAGGCCGTGTACCCCTTCTCTCGACACTCGACACTCGTTGAGTGAACTTTGTCACCGAAATTCATCGAACACCCGGGACACGCCCTGTGACACGCCCGTGTCACAGGCCGTGTACCCCGACACGCCCTGGGAGACGGCCGTGTCCCAGGCCGTGTCACCCAAATGCGCTCTAGGTCCCCCTGATACAAAAACTGCAGCCATAATTTTGGCACCTGAGGGGCTAAAAACTAGCAAACACTTTTATCGACTAACTCCAAAATGCCATACAAATGCCATACAATCAACCCGTTTTGAACAACACGACTCAGGCTCGAGAAAGTGCATGCATTCCCTAAAAGGCCCCACTGAGTCCCCAAAAAATAGGCTCCGGCTTGCTGGGGAACTGTACAACTAGGCTACCAAAACAGCCACTCGAACGCCTGCGTGAAAACCATGCTCAAACAACGGTCAGAGCCAACGTAACGCTCATCAAGCGTATGCAATCATTCAATGACAAAACAAAAATCCGGGGCGTTACAGTGAAACAACTATACGAGTGTAGCTATTTTTCATCTGCGCCAATGGCGATGGATTGAATATGCAGCTGATTATGATGTGAAGATTCAGTATCATCCCGGAAGAGCTAATGTTGTGGCTGATGCTTTGATTCGGAAGACAGGGAAATTATTTAATCTTTCGGCCGACCGTCTAGTGGAGGAATTTCTATTGATGTTATGCCTAGCCTAAGATGACGCACCGTCATCCCACTAACTTGTGCCTAAACAATGAATGCATGAATTTCTTTGACCCAAAACCATTAGTGTACAGGTGTCATCATGTAAATCTTTAGCTTGGCACGTTGTGCTAATGCAATGTTATGTTATGCGTGCTGTGCTATGCATTCTAAAAAAAGCCTTAATGCATGCCATGAGCGGTCGTACGCATCACAATGCTATGCATCCCATACTACATAGTATTACATGCAACGAATAAAAGAAAACGTGCTAGTCGCATCCATGTGGAGAGGTTATGCATCCCATACTACATAACCCTCACATGTTGCCCCTATGGTGGATCCATATACAACCACATATTATGCATCCCATACTACATAATATGCCATGTATACTTCTGTTCATGCCATGAGTGTAGTGTTCGTGCTTCGGCCAAGACGTACTGATGGCACCTCGGTGTGTGTTTAATATGATGATGATTAATAATGTTTACTAAAAGGAAAGTTTGCCCGACCAATTATCAAGCAAACCTGCCTCTGATACCAACTGTCACAACCCGCAACGAGTACATCGTATCAGAGTAAGAGGAACTACCTGTTATGATGCCACGTCGTGCAGGGGATAACTGCACATGCTCAGGTAAACCCTCGATGCTTACTTTAGTAGTTGAAAATCATCAGTTGTATGCAAGAAAACCATTTAGCTTGATGGCCGTATCCCTCGGCCTTATGGATCAAAATGTGTGTTTGTACGCGGCGGAAAATACTTTAGTTTACTTATGACGATCTCCTATATGCATTCTAGATTTATAATAATATAAGAAATCATCCTTTTTACGTTGTTTTGAAAATACTTGTTTAGGTGACCAAAACATGTTATGAATGCTATACAATAATAGGTTTTGTTTAGCTTAAAAATACCTAATGCAACCTAGCATAAAATAGTCCCAAGAGCAAGTAAAGATCATCCCAATGATTCATGATAGCAGTAGATCATTCATATGTAGCAATTAAATAAAACCACCAATGGGCATCACCAAGCTGACACGAACCCACTGGGGCGCCTGTAGTACAACAAAATAAAGAACAACCTCGCTAAGTAAACTCAGCTAGCTCCAAAGAGACTCTACCCAAGCACTAGCCGCTCAACCGGATACAACCTGCACCTGAGGCATTCAATAAAGAACACCTCAGCAATCATCAAAGCTACAAAATAGAGCATTAAGTTCATAAAATATGACGAAGGGGCTTACCAACCCCGTAGCAATTTTTCATATAAAATGAGTGAAAAGAACAGGGTGAAAAACAAATGTCAAACACTGCCAACCTAAAGTGTAAAACACACCAAGTACGAGAAAGTCTCATCAAGTCCTGCTCAATCCGCAGGAGCAAAAAGGCAACATATAAGCCCATTCCATCATCTTGATAACAAGAAACAACTATACGAGTGAAACATAAGCAGCAGTTAAGTTCGATTCCGCAAGGGTCTTTTGGTGGCGGCCCTAAAGTGGAACGCACCAATAAAAGCCAGCCCAAATTGGGGACAAAACGGTACTCTACAGCACAAAACAAAACCCGGTGGCCACCAAGGCTGAAAGCACACCACCCCTTACCGAATCCTCACACAAACGCTCCTGCCATGGTTCACAATTCGCCTCGCAAAACTCACCATAACCCAAGCTAAACACGTTTCATTTCATCGTCCTCACTCATGACTACAAATTGCCCAAGTTATGTCAAACTTGATAGAATTTGGGTCTCTACTCCACCATACGCGAACCCCACAACAACATGCTCCCGAATCATATGAACAAAAAAGGTAACTAATAGAGAAATACAAGGTAAAACATGACAAAATGAGATGAACAATAGGTAAGCATATAGACTGGGAAATTCGTGAAAGATAAGATTACTTATGCTTGTGAGTCCTAAACAAAAGTAAGAGTAACAAGGCTAAGCTATTTAGACCAAAGTGAGGTGCAAAACAAGAAGAACAAGCTAGGAAAATTGAAAGTGGAAAGCTAGCTAAACTTGCATAATCAAAGAACAAGAAAACAAGATTGGCAAGGATGAAGAACACCGCTTGCCTGAACCGAGACGACACCGCGATGGCTGCTCCTCTCTTTATCCTTCCCTTGCCTTAGCTTTTTTTTCCTTGCTTTCTCTTTGAGAATGAAGAAGAAGGTGAAGAAAGGAATAAGTGAGGAGAAAGAGCTTTTTTTCGGCCTTATTTTCTCCAAGACAGAGCTGGACTGTTTGATCCAGAATCAGAGAAATGAACGGTACAAAAAAACTGGAAAAAAAATGATTTTCGGCCCTGACACGCCCTGTGACACGCCCGTGTCACAGGCCGTGTCACTTAAGCTGTGGGCAACCGCCTCACCTCGAAACAGTACACGGCCTGGGACACGCCCATGTCACAGGCCGTGTCACTAAACACGCCTATCCACACGGCCGTGTCACACGGCCGTGACATAACCCACAGCACCCGCCAAACAACCCGAGAAGGACACGGCCTGGGGACACGCCCGTGTCCCAATCCGTGTCACCCCTACTCGACACTCGTCGAGCGAATTTCGTCGAGCGAAGTTCGTCGACCGCGGTACACGCCCTGTGACACGCCCGCGTAAAAGGCCGTGTACCCCTTATCTCGACACTCGACACTCGTCGAGTGAATTTCGTCGATCAAAGCTCGTCGAGAGCGGGACATGCCCTGTGACACGCTCGTGTCACAGGTCGTGTACCCCTTCTCTCGACACTCGACACTCATCGAGTGAACTTTGTCACCGAAATTCGTCGAACACCCGGGATACGCCCTGTGACATGCCCATGTCACAGGCCGTGTACCCTGACACGCCCTGGGACACGGCCATGTCCCAGGCCGTGTCACCCAAATGCGCTCCAGGCCCCCCTGCTACAAAAACTGCAGCCATAATTTTGGCACCTGAGGGGGTAAAAACCAGCAAACACTTTTATCGACTAACTCCAAAATGCCATACAAATGTCATACAATCAACCCGTTTTGAGAAACATGACTCAGGCTCGAGAAAGTGCATGCATTCCCTAAGAGGCCTCACTGAGTCCCCCAAAAAATAGGCTCCGACTTGTTGGGGAACCGTGTAACTAGGCTACCAAAACAGCCACTCGAACGCCTGCGTGAAAACCATGCTCAAACAACGGTCAGAGCCAACGTAACGCCCATCAAGCGTATGCAATCATTCAACGACAAAACAAAAATCTGGGGCGTTACACATACTCCTCACCAAACCGACCACCAACAACAAAATTTGCCACCCTCATCCTTGAAGAAATTCGGACAAGGCAAGAAGATCTCCCCTTGTTGATTAACTTCGATGTTTAAGCGACGAAGGCGGATGAGTTTCTCTCCAACGAGCATGACTCCGGCGGATCCGTTGAAGAACGATCCAAGTAGAGAAATCAGAATCATGCATTCTGATAGGGTAACGAATCCTTTATACCTATTGTGTGTTTCTCTTCCTAGATTAATTCCTTGGTGGTAGATTCTTGGCGTTGAATTTTGAATCGTTAATTAAATCGTGGTTTCTTCGATTGGTTTTGTATTTATCTTGATTGAATTATTTTTCGAAAAAGGTTTGGCGAACCTTCATTTTCTATTGTTGGGAGAGATCTAACTTTTCCAAATCGTATTTATTTGGTAGATATCTTTTGGTACAGCACCGCTTGTTCGGACCGGGTGGGTCCTTTTAGCCGGAAAGAATATTGGCCTATAGCCTTTGTTCGATCCTAAGCGGTTTGGCTACCCGTACGTTAGCATATAATTTATAGGATAAATTAATGTGTGCGCTGCTGAAAGATATGGTACCTAAACACCTAGAGGGGGGGGGTGAATAGGTGACCTAAACCTTTTTAAGTTTTGTTTGACAGCACAACAGTTTATCACAGATTATTACAGTTAACAGCAATTTCAGAAATCACACAGAAAAGCCACAACACAGCACAGCACAGCAGACACACTAATTTTATAGTGGTTCCCCAATCTTTGGGTACATCCACTTTCCCCCTTCGCCTATCTAGCAGTGTACTAGATTCGGCCAAACTTCTCCACTAGCTCAGAACCCAACAAGGTTCCTACCTCAGGCCCAAAGCCTTACACTCAGCCAAAAGGCCTACACTCAGCCACCCAGGCCTACACTCAGCCAATCAAAGGCCTACACTCAGAGTTCCTCAACTCCTACACTCAGGCACCAAGCCCTACCCTCAGCCTTTATAAAATAGGCTTACAATCACTCAGATCCAATGGATCTTACAAGTTATAATAGAAATTACAAATTCTAACTCTACAACTCAGAAGGAATGAGAGGAGTTGAGAGTTTCTTGGAGAGTTCTTGGAAGAACTCAGCTTGATCCAAACTGACTTAGCTTTCTTCAAAGCTTCTTGAGTAGAACTGAATTAGTCTGAATCTTCTGCAGTTGATCCTTGATCTCTGCTTCTTAAAATCCAGATGACTCTGAATTCTTCTTCTCAGCCTTAGTTCCAAAGACTGAATCCTTGGTTGGAGCTCTCTCTCTCCAACTACTTAGATCTGCAGTTGGACTGCCTGATCTTCTTGTGTTGATCTTCTGTATATCACTTCTTGATTTAGTCTGATCAACTACTTCAATCACACCATGTAATGTTTGTGAACTTCTTAATTATTATATCTACACCCACTTTTCTGTAGACTGTGGGTGCCTATTTATAGGCTTCCTTCATGGTAACCGGCTGATCCGGTTTATAACAGTCTTTTGACTTTGCTGACAGTTGCTGTAGACCGGCTGGATTGGCAGCTGTCATGTCAACCAGTCACTTCTTGAAATTCTCTAACTGTCAGTTAGTGTCGAGACTTTCTGTTCTTAAGTGTCGACACTTATAGACCAAGTGTCGACACATGTTGTGTAAGTGTCGACACAAGTCTTCAAGGTGTCGACACATTCCCTTGTATGTCTCGACACAGTTTCTTCTGCATGTGTCGACACTGAAATTGAGTGTCGACACAAGCACTTGTACTCATTCTTTCTATATTCTTCTAAGTGTCGACACATCTCCTTTGTGTCGACACATCTTCATGTGTAGAAACTGTCAAGTGTCGACACTGCTTCTTGGTGTCGACACAAGTCTTCATTCTTAGTTCTTCAGCTGAGTGTCGACACATTCCATTAGTGTTGACACTTATACTTAGAATATTTTACAAGTTTTCTGTTCTTTGCTAAGTGTCGACACAGCTCCTTGTGTCGACACTATCTTCAAGTGTTGAGTCTTCTGGTTATGTGTCGACACATTGTGCTGAGTGTCGACACATTCTTTAAGTGTTGACTTCTTTGAGTGTGTGTCGACACATTGTGCTGAGTGTCGACACATTCTTTAGTGTTGACTCTGCTGAATGAGTGTCGACACATTGTGTTGAGTGTCGACACTTGTACTTAGTCTCTGCAGAATTATGCTGAGTGTTGACACAACTCCAAGTGTCGACACTGTCTGGTGTTGACTCAGCTCTTCAAGGTGTCGACACTTCTGCTAAGTGTCGACACAGCTTTTCTGCATCCTTCTACACTGAGTGTCGACACAGCTCCAAGTGTCGACACTTTCTGACTGGTGTCGACACTTCTTCCCAGGTGTCGACACAATGACTCCAAATGTCGACACTGCTTGTCTGGGTGTCGACACAAGCTTTCTCAAGTGTCGACACTTTGCCTCTGGGTGTCGACACATGGACTTAGAAATTTTCAGCTTCAGTCCAGTGTATACCTAACCTGCACAAATAACTCAAACAAACATCAAATACATTCTGATGTATATCATTGAGTTAGGTGAGGCTTCTTCAAATCAGGTACATTTGACCAATGTACCCAACAATCTCCCCCTATTTGGAGAAGTCATAACCCTTAGTCAATGATATACACCACTCATGATGTAAAACATATAAATGACAACAGGGAAAACTTGAACATGTAATAAACCACACATGTATACTATTTAAACATTGCAGAACAATTAAGAAACACACATATTTCAGAACATTCAAACTATATTTATCATATACTGTTCCAATAATGTTTCTTATACATTTTCAATGAAGTATTACAATGTTTTTCTCTTAACAAAATTACAATAAGCAACAAGTTAATTCCTAATCTAGTGCTGATCAGGTTCTTTGATAACAATCCCTTTTCCAGCTTTAACTTGAGCTTTCACAGCAGCAGCAGCAGCAGCAGGCTCAGCTTCAGCAGTCTTCTTCCCTTTTAGATCTTGCTTATCTGCCTTGATCTTTTGCCTTTCAAAATAATGATAAGGCTTGGGAAAGTACTTGCTAGGCTCCACAGCTGTTGGAGGTAGCTTTCCTAACTTGGCCTTCCTTCTGTGTTGGACAATGGCTTCTTGTCTAATCTCATGCTTTCTCCATTCAGCCTCTGAGAACCACTTGTTTCTCTCATGGGCATTATCCTTGGCTGCTTTCCAGGCTGTAAGAATTATGTTTCTAGAAGTAGGGCTCCATTGTTCAAAATCTGGCTTTTGCTCAGCAATTTCCCTAAACTTCTTCTTTGACAGCCTAGTTTCTTCTTCTTTATCCAATGCCTCTTGCATAGCAGCTGTGATAGGTTGAACAACCTTTTCCAGAATAACATTTGGCTTGCCAGCAGTTGGACTATACATAGTGCTTACATCAGCATGAATCATTTCAAAGTCTGGAGGTGGATAGATGACATCAGCCACTGGTTGTTGCTCACCTCCAAGAAATGTTCCTTGAATACCAGATTCACCTACTTCATTGTCATCACACAGGGGAGGGTATCCAAGTGTAGCCCTTATAGAATTTGAAATCCATTTTGCATGCTCAGAACTGGCCTTGACTAACACTCTCTCCCCCTTTATGACTTCTCGAGCCATATGATCCCTTACATCATCTTTCTGAAATCGGATTTGGCTATCCAAATATCTTATGCCCTCTTTAAAGAAAGGTCTAAGCTTTGTAAGCTGTTCTGATATGACCTTCTGTGAATCTGTAATGGCATTCTTAACAGCAGCAATCTCTGCGTGAAATAGCTTATCAAAATCAGCTTTGGCAGCAGCTGAGGAAGTTGAAGGTTCATCTGACTTATTCTTAATTTCAGTGACAATTGCATTGTGAGATGCAGTCAAGTTATCATTCATCCTCAACTGATTCTCAAGCACATAGCCTTGTTTGACTGCTATATCATCCACTTTCTCTTTAATGTCTTCTTGATGTTTAGCTAGATAGACCACAGCATTAGCACCCTTGGTAAAACAATCAGTCATTGCTGTTTTATTAAGGTTCATTTCAAACCTTATAGACTTGATTTCCTGGCCCAGATCAGACTGTAGTGCTTTGTGCCCTTCATCAACATAAGTTTCTAAGGCTTTTCTTTGTTCATCCATCTTAATTTGCATTGCAAGCAGTAGAGCACTATAATCAGTGGATGGAGCTTGTTGAACTAGTGAATGCTGAGCAACTGTTTGTAGAGCCTTCTTATAGCTTTGGCTCCTCCTCTTGAATACAAAGAACTCCTTTTTCTTAGCTTGCTCAGCTTCCTCATCTTCAGAGTCAGATGTACTTGCTATATCCACCCTATCCTTAGGGCTGGATGTTCTTTCAGTATGCACATCTTGTGCCTGCTCAGAATCTAGCCTTATAGGCTCTTCTATTATATCCAAAGTCTCCCCCTCAGCAACAGCATCCTTCACTGCATCAGCAGCAGTCTTTTCCATATCAAAATCTTCTTGATCCAAGTTCAAAAACAGATCTTCCATGGTATACTCTGGGGGAGACTGTGCAGGAGATGTCCTTGGTTCTTCTACCACTGCATCAGGTAACACAATAGATGTGTTTGGATAAACAACATCTGGTTCTGGGTTTGCTGGCTGATTTTGCTGATGATCATCAGACAAATCAGAATTTGTTATACAAAAATTCAAAGTGTTAAGATCAACAAGTACCTCTTGAATGATGAGAGTAGCCTGCTCACTATCCAGTGTAGATGGATGTTCTACAGCTGGAGGCTCCCCCTGGATATCAGCTGACTCCTGAGGAGCAGGTGACTTTTCTGCAGCCACATCAACTGGACTTTCAGGAGTGAAGACCACATGTTCTTCACTGCCTGAGCTGCTGGAGGACTCTTGAGCCACAGCAGCTGTCTTCCTCTTCTTCCTGGGAGGAGAGTCTGTCTTAGAAGTTTGTTTCTCAGGGGTGGCCAAGTCCTTTGACACCAGCACCCTTTCCCATCTTGAGAATATTCTGGAGTCCATTCTCCTCATATGATTTATCTTTGTTCCTGCAGCAGTGCTCATTACCTCTGGAATGGATCCAGCCAGGTAGAGACTTATAATCCTGCCCAGATTGGGCTTCTTCAGGCTTTCCTTCACTTTCTCATAAACCACCATTGACCAATCAGTCTTCAGAGTGAAGATGATTCTGGTCATTACTTCAAACATGGAGGCAGACACCCTGTCATGCCCTCCTGGTTTGCACAGAATTACCTTGCCCACAACTTCTGACAAGAACTTGCCTTGATTGTTCATCCCCTTCCTATTGAAGACTGATCCCACCTTCATCTGTGAATCCAGTCCACACCAAGTAAGAGCTTCCCTGGTCTTAGAAGCAGTTACCTCCTCTTCTTCTTGAATCTTAGGTAGCTGAAGTACCTTTCTCAAAGATTTGGGGGATAGTTTGACTTTGGTGCCATGCACCCTGGACTTGATTCTGAATCCAGAGTCGTCCACAGTTGCTTGAGTAAGAAATTCAATTACTTCTTTCTTCCAGATTTTCGTTGGTTCTGAAACCAAGAATTCCAGTCCTGAATCGCTGACTAGGGTAATCACCGATTTGAATTCCTGATCGCTGTCGTCAAATGCGCCTCGCACGAGCTCATAGCCCTCGTTGACGTTCTCTTCCAGCTTGGGAGCCATTAGGGTTTAAAGATTTAGTCTTGAGATGAGAGAAATGTCGACACAAGAGTTTAGGTCTCGAAACTTTGAAAGCGTGTCGACAATCAAAGACAGAACCCTATTTATACCTTTCTTGTTTGAAGACGAACAGGCGGGAGGAATTTCTAATGATGTGTCGACACTGTCAATAAGTGTCGACACTGACTTATAATGTCTCGACACTCATGTGTCGACACAAATTTAGTCAACAGATTTTATGTGTCGACACTTGGTTAAGTGTCGACACCACTATACTCGACATGTGTCGAGACTTTACTTAGAAAAATTCTGAGTAAAACTTAAGTGTCGACACCTTAGTGGATGTGTCGACACCTACTCGACATGTGTCGACACTAACATTCTGAAGTGTCGACACTAACTTCCTAGATGTGTCGACACCATTTTTCTGAAGTGTCGACACTTACTATTCTGTGTCGACATAGACTTGTCTATGTGTCGACACCTTTTTACTTAGCCAATTTTTGTTCTGTATACTTAGTCTAAGTTTATCATACCTAGTTCAATTTTGAACTTATTAAACTTAGCTTCATCTAAGGGCTTAGTGAACATATCAGCTATCTGATTATCTGTTTTAACATATTCAAGTGCAATATCATTTCTTTCTACATGCTCCCTAAGAAAGTGATATTTTATCTCAATATGTTTAGTTCTACTATGAGATACAGGATTATTAGCTATGGAAATAGCACTAGTAGAATCACAATAAAGTGGAGTTCTACTTACCTGACATCCATAGTCTTCTAGCTGATGTTGAATCCATAGAAGTTGAGCACAGCAACTTCCTGCAGCTATATACTCTGACTCAGCTGTGGAGATGGCCACACTGGTTTGCTTCTTACTACTCCAAGAGATAAGTCTTCCACCTAGGAATTGACAGGATCCAGTTGTGCTTTTTCTATCTTCCTTGCATCCTGCAAAGTCTGCATCTGAATAGCCTGTTAGATCAAAATCTCCATTCCTAGGGTACCAGAGGCCTAGATAAGGTGTGCCCTTTAGATATCTCAAGATTCTCTTGACTGCAGTCAAGTGAGACTCTTTGGGGCAGGCTTGATACCTGGCACAAACACATGTAGCATACATAATGTCAGGCCTACTTGCAGTCAAGTATAGTAAGGAGCCAACTATCCCTCTATACAAGGTTTCATCTACAGGTTTCCCTGCATCATCCTTGCTTAGAGACATACTTGACCCCATAGGAGTCTTCATGGTACTGGAGGAATCCATACCATATTTCCTTATGAGTTCTAGGGTGAACTTAGACTGACATATGGAAAGACCACTTTCAGTCTGTTTAACTTGGAGACCCAAGAAAAACTTCAGTTCTCCCATACTACTCATTTCAAATTGACTCTGCATAAGCTTTGCAAACTTTTTGCAAAGGCTACTTTCAGTAGACCCAAATATAATGTCATCTACATATATTTGGACAAGTATTACTTTGCCTCTAGATTCCCTAAGGAATAGAGTCTTATCTATTTTCCCCCTTGTGAACTTGTTCTCAATGAGGAAACTAGATAGGGTTTCATACCAAGCTCTAGGAGCTTGCTTTAACCCATACAATGCTTTCCTAAGTCTATAGACATAATGTGGAAAAGTAGAATCAACAAAACCTGAAGGTTGCTCCACATATACTTCTTCTTTTAAATTACCATTAAGGAATGCTGACTTCACATCCATTTGGTATACTTTGAATCCTTGGTAGGTTGCATAGGCCAAGAACATCCTTATGGCTTCCAGTCTGGCTACTGGAGCAAAGGTTTGATCAAAATCAATACCTTCTTCTTGCCTATATCCTTTTGCAACCAATCTTGCCTTATTCTTAATGATGACTCCTTGTTCATCTAACTTGTTTCTGTAGATCCACTTTGTTCCTATCACATTGTGATCTTTAGGCTTAGGAACTAAGTCCCAAACCTTGCACCTCTTGAACTGGTTTAGCTCTTCCTGCATAGCTTCAGTCCACTGTGGATCTTGTATAGCTTCTTCAAATTTCTTTGGTTCTATTTGAGACAGAAAACTTGAATATATTGCAGCATTCTGATTTCTGCTCCTTGTCTGAACACCTTGTCTTGGATCTCCAATGATCAGCTCCACTGGATGATCTCTTAGATGCCTGTTGGCTGGAGGCATCCTTACTTCTGGTTGTACTTCTTCATCATCTTCATCATGCTGAGTTCCTTGAACTTCTTCAGCTCCTGGTACATGTAGTTCTCCCCCTGGACATAAGCCATCTTCTTCTACTTGCTGTCTTGCAGCAGGTACATCTTCTATGGTTAGCTTGTCCATCTTCTTAGAAAGACCTGTGGGGCTGCACACACTACTAGACAACTCATTGTTAATAAGAAGTGTCTCATCAAAAACTACATGCACAGACTCCTCTACAACTTGTGTAGTCAAGTTGTAGACTCTATAAGACTTACTATTACTGCTGTACCCAACAAACACTCCCTCTTGGGATTTGGCAGCAAACTTAGTTAAGTAAGTCTTCCCATTGTTAAGTATGAAGCATTTACAACCAAAAATCCTGAAATAGGATAGGTTTGGTTTCCTGCCTTTCACTACTTCATAGGGGGTCTTGTTTAACCTTTTAGTTATGGTAGCTCTATTTATCACATGGCATGCAGTGTTTACTGCTTCAGCCCAGAAATATTCTGGTAGTGAAGAATCACTTAATAGAGTCCTACCAGCTTCTATCAAGGTTCTATTTTTCCTTTCAGCAATGCCATTTTGCTGAGGTGTTCTTGGTGAAGAGAATTCTTGAAATATCCCATAGTCTTCACATAGTTTTGTCATGCTTTCAGATTGAAACTCTGTACCATGGTCACTTCTAATTTTGACCACTGTACAGTTCAATTCATTCTGAATTTGCTTAACAAAACTGTGGAAGACACTAGGTGTTTCAGATTTCTGCTTTAAGAAGAACACCCAGGAAAACCTTGAGTAGTCATCAACAACTACAAAGGTGTAGACCTTCCTACCTAAGCTGTGAACTGGCATTGGACCAAATAGATCCATATGCAAGAGATATAAACATCTCACAGCATCCTTGTTGTCAATGCTTCTAAAGGTGGATTTAGTCTGCTTGCCCTTTTGACAAGCTGAGCAAATGCCATCTTTGACACACTTAACTTGAGGACCATTCCTCACTAACTCTTCACTAAAGAGTTTGCCAATAGTCTTGTAATTAAGATGAGCAAGCCTCTTGTGCCATTTGACACATTGAGAGACTGTCTCATCAGCTACAAGACAAACTGGAGAACTATTGTTCTCAACCATAATGTCTAAACAATAGACATTTCTCTTCCTATAACCTGTCAAAATGATCTTTTGATCACTAGACCTCTTGATATGACAACCATTTTTAACAAATGAGATGTCATACCCTACATCACTTAATTGACTTATACTAATGAGGTTATGTTTCAAACCTTTAACATAAGCCACTTGAGTAATGGTAACTAAGTTAGAAGATATGTTACCAAACCCTTTGATGATTCCTTTTTCTGAACCACCAAAGGTCACCTTTGGACCATTCTTGATTGGAATGAAATCCTTCAGTAGTCCCCTAGTTCCAGTCATGTGTCTGGAACATCCACTATCCAAGTACCATGTTGGGGTATGGCCACTTGGATTCTCCTGCAAAACAAATTACTGAACCTTAGAACCCAATGGTTTCTTGGGTCCTTGGTAACTGTTAGCTTGCAACTTGACAAGGCTACCTACTGGCTTTCCACCAGGTATCTTGTTACTACCTTTGGCACTAACATTGTGCCAACAGTCCAAAGCAAAGTGGCCAACTTTGCCACAGCACCAACATTCAAATTTGTTGTACCTTTGCTTAGGTACAGACTTGGCTGTCTTAACTACAGCAGTCTTAGTGAATGTTGGGGCTTTGCCCTTGGACTTGGACTGATTCTGAACAGTCCATGCTGGATTAACAAATCCCAGTCCAGTCTTTCCTTTATGATGAACAAAATCATCAATCAAGGGTAGCACTGATTTAGGTTTTGAAAACCTAGCTACTAGCTCTTTCTCCTTCTGAAGATTAATCTCCAGTTTCTTAATTTGATCATTCTTAAATGTAATGGTACCCATCTGAATCACAGTAATGTGTTTCAGCCTGGCCACTTCATTTAGTTTTTGATCATAATTCTTCTCATAATCTATTGCAGCTGTCTTGAGATCAGCAATTTCCTTGGCCAAATTTTGGCTAGGGTCTTGCTTTTCTTATAGGCTAGCAATAGTACTTGATATTCATCTAGGAGTTGATGAATATCTCCCTCAGACTCAGACATATTCTCATCACTTGATGAAGAATACTCTGACTCTGAACTTGAACTGGAATCAGAACTTTGAGTTAAGCCTTGTACCTGACTGGGTCCTGGCTGCTCCAGGTTTTTGGTACTTTCAGTCAAAGCCATCAGTCCTTGGCTTTGACAGTCTTCTTGCTCATAGATAGATTCCATGATCTGCATGAACTCTTCTTCTTCTTCAGCAAATAGCCCAATATAGGCTTCAGCATCTGTCTCTGTGTCTGAAGAAGACATATCTGAAAGAGTCTTCTCATTCTTTGCAACAAAGGACTTCTCCTTCTTTCCTTTGAAGTGAGTTTTCTTCTTGTCACTGGATTCCTTCCTTCTTTCAGGACAGTCTGCAATAACATGGCCCTGTCTATTGCAGCAGTAACAAATTATCTTGGATCCAGTTGCCTTACTTGTCTTGGTCCTTTTCTTGTCCTTCTTTGAAGGCTTCTTTTCCAGATACTGAACCTCTTTCCCTTTGGAAGATGAAGGTCTAGACCTCCACTGTTTCTTCTTAAGGAACTTCTGAAAATGTCTGGTGAATGCAGCAAAGTCTTCATCACTTTCACTGCTTGTAGATTTTGTACTTTCAGATTCTTCAGATTCTGATTCAACTACCTCAGGAGGAGGAGTTGATGACTTGGTCCTGCTCTTTCTAGGTACATCTGACTTAAAGGCAACAGTCTTTTCTCTGTATTCAGTCCTTGTTGACTTTTCTTCTTCTTTTCTTACTGACAATTGCATCTCATAGGATAACAACTTGCCAAAAAGTGTGGGAGGAGGAATTTCTCCCAACTTTGCCATTTCTCTGATGGCACAAATCTTGGTGTCCCAGTCTTTGGTTAGGGACCTTAAGAATTTGTCATTCAACTCATAGTTTGTGAACTCTCTTCCATATGACATGAGTTCATTTACAATTCTATAAAATTTCTTATAGCATTCAGTGATGCTATCTCCTCTTCCTTGCCTAAAACTCTCATATTCTTGATTAAGCAAGGACTTCCTATCTTGCCTTACTTCTTCAGAACCTTCCATGTAGACAATGAGGGTATCCCACATTTCTTTTGCAGTTTTACAGTGAATAAGGTTCTGGAAGGTGGCATCATCAATTGCACTGACTATGATGTTCTGTGCCCTTTTGTCCATAGTTGCTAGGACAATCTCATCCTTGGTCATTTCAGAGAAATCCTTTGGAGTCCTCTGATTTGCATCCAAAACTGAAATCTTCATAGGCACATATGGCCCTTCTTTGACTGTGATGTATATTCTAGGGTCAGAGGCTTCCATAAACAGCCTAACCCTCTCTTTCCAGATCCCAAAGATCTCTTTTCTGCATATAGGTAGTTTCATTGAACCCAACTCCTTATGATTCTCTGAAGAACCCATGTTCTTGATTTTCTTGAAACTGTTTCCTGTTTCCTGACTTAACTGAATCTGCCAAACTGGATCTCCTCAGACAGTTAGTTCTGATTTTGAGGAACCTCCCTCTGATACCACTTGAAAGATATGGTACCTAAACACCTAGAGGGGGGGGGGGGTGAATAGGTGACCTAAACCTTTTTAAGTTTTGTTTGACAGCACAACAGTTTATCACAGATTATTACAGTTAACAGCAATTTCAGAAATCACACAGAAAAGCCACAACACAGCACAGCACAGCAGACACACTAATTTTATAGTGGTTCCCCAATCTTTGGGTACATCCACTTTCCCCTTCGCCTATCTAGCAGTGTACTAGATTCGGCCAAACTTCTCCACTAGCTCAGAACCCAACAAGGTTCCTACCTCAGGCCCAAAGCCTTACACTCAGCCAAAAGGCCTACACTCAGCCACCCAGGCCTACACTCAGCCAATCAAAGGCCTACACTCAGAGTTCTTCAACTCCTACACTCAGGCACCAAGCCCTACCCTCAGCCTTTATAAAATAGGCTTACAATCACTCAGATCCAATGGATCTTACAAGTTATAATAGAAATTACAAATTCTAACTCTACAACTCAGAAGGAATGAGAGGAGTTGAGAGTTTCTTGGAGAGTTCTTGGAAGAACTCAGCTTGATCCAAACTGACTTAGCTTTCTTCAAAGCTTCTTGAGTAGAACTGAATTAGTCTGAATCTTCTGCAGTTGATCCTTGATCTCTGCTTCTTGAAATCCAGATGACTCTGAATTCTTCTTCTCAGCCTTAGTTCCAAAGACTGAATCCTTGGTTGGAGCTCTCTCTCTCCAACTACTTAGATCTGCAGTTGGACTGCCTGATCTTCTTGTGTTGATCTTCTGTATATCACTTCTTGATTTAGTCTGATCAACTACTTCAATCACACCATGTAATGTTGTGAACTTCTTAATTATTATATCTACACCCACTTTTCTGTAGACTGTGGGTGCCTATTTATAGGCTTCCTTCATGGTAACCGGCTGATCCGGTTTATAACAGTCTTTTGACTTTGCTGACAGTTGCTGTAGACCGGCTGGATTGGCAGCTGTCATGTCAACCAGTCACTTCTTGAAATTCTCTAACTGTCAGTTAGTGTCGAGACTTTCTGTTCTTAAGTGTCGACACTTATAGACCAAGTGTCGACACATGTTGTGTAAGTGTCGACACAAGTCTACAAGGTGTCGACACATTCCCTTGTATGTCTCGACACAGTTTCTTCTGCATGTGTCGACACTGAAATTGAGTGTCGACACAAGCACTTGTACTTCATTCTTTCTGTATTCTTCTAAGTGTCGACACATCTCCTTTGTGTCGACACATCTTCATGTGTAGAAACTGTCAAGTGTCGACACTGCTTCTTGGTGTCGACACAAGTCTTCATTCTTATTCTTCAGCTGAGTGTCGACACATTCCATTAGTGTCGACACTTATACTTAGAATATTTTACAAGTTTTCTGTTCTTTGCTAAGTGTCGACACAGCTCCTTGTGTCGACACTATCTTCAAGTGTTGAGTCTTCTGGTTATGTGTCGACACATTGTGCTGAGTGTCGACACATTCTTTAAGTGTTGACTTCTTTGAGTGTGTGTCGACACATTGTGCTGAGTGTCGACACATTCCTTTAGTGTTGACTCTGCTGAATGAGTGTCGACACATTGTGTTGAGTGTCGACACTTGTACTTAGTCTCTGCAGAATTATGCTGAGTGTCGACACAACTCCAAGTGTCGACACTGTCTGGTGTTGACTCAGCTCTTCAAGGTGTCGACACTTCTGCTAAGTGTCGACACAGCTTTTCTGCATCCTTCTACACTGAGTGTCGACACAGCTCCAAGTGTCGACACTTTCTGACTGGTGTCGACACTTCTTCCCAGGTGTCGACACAATGACTCCAAGTGTCGACACTGCTTGTCTGGGTGTCGACACAAGCTTTCTCAAGTGTCGACACTTTGCCTCTGGGTGTCGACACATGGACTTAGAAATTTTCAGCTTCAGTCCAGTGTATACCTAACCTGTACAAATAACTCAAACAAACATCAAATACATTCTGATGTATATCATTGAGTTAGGTGAGGCTTCTTCAAATCAGGTACATTTGACCAATGTACCCAACAGCTGCGTTGAACGATTGTGCAGGTATAGTATTGGATCGTAGAGAGGTATACGTGCTACTCCGTAGTTCTATCCGTTGTCAAACGTGTAAGCCTGCATCAGTATAAGCTTCATTCAACGCATCTAGAGTTAGTCGATTTTCTGAAATCTTGCCTTCTTGCTGAAGTTTGGCGTTGACAGACGCAGCATGGCAATGAGTGATGAAGCTTCATACAACACTTCTAGCTGTATGGCGTTGAGTGAATTGAGCTCACTCAATGCTTCTGGACTTAGTTTGATTTCTGTCTTGACTCAACGCTTCTAGTTGTATGGTGCTGAGTGAGTTGAGCTCACTCAACGGTTCTGGACTTAGCTCGATTTCTGCCTTTGCATTCCTGTAAGTTTTGACTGCCTGCCTTCTCTCAGCGCTATTAGCTGAATGTCGTTGAGTGAGCTTGCCTCACTCAACGCTTCTGGACTTACAAGATTTTCCTTCCTGCCTTCTCTCAGTGCTATTAGCCGCGTGGCATTGAGTGAGCTTGCCTCACTCAATGATTTTGTACTCAGTAAAATTTCTGAGTTTCCAGCTCCACCTTGAGTACACCTATCATTGTCTCTTGAACAGCTGTCCAATCATTGCGAAAAAGACTAATCTATATGCATGAACTTGACAGTACATTAAATACAACTATGTCTATCTCATTGACATTTTGACATCATCAAAATAGGGCCATTGGGATCAATAGACCCAACAGAAAACAAAAGAGTTTTTATTTCTCATCGCTTTAGATCTCCGGCGTTACGGATATAATAGTTGTGTAATCATCAAGAATAATTGTTACTCTAATTCATGCAATGGAATTCCGGTTTCGGCTTTGATAAATTTTGTGATTGTTCTGGTTTTGTTAAGTGAGTGCTTGTACTGTGGGTCTTGCAAATGAACTTGCGCAGGAAAATTACTTCAAAGACTTATCGACGCACGTTAGATACCTAACATCCCATGGTAGCTTTAAGAACTCGATTTCATAGGACGAAATTTTTTTTAATTTCAGTTCAAGGCGAAAAACCTTATTCACACCCCCCACACACACTCTAAGGTTGGCCACGAGATCCAACAATGCTAGTTTGGCATTGAGTGCGTCGAGTGATGTTTTGGCGCTAAGGCAAAATCATTTAGTGTACTTAACGTGGCGTTGAGTGAAGCTTTGACGTTGGGTGGTATAACATTGACTGCAGTCTAGGGATTGAGTAGTTTTGAGGCTAAGTCAAAAGCGTTGAGTGAACTCAATACAGCATTGAGTGAAGGCAAAATCGTTGAGATAGATGGTTGGCATTCAGTGCATTGAATGCACTCAACGCGACGTCGAGTGTACTCGACGCTTTTCCGTGGACTTGGGATAATTTTGCTGATTCATCTTGTATTAAGATAATTGATGTTGCTAAGTGAAATTCGTCGTGCATCTACTATATTCGTAGAGTATACTCGACGAATCAGTGTGGACTTAGAAATTTTTGCCAAATTTGGTCTAATTCATCGAGTATGGCTTAGGATGGTCTTCTTTTGGTATTTTTCTTCCCTTTTGTTATAGGGAGAGATCTAGTGTTTTGGTTATAGTTTTATTGATGTTTATGAGTGTTTAGTGTATCCCTTGGGTTGGCAATGGAAAAAGTACCACCAACCTATTGCACATTTTTTAATCATTACACTACTAGAGTTATTTTAGGACTTTGTGGTTAAGTTGGACAAAGTCCCCAACACCATAATACCTTGTTTATAAGTTTGGATTGTTCGGTTGAGTTGGATATAAAGGCCACCACCCTAGTTTCTTATTTAGACAATTGGACTGCATGGTTGTGTTGGACAATGCTGCCACCACCACAATACCTTCATCAAATATTTTGGGTTTGTAAGTTCGGGATTGGACAGGGTGGCCATCCACTCAGGACCATTTCATACCAGTGTTAATGATTCACATAAGTAGAGTTGTTAAGTCTCTTTCCTCGTATTGTACAGATATATGTTATTGTACTTAATTTTGCAGATATTCTCGAAGCATGGCTTTGTTTCGCACTTGGTGCAACTTTCTTATTTTTGAACTCAATAAGTAATCTTTTACCATGGTCATATGAAAAATTTGCTGATTTTTGTCAGCTTCATTATGTTGGGTTGGTAACCCTTTATCCCTTTTTGATTTTTGCTAACCCTTTGAACTTTGATCACAATTTGTATTTTCATTCTTTCTGAGTTGTTCTTTCTTTAAATGCCTCAGGTTTGGAGAAGTAGCCGGTTGAGCGGCTATGGTTGGGTTTGGATAGTACTCTGCATCTATCGTTTCCTCAACGACTATGAGCTAGTGTTGTTATTTTGTTGTTTAGTTCAGACATAAATATTTTTAGTCAGTTTGTATCGGGATTGTTGACGCCCACTGGATTTTTGTTTAATGTTAAGTACTTGATAACTGCTAAGCATTTTTATATATGATTGTGTGGATTTACTTCCTCTCTAAAAAGTCTTTATGCTAGGTCGTTGCATGTTAGATATTTTAAATTATAAAAATATTACTTCTATTACCTCATACGTGTCATCTTTCAAAACTAAAGTCACTATGTTCGATGAACGTAAAAGCTTTTTTCATACATATATTAAATCTAGAGTCATGCATACCATGAGTAGTCCTATATGGATGTTTTGCTCATGTATGATGTCAATCATTATAAAAAAGGTATTTTCCGGAGTGTATACATATATTTTCAGTTGTGTACTAGTTGATCCATTGAGCCAAGGGAAACGACCATCCAAAATTTAACTTAAAACATGTTTTTGTACATCATAACTAGATATTTATTTTCATAAACCGTGTTAGGATTTGTGTTTGCCTAAACGTCTGTTGTTATCCCGTACACGGTGTGGCATCACGACGCATGTTTTCTCTTACTATGATATACATTTAAGTTCGGAGAAAATGCAAGTTGTGATAGTTGGTATTAGAAGGTGGTTGTTTTACAATTGGTCGAGAAACCATCTCAGGATAGTTTGAGTTGTCTTGTTCCATTGCATACACACACCTAAGTGTCATCAGTATGTCTTGGCGAAAGCATGAACTACACTCACGAGCATGACAAGAAGTATATGGGGCATATTATATAGTATTGGATGCCTAATATGTGGTTATATATGGATCCTCATAGGAAGCAACAAATGACTGTTATATAGTATGAGATGCAAAACAATCATCACATAAATGCATATTAGATTTTTTTATTTTTGTTGCATGCGATATTATGTAGTATGAGAAGCATAATATTTCATGTGTACGCCACTCATAACATGCACTAAGACCTTTATTACATTGCATAGAAAAATGTGCATGACATATCATTGCATTAGCACACGTGCCAAGCTAAAGATTTATATGATGACATAAGTACACACATAGGTTCATGTCAAAAAGGAATAAGAATTCATGTATTCATGTTTTAGGCACATGAGTCAGTGGGATGATGGTATATCATCCTAAGTTTAGGCATGACATCATTAATGAAATTCCCAGAGCAAGTTAGCAGCTTAAGCAAGTATTTATACATATATTTTTTGAACTATGTTTGTGTATTTATAGTAGTAAGCTAGGTTTTGATTAGTTGATTGTTGTGTTATTATAATATCGTGGAGTCACGCGATGTGGTTGACTCGCTAGTCTGAGGGCGAGTTGTCTGGATCTATAATTGAGGCCATGATAGAAGGACTGCGATAGAGAAATGAGGCTCTATCCAGGCAGATTTTGGAGATGCAGTCGCAGATCTAGGATTTGTTGTTTCTTGTTTCTGGGCAACCGATTAGAGTGCAATGCCCTACTGTTGGGTGTGTGTTCTTTTTGATTCTGGTGCTACCCCCTCGTTCGTGGCTAGGACCTTTGTGGAGCATCATCGTTTGACTCTTGATTGAGATGGTGATGTGTTTCGTGTCAAGTTTCCCTCTAGTGATTCGGTGGTGTCGGACCAGGGTATCTGGTTTGTCCGATTCTTTTAGACAATTTCCTAGTTATTGCTGATTTAAAGGTGATAGACCTGGAAGACTTCAATGTGATCTTGGGCATGGACTGGTTGTCCAGATATGATGCGGTCATTCGGTGCATGGTCAAGTGCTTGGACTTCAAGATGGAAAACGTCACCCAAGGAGTGTTTATGGTTTTCCGCACCAGGATTCCACGATTATTTTTGTGTTATATGCTCGAAAGCTTTTAGATTCCGGTTGCTTTGCTTACTTTGTTTTTGTTTTTGGAATCGTTAGTAGATTGTCGCGTGTTAATGAGGTTCCAGTGGTGCATGAGTTTCCAGATATTTTCCTGATAGACTTCCTAGTATTCCACATGAGAGAGATGTAGAGTTTGTTGTAGACCTTGAGCCGGGTACTCATCCTATCACAAAGGCACTGTACCATATGGCCCCTCATGAGATAGAAGAGTTGCATACCTAGCTGGATGAGTATTTGTAGTGTTGATTTTTAGGCCAGTTTCTTCGTCTTGGGGTGCTCACGTGTTATTTGTAAAGAAGAAGGATGGATCCATGAGGCTATGCATTGATTATAGGGAATTGAACAAGGTAACCATCAAGAACAGGTATCCTATTTCGCGAATTGATGACTTATTTGACCTGTTGTGTGATAGTACTATGTTTTTGAAGATTGACATTCATTCAGGCTACATTAGTTGATGATTCGAGAGAAGGATATTCTACAGTCCGCTTTCCATTCTCTGTATGGACATTTTGAGTTCTTGGTGATGTCCTTTGGTTTGACTAATGCACCATCTGCTTTCATTGACATTATGAACAGTGTTCAATGATTTTTTGGACTGTGTTGTGGTCATGTTTATAGACGATATTCTAGTTTATTCCCATAGTGCTGAGAATCATGCCAAACACTTCTGCTTGGTTTTATCTTCTTTGAGGGAGCATAAGTTGTTTGCCAAGTTAACCAAGTGTGAGTTTTGGCTTTCTCAGGTTTCCTTCTTGGGTGATGTGGTTAATAAGGATGGATTTTCTATTGACCTAAAGAAGATTTCTGTTGTAATGAATTGGAACAGACCTACCACACCCAAAGAGATAAGAAGTTTCCTAGGGTTGGCTGGATATTATAGGAAGTTTGTGGAAGGTTTCTCCACGTTGTCTATGCCGCTGACTAAGCTTACGTAGAAGAATCCATAGTTTGTGTGGAGCGATAAGTGCGAAGAAGCCTTTCAGGAGTTGAAAAGGAGATTTTGCACTGCTCTAGTATTGTCTTTGCCTAGCGAAGTATTGGAATATGTTGTTTATGTAGATGCATCGCATATGTAGATGCATCGCATGTTGGACTTGGTTGCTTTTTGATTCAAGAAGGAAATGTGATTGCATATGGGTTGAGGCAGTTAAAGATACATGAAAGAAATTACACTACGCATGATTTATAGTTTGTTGCAGTAATTTATGCCTGAAGTTATGGAGACACTTATTGTATGTCGCGTTGTGCAAAATTTACACGGATCATAATAGTCTGAAGAATATCTTCACTCAAAAGGAGTTGAATTTGCGCCAGCAAAGATGGTTAGAATATGTCGCGGATTATGATGTTGAGATCCAATACCATCCGAGCAAAGCTAATGTGGTAGTCGATGCCCTGAGTAGGAACACCGCGCAAATCTTTGGACTTTTAGAGGAATCCCTTGTATAAGAGTTTTTGTTAATGGATATATTAGTTGGGAGTAGTGACTCATCGAGCAGCTTGGATGTAGCAGAGCCTTCATGGATTACGCTTACAAGGCTACATCAAAAGGATGATCCTGATTTATTGCACCTCAATAATAGAACTGAGAGAAGGGAGTTACCAGATTTTTCTATTGACGATACAGGTACTTTGAAGTACTGCAGTAGATATTGTATTCCTGCTGTCGAGGATATTTGAGTTACGTTGTGTAGTGAGGCGCATGGGTCCAGTGTTGCCTATAACTCTGGTTCTACAAAGATGTATAAAGATCTGAAGTAGATCATTTATTGGTATGGTATGAAGAAGGATATAGCCAAGTTCGTGTCTGAGTGCTTCACTTATAAGAGAGTTAAGGCCAATCATGGAATGCATGGTGGCATGTTGATGCCATTAGAGATTCCAAGTTGGATGTGGGAGAGTATTTCTTTGGACTTCATTACTGGTTTGCAGAGATCTCCCAAAGGCCATGATTCTTTATGGGTTATAGTGGATAGACTGACGAAGTGTGCTAATTTTGTGACGCTTAAGATTGATTATTCCATGAAGAAAATAGCAGAGTTATACTTAGATGAGGTTATCAGGTGAAATGGAGTACCAGTTAGTATTGTGTCGGATCGAGACTCCAAGTATACTTATAGTTTTTGGAAAAGCTTACAGGAATGATTGGTTACCAATCTGAGGTATTCTACCCCTTATCATTCACAGACAAACGAACAAACAGAAAGAGTTAATCAGATTTTGGAGGACATGATCAGATGTTACATCTTGGACCACGAAGTAGCGTGGGATGAGCATTTGAGACTGATGGAATTTGCTTATAATAATAGTTACCAAGTGAGCTTGAAGATGGCCCCATTTAAGGCCTTGTATTAGAGACATTTTAGAACTCCATTATTTTGGGCCGAAGTTGGTGAAAGAATATTGTTGGGCCTTGGAGCTTTAGAAGAAATAGATATTTCTATGAGACATATTTGAGAGAAGTTTCGAATAACTGAGGAACATTATGAGAAGAATGTTAATCGTCGAAGGATTGATTTGGAATTTGCTGTTGGTGAAATGGTATTTCTTAAGGTTTCCCTGATGTCTGGCGTAAAGAGGTTTGGAAAGAACTATAAGTTGGATCCTTTGTATGTAGGACCCATCATGATTATTGAACGTATTGGAATGTCATCTTATAGGCTGGATTTGCCCACATGTTTTCCTGGTATGCATGATGTGTTTCACATTATTTAGTTACGAAAATGTGTGCTTACCGACCAGCAGGTTCTTGATTCGGTGCCCCAGTTGGAGCCAAATCTTTCTTATGTCGAAGTGCCTGTTCGCATTCTGGATACTCATGATCGAGTATTGCGAAGGAAGTCCATACCAATTGTTATAGTTTGGGGCGAAACCATGACGTGGAAAGCGCGACTTGGGAGTTGGAGTCAGCTATGAGGGATGGTCATCCTCATATGTTCAACTAGTTTCTTTCAGTATGTATTTCAATTCTATAATCTTCGATTATTTTCCTTCCATGGTGGAATCATTTATGCATAAAGTTTTGGGACGAAACATTCTTTTAGGGGGAGTGGATGTAACGTCCCTGATTTTTCAAGGTTTATTTAAATTTATTTATTGACATATTTTGACGTCAGGGCGTTACCTTGACGCTTGATTAACAGGTGTCGTTGTTGGAGCGTGGCTTTTTACTCATTGATACCCGAGACTTTAACTTAGAATATTATCATTGCTAATTTCTTGTGAGTTTTGTTATTCCCTTGCGTGCCGGGGTTCGTTTTGGAACACGGCGGAGCCTTTTTTGGGAATGTTATGTTTTAACTTCGGGGACTGTTTACCTGGGTATGGTTTGTCGAATTTCAATTTCGACTTCGCTGTTGAATTCGTTGAATTGGTAATTAACTACGATGCGATATTTGTAGAAATCTGAGTTAGTGCGAGTTTTGGTCAATCAGACGTTTTAATTATAATAATAATATATTATATTGTTTAGTCTCTATAAATAGCCTTGCAATTAGATGTAACCATATTCATCGTCTTCTTCTAGAAACCGCCGGCCTGTTTTGCGAAAGAGCGAGAACGATGAACATTTCTAGGCTTTCGGTCGCCGATTGCAGGAGCTTTGTTGCTCAAAAACATCGTCAGAGAGTAGCTTCTGATAGCTCCCACCAAGATCTATTCTTCTATAGTGAGTTTTTCCCGTTTCGTGAAATTATTGGTGTTAGGAATTTCGTTTTGAGCCTCCTTTGTCCTGAAATGTTTCAGGAATTGTTGTTTAGGTTTTCTTACGGCCAGATCCCTGAAGAGGAGTGGTTATTCGGCCGGATTTCGGCAAGATAGAGGCAAGTGGTGGTTTTTCCCCCTTGCCAAGCTTTCATTTCATATATTCTCTATTACCTTCCTTTCTTGTCTTAGGATTCAAGAATAGGGTAGATTTTGTTCCACTGTTATGCATATTCACCGTATTTTTGACTTTTAATCTGTGTTTATCCGTCGAGTATTGGTTAGTAAGCCCTAGTTTAAATCGTCGTGTATGGCAGTGGGTGGATTTCATCGGGTTTAGCAGTTAGCCTGAGTTAATTTCATCTTATATGGATGATTAGTCTATATTGGGTACATTGGAAAATGTGTACCAGATTTGAAGAAGCCTCACCTAACTCAATGATATTCATTAAGGTGTATTTGATGTTGTGTTGAGTTTGAATGTGCAGGTTAAGGAAATGCAAAAAAAGTTTCTAAGTACAAGTGTCGACACTTGACAAGAATTGTGTCGACACTTGGGAAGAGCTGTGTCGACACCAGGAGCCAGATTGTGTCGACACACAAGACTTGTGTCGATACACAGAAAATCTATCGACAACAACTGTGTCGACACCAAGAGCCAGATTGTGTCGACACACAGAACTTGTGTCGACACACAGAAAATCTGTCGACAACAACTGTGTCGACACACAGGACTTGTGTCGACACATTCCAGAATTCTGTCGACACACATGACTTGTGTCGACACACTCTAGAATTCTATCGACACCAACTTTGTCGAGACTCGGAGTTATTGTGTCGACACACAGGACTTGTGTCGACACATTACACATAAGTTGTGTCAAGAAGAAAAAGAAGAGTTATGTCGACACATAAGACTTGTGTCAACACATTCCACAAAAGTTGTGTCAAGAAGAAAAAGAAGAGCTGCGTCGACACATAGGACTTGTGTCGACACATGCCACTGAAGCTGTATCAAGAAGTTAAAGAGAAGCTGTGTCGACATTGTGAGAGCTGTGTCGACATCATCAAGAGTTGTGTCGACACATGGTCTATTTGTGTCGAGACATTTGAAGTATTGTCTCTACACTTTGCTTCTGAGTTAAAGTTCAATGAAGGATCAAGTATCACGACTGAAGATTTGATATCTATCATAACTGACAATACTGTTGCATCTATCAGAGCTGTCAAAAGGTCGTTAGGAACCGAATCAGTCGATAACCTCAGATGGGGTCTATATAAAGACCTATTCTATCAACAAACGGTGAATGAACTAGAAGAAGAGACAACCGACAACTGAGAGGAAGAAGAGAAGTCTTCATCTAGAAATCAACAAGTCTCTAAGGTCAGATCTAGAACAAGTCTTCCAGAAGAATTCAGAGCCACATCTGAATTGAATAAGGGAGCTGATTGAAGATCATCTCCAAGAAGATCAACCTTACTTTGTTCAAATTCAAGAAGCTTTGAAGAAGCTAAGACAGGCTGGTTCTAAAGTAATTAGATCTATCAAGAATTGATCAAGAAACCTTCAACCCATTCTCCCCCAACCTGGGTGAAGGATTTATACTTTTAACTATCAATTTTTCTGTAGGATCTTTTACAGATCTGAGTGTACGATGGTTATCTCTCTGATTTGTAAGTCTAAATCTATAAAGGCTGAGGTAGGGCTGAGTGCCTGAGGTAGGAGAGTTTTCTCTCTAAGTTGTAGGCCTTGTGTAAGAGGCTGAGGTAGGGCTTGATTTCCTGAGTTGTAGGCCTTGTGGAAGAGGCTGAGGTAGGGCTTGATAGCCTGAGTTGTAGGCCTGGTGAAATAGGCTGAGGTAGGGCTTGATTGCCTGAGCTGTAGGAGTGTGGACTCACTCTGAGGTAGGATTCTCTAAGAGGATCTGACCTGTAGGACTTGCTAAAGTCTGAGTTGTAGGAACCTTTCTGGGTTCTGAGTTGTAAGATCTGAGAATCTGAGGAAGATGGAGGAAGTTGGGCCAAATCTAGTATACTACTAGATAGGAGAAGGGGGAAAGTGGATGTACCCATCACTTAGGGAACCACTATAAATCTGTGTGCACTCTGTGATTGGGTGTGATTTCTTTTATACTGTGCTGTGTTAATTGCTGAATAATCCGTGTTAGAAGTAAAGATATTGTCTGCCTTAAGGAAAAAGAATTAAACCTATTCACCCCCTCTAGGTGTTTAAGATATCTTGAAACCAATTCTTTCAAGTGGTATAAGAGCCAGGTTACTCAAGAATAGACTTAACAGTCTGAGTGAATCTAAAAGGCAGTTATAAGTTAGACAGAATGGTTTCAAGTGAGAATCAGAAGGAACTTGGATCCATGAAGCTTCCTATTTGTAGGAAAGAAAAATTTGGCATTTGGAAAGAGATGGTCAGATTGTTTATGGAAGCATCTGATCCAAAAATGTATTTCACAGTTCTAGAAGGGCCATTTATCCCTATGAATATATCAGTTCTTGATGTTAACCTCAAGACTCCAAAAAGTTATTCAGAAATGACTAAGGAAGAGATCATCTTAGCTACTTTAGACAAGAGGGTACAAAACATAATTGTGAGTGTCATAGATGACTCAACATTCCAGAATCTGGTACATTGCAAAACCTCCAAGGAGATGTGGGACACCTTGATTGTCTACATGGAGGGGACAGAATCAGGAGAAGAGACAAAAGTTGAAGCTTATATAGAATTGTTTACTACTGAAGAGGATTCAGTAGAATCTGAGTTCTTGCAAATGCTGGACTCAATAAATGGGGTTGAAGATCATCATTGCAAAGTGCTGATGGCTTTGACTAAGGAAGATCAATGCCAGGATCAGCCTGGTCCAAATAAGGTAAATAATCCATCTACAGTTTCTGATTATTATACTAGATCAGAATCAGAAGCATCAGTATCAAGAGATGGGGATGGTTCTGAATCTAAAGGTGATGCTCATCAACTTATTGATGAGTATGGTGATCTGTTTCAAGCACTTAAGAGAAGTAGAAACCTTGTCAAAAACCAGGCTAAGGAAATTGCATCCCTTAAACTAGCTGCATCAGATTCAGAAAAGATGTTGGATCTAAAAATGAATGAAGTTGCCAAACTGAAAAAATAACTGTTATTCAGATGGGTACAATTACATTCAAAAATGATCAAATCAAGGATTTGGAATTCAGACTACAAAGAAATATGGAACTTGTGGCTAAATTCTCAAAGATAAAGTCAGTCTTACCCTTCATTGATGACTTCATTCTCCAAAAGGGTAAGACAGGATTAGGTTTCAAGGGAAGAACTAGGGCAGCTAATTCCAAAAGAAAAGGCAAAGCCCCAGTTCAGCCACTAGCCTTCAAACCCCCTATAGCTTTCAGGAAAGTGATGTAGCCCACTAACAAGTATGACCATGACATTACACATGGTCACTATAAGCCTGGTAATCTAAATGACAAGGGTGTAATTACCAATAGGGCAGCCCATGTACAAACACATTATGATCATCAGGAATCATTAATGTTTGATGCATCAGCCCCGACACTTAAGAAAAGGACTACTGTACCTACTGTTTTAAGGTCTGCTGACAGCAATGATGTTAAGCCTGTATATAAAAAAAGATACAATAGATATGTGTGCTGGTGTTGTGGCAAAGTGGGCCATTATGCCATTGATTGTTGGCACAATAATACTGTCAGGAAGAATGCCAGCTTACCTGTCAGAAAGGTTGGAGGCAAGTATGTTATGTTTTAGTCTAACTTGAACCTAGAACCCAATAATTATTGGGGTTCTAAGGTTAAGTAATTTTATTTGATCCAGGTAAGTAAAAGTCGTCAACCCCAATATGGTACTTGGACAGTGGATGTTCCAGGCACATGACTGGAACAAGAAGAATGTTGAAGGATTACACTCCTATAGGGAATGAACCCAAAGTGATCTTTGGTGGATCTAAAAAAGGGGTCATCAAAGGGTTTGGTAACATTTCCAGTAGCTCAATCACTATCACCCAAGTGGTTTATGTGAAAGGTCTGAAACATAACCTAATAAGCATAAGCAAACTGAGTGATCTTGGTTATGACACTTATTTTATTAAGAATGCGTGTCAGATTAGAAGGACAAGTGATCAAAAGGTCATCTTGTCAGGATATAGAAAAGGAAATGTTTATTGTCTAAGTTTTGTGAGTGAGAATATAGATTCTCCTATTTGTCTTGTTGCAGATGAGAAAGATTCTCATTGTGTCAAATGGCACAAGAGGCTAGCTCACCTCAACTATAAGACTATAGGTCAACTCTTTAGTAATAAGTTACTTAGAAATGGAACTCAGGTCAAGTGCATCAAGGAGGGTGCGTTTTCAGCATGTCAAAAAGGAAAACAGACCAAATCCTCCTTTCATAGTATTGATACCAAAGACTCAGTAAGGTGTTTGTACCTCCTGCATATGGATCTATTTGGTCCTATGCAAGTTCATAGTCTAGGTAGGATAGTCTAAACATTTGTGGTTGTGGATGACTATTCTAGATTTACATGGGTTTTCTTCCTGAGGGAGAAATCTGAAGCCCCTACTATCTTCCACAATTTTGTTAGGCAAATTCAGAATGTACTTAACAATTCTGTGGTGAAAATTAGAAGTGACCATGGGACTGAATTTCAGTCTAAATGCATGACAAGATTTTGTGAAGAACTAGGGATTCATCAAGAGTTATCCTCAACAAGAACTCCTCAGCAAAATGGTATTGCTGAAAGAAAGAATAGGACTCTTATTGAGACTGGTAGAACACTACTAAGTGACACTTCTCTTCCAGAATATTTCTGGGCTGAGGCAGTAAACACTGCATGTCATGTTCTCAATAGAGCATCGATCACTAAAAGCCACAAAAGACACCCTATGAGATTATGAAAGGCAGAAAACAAAACATATCCTATTTTAGGATCTTTGGTAGCAAGTGTTTTGTTCTTAATAATGGCAAACACTATTTAACTAAGTTTGCTGCCAAATCCCAAGAAGGGATATTTGTTGGGTACAATAACAACAGTAGGGCATACAGAGTCTACAACTTGACTACTCAAGTTGTAGAAGAGTCTGTACATGTAATTTTGATGAAACTAAACTAATAAACTTTGAGCTATCTAGTATTTCTTGTAGCTCTACAGGTCTGAAGGAAAAGATGGACAAGCTAACCATTTGTAACGTCCCGATTCACGCTAGGCCCCCGTGCGAGTTTTGAGTCAGGAGGACAGTCTTGAGTTCAGGAAAGTGAAGGAAAAAGGGTGGCACTTGTGGACTAGAGAAGTTAGTCAAGAGCAGGTTACACGCCCTGGGTCACGGGCGTGGCCCAGGGGCGTGACTGAAGGTACTCGAGTAGCTGCCGAGGTTACTCGAGTAGTTTTCAAAGTACTCGAGTAAAGTGAGTTATACGCCCTGGGTCACGGGCGTGACCCAGGGGCGTGACTGAAGGTACTCGAGTAGCTGCCGAGGTTACTCGAGTAGTTTTCAAAGTACTCGAGTAAAGTAGGTTACACGCCCTGGGTCACGGGCGTGACCCATGGGTGTGATTTAAGATACTCGAGTAGGTGCTAAAAGTTAAGTAGTTGACAAAGGTACTCGAGTAGGTGGTTGGTTCTCGATGAGAGGGTTACAGGCCCTATATCACGGGCGTGACCATGGGCATGACCATGGGCGTGACTTGGGCGTGTTCCCCGTTCGATGATTTTAGTTGACTTCGACGAATTCCGTTCAACGATAGGCATCATGCCCGGTGTCACGGGCGTGACCATGAGCGTGACCAGGGCGTGTTCCGTCGTGTCGAGTATTGAATCGGCATTATAACCGTTTGTAACGCTTCACTCGTGTCGGTGAATTGATTTGACATTGTAACCGTCGGTAACACTCCGCTCTTGGTATATATATGGACTGTGGAACCCTCATTTCACTCTTCTTCCCAGCCGTATTTTTCTGAAATAAGTCCTGCGGAGAAGGAGAGTTTGCTGGAGGAAGATCTAGGGAAGGAGGTATGCCATCGCCGTAAAGGAAAGGATGCCGCCGAGAAGAATCACAAGGTCTATGACCAGAAATAGAACTGCTGGAAATAAGGTGAGTTTCCTACCCTCTCCCTTGGTGCTAGATCTATAGTTATTTTCCTAGACGAGACATCGACTCAAGAGAGTCTTGATGGAGAGGAGGAGTTTTTTAGGAAAGGCCATGCTAGAACTTGTGCCCTAGGTTTTAGATCTCTTCAACCACTCCCTTCTTCAATGTGATGATAGGGGATGGTTTCGTGAATGGTATTGGCCTCTTGAGGTTGAATAAGGGAGGATGTTTTCTGGAATGATTTGGGAAGATCGCCTTGAGGAGGAAGATAAACCGATGCCGTTCATTCCGCCTTAAGATGGGTGCAGAATCTATATTATGCGCGCAGCGAACGTCGTGGCCATTTTTAGGTGTGATATGGCCAGATTTGGGCTTTTGGCTAAACACAAAAGTTGAAGCGCTTGAAAATACCTTTCCAACAAATAGTTGCACGACTTCAGGCGAAGTCTGTAGCCACGGGGAATAATGGATGAAAATGACATCCGATAAATCTTGCATGCAGAAATTATGTTCTGTGCGCAGCGGACTTTGAAGCGAAATTCAAATATGATACATTCAAATCTGGGTTGTGGGCTGAATATGAAAGTTGTAATCCATGAAAAGACCTTTCCATCGAGTGGTTACACGTCTTCACCGAATTCTTGTAGCCTCGGGAATATTTGGTTGCATTTGCTGCCCAGATTCAATCTGAACTTAAAATTCTGTGTTTTATATAATATGGATGTGGGTTCGGTGGAATCGATGTTGCAAATTAGTTTGAGATTTTTGATGAAATATTTCATAATTATCCACCGTAATGCAAAGAATGATGAATCTTGTTAATTAGATTTCATATAACTAATTTATGAAGCAAGCCTACTTAATCGAATTGACTTGGTAGAATTTGGTAGATTATTATATGCGCATTATATACGTATTATGCTGGGATCACTTGGGATGTCATACGGGATGATAAATTATGGCCAGTTGTATGTTCGGTTGATGAATGAAATTTAGTAGTCCAATACTTAGAACGTCGGCACCCTACGGGTAGTATTGGGAAGGGATGTAAGTGCGGTGCTGACCGTCGCAAGCTTGGATAGCTTGGGATGAGACAAACAAACGGTTGGGCTTGGTCCTCGGTGTTCACGTCCCGGGGGACCTTCCGTGCCAGGTGGATGGTTGGGCTTGGTTCTCGTGCCTTTTCCCGAGGCTCCTTCCATGCCACGATGATGTGGAATTTGCATGTGGTGTGAGTCGACACGCGGTGTCGTAATCCTGGGTTAAGGATAGTGTGGCAAGTCTACGGGCTCGCCAGTCATCACATTGACGGGAGTCGACAGTTATACTTTGGGCGGTTAGGCTGGGTCCTCGGTGTTCACATCCCAGGGCTCCTTCCGTGCCAGGTGAACGGTTGGGCTTGGTCCTCGTGGTCACTCTGAGGCTCCTTCCGGGTCACACAAGGTCAGTTTGGGGCTTGGTCCTCGGTGCACATCTACCCGAGGCTCTCACTAGGCCATAGTAGGCATGGGATCTGCTGTTGTGTTCTTAGCATTGGAGCGTACGGAGGCCTAGGTGAAGTAGTGTGGATACCCGTCTAGTAGTAGAGACACCCGCTCTATTGTCACCGCCTGGCCACGGTGACTGATGCCTGAGAGGTTAGCTACCTGCTCGAAAAGTGGGAACTATTGGTCTATGTCGACATAGCGGTTGCATGGGTGAGTCACTGCATAACATACATACCATTTCATATCATTGCACAACCAGATCCTCATCGTATACGTTTGTATGGGCACTCTTATACGATGAGTTAATTTATGCAAATCGACCCTTAACTTATAAGCTTGTATGAGCATCCTTATAAGTTAAGTTACTTACCTGCTGTAGTTTTCTTACACTTGATGATATACTAGCTCTGGTAGAATTGTTAGTTTATACAATGATAGCTCTTGTAGAACTGCTAGTTTATACATTGATACTCGTGTACCGTGCCACCTGCTTGTACCTTTTATACTTATTATACATTGTACTCTTGTTCCTTTTCCCCGCCCGATGCCGAGGAGTCGCCGGGGGATCGGATGAGAAATCACATAGTCATTTCGACTAACGGTTTCTACGTCTTCCTTTTTAGGAGGCCACCCCGCAGGTAGAGCAGCAGCAGGCAGTGCAGCAAGACAGCCAGGCCAGGACGACAGGGTCTGAAGGGACGGTACCGTCGCTACCGTCGGTTACTGATGTTATTATTTTGATACTCTGATGTAGCCCGTTTGGGCAATGTTTAGCTATGATATATTGTAGAAGCATGTTTTAGCTTCTCATTTATTGATGTATTTGGACTACATGCTTAGTGTGGATTTTACTTCTCTTGCTTATTATCTTTTGGTTGGGTTGGCATGTTATATTGTTATTGTTGTAGCCGGCGGAATAGGCCTCTTGTGTTACAGGTTAGCCCGTGCGTTAATGCTACCGCAAGGTGGCTGTTCTGGGAATAATTCTCCCCCTTCGTGCCGTGTTTTGGGATCCGGAAGGGGGGGGGGGGTCTTACAAATGGTATCAGTTTTCCAAGATCCTCAACTAAGAAGTCATTCAACAATGATGCCACCCCCGTTCGATTAATCAGCTTGGGGACAACTGACTTAGTGGAAGAAGTGGTGTGACCATATGTAATTCACATTAAGCTTGTCCAACTTTGACCTTAAGTTTAGCCAACTTGACCATAAATTTGTCGTGTACGTGTAGTTTCCCCTGCATGTTGAGCCGATGGAACCCTGCTCTTGTGTATAGACTATCGAGAACTCAACCGGCTGACGGTGCGGAACACTTATCCGCTACCTCGTATCGACGAGTTGTTCGATCAACTAGTGGGAGCGCATTGGTTTTCTAAGCTGAAATTGCGCTCGGGATACTACCAGTTGAGGATACAGGAGGAGGACATCCAGAAGACGGCCTTCAGTTCAAGATATGGGTTGTATGAGTTCATGGTAATGTCGTTTGGGCTCACAAATGCCCCTTCGGCTTTCATGAGCCTGATGAACAAGGTATTCGAACCCTATTTGGACGTCTTCATCATCGTCTTCATCGACGATATACTGTTCTACTCAAAGATGGAGGAGGAGCATACCGAGCACCTGGCCTTGGTTCTGAAGAAATTAAAAGAGCACGCTTTGTTCGCCAAGCTCAGCAAATGCGAATTTTGGCTCAAAGAGGTTGCTTTCTTTGGCCACATAATCAGTGGAGCTGGACTAGCGGTGGATCCGGCCAAGGTGCGTGCCGTGAAGGAATGATCACCCTTGAAGTCGGCGTCCGATGTAAGAAGTTTTCTTGGACTTGTCGGGTACTACCGCAAGTTCGTAAAAGGATTCTCCAAGATTGCCCTTCCTCTTACCGCCTTGACGAAGAAGGGTGTGCCATTTGAGTGGACACCTCAATGAAAAGCGGCATTTCAAGAGTTGAAGGATAGACTTACCTCCGCCCCCATCCTTGCACTTCCATCTGGGAAGGAAGTATTTCAAATTTACACGGATGCGTCATATCAAGGGATGGGAGCGGTATTGATGCAGCACGGGCATGTAATTGCTTATGCTTCAAGGCAACTGAAGAAGCATGAAATCAATTACCCGATTCATGATTTGGAGTTGGGAGCACTGGTGTTCGCCTTGCAGGTTTGGAGGCACTATCTATACGACGTCTACAGCGAGATCTTTTCAGATCATAAAAACATGAAGTATGTTCATACACAGAAGGAGTTGAACTTGAGGCAACGGCGGTGGTTAGAATTTCTATGCGACTATGAGTTTACCATGAACTACCACCCCGAAAAGGCGAACTCGGTGGCTGATGCGTTGAGTAGCAAAGTTCCAGGCTCTAGCCCAGAGTCTCGGTTGATGAGCATGGTGTTGGCTCGGATGATCGAAGAGATGGATATTACTTTGATATTCAAGGCTCCTTCGGCAGAGTATACAGAAGTTTTGACAAGCATGAGCATAATTTGTGATATTCGGGACCAGATTCGGGTGGGGCAAGGAATGGATGCGGCTTTGGCCCCGGCAATTAAATCAATTGAAGAAGGAACTATCGATGAGTATACACTCAAAGACGGCCTCGTTTAGTTTCGCGGCCGGCTCTACATTCCCAAGGGTGGTAAAATCCGGGAGGATATCTTGAGAGAGCCACATAGCTCTCAATATTCAGTGCACCCGGGTATTGCTAAGATGTATGCCGGTTTGCGGAAGACCATGTGTTGGCCGGGAATGAAGAAGGATATCCGGTATTATGTTACTCATTATGAAGCCTGTCAAAGAGTGAAGGTTGAATGCAGGAGTCCCGGTTGTTTGTTGCAGTCGTTGCCCATCCCCGAATGGAAGTTCGATGATATCTCCATGGACGTTGTCCATGGGCTACCTCGCTCACGCTCCGGGAAGGATTCGGTGTGGGTTATTGTTGATCGGCTGACAAAAGTAGCCTGGTTCATCCCCATGAAGAAAGAGGATCACGTGGACGTCTTGGTACGCCTCTTCGTGGAGCAGTTTGTACGATATCACGACGTGCCTAAGATGATGGTTTCTGATCGTGATGGCCGCTTTACTTCCAAGGAGCGGAAGGCGGTACATGCGTATTTGGGCTCACGCCTTACCTTGAGCACAACATTTCACCCTCAGACGTACGGACAGTCAGAGAGGCCCATAAGAACACTAGAGGATTTATTGAGGTTGTGTGCTGGACAGAGGAGAGCCACGGGAAAGGCTCTTGCCACTAGTGGAATTCTCCTATAATAATAACCATCATGTGAGCATCGGCATGGCGCCCCATGAAGCACTTTACGGAAGAAGGTGCAGGACTCCCTTGTCTTGGGTGCAGGATGAAGATCCGAAGACATTGGGAAATGAATATATAGATGATACTGATGCGGTGGTCAGATTGATATGGGATCGCATGTTGGAGGCTCAAAGTCGGCAAGCGAAGTATTACAATACAAAGAACCGGATGGTGGAGTTCCAAGTGGGTGATAAAGTGTTCCTCAAGATTCGGCCGATGCATGGTGTGTCGCGGGTGCGTGGAGTGAAAAAGCTTAGCCCAAGGTATGTTGGGTCTTAAACTATACTGGAAAGGATTGTCCCATAGGCCTATCGGTTGGATTTACCACCAGAACTAGAGAATCTCCACGACGTGTTCCATGTGTCATCACTTCGAAAGGCGCTGTTGCGGCCCGATCAATATATTCCCACTACTGATGGTGCAGTGGCGTCGGATAGGTCTGTGCGACTAGAGCCACTGCGGATTGTTGACAACGAGACAAGAACATTGCGTCGCAAAAGTGTTCCCTTGGTGAAGGTACAATGGTCGAATCATGGGAAGGAGGAGTTTACTTGGGAGCCGGTGGACTTGATGCAAAAACGCTACCCAGGATTATTTCCTCCAGGTAATTTTGTTTAAAGGCATGTTTATTTTATGTATGCTTGTCTCCCCCATAGCCCTAGCCTGATTTCGGGGACGAAATCTTTTATTTTGTTTATAGGATTTGTAATGTCCCGATTCACGCTAGGCCCCCATGCGAGTTTTGAGTCAGGAGGGCAGTCTAGAGTTCAGGAAAGTGGAGGAAAAAGTGCGGCACTTGTGGACTGGAGAAGTTAGTCAAGAGCAGGTTACACGCCCTGGGTCACGGGTGTGACTAAGGGGCATGACTGAAGGTACTCGAGTAGCTGCCGAGGTTACTCGAGTAGTTTTCAAAGTACTCGAGTAAAGTGAGTTACACGCCCTGTATCACGGGCGTGACCCAGGGGCGTGATTGAAGGTACTCGAGTAGCTGCCGAGGTTACTCGAGTAGTTTTCAAAGTACTCGAGTAAAGTGGGTTACACGCCCTGGGTCACGGGCGTGACCCAGGGGCGTGACTTAAGATACTCGAGTAGGTGCTAAAAGTACTCGAGTAGTTGCCAAAGGTACTCGAGTAGGTGGTTGGTTCTCGAGTGAGAGGGTCACACGCCCTATGTCACGGGCGTGACCATGGGCGTGACCTGGGCATTTTCCCCGTTCGATGATTTTAGTTGACTTCGACGAATGCCATTCAATGATAGGCGTCACGCCCGGTGTCACGGGCGTGACCATGGGCGTGACCAGGGCGTGTTCCGTCGTGTCGAGTATTGAATCGGCATTGTAACTGAAAGTCCACCTAGTGTCAACTATCTTCACCTATGGGATGGGGGAATAAGTAACGTGCAGCGTTTTTGCAGAATTTATAATTGTACCAGCACCATAAAAATAAACAGCACAGCACACAGAATACACAAGCTATTTATAGTGGTTCCCCGATTTGGGTACATCCACTTTCCCCCTTCGACCTATCTCCCAACAAGGGACGACTCGGTCTCTTCACCAACAGGATTGAAATCCAATCCTTGCACTATCGGAAGGAACCCTTCCACACGTAGGAGTCAACACTCCCACAACACGGGTTGCACCCAACCCTTACAGCTAGGAACCTACATTCCTTTACAACAAAAGTAAAACTAGAATGTACAAAAGATACAAACTACGTTTGGAGACTAAGGTGTCCCTCTTCGTTGACGACGTGTTCTTGAAGTCCACAAAGAGTCCACAACCCTAGATCTCTCTTGGAGAGGATCTCCCCGGAACCGGCTGCGGCAAGATGGGCGGCGGCTAGGTTCACGGTATCGGCGGCGACGACGATGTGCGGCTGCTGTACTTTGGAGATCCAAACTTTGTAGCGATGCTAGCTAGGTCTACCAACGGTCACACTAGGATCATTCGTCTCGATCGATTCGGACGGGGAAGGTTTTCCCGATCAACAAATCAAGAGACAAGAGATCTCTGGTTATACACGTGAGACGCTAAGCTTGGCTAAGCTTCTATCGACCGGAGATCTGGAAGAAACCACGATCAAGACCGGCGATCAACTCTCTCGAGCGGCGATGGCGGCGGCGGCGGAAATCGCGATCTAGGTTACGTCGCGGCCTGTGTTTCGTCTTTTTCTCTGTCTCTCTACTGTTCAAAAATACCCGTGTATTTATACACAAGTATACTCTTTTATGACCGTTATGGGTCCCACCAGAAGAAACCCTAGATTCGGTTCAAACAGTGCCAGCGGCAGAATCCGGTCCAGCTTTTTCCAGAAAATTGCCCAAGTCAAAATCGGCGAGAATCGAAGGTGATTCTCGATGAATCGGCGAGAATCAGTTAGTGATTCTCGACGATTCGTCGAGAATCACTAGTGATTCTCGCCGAATCACTTGATGATTCTCGATGAATATTACTTGGCCATGATCTGCTCAACGATGGGTTCGGCGAGAATCACTAGTGATTCTCGCCGAATCTTACTTGGCACCGCTTTGAGGTAGCCGGATAGAGTCGGCGAGAATCACTAGTGATTCTCGACGATTCGGCGAGAATCACTAGTGATTCTCGCCGAATCGGCGAGAATCACTTGGTGATTCTCGCCGAATTATACTTAGACGATTTTTCGTCTTTCCACCCAAGAGCTACTCCTTGACCCGTCCTTGCTCCTTGTCTGCTCTTGCATAGTTACAACCCTGTACTTGAAAGTAAGTGCACTCCAATAGAGAGAGTACACGTAGGCCAACACACTGATCTGCTCAACGAGGGATTACGTCGTGCAGACCCGTGTATATTGACCTACTGCACCCTGACATTGGTGTGCACTTAGCGTGGAATAACTGCAAGCACAACTTAAGAGGTTTCATCAAATACATTATGAATTCATCTTAGCTTGACAGGTGGCTTCCTCAAATCCAGGTAATTGTGGATACAATACCCAACAATCTCCCCCTATTTGACGAAGCCAAAATCCTACAGCTAAGATGAATAACACCAACCAGATAATATAAACAGCATTCAGAATTTAAATATGCAGGACAAGAGAATATAGGCAAACAGATCAAGACTTGAGTCATTCATAAATTCAAATACATATATATATATATATAATCTCAAGAATATTCATATACTAACAATAAACATTAATTGTTCTTAAGAGAGAATGACAGGCTATAAATTTTTGACTATTTTTCTTTGGCTAAGTCATCCTTGAGTTTTTGAGCCAAATACTTCTTTCTTTGCCTCTCCATATACTCTTTGGGCTTCGGATAATATCTGGGAGGAGGAGCTTTATCTGCCGCAGTATTGGTCCTGAAGAAGATGTTTCGTTTCGCTTCATACGTCTTGTGCATCTCCCACTCATAGTGGCTGTATACATCGTTTCGATTGATTTCTGCTTTTTCCTGTAGCCAGAATGTGTCCAATATGATACTCTTGGATACTGGGCTCCACTTTTCGTTTGTTACTTCCTCCTCCTTCAGTCTGATTCTCTTTTCAACTTGTGTTTCCTTTGATGTCCCTTCTTGCGATTTCCTCTTGTCCCTGGCTTTTGCTAGGGCTCCTTGATCAAACATTGCCATCAGTTTTGCCTTGGAGGAGGCCCTAGCAGCCCTATGAACATCAGCTTCACTTGTAGGAACTTCTTCAACACTGGCGCCCTCATCAACCACAGTATAATCTTCAGGAGCAGGAGCACACTGGGGATTTTCAGGGATATTAACGCCTAACGCTTGTTGGAGCATCCACCAGCAACTGTCATAGACATATTTGTTTGATAGTTCAAAGTTGTTGATCATGACTTCCCGAAGCTCGGCCATCTTAACTATATATTCTTTCTCCCCCTTTTTGGCTTCGACTGCGATGGAATTTGCATAGGAGTGCAGTGAGTCATCAATATGCTTTGTAGTCCTGGAGAATTCAGTGACCAAGGCTTGTTGATTGGTGTTGAGAGTTACCATATTGCCATCAAACTTTTGAATGTTGTTTGCTACGACATGAGCATTCTGATTTACTACGGAGAGAGTATCGGTGTTCTTTTTCAATCCGTCCATAAGAAGAATGACAGCTTGGCCGGCCGCTGTATACTTATCTTCAAACTTATTTTCCATCACGTCCAGTTTGTGATTGATCTCCACCATGTTCTTGAGCATGAGATTCTCCGATTTCTTGATTCTTTTTAACATTTTATCCTGAGCTTTCTCAAAAGAGGATTTAAGCTCATCCACTATACCCTGAATGACATTCATGGTGTGAGTGGCTAGATTATCTCGTAGTGGAAGATCCGGAGGCACTTCTTGGCCTTGCGGTTCAGCTGATGCACCTTTAGAGCTGGACACGAGCACAGTCTCTAAGGGGGGAATGCTTGCGGCCTCTGTAGATTTCTCAGACTCCCCCTCCACTGTTGCACCAATGATCTCAGGAGCGTGCTTGTCAGATGGAGCTTCAGTGATATCCTGAGTCTCCAACGCTTCCTGTCCCTCATTGCCTTCTTCCTCACCTTCATCATCCATGAGATCATTCTCATCGGCATCATCTTCCAACCCTTCATCGGCAGTCTTCTCTACAGCTTCACTTTCTTCTTGTATATCCGCCACTACATCTCTGGCTATCTGGGAGATGTCAGATACGATATTAGCATCAGTGGGCAGAGGCTCCCCCTCAATTCCTGCAGTCAAAGCATCAGGAATGTCACTGGGGATAACTACGGAATCAGCCACAGTTCCGTCCTCGGCTGGAGATACTTCCGGTTGTTCTACCACGGCAGCCTGCCCAATGCGCCTCTCCCATCTATCAAAAACACTCGAGTCCATTTTCTTCAAGTAATGTAGAGGAACACCTTTACTCATGTCATACTTATCTCCGTTCAGCTGATTGAGATACAGACTGATGATTCGGACAAAGCTCGGAGATCTAAGGGTATCCTTTATCCTCTCAAAAAGCAATGCCCCCCAGTTGAATCTTTTCCTGCAGACAATTGCTACCAGGATCTTGAACATGTCCGCAGAGATGTGGTCGTGAGAGCCCGGCTTGCATATGAGTACCTTCCCAACGATATCTGACAGAAGTTTCCCTTCTTCATTCATATCCTTTCGCTTTATCGACTGAGTTCCTCGAGCGAGACCACAGAATAATAGAGTCCTGGTTTTGTCTTCTTCCTCAAGATAATCCTCGTGCTCCGAGCTAGTGAGCTGCAAGTAGTGGGTCAGCTTGCTGGCAGACATCTTGATCTTTGCCCCGACAACCTTGCTTTTGATAAGAGAGTCGTCATTCCGGAGTTTTGCGGTTGCAAAGAACTCCAGCACTTCCTTGTCCAGGATTTTACAGGGATGCTCAAGTACGAATGAGAGTCCAGCCTCCTCTAGCATAAGGATGATGTTCCTGAATTCATCTGAGGCATGAGAGAACCCTGTGCGAACCAGCTCGCATCCAGTGACCAGCCCAGCGGTTGTCCTTGGAGCCATAGCAAATCTAGGGAGAGAAGCCCTACTCTACGCTTAATCAAAAATCAAAGGGAAGCGACACTAGTAATAAAGTTCAAGCAAGGGTGAGGATGTGGTTACCCAAAAGCGTAGACGCGAGTTAGTTGGTTGAAGATAATGGACACCCGATGAGTGCACGCGGAGAAATTCCTGGAAGGAAGAATCGGCGAGATCGGGAGACGGGATATCGACGGAAGGGAAATCTTGTGGGATGAAACGGCGAGAAACCTTCGGTGAGCTTCCTGCGAGAGATCTTCGGTGAGTGTCCTGCGGGATGTCGACGGAAGTTTTCACGATTCGGCGAGAGACCTTCGGGAAGAAGCTTCCGGGGATCTTGCGGGAAGGCGGAGGGCAATCGGCGAGAGTCCTGCGCGATATCTCTCTGACTGAAACAGGCGATCGGCGAGTTTAAAACGGACTTCCGCGAGAATGTGAAGAGTCGGCGGGAGACTGCGCGATATCGACGGGATTTAGAAGGGATTTTAACGGGTTTTCGGCTTTTCCATATAAGTTAATTTAAAAATCTTCTAAATATGTAAATCCTTCTTAAAGCCAATCTATTTGGGGTTTGAACCGGCTTTTCCATACATTTCTTGATGGCAATCTTCGCTAGTTTTCAGTGAACTAATTTACGCCTGTAGATGTTAGATCTCGAGTCTACCAGTGGAATTTCCGATAAGTCTTCATTGTTGTATCTATGATTTATGTTTACCGTGTTAACATATCCTTAGATGTACAAACATATAAGTGTAAGTATAAGTATATATATATATATATATATATATATATATATATATATATATATATATATATATATATATATGTGTGTAAATGTGGATACAATATGACTCGAGTCCTGGAACTGATCAAAAGTACCTGGGATTATGAGAGTTATCATTTAGTCCCTCAGGTAAAACATATTAGGAGCTCAATGTGAGTATGCCCATATAGATATCACATCTGTTATTCTAGACGCTTGTTCCAATTTAGTCTTGAGCCATCAACTGTCTAGTTCCCATCATATTTACGGGAACCTAGACTACCCTGCAAGAAAGAGTTACTTTACCTTCGGAACCCAATACATATTGGGTCCTAGGTTCCTGTTAGCATAAGCACTCGACTGCCTTCCTTCAGAAAATCTGTCAGGAAGACTACCTCTGCCCAGAAAATGTGGATAGGCCCTTGCCCTTGACACAGAGGGGTTGTGCCAACAGTCTATGGCAAAGTGTCCCACTTTGCCACAGCACCAACACGGGTGAATGTTGTATCGCCGTTTCTGTCCTGATCTAGTGACTGAGGTAGTCACGGTCCGAGGTCTAAACGGGATAGGGCATGATCTCCTCACAAAATTTCCTCTTCCAGCGTGACACGTGGAAGGGTGGAAGGAATGCATGTTGCGCGCATCATAAGGCCGGGGAGGTGGTGCCTTCCTTTCAGGCATCCCCCATCCTGAGGCCCCATGAAAACTTACAGCATGACTTCTAACCTCCCTGTCCTGTGTCCTCGGGTGGTGAGAAGTGTTCTGTGAGCTGGTACATGCAGATTCACACCGAGTTGAGGCAGTGGCAGTGAATACAAAGGGCTCAGAATGAGCCTTGGGTATTATCTCATGGGTGGCCACGACGGCCCTTGCACTATGGGTGTCTCCACATGAGGCCAGATCACCCTTGCAGTGACCACGAATATTTCTGTGATCATACCTGAAGGCATGATGAGTTGCCTTCCTGCTTGGAGTGGTGGGTCGGAATACCGTTTCCCCATTTCTCCACGAATTGATAATTCGGGAGATCCACCCATTTTCTTGCTTTCTCTTTATAGCATCAACCTTGGAAAAGTTTGATACTATTCTTTTCTCATTATCTAGACTTCTCTCTAGATCAGAGATTTTAGAGTCCTTGACCTTGTTGGATGCCAATTGGAGAACCAACAAGATCTTCAGCCGAGCAATCTCCTGAGCTTGTTCTTCAACAAGTAGGTTGCTCTTCTGAAGGGCTCTCTTCAGAGAATCAGAATTTTCTGAAGGAAAGTAGTTCCTGTCTTCAGAAACTTCAAGAGAGACGGGGCAGGATGAAGAGGCTACCTGCTCTTCAGTGTTATTGTCATTAGAGCCAGTGACCGTTGTGTCATCCTCATCAGAGCTGCTTTCCTCACTGGCCTCTTCAGTCTATGACACGGACACTGGAGCTCTGATGCTGTCCGATAGATCCTTGCCTTCATCTTCAGAGGCGAGGACCCCCACATAGGCTTCATCCTCTGATTGACAGTAGATTACAGCTTTCTCTGACCCCCCCATCAGCTCTGAGATCATCACCCACATAGATTTAGCCGACCTACATTTTTCCAATCTAGAGCGAGAAGCTCCAGACCAGATATCCATGATAATTTGACGAATCCTCTTGTCCAAATTAAATAATGAAAGTTCTGTCTCCGACATCTCAGCAATGCACTTGGGCACTTGGATCTTTCCAGAGTCGGAGGTCTTCATAGGAATAAAAGGACCCTCTTCCAGGATGAAAGATGCTCGAGGATCGATAGCATCCAAGTGATACGACACTCTCATCCTCCAGACGGGATAAAACTCCTTTGTGCATGTGGGGAGTCTTAGTGGCGATATCTCATGATCCAGCTCCATGCTTCTCACACTGGTCGCAGGATTCTACTCAAGGTGTAAACCTTTTTGATGAGTAACCTCGCTCTGATACCACTTGAAAGTCCACCTAGTGTCAACTATCTTCACCTATGGGGGGGGGGGGGGGGAATATGTGACGTGCAGCGTTTTTGCGGAATTTATTATTGTACCTGCACCATAAAAATAAACGGCACAGCACATAGAATACACAAGCTATTTATAGTGGTTCCCCGATTTGGGTACATCCACTTTCCCCCTTCGACCTATCTCCCAACAAGGGACGACTCGGTCTCTTCACCAACATGATTGAAATCCAATCCTTGCACTATCGGAAGGAACCCTTCCACACGTAGGAGTCAACACTCCCACAACACGGGTTGCACCCAACCCTTACAGCTAGGAACCTACATTCCTTTACAACGAAAGTAACACGAGAATGTACAAAAGATACAAACTACGTTTGGAGACTAAGGTGTCCCTCTTCGTTGACGATGTGTTCTTGAAGTCCACAAAGAGTCCACAACCCGAGATCTCTCTTGGAGGGGATCTCCCCGGAACCGGCTGCGGCAAGATGGGCGGCGGCTAGGTTCACGGGATCGGCGGCGACGACGATGTGCGGCTGCTGTACTTTGGAGATCCAAACTTCGTAGCGAAGCTAGCTAGGTCTACCAACGGTCACACTAGGATCAGTCGTCTCAATCGATTCGGACGGGGAAGGTTTTCCCGATCAACAAATCAAGAAACAAGAGATCTCCGGTTAGACACGTGAGACGCTAACCTTGGCTAAGCTTCTATCGACCGGAGATCTGGAAGAAACCACGATCAACTCTCTCGAGCAGCGACGGCGGCGGCGGCGGAAATCACGATCTAGGTTACGTCGCGGCCCGTGTTTCGTCTTTTTCTCCGTCTCTCTACTGTTCAAAAATACACGTGTATTTATACACAAGTATACTCTTTTATGACCGTTATGGGTCCCACCAGAAGAAACCCTAGATTCGGTTCAAACAGTGCCAGCGGCAGAATCTGGTCCAGCTTTTTCCAGAAAATTGCCCAAGTAAAAATCGACGAGAATCGAAGGTGATTCTCGACGAATCGGCGAGAATCAGTTAGTGATTCTCGACGATTCGTCGAGAATCACTAGTGATTCTCCCGAATCACTTGATGATTCTCGACGAATATTACTTGGCCATGATCTGCTCAATGATGGGTTCGGCGAGAATCACTAGTTATTCTCGCCGAATCTTACTTGGCACCGCTTTGAGGTAGCCGGATAGAGTCGGCGAGAATCACTAATGATTCTCGACGATTCGGCGAGAATAACTAGTGATTCTCCCTGAATTATACTTAGACGATTTTTCGTCTTTCCACCAAAGAGCTGCTCCTTGACCCGTCCTTGCTCCTTTTCTGCTCTTGCATAGTTATAGCCCTGTACTTGAAAGTAAGTGCACTCCAATAGAGAGAGTACACGTAGGCCAACACACGGATCTGCTCAACGAGGGATTACGTCATGCAGACCCGTGTATATTGACCTACTGCACCCTGACATTGGTGTGCACTTAGCGTGGAATAACTGCAAGCACAACTTAAGAGGTTTCATCAGATACATTGTGAATTCATCTTAGCTTGACAGGTGGCTTCCTCAAATCCAGGTAATTATGGATACAATACCCAACAGTAACCGTCTGTAATGCTTCGCCCGTGTTGGTGAATTGATTTGACATTGTAACCGCCGGTAACGCTCCGCTCTTTGTATATACATGGACTGTGGAAAAACCCTAGACATTTCACTCTTCTTCCCAGCCGTATTTTTCTGAAAGAAGTCCTGTGGAGAAGGAGAGTTTGTTGGAGGAAGATCTAGGGAAGGAGGTACGCCATCGTCGTGAAGGAAAGGATGTCGCCGCGAAGAATAACAAGGTCTAAGACCGGATGTAACGCCCCGAAACTCAAAGGAGCAAAGGGGGACGTTTTGGGCCAGTTTTGGTTTCTGGCTGAAAGCACACGGCCTGGGACACGGGCGTGTCCCAGGGCGTGTCAAGCGTGTGTCGACACTTAGCCGCGAAGTCGTCGAGTTATTCTCGACGATTCGTCGAGAAAGGGCACACGGCCTGCGACACGGGCGTGTCGCAGGGCGTGTCGACCCGTGTCGACACTTAGCCGTGAAATCGTCGAGTTATTCTCGACGATTCGTCGAGAATGGGCACACGGCCTGCGACACGGGCGTGTCGCAGGGCGTGTCGAGCCGTGCCGACGATCGTCAATGTGAAATCGTCGAGATTCACTCGACGATCGTCGAGACAAGGCACACGGCCTAGGACACGGGCGTGTCCAAGGCCGTGTCATCCAGTCGTCGTTCTCCCCTCGACGAAATGTCCCGTGTACACGGCCTGGGGGCCCAGGCGTGTCAATGTGACACGGGCAAGGACACGGGCGTGTCCTAGAACCCGTGCAGTGCTCGGGTTGGAAACGGGGGAAAAATCATGGGGTACACGGCCGGATGCACGACCGTGTCAGCTGGAACACGGGCGTGTCAGCTCGAACACGGGCGTGTCCGATACCCGTGTGCGTGTTCAGAAGATTCGATTTTGACGGCGAATGCGGCACACGGCCCTGGATACGGGCGTGTGCCAGGCCGTGTTCGGCCCAGATTGGGCATTTCAGCCCCGAATCAAAGCCGCTCGTTTTCTTAGGTTGAGATCCGACGGCTGGGGATGGTTCCTGAGAGGATATACACGGGTTTGACTTAAGAAAAATCCATTTTCCTTCACTTGATCATCTCTCCAAACCCTTGGAGAAAGAGGAAAGCTATTGGAGGAAGAAGAGCTAGATCCGCCATTGGAGGAGCTTCGGAGCTCCGAATCGCAAGCCGACTCCGGATCCACGGAGGCAACGCAAGCGCGGTGATTTCTATCCGATTACATTTCGATGGCGCCAAAGAGGAACTCAAGGGTAACGATCCTCACTTGTGAGCATGATAGCTCTCTTTCTTAGCATAGGAAGCCCTCTCTCGCGAGTTTGCGAAGAGTTGGAGGCGTTCCTTCGGGTAGATATGTAAAGTCCCCGTTGTTTAGCGTCCGTATGCGAGAACGGACATAGGCATTTTGGTTGAAGCCTACCCGGACATGTTAGTCCGGATCGGTGATGTTGCATTGCATAAGGCCGGAGAAGACTCCGTGCTATTTGGTGTTTTCGGGTTTTCTACGCGGTAGATTGCAGCAGGGAGCCTTGGGGACTAACCCAAAGGTGCACCCGGAAAACTGGGCGGACACGAGGTCTTGCCAACTTGGGGGCTTGGAAGCCAACTTGAACATAACCGGGTTATGTGACTTGTGATGAAAATGGGACTCGGTAGAAGTTTGACCTGCGCATATGGTTTAAATTACCGTTGCGGGCGCATATGGTTTAAATTACCGTTGCGTTGTGAGCACGGGTTAGATGGAACCGTACCCACTCTATGTCGTTCGGATTAGGGCCGTTGGCATAGATGAGGGTCTTCGGCGGTCTATGGTTTTAATTACCGTGACCCATGCCAGGAAGACAAACCACTCAATGTTTGGCCGTCCAAGAGAGGATGGCGGTGAGTCGGCAGACTTAGACTGCGTTCACCGAGAATGTGCCCTGAGTGCACGGGGTGTGTGGCCGTTGAGCCTCCGCCTGTGATGAAATGGCTATATTTTTAATGCTCGCTTATGCTAATGAAATGCAGGGAAGGAGCATCGCCGCCCCGAGTTGGGGGCGGGATCGTTATAATTTGGTCAGCATTGCTGACCGTTGCTTTGTTTGCCACCGTGGGGTGTTACAATTTGGTATCAGACTACTGGTTTTGGTCGGGCTTAAACGGTATTCGTGGTCGAATTCTTTTTAAGGGGTGGTGAGCACATTGTGTGCGTCATCGTTATAATGGTAAAAGAACCCATGAATGTCCACTTAGGAATGAAAATACTCGTGTTTGAGGAACCTGCGTGTTCCTATAATTGCTGTTTGCAATGTTATTTGGTCGCTTAACGGTGTTTTGTACCACTATAGGTGACCCGAAGTGGTGTTGGGCCGTCAGAACGCCGAGGTTCTGAGGCTAGTAGTGCACCAGAAGTTGCTCCAGCAACACCTTTGTCGGCTGAAAATATACGATTGGTGGCTGAAGCGGTGTTGGCCGTGATTAATGCGCATCCTGGAAGGCAAGCGCAGCAGCCCGCTCCTGTGATGGAGCAAGTACCTCTTCAAGAGGCCGAGCCGAGGAGGATGGAGCAAGTGGTTGTAGAACCAATAGTGCCAAGGAGGGCGACTGAGAGGCAGTTGAAGCATGTAATGAGCTTTAACCCTCCGTTATTCTCGGGGTTGGGAACCCCATCGCAGGCTGAAGACTGGCTCTCTAGGGTGAAGAGAGTCATGACAGCGATGGAGACGGAGGAGTGGCAAATGACCACCATCGTTACGTTCCTTCTGGATGGGGAAGCGAGGATGTGGTGGGAAGGTTTGGAGCTGCATCATTTGAGAGGTAGACAACTGATAGACGTTCCGATGGAAGAGTTCTCGGAATTGTTCTTAGCAAGATACCTCCCTTCTACTCAGAGGATTTCAATGGAGAATGAATTCCTGAAGTTGGTGCAGGGTGAGAGAAGCGTGGATGAATATCTCCACGAGTTTACGCGGTTGAGTCGTTATGCGAGCTCTATCATCATGGATGAGGAGCGCAAGACTAATCGTTTTTATGAAGGCTTGAGGGATGAGCTGAGATTGTTACTGTCGGGGCCAATGACGCAGGGTTTCTTAACCTTGGTCAATACTGCCCGGTCCTTGGAGAAGGACATGAAGAGTGTACAAGCGAAGAAAGGCTTGGGCGAGAAGAAATCTGGGTTCAAAGTGCCGACTACTTCAAAGTCTGGCTATCAAAGATTCTTTAAGAAGCATAGGACTTCGGGTCCAGCTCCTTCTGGTGCTTCTGGGGCGACTACGAGTCGGACCCCGGGCGCGTGCTTCACTTGTGGCAAGACGGGGCATTTCGCCCGTGATTGTTGGAGCGGACGTCCTAAGTCCGAAAGGAGGCCAGGAGCTACCTACGAAGAGAAGTGAAAGGCGGTGTAGTCGACCGCATCTCACTACGCTCCGGCCCAACCAAGGGTTTACAATCTTGGCCAACAGGAGGCCATTAAACAAGCTGACGTGGTGACAGGTACGGTTTAATTTATAACAAGTCAATTCCTTTATATGCTTGTTATGTATATGTTACCTTACCACTGCTTGTTTAGGATTTGTAATGATTTGTGAAAATCCCGCACGAGCACTCTTCGATACGGGAGCTTCACACTCCTTCTTGTCCAAAGAATTTATATCATGCATCGGAGTCCCTTCTTCGATGGCGAAGGACAAGTTGGATGTGTTATTGCCCAATGGGTGTTCGATGCGAGCGGTTAGGATCTGCGAGGTTAAGACTCGTATTGGAGAGCAGGAGTTCGACCTGCGGGCGTCTTTACTTCTGTTAGTGGAGTTCGACGTCATATTTGGCATGGACTGGCTCTCGGAGCAGCAGGCCCATATAGATTGCGGTAGCAAGGAAGTCAAGCTGGGAGCGAGTCGTGAGACGACTTTTACGGGCTTAAAGGGGTCGAGCAAGACGTTGATGTCTGCTCTTCAGGTGGTGAAGGCGGTTCGTGCTGGAGCAGAACTGTTCTTTACACTAGTGGAGGTTGCAAAGCCGAAGCCCGCGTTGGATTGTATTTCAGTGGTATCGGAATACCCTGATGTGTTCCCCGCAGATCTTCTTGGAGCCCCGCCTCAACGGGAGATAGATTTTACGATCGAGCTAGTGCCAGGTGCAAAGCCTGTGTCACGATCTCTGTATCGGCTAGCGCCTAAGGAAATGGCGGAGCTGAAAGTTCAACTGCAAGAGTTGTTGGAACAAGGGTATGTGCGCCCGAGTTCTTCGCCTTGGAGCGCACCGGTCCTCTTTGTTAAGAAGAAGGACGGAAGCTTGAGATTATGTATTGATTATCGGGAGCTAAACAAGCTGACTGAGAAGAATAAGTACCCGATCCCTAGGATTGATGATCTCTTTGATCAGTTAGTCGGGTCGACGGTGTACTCGAAGTTAGATCTCAAGTCTGGGTACTATCAGCTGCGGATAAGGGAGAGTGATATCCCGAAGACAGCGTTTAGTACGAGATACGGGCATTATGAGTTTACGGTCATGCCGTTTGGGCTGACTAATGCGCCGTCGGTATTCATGGATTTGATGAACAGAACGTTCAGGGAGTACTTGGATCATTTCGTGATCGTCTTCATCGACGATATTTTGGTGTACTCGCAAAGTGAGGAAGATCACTTCAAGCATCTTCATTTGGTGCTGGAGATGCTAAGGAGAAACCAGTTGTATGCCAAGTTCTCGAAGTGCGAGTTTTGGCTATCCTCAGTAGCGTTCCTCGGGCATATAGTGAGTGGAGAGGGTATTGCGGTGGATCCGGCGAAGATTGTTGCGATACGGGAGTGGCCTGAGCTTGCTACGGTAGCAGAAGTCCGGAGCTTTTTGGGGCTTGCCGGTTATTATAGGCGCTTCGTAGAGAACTTCTCGCGGATAGCGCTACCTCTCACTACTTTGACGAGGAAGGAGCATAAGTTCGTTTGGACGCTGGAGTGCGCGCGAGCTTTTGAGGAACTGAAGTGTCGGTTGACCACGGCGCCTGTGTTGAGTTCGCCGGTTGGGACCGAAGGCTATGAGATATATAGCGACGCTTCAGGCAGCGGTTTGGGTTGCGTGCTATTGCAGCACGGCAGCGTGATAGCTTATGGCTCGAGACAGCTAAAAGTGCACGAGAGGAATTATCCGGTCCATGACTTGGAGTTAGCGGCCGTGATTTTTGCCTTGAAGCTGTGGAGACACTATTTGTACGGTGTGAAGATTGATATCTACACCGATCACAAGAGCCTAAAGTACCTGATTGATCAGAAGGATCTGAATATGCGGCAGCGTAGATGGATGGAGTTCTTAGGGGACTATACATTCAAGATCCACTACGTGCCTGGCAAAGGGAATGCGGTTGCGGACGCGTTGAGTCGTCGAGTCCCAGCTCAAGCGAATTGGCTATCAGTGCATGATGAGCGGTTGGTGCAGGAGCTGGAGGCGTTGGAGATTGTTTGTGTGGATAGACAATCTAGCACTGAAGCAGTGCTGAATTGGACTGAAGTACAATATGACCTGGCTGATCGGATTCGGCAGGCTTTGGATATGGATGCTCGTATGAAGCAATTCATGATAGAGGCTCTGGATGGGTCAAATTCCCAATTCGTTGTAGAGGACGGATTGCTGTGGAAAGACGGTCGTCTGTGCGTCCCAAGCGTGGGCAATTTACGGGTGGAGTTGTTGTACGAGGCACACCATACCAGGTACTCGATTCACCCGGGGAGCACGAAGATGTACCGCGATGTAAAGAAGCTGTTTTGGTGGCCGGGCTTGAAAAAGGATGTGGCGCTATATGTAGCGAAGTGCCAAACTTGCGCCTTGGTAAAGGCGGAGTGCCAAAAGCCGGGAGGATTTCTTAAGTCCTTGCCTATTCCGGAGTGGAAATTCGACGACATCTCTATGGACTTTGTGCATGGTTTGCCAAGGTCGCAGAAGGGGAACGACGCCATTTGGGTGGTGGTCGATCGATTAACAAAGGTGTCGCATTTTATTCCGCATAGGAAGGATGATCCGGTGGAGAAGCTGGCAAAGCTTTATGTGGATAACATAGTGCGGCTTCATGGTGTGCCCCGTAGCATCGTGAGTGACCGAGATGGGCGGTTCACGTCCAATGATTGGAGGCTGGTGCAGCAAATGTTGGGAACAAAGCTGAAGTTTAGCACAGCCTTCCATCCGAAAACGGATGGACAGACCGAGAGGGTCAATAGAACCATGGAAGACATGCTTCGCATGTGTGTTTTGGACTTTGGAAAGCAATGGGAGGACCACCTTTATTTGGTGGAGTTCGCATACAACAACAGCTACCAAGCAAGTATTCAGATGGCACCTTTCGAGGCCCTATATGGTAGAAGATGTCGCACGCCGTTGTCTTGGTTAGAAACGGGCGAGTCAAAGTTGTATAAGCGATCGGAAGTGGATGATGCTACTTCTTTGGTGAGAACCATTCGGGAGAGGTTACTCATCGCTCAGGACCGGCAAGCAAAGTACTATAATGCCAAGCACAGGAACGTGGAGTTCGCTGTGGGTGATTATGTGTACCTAAAGATCAAGCCGTTCAAGGGTGTCTCGCGGGTGCGACGATTGAAAAAGCTAAGCCCGAGGTACCTTGGACCGTTTGAGGTTCTGGAGCGAGTTGGAGAAGCGGCCTATAGGTTGAAGCTTTCTGTGGAGCTAAGTGGTTTACACGATGTATTCCACATTTCGGTGCTTCGGAAGGCGGTGCAAGAGCCTACGCAAGTGATCGCGGTCGATCAAGTGCCGGTGGATAGTGGGCTAACGACAAAGGTAAAGCCCGTGCGGATTGAGGACTCGGAGGTCAAGCGGCTACGCAATAAAGAGATCAGGATGGTCAAGGTCCGATGGGACAATTGCGGTCGTGAGGAGCTCTCCTGGGAGCGAGAGCAGACTATGCTTGACGAGTATCCGGAGTTGTTCCGCTCAGGTACAAATGTTGTTTTTGTATATCTTTCCTTTATGTAATTTCGTGGGCGAAATTCTTTTAAGAGGGGGAGAGTTGTAACGCCCCGAAACTCAAAGGAGCAAAGGGGGACGTTTTGGGCCAGTTTTGGTTTCTGGCTGAAAGCACACGGCCTGGGACACGGGCGTGTCCCAGGGCGTGTCAAGCGTGTGTCGACACTTAGCCGCGAAGTCGTCGAGTTATTCTCGACGATTCGTCGAGAAAGGGCACACGGCCTGCGACACGGGCGTGTCGCAGGGCGTGTCGACCCGTGTCGACACTTAGCCGTGAAATCGTCGAGTTATTCTCGACGATTCGTCGAGAATGGGCACACGGCCTGCGACACGGGCGTGTCGCAGGGCGTGTCGACCCGTGCCGACGATCGTCAAGGTGAAATCGTCGAGATTCACTCGACGATCGTCGAGACAAGGCACACGGCCTAGGACACGGGCGTGTCCAAGGCCGTGTCATCCAGTCGTCGTTCTCCCCTCGACGAAATGTCCCGTGTACACGGCCTGGGGGCCCAGGCGTGTCAATGTGACACGGGCAAGGACACGGGCGTGTCCTAGAACCCGTGCAGTGCTCGGGTTGGAAACGGGGGAAAAATCATGGGGTACACGGCCGGATGCACGGCCGTGTCAGCTGGAACACGGGCGTGTCAGCTCGAACACGGGCGTGTCCGATACCCGTGTGCGTGTTCAGAAGATTCGATTTTGACGGCGAATGCGGCACACAGCCCTGGACACGGGCGTGTGCCAGGCCGTGTTCGGCCCAGATTGGGCATTTCAGCCCCGAATCAAAGCCGCTCGTTTTCTTAGGTTGAGATCCGACGGTTGGGGATGGTTCCTGAGAGGATATACACGGGTTTGACTTAAGAAAAATCCATTTTCCTTCACTTGATCATCTCTCCAAACCCTTGGAGAAAGAGGAAAGCTATTGGAGGAAGAAGAGCTAGATCCGCCATTGGAGGAGCTTCGGAGCTCCGAATCGCAAGCCGACTCCGGATCCACGGAGGCAACGCAAGCGCGGTGATTTCTATCCGATTACATTTCGATGGCGCCAAAGAGGAACGCAAGGGTAACGATCCTCACTTGTGAGCATGATAGCTCTCTTTCTTAGCATAGGAAGCCCTCTCTCGCGAGTTTGCGAAGAGTTGGAGGCGTTCCTTCGGGTAGATATGTAAAGTCCCCGTTGTTTAGCGTCCGTATGCGAGAACAGACATAGGCATTTTGGTTGAAGCCTACCCGGACATGTTAGTCCGGATCGGTGATGTTGCATTGCATAAGGCCGGAGAAGACTCCGTGCTATTTGGTGTTTTCGGGTTTTCTACGCGGTAGATTGCAGCAGGGAGCCTTGGGGACTAACCCAAAGGTGCACCCGGAAAACTGGGCGGACACGAGGTCTTGCCAACTTGGGGGCTTGGAAGCCAACTTGAACATAACCGGGTTATGTGACTTGTGATGAAAATGGGACTCGGTAGAAGTTTGACCTGCGCATATGGTTTAAATTACCGTTGCGGGCGCATATGGTTTAAATTACCGTTGCGTTGTGAGCACGGGTTAGATGGAAACGTACCCACTCTATGTCATTCGGATTAGGGCCGTTGGCATAGATGAGGGTCTTCGGCGGTCTATGGTTTTAATTACCGTGACCCATGCCAGGAAGACAAACTACTCATTGTTTGGTCGTCCAAGAGAGGATGGCGGTGAGTCGGCAGACTTAGACTGCGTTCACCGAGAATGTGCCCTGAGTGCACGGGGTGTGTGGCCGTTGAGCCTCCGCCTGTGATGAAATGGCTATATTTTTAATGCTCGCTTATGCTAATGAAATGCAGGGAAGGAGCATCGCCGCCCCGAGTTGGGGGCGGGATCGTTATAATTTGGTCAGCATTGCTGACCGTTGCTTTGTTTGCCACCGTGCGGTGGTTTGTTTGCTTGCAGGTGCAGCTGGACCGAGCGGTCAATAGCGGGCTAAAGCCCTTTTTGCGAAGCTGGCCCTCGAAGGCCCAAGTGGAAATGTTTTCTATTTTTATTCATGTATGGCCGGCCTGCGTGCCGAGGTTGGTAAATCATGTAACGGACAAGTGAAACTTTTTGTAAGGCCTTAAGGCCAATGTTTGGGTATTTTTTGTATACATTCCTAAATGTTGTATTAGTGGACATTCGTGCTCTTATGCCGGGTTCTTGTTTACAACTTATATTAACTGCTTCCGCTAGAATGCTCTGTGTAGGACGTTGAGATTGGTTGGATGGTTTCCATAAGTAACCACCCGGTCTGTCTGTGGTATATGGCGTCGGGCCCCGGCCGGACCTACTGCTATATGCTATGCGACGGATAGGGGGTGTTACACCGGAAATGGAACCACTGGAAATGAGGTGAGTTTCCTACCCTCTCCCTTGGTGCTAGATCTATAGTTATTTTCCTAGGCGAGACATCGACTCAAGAGAGTCTTGATGGAGAGGAGGAGTTTTCTAGGAAAGGCCATGCTAGGACTTATGCCCTAGGTTTTAGATCTCTTCAACCACTCCCTTCTTCTATGTGATAATAGTGGATGGTTTCGTGAAGGGTATTGGCCTCTTGAGTTTAAATAAGGACGAGGTTTTCTAGAATGATTTGGGAAGATCTCCTTGAGGTGGAAGATGATCCGATGTCGTTCATTCCGCCTTAAGATAGGTGCAGCATCTGTATTCTGCGCGCAGCGAACTTCGTGGCCATTTTTAGGTGTGATATGACCAGATCCGGGCTTTCGGCTAAACACGAAAGTTGAAGCCCTTGAAAATACCTTTACAATGAATAGTTGTACGACTTCAGGCGAAGTATGTAGCCACGGGAAAGCCTGGATGAATATGACATCCGATAAATCTTGCATGCAGAAATTGTGTTCTGTGCGCAGCGGACTTTGAAGACGACTTCAAATAGGATACATTCAAATCTGGGTTGTGGGCTGAATATGAAAGTTGTAACCCATGAAAAGACCTTTCCATCGAGGGGTTACATGTCTTCACCAGATTCTTATAGCCTCAGGAATCTCCGTTTGAAGTTGCTGCCCAGATTCAATCTGAACTTAAAATTATGGGTTTTATATAATATGGATGTGGGTTCGATGGAATCGATGTTGCAAATTAGTTTGAGGTTTTTGATGAAATATTTCATAATTATCCACCGTAATGCAAAGAATGATGAATCTTGTTAATTAGATTTCATATAACTAATTTATGAAGCAAGCCTACTTAATCGAATTGACTTGGTAGAATTTGATAGATTATTATATGCGCATTATATATGTATTATGCTGGGATCACTTGGGATGTCATATGGGATGATAAATTATGGCAAAGTGTTTGTTCGATTGATGAATGAAATTTAGTAGTCCAATACTTAGAGCGTCGGCTCCCTACGGGTAGTATTGGATAGGGATGTAAGTGCGGTGCTGACCTTCGCAAGCTTGGATAGCTTGGGATGAGACAAACAGACGATTGGGCTTGGTCCTCGGTGTTCACGTCCCAGGGATCCTTCCGTGCCAGGTGGATGGTTGGGCCTGGTCCTCGTGCATTTTTCCCGAGGCTCCTTCCATGCCACAATGATGTGGAATTTGCATGTGGTGTGAGTCGACACGCATTGTCGTAATCCTGGGTTAAGGATAGTGTGGCAGGTCTACGGGCTCGCCAGTCGTCACACCGACGAGAGTCGACAGTTAGACTTTGGGAGGTTGGGCTTGGTTCTCGGTGTTCATGTCCCGGGGCTCCTTCCGTGCCAGGTGTACGGTTGGGCTTGGTCCTCGTGCTCACTCCGAGGCTCCTTCCAGGTCACACAAGGTCATTTCGGTACTTGGTCCTCGGTGCACATCTACCTGAGGCTCCCGCTGGGCCATAGTACACATGGGCTATGCTGTTGTGTTCTTAGCATTGGGGCGTACGGAGGCCTAGGTGAAGTAGTGTGGATACTCGCCTAGTAGTAGAGACGCCCACTCTACTGTCACCGCCTGTCCATGATGACTGATGCCTGAGAGGTTAGCTACCTGCTCGAAAAGTGGGAACTATTGGTCTATGTCGACATAGCGGTTGCATGGGTGTGCATGGGTGAGTCATTGTATAGCATACATACCATTTTCTATCATTGCACAAACAGATCCTCATTGTATAAGTTTGTATGGGCACTCTTATACGATGAGTTAATTTATGCAAATCGACCCTTAACTTATAATCTTGTATGGGCATCCTTATAAGTTAAGTTACTTACCTGCTGTAATTTTCTTACACTTGATGATATAATAGCTCTGGTAGAATTGTTAGTTTATATAATGATAGCTCTTGTAGAACTGCTAGTTTATACATTGATACTCATGTACCTTGCCACCTGCTTGTACCTTTTATACTTATTATACATGGTACTCTTGTTCCTTTTCCCCGCCCGGTGCCGAGGAGTCGCCGGGGGAGCGGATGAGAAACCACTTAGTCGTTTCGACTAACAGTTGCTACGTCTTCCTTTTTAGGAGGCCACCCCGCAGGTAGAGCAGCAGCAGGCATTGTAGCTGGACAGCTAGGCCAGGACGACAGGGCCTGATGGGACGGTACCGTCACTACCGTCGGTTACTGATGTTAGTATTTTGATACTCTAATGTAGCCCGTTTGGGCAATGTTTAGCTATGATATACTGTAGAAGCTTGTTTTAGCTTCTCCTTTATTGATGTATTTGGACTACATGCTTAGTGTGGATTTGACTTCTCTTGCTTATTATCTTTTGGTTGGGTTGGCATGTTATATTGATATTGTTGTAGCTGGCGGAATAGGCGTCTTATTGTATATGTTAACCCGTGCGCTAATGCTATCGCAAGGCGCCTGTTCCGGGCATAAGACTCCCCCTTCGTGCCGTGTTTTGGGATCCGGGAGGGGGGGTCTTACACCATTAGTGAATACTAACCTGTAAGGCAGGATGAAGAAAATGATGGATGTTGTCCAAGGGGAGTACAAGACCCACAAGCTGATGATGAAGAAAATGTAGTACAACTTGATGGGGAGACTGAAGGAAATCAAGGTGTAGATAGATTACCTCCAGTAACAAGACATTTAAAGGATCATCCAGCACACCAAATTATTGGTGATCGAAGTTATGGTGATCAGACAAGGAGCAAGAACATGAAAACAGTCCTTTGCTCCAGTTTCCTATCCCAAATAGAACCCAAGAAATTTGAAGAAGCCATACAAGATCCAAACTGGATTGATGTCATGCAGGAAGAGCTGAATCAATTCATAAGATGCAAAGTCTGGAAGCTGGTTCCTAAACCAAAGAATCACAATGTCATAGGGACTAAGTGGATCTACATGAACAAGCTAGATGAAAATGGCATTATAGTCAAAAATAAAGCAAGACTGGTGGCAAAGGGATACAAACAGAAAGAAGGAATAGATTTTGATTACACAATTGCCCCAATGGTAAGGCTGGAAGTAATAAGGCTGTTTCTTTCCTTTGCAGCTTATCAAGGGTTCAAAGTTTTTCAGATGGATGTAAAGTCAGCATTTCTGAATGGTAACATAAAAGAGGTAGTCTATGTTAAACAACCCTCAGGTTTTGTAGATCCTCTCTATCCTAATTACGTATATAGGCTTAAGAAAGCACTATATGGTTTGAAACAAGCCTCTAGGGCTTGGTATGAAACATTGTCTACATTCCTCATTGAGAATAAATTCTCAAGGGGGAAAATAGACAAAACTCTATTCCTTAGGGAATCAAAAGGCAAGATGATCCTAGTCCAGATATATGTTGATGACATTATCTTTGGATCAATAGAAAACAACCTTTGTAGAAAGTTTGCCAAACTTATGTAAGGGAAGTTTGAGATGAGCAGGATTGGTGAGCTGAAATTCTTCTTGGGACTCCAAGTTAGACAGACTGATAATGGCTTGTCCATATCCCAGTTTAAGTTCACCAAGGAGTTGATTAAGAAATATGGTATGGAGTCAGCCTCCACCATGAGAACTCCAATGGGTTCAAGTATGCCTATAGGCAAAGATGATGCAGGGAAACTTGTAGATGAGTCTTTGTATAGAGGGATAATTGGCTCTCTTTTATAGTTAACTGCTAGTAGACCAGACATCATGTATGCTACATGTGTCTGTGCTAGGTATGAAGTCTTCCCTAAAGAATCTCATTATACTGCAGTCAAAAAATTTTGAGATATCTTAAGGGAACACAAAATCTTGGCTTTTGGTAGCCTAAGAATAGAGATTTTCTACTAATTGGGTATTCAGATGCAGACTTTGCAGGATGTAAGGAAGACGGAAAAAGTACAACTGGCACTTGTCAGTTTTAAGGAGGAAGATTGATGTCATGGAGCAGTAAAAACCAGATAAGTGTGGCTATTTCCACTGCTGAGTCTGAATATTTTGCTGCAGGCAACTGCTGTGCTCAGCTATTATGGATTCAACATCAACTTGAAAATTATGGAATATAGGTAAGTAGAACTCCATTATTTTGTGATTCTACTAGTGTCATTTCTATTGCTAGAAATATTGTTTCACATAGCAGAACTAAGCACATAGAAATAAGATTTCATTTCCTTAGAGATCATGTTGAAAAGGAAGATATAAGTTTAGAATTTGTCAATACTAATTTTCAAATTGCTGACATGTTCACCAAACCACTGGATGAAACTAAATTCAATTATTTTAAAATTGAAATAGGCATGCTGAATTTAGAATAAGAATGACAAATTTGACTAAGTAAACGTGTGTCGACACTTAAAGATAAAGGTGTCAACACTTAGTAAATGGTGTCGACACATAAGAAAAATTATGTCGACACATCCAGAAGATTGTGTCGACACTCAGAATTTGGTGTCGACACATAGCTATCATGACACTTAAATGTTGGTGTCGACACAAACAGTCGTCTGTGTCGACACGCAGAGATTAGTGTAAGCTCTTAAAATTATTTGTGTTGACACATCCCAATTGGTGTCGACACATAGAAAAGTAATTCTCTGTCGAGACTTTAGTAGTCTGTGTCGACATAATCCCAACAATGTCGACACAATAAGAGTACTTCTACCCACCTTTTGACCTTCTTTGATTAAAAACGTATAAATAGGTGGAAGTAAAACCCTGTCTACTATAAAGATTATAGGGGGAGCAGGCTAAGGCCCTATCTATAAATAGGTGGAAGTAAAACTCAATCTGGGTAGAATCCTGAGTTTATATCTGGCTGAGAATATTCCTGAAGTACTGAATCAAATTGCAGGATCTAAGATCAATTATATGAGAAGACTGGATTTGTGAATACTATCAAGATGGGATAGAGTTCTGACCAAAGATTTTTCTACCCCTCAAAAACAATCAAAAAAAGAAAACACCCTCAAAGACCATTGAATGTTGCAGTGATTCAGAAGAAATGGTTGTTTTCAGCTCAGATGAAGAAGGGGCAGAAAGGACTAGAATGTCACCTGCTCTAGAGACTGTAACTAAAGGACAAATGTAGGGGGTGTAGATTCCTGCAGTCAACATCCAACTGGATCAAGTCCAGGAGGTGCCTCATCAAGGGGGAGCTAATGAGCTTTCTCCAATTTCAGCTCAACAAGAAGCATTACTCTCAGGGGGAGCTAATGAGCAACAACCACATATCCACACAGCTGCACTGGACAGTGAAGCAGCTACACAATCTATACTTGAGATTAACCAAGATAATGTCCCTGAGGATGTCATTACCAGGGAAGATACTTTGGAATTTGAAGGAGAACCTTCTACTAAAGAGACAATTATACCTCCAGTACAAATGGAACAAGAAGTTACTTTAGAAGAACTTTTTCCTGATTTATTAGATGCAAAAACTAAGGGGGAGCTGCTAAGGACTGAGCAGGAGATGCCCATTATTGCATCTAGTCCAAAAGATACAGTGGACATAACAAGTTCATCTGATTCTTATGAAAATGAAGAATCATCTAGGGCAAAGAAGAGAAAGCTTAGGGAGCTAAGGAAGAGAAGCTCTGGCTATAAGAAAGCCTTATAGACTGTCTCATCAACTCCAGCTCCAGCAGTAGACTTCTGTCCACTCCTTGTACAACTACAAGTCAAGTTGGATGAACAAAGAGCAGCTCTTGAGCAATATGTAGATAAGAGGCATAAAGAACTACAATCTACATTGGCCCAAGATATCAAATCCATCAGATTTGATGTCAATATGCATAAAATGGAAATGACTGAGTGCTTTCAAAAGGGAGGACATGCAGTTGTCTACTTGGCCAAACTGCAGAAATTCAGATCATTCTATAAGGAAGGCACTAATTACCTAGCTAATCAAATTAGATTTCAAAAAGATGATCTCAGAGACCCTATTGAAAGAGAAGACATAAAGGGGGAGAGAGTGTTAGTCAATGCAGGATCTGAACATGCTAAATGGATAACTAATGCTATCAGAGCAACTCTTGGCATTCAACCTGCTGCCAATAAAGGGGTTCATCAAGAAGACTTGCTGATTTTGAAGGAATTCAATCTGCAGTACTACAAATGTACAGTCCTCCACAGGAGGTTCAGAATGTGGTTATTGAGAAGGTTGAGATGTCTGAAGTTGTTTTCAAAAGAGAGCAAGAAGCTCAACTTTCTAAGAAAAGGTTTAGAGAGCAGGCTGAATTGAAGCCTAATTTTGAAAGATGGAGTTCCACCTCTAGAAACATTATTCTCACTGCCTGGCAGGCTGTCAAAGACAACATTCATTATAGAGGCAAGTGGTACTATGAACAATAATGGAGCAAGTATCAAAAATGGAAATATTCCATTTATCAGTTTAGATGAAACATCAAAGCTGGGAAGATACCTGCTACTTTTGTGGAGCCAAGCAAGTACTTTCCAAAGCCTTATCATTATTTTGAAAGGCAAACGGTCAAGGCTGAAGAGCTCAAGAAAAAGGATCTTGAAGGAAAGAAGCCAGCTGAAGACACTAAAGCTAATGTACAAGAAAGGATTCAGTCTGGCAAAGGCCTTGTTATCAAGGAGCCTGATTAGTCCTAAGATTAGATTGACTAGATTTTAGAAATATGTAATCTTTTCAAAATCTATGTCATCTGTTGTTCAAAAACTTCTTGTAATTCAACAAAACATTGATTCATGTTCACTATATTTTATCATATTCTGTGATGATTTAATATGCTGGTTTTGTTTATGTATTACCCTGTCAAATAATGCTCTTATACATCATATTCTGTGTTTTATTATAAAGTGATGTATATCATTGAGTAAGGGTTATGACTTCTCCAAATAAGGGGAGATTGTTGGGTACATTGAAAAATGTGTACTAGATTTGGAGAAGCCTCACCTATCTCAATGATATTCATCAAGGTGTATTTGATGTTGTGTTGTGTTTGAATGTGCAGGTTAAGAAAATGCAGAAAAGGTTTCTAAGTATAAGTGTCGACACTTGATAAGAATTGTGTCGACACTTGGGAAGAGCTGTGTCGACACCAGGAGCCAGATTGTGTCGACACACAGGACTTGTGTCGACACACAAAAAATGTAACGCCCCCACTCTTCACATGGCATATAACGGTGGGTCCGGCCGGGGCCCCACGCCATATGTCACAAATAAGCGGCGGAATTACTTGTGGAAATCAAAATCGACTCGCATCCTAACTCAATCCATTCTAGCGCAGCATTTTACGTTAACATGAACTCAACTCAGAGAATGTCCACTACTATATAAACTCCACATTCATATATATCCAAATTAGGAATGTATACAACTCACACACACATGGCCTTAAGGCCTTACAAGTTCCTCTTTACACAAATCAGCAATTTCGTACATCGGCAGCAGCACCTGCAAACACATACCAAGGAGCGGCAAACAAAGGAACGGTCATCTTTAGCTGACCACTTATAATGACCCTACCCCCTTACCCGGGGCAGTGGTTCCTTCCCTGTATGCATTGTCATCCACATAACTATCAAGATACCAATCACAATCACATCACAAACGCCGGTATCCACCAGATGCTCCGTGCACTCAGGGCACCTTATGGTGTACCGGACTCCGCGGCAACACCACCGATTAGAGGTTATTAACATGTTGGCTGGCTGGTCCTAGTCCACCAGCATGCAGACCGGCGATATTCCGCCCAGATCACTTAGAGGTGAGAACCTCATGACAAACTTGAGCATTAACAAATCGATCCACCATTATGGTGCAGCAAGTAGGGTCTGCCTCACTTACTCCCACACCTTGCCAGTAATTGACCTATCCACCAGGAGCAGATTGGCCTTTCTCGTTGCCCAATCCGACAGTAGCGCAGTACTAGATGCGGGTCGGTCTTCCCGCCTGAGTAGCCACAACTAGTGTCCACCGCGCTCACATCACAGGGGACGCGCAAGCCCCCCTCCCCAAACGAGCAATAATACAACAGAGCTTACACGTACAATTCATATGCATCCATCAAGTACACAGAGTCTTCTCCGATTTACCCATGATCATCACCAATCCAGTCTAACCATGTAGATGGGCTTTACACAGCATGCCTATGCCGTACTCCACACTTCCAGCTCTAGATGCATACTCAACCAAGGAATCACTTTCGTGATCCACCTCTTGGTGGAGGATTCCACGCACATGCATAAAGAAAGGACTTCGATGTCCACGAAGGAGATCGTTACCCTTGAAGATCGCTTCGGCGCCATGAAGTAGCCGGATGGAAGTCACCGCCTCGGCTTTGCCTTCACGAAACCGCTCTCGGATCTTCAATACGCACTCCACAGCTCCTACAGCAGCTGGTTCTCTTTCCTCCTTCCCTCCCTTGCTCTCCCTTTCTCTTTCTCTCTCTCTCTCTCTCTCTCGACATGAGAAGAAGAAGAAGGAGAATGAAAAATGAGGGAAGAAACCTCATTCTCGGCCCCTTTTAACCACCGGGAAGGGTTCTGAACCATTAGATCCTGAACAAGGAAATGAACGGCCAGAAAATGATGACAAAAACATTTTTCGGGCCTAACACGCCCGTGTCACAGGGCGTGTACCTTAAGCGGTACACAAACTGACTTATTCTGACTTATCTACGACAAGGTGACACGCCCATGTCACGCCCGTGTCAGCCTAATCACGCCCATGACACGGGGAGTGTAACCCACTCGAGACCTACTCGAGAGGACTTACTCGATAGAAAACCAACTACTCGAGTACCCATATAGGACATGCCTATTTCACAGGGATGAAACGTCTGTGTCACCCCGCACTTATTCGAGTACTTTTCCACCTACTCGAGTATATTTCGACCTACATGAGAACTACTCGAGTATGAGCGGGACACGCCCTATGACACGCCCATGTCACAGGCCGTGTACCTTCTTTCTCGAGTATTCGTTGACCTCAACTACTCGAGAGAAAATCGTAGACCAGGGGAGGACACGCCCTAGGTCACGCCCCCTGACACGCCCGTGTCACGGGCGTGTACCTCCCGAAAATTCGTCGAATGAATTTCATCGACCATGCACCCATCTGATCAACCCGAGCAGGACACGCCCTGGGACACGCCTGTGTCCCATGCCGTGTCACCCAATCTCTTCCCATTCTGAAATTTGGGTTGTTACAAAAAATCTGTCGACAACAGCTGTGTCGACAGTAGGAGCCAGATTGTGTCGACACACATAAAATCTGTCGACAACAACTATGTCGACACATAGTACTTGTGTCGACACATTCCAGAATTATGTCGACAACACTTGTGTCGACAAACAGGACTTGTGTCGACACACTCCAGAATTCTATCGACACCAACTTTGTCAGGACTAGGAGTTATTGTGTCGACACACAGGACTTTTGTCGACACATTCCACAGAAGTTGTGTCAAGAAGAAAAAGAAGAGTTGTGTCGACACACATAACTTGTATCGAAACATTCCACAGAAGCTGTGTCAAGAAGAAAAAGAGGAGTTATGTCGACACAAAGGACTTGTGTCGACACATTCCATTAAAGTTGTATCAAGAAGTTAAAGAGAATCTGTGTCGATATTATGAGAGCTGTGTCGACAACATCAAGAGTTGTGTCGACACATGTTCTATTTGTGTCGACACATTTGAAATATTGTCTTGACACTTTGCTGCTGAGTTAAAGTTCAATGAAGGATCAAGTATTACGACTGAAGATTTGACAACTATCATAACTGACAATATTGTTGCATCAGTCAGAGCTGTCATAAGGCTGTTAGGAACCGGATCAGCCGGTAACATCAGATGGGGTTTATATAAAGACCTATTCTATCAACAAATGGTGAATGAACTAGAAGAAGAGACAACCAACAACTGAGAGGAAGAAGGGAAGTCTTCATCCAGAATTCCACAAGTCTCTAAGGGCAGATCCAGAACAAGTCTGCCAGAAGAATTCAAAGCCACATTTGAATAGAAGAAGGGAGCTGATTGAAGATCATCTCCAAGAAGATCAACCTTACTTTGTTCAAATTCAAGAAGCTTTGAAGAAGCTAAGACAGGTTGGATCTAAAGTAATCAGATCTATCAAGAACTAATCAAGAAACCTTCAACCCATTCTCTCCCAACCTGGGTGAAGGATTTATACTTTTTACTATCAATTTTTCTGTAGGATCTTTTACAGATCTGAGTGTAGGAGGGTAATCTCTCTGAGTTGTAAGCCTAAATCTATAAAGGCTGTGGTAGGGCTGAGTGCCTGAGGTAGGAGAGTTTTCTCTATGAGTTGTAGGCCTTGTGGAAGAGGCCGAGGTAGGGCTTGATTGCCTGAGTTGTAGTCCTTGTGGAAGAGGCTGAGGTAGGGCTTGATTGCCTAAGTTGTAGGACTGGTGAAAGAGGCTGAGGTAGGGCTTGATTGCCTGAGTTGTAGGAGTGTGGACTCACTCTGAGGTAGGATTCTCTGAGAGGATCTAGCTGTAGGACTTGCTGAAGTCTGAGTTGTAGGAACCTTTCTGGGTTCTGAGTTGTAAGATCTGAGGATCTGAGGAAGAAGAATGAAGTTGGGCCGAATCTAGTATACTGTTAGATAGGAGAAGGGGGAAAGTGGATGTACCCATCACTTGGGGAACCAATATAAATTTGTGTGCACTCTGTGATTGGATGTGATTTCTTTTATACTGTGCTATGTTAATTGCTGAATAATTTGTGTTAGCAGTAAAAATTTTATCTGCCTTACGGAAAAAGAATTGAACCTATTCACCCCCCTAGTTGTTTAGGATATCTTGAAACTAATTCTTTCAGTCTAGCTAAAATAGTTGATTAGGACTAAAGTCAAAACCGTCGAAAATCATTCTTAACCTAAGTTAAATTCGTTAAGTATCCGTCGAAAATTCAGCAAGTAAAGCTTGTCGTTGATTCAAGTCCAAATCGTCGAGTATCAGGCATTGAGCTCATCAAGTATAAGACTTGTCATCGAGTGTTGATGTATTCGTCGAGTAATAGGAGTTGAATCGATGAATATCTGGCATGACGTTGAGTGAAGCTCATTTGGCGTTGAGTGATGTATTACACTAAGTTAAAATCGTCATGTATCAGGCATTGAGTTTGTCGAGTATAAGACTTGGCGTTGAGTTATGTTTTAGACTATGTTTAATTCGTCGAGTTATCTCGACGAATTCGTCGAGTAATGCTAGTTTGGTGTTGAGTGCGTCAATTTGGCGCTAAGGCAAAATCATTGAGTGTACTCAACGCGGCGTTGAGTGAATCCTTGACATTGGGTGGTATAACATTGACTGTAGTCTAGGCGTTGAGTAGTTTTGAGGCAAAGTCAAAAGTGTTGAGTTAACTCAACACGACATTGAGTGAAGGCAGAATCGTTGAGATAACTGGTTGGCGTTGAGTACGTTGAATGCACTCAACGCGGCGTCGAGTGTTCTCGACGCTTTTCTTTGGACTTGGGATAATTTTGCTGATTTGTTGTGTATTAAGATAATTGATGTTGCTAAGTTACATTTCGTCTTGTATGTACTATATTCATCGAGTATACTCGACGAAATAGTGTGGCTTAGAAACTTTCGGCGAATTGGGTCTAGTTTGTCCAATATGGCTTAGGATGGTTTTCTTTAGGGATTTTTCTTCCCTTTTGTTATGGGGAGAGATCTAGTGTTTTGGTTAGAGTTTTGTTGAGGTTTATGGATGTTTAGTATGGCCTTTGGGTTGGCAATGGATAATGGACAACCAACATAGTGCCCAATTGTGAATCATTACACTGCTAGAGTTAATTTTGGACTGTGGGGTTAAGTTGGACAAAGTGTTCATCACCACAGTACCTTGTTTATATGTTTGGATTGATAGGTTAAGTTGGATATTGAGGCCACCACCATAGTGTCTTATTGAGACAATTAGACTATCTGGTTGTGTTGGACAATGTTGCCACCACCACAGTACCTTCTTGAAATATTTTCTGTCTGTAAGTTCGGGATTGGACAATGTGGCCACCAACTCAGGACCATTTCTTACCAGTGTTAATGATTCACATGAGTAGAGTTGTTAAGTCTCTTTCATCGTATTGTGCAGATATTTGTTATGCTGCTTACTTTTGCAGATATTCTCGAAGCATGGCTTCATTTCGAACTTGGTGCAACTTTCCTTACTTTTGAACTCAATAAGTAATCTTTTACCATGCTCATATGAATAATTTGCTGAGTTTTGTCAGCTTACTTTTGTTGGGTTGGTAATCCTTTATCCCTTTCTGGTTTTTGCTAACCCTTTAAACTTTTATCAACATTTGTATTTTCATTCTTGTTGAGGTGTTCTCTCTTTGAATGCTTCGGATTTGGAGAAGTAGCTGGTTGAGCGTCTAGGATTCGTATTGGCTAGTACTCTGTAGCTGTCTTTTCCTCACCGACTATGAGGTAGTGTTGTTGTTTAGTTCAGACATACAAATTTTTAGTGGGTTCATGTTTGGATTGATGACGCCCACTAGAATTTTGTTTAATGTTAAGTACTTGTTAACTGCTAAGCCTTTTTCTATATGATTGTGTTAATTTACTTACTCTCTGGGGTGCTTTATGCTAGGTTGCATGTTAGATATTTTAAATAATAAAAGTATTACTTCTATCATCTCATATGTGTAATCTTTCAAAACTAAAGTCACTATGTTCGATGAACGTAAAAGCTATTTTCATACATGTACTAAATCTAGAGTCATGCATACCATGAGTTGTCCTATATGGATGTCTTTGCTCAGGTAGGATGTCAATCAATATAAAAAAGGTATTTTCCGCAGCGTATACATATATTTTCAGTTGTGGACTAGTTGATGCACTAAGCCAAGGGATATGACCTTCCAAAATTTAACCTAAAACATGTTTTTTTACAACATAACTATATTTTTTTCATAAACTGTGTTTGGATTGGAGTTTGGCTAACTGCTTGCATTTATCCACTGCACGGCATGGCATCACTACGCTTGTTTTCTCTTACTCTGGTATAGATTAAAGTTCAGAGAAAATGCGGGATGTGATAGTGGTGATCGGCTGGGGAGGGGTCTGGATTATCGGCAAACGACCAAGGAAATGGCTCCAGGTCGGGCTGATCACGTCCATAGGTTGGAGGAGCAAGATGCAATCATGGTCATCCATTCAATCAAGATCAAACTATAGTTTATTAAATTTTGTCACAATATGTGTTGTACCTAGATTTAATTATTAAGGTACTTAGAGGCTAAACCATGAAAAGTACAAACATGAAAAAGGTAGCCTTGTGAGTCTACTTTAATTGAAATTAAATTCAGGTCATTTGGTTTACTTTTGCTCCCTTTAGGGAAGTTCCTGTGGGACTCGTCCTTAGGTTAGGAAAGTCACTATATCCTTAATAACTTTTAATTGGCTAAGGGGATTGACATGCAATTTGGGAAATGTAAGCATATACCATAGATCACCTACAATCCAAAAATGGGAATTGTTGGACAACATTTTCCTCAAGTTTTATGAAAAAATGTGATTTTTCATAAAACAGAAATATTTTGGTGAAAAATAATTATTTTAACCCGAAATTTGGATTAGATGTTCATTAGGGTGTTAAAATGCTTTGCTAAAACTTTCTGGTCTTTTGGACCCATATTGGTTGGTGAATCTCACTTACAAGTTGTCATGTTGTATGTGTTGCGGTCTGCATTTAGCCAAAAAGGTGTATATCGTGAATTTAGCAAGATTAGCTTTGTTAAATCCAGTAAGTTTTTGTACATGCACTTATTTAGTGAAAGTACACCTTCTCATAATATTTTATAACATTTGGAGTTTATTTGCATAGCAAATGATTTAATTAGTAATTTTTTTACACAAATGTATTAGTGAAATTATGGTGACTAAAATAGTTGAAAAAATTATGAAACCTTGTCAATATCAATGATTCAGGATGATAAACACGAAATAAATTAATTGGAATTTTTGAAAGTCAGAATCTTAGGTTTGCAGTTATAATTACTATTTTTCCCCTTTTTTATTATTGAGATAATTGTGCTCACATTGAATAATAAAATTATATATTTCTGGATTAAATAATTATTTACCATTTTAAACTTCCAGTAATTTTTCTGGAATTATTTGAGGAATATTTATAGTACTTCATGTGTGACATGACCTATTGGATCAAAGTTTGGTAATTAGAAATTAAATATCAAATATTATTGGAATGATGTAAAATTTGATCCAGAGATTTTTTTACTCAATATGGCGTTAGGATAATTTTATCTTGCTGGTTTGATATTAGAAAGTGACACTTCATGTTCAAAATCACATGTAGCAATAATTTGGGGAAATTATAATAATTGTTGATTATTCTAGGAAAATTATAAATCTCTAGAGTTATGTCTAAGATGTCATGATAGACCTTTATAAATAATCTTGGATGCTTGGTTCAAGTATATATAGGATTCCTTTTCTTACACACATACAAGTTCATATGGTCTGCATTAAATAATTTTGGAAAAAGAGTGTTTTAAAGTTGATGTGTTGGAGAGGTCACATATTTAGTAACCCTGGTAGTGGATTTGATTAAGGACATCATAACATTACTAAGTGCCTTGAGAAAGGGAGTGATGGGCTTCAGCCCATCATACTTCATAGTACCGCTGCGAACCCTTTACAGGGTAGACCTTAGGAAGTCCAAGTTTAACAATAAATCTTTAAGTATTCCATAAGTTAGACAAGAATAGTCTGATAGGAATAAGAGATGTTATAGCGATCTCACCCATGTGTGGGTTGGAGTGATTTTGGGATTGTTGGTCCTACGAGCTAGTGGCTCAGGTTGTTGGGTTGATATTAGGACGAGTTTGTCCTGCGTGTTGCAGGCTCGTGAGGGTATTGTTATACCTAGTTTGTGCTTATGTGGTAGGTCACTCGGTACTGGTCAGCCTGCACGTCGACGTAAGTACGATGTGTAAGACCCCCCTCGGTCTTATGCCCAGAAACGCTGTCATACGGTGACACTAACGCACGGGTTAGTCGACACCGCAACACGCCGATTCTACCGGCTAGTACGATTATAAACCTATAGGCCAATATGAGAAAAGAAGTAATACATAGCAGAGTACAACACAGCTAGTCCACATTCACAGCACATATATATAAATATATGAAAGGAAAACATCAGTCCAAATGAGTACAGAAATAATATGAAGAGTAATAAGGGCTTATGCCCAGTACATCAAATCAAATCTCTCTCTCTCTCTCTCAACTCTAAATAGCGGAAGATAATCATCTAATCTCGTACTCATCCCACTTGAGGCAACTTTGCAGTAGTAGTAGTAGTAGGTGGTGGTGGTATCAGCTCCTCACGTCCTGCCATCTCGTCCTGTAGGTCGTGCTGGTGCTCTGTCTCCCCGAGCTCCTAAAAATAGTTTGGTCACCGACCATTAGTCAAAAAGACTAAGTCGTTTCATCCACACCTCGCCCCGCAACTCCTAGGAACCGTGCGGGAGGACAAAGCGGAGGACAACATGGGGTAACAAGTGTAAACAGGTGGCAATGACACTATACTAACAAGTATATGAGGAGTAATAGTAGTTCTACTCTAGTAGTTCTATATAAGAAGTACAAGTGCAGTAAATAAAGTATAAAACTGAAGTAAGTAAGATAAGTGCAGTACGGTAAGGTAAGTAAAGGAACTAAAAGTAAGAGCAGGAAAGTAAAACTATGCTACCAACTACTCTACCATCACAAATCGCACATTAACTTATAAAAATGCCCATACAAATTTATAAGTTAAGGTTTCCAGGAAATTTAACTTATCATATAAAAGAGCCCATACTAATTTATATGATAAGGATCTATGAAGTGTATGACCTAATATGAATGACTGTTTATGATGCAATTTATGCACAGGCAAGTGCAACTCACGCATAATGACTCTGTGATCACAGAACTTTAGTTCCCACTTTTTGAGAGCTAGCCTCACTCTCGGGTACCACCACTGCGGCTACGGCAGCAGCGGAGCGGGAATCTCCACTTCTAGGCCGGTATGCACACTACCAAACCTTAGACCCCTCTCATACGCCTCTATACACGTCCTAGATGCACTCTAGAGTCCATACGTACGTACTTTGCTGACAACCCGTCATTCTTGTTGGGTCGGGCGTGCGTTATCAGGGGTCATCCTCTAGACAGCAGTGTAAAACAACCCACTGGCCCCTCAAACCCTCACACACGCCTGGTTCACCGTACTGCCATCAGTGTGATGATCGGCCAATACCGCATGGCCCGCCACTAGATTTATGCACATGCAAGTATTTTAGCTCTAGCCTTCAGCTCGCAGGACCAACCTGTCCTGAATCCCTTAAACCCTTCACGGGTGAGCCAGCAACATATATCCCTCCAACCCATCTCGGGCGAGAACGCACAATAATGCCTTTATTCCAAATCCCTCAACCCGTCACGGGCGAGAATGAACCATAATGTCCTAACCTATTAGACTACTCTTGTCTACGAATTATTATACTTAGTGAATTAATGTTAATCCCAGTACTGCCCAGGGTATACCCGGTGAAGGGCTCTCAGGCGCACTAGGAACTACGATCGGATTACGCCCACAGCTCCCTTTTTCAAGGATATTTACTTTAGTTGATGACTACCCATAATTCACCCCCAACTCTCGTTATTACTCTTGAGTGATCCTAATAACTTAAGGAGTTCTAAGAAGGACGACAGTCTTCCGCCGGCCTCCACTCCAGTTGCTATCCAAGGGCTTGCACTTTACTCTCGTCACTAAGACAACTCTACCCACCAGGGTCATATTCCAATTGAAGTCTCTAGCTCATTTATTGATCTATCCCCCGGTGGTCCTTATAACATGACCTACTTACACTATGCGCAACCCAAGACCTAATACCACCCCGAAATGGGACTTCCAATTCCTTGGGACACCTGCCCCTAATTATTTATCCTAGGATGGTATGGACTAATGAAGTGAGCCTATTGATTTTCATAATTTTCTTAAGTCATTAAGGCCTCTAATTAAATCATTTAATTAATTCCCTAGGTCATTTAATACATGAAGTATCACAAATTATAATCCACTGACCTAAGGAATTTTCCCTGAGTTATATATCGGTAAAATATTGCTCACTACCAAAATTCATAATTTTCCTTTGAATATTTCTATTTATTCCTTAATTAATACAAAACTCACATAATAACCATTTTCTAAATGAAGTATAAGGAATACATTACTAAAAATTCTAAGAAACTTACAGAGAATATCATTAATGTAAGGGTAATGATAGAGTTTCATCAACTTCTATAATGTAATGGCCTACCAAATTCAATTCTTAATAATTTACCAAAATGCCATTATAAGTTTTTAAAAATTACTGAGTCATCCAAACAAATGTTGAGAAAATTATACAAGGTTATTCATACTCAGATATATCATCAAGAAATTTTCCAAAATTTTCTACTATGTATTTTCACCAATTTGCTAATTAAGTAAAATGAGGGTAAAAATGTAATTTTCACATAACTCCTATCAAAATTCATCAAACAGAGACATAAAAATTTCTAGGAGTTAAATCTAACATAATATTGACCTTGACAAAAATTGGGGATTTATCTCAATGATAGGCCTATTTTTACATTTATTTTTTTCAAAAGTTCTATTATTCCAAAAATTCCAAATAATGGGATTTTTTTCTTCCAAAAATCCCATTATTACAATGTGGGGTATAATTCACCCTAATGAGCCTTTGAAATCAATACCATGATTTTTGGATGTTCCAAATCGGCTTAATACACAATATTTCAAAATTGGCTATTTGCACCCCACGCCTATATATAATCAACACATGTAAGTGAGTTTACCCAACATGCAATGGTTCAAATGTGCTGAAATGTTTACCATGCACATATATAGTCCCCAAGGACATGTCACCAAAATTTGGGGCCATTTGGAGTCATAACACTCCAAATATTTAATTTATTTAATTTTGTGTATTATGAATAAAACTATAGAAACCATTTTCCCAAAAATTCTCGATTTTTGTCAGTGGCTAAATATGCCCTAAACATGCATGCACCCAAACGTTGGTGTCATTTGGATTACTGGTTTTGCTTGGGCATCAATTTGAATTTCTGCCCTTGAATAGGACCAGTACTAGAAAAACTGCCCTATAGGGCAGCATACTGCTCCAAATTACAAGGACAAGGTGGCAAATTAAAGTTAAGAGGTTAAGCTATAAATTTCATTCAAGGTTCATGTCTTGAAAATGCCTCTAAGAGGCCTACAATAGCCATGCAATATGACTGAAATAGTGTGACAGATTATACATAATACTATAGCTTTATTTTAATTAATTTCAAATCAGTTTAGCACGAATCTTGACGAAAAACAGACGGAATCTGGTCATTGTACCCAAACAGCCAACGACCCAGATTGATTCTGGCTGGGCCACCTTTGCTGGCTGTTTTCGGCCAGCTGAGCCACCACCACCGCCGACGGATGTCGCCACCACCTTCACTGAGGTGGTGGCTAGTGATTTCTGGCGATTAGGCCACCGGAATTGGCACCACCGGCGAACCCGAGCAAAAAGAGAAGCTCGGAAAATTCTCATTTTCCTCTCATGGTATCGGGCTTGATTGAGCCCGATGTCTCTCATAAAGGATCTAGAAATCTAGCACGAGTAGAGGGGAGGCGAAACGGACCCAAATGGCGGCACGACGGCGAGGTTGGCGACGGTTGGCCATGGTTCAGCTTCTCCGGCGATCTCTTACTCAAATCCATGATTATCCACCAAAAGCTTTGCTCCAGGACTCGTTCTTCACTCGATTCCACACTCTGAAGCTGATGGTGTTGTCGGTTTGAGGTGGAAGTGGCTATATAGGGATATACAACCAATGTGAACTCGATTTGGGGCTTTGGAGGCTTCACCCTTTGTTCCAAGTGGCCACCATGCTGCCAAATTCTCTGGAATTTACTGAGGAGGCCAGCCAGCACCATTTTGGGCTGATGGAGCCAAGGCCAAGTGGCCCTTCTTCTTAACTCACCTTCTTTCTCCTCCTTTGGGTAAATTCTCCAAAATGCCGCCATGCATGCACTCTCTCTCCAAACCAGAGGGGTAGGGCTGGTCTTTGTCACCTTGGGCTGATTATGGGCCATGTTGGGTGGGCTTGGCCCAAGGAGAGTGGGCTTAACCCTCATTTTCTGCTTTTGGTCAATTATGTTGACTAGGTTGACTTGAGTTGACTTGTCAACCATGATGAGTGGGCTGACCCCTCCTGGTGATCATGGGTCTAATGGCACCACCCAACTTGGGTTGGGTCAATGTGGTGCCCTACTTGGGCTAATTGGGCCTATATGTATAGGTTTGACCAAATTAGGGTCATGGTTGACTTTGGTCAACTAGGGTCAAAAGGTTGACCTAATGACATGCCCTAGGGTCCACTTAGATTATTATAAGGTTAGTACAATGTGGTGGGGTCATGGTGTGGCTAGGGTTCCTATTTAGGCTAGTTTGACTTAGTTTGACTTTGGCCACTTAGTGGGCCCCACTTGGCTACAACCCACTACCTAGGGTCAAACCTAGCTAAATTCCCTATCACCCACCCCATGCCTAACTCAATATAAGTTGAGGGGTCTAAAAGTAACATGGGATGTTACAAATCCCAATACACAAGAAAATAATTTCGTCCCCGAAATTCAAGTCCAGGTCTACGAGGTTCTACTTGAAAGAGTTATAAGAAATTTTAAACTCATAAACTAAAGTATACCAGAAGTGAATAGATCCGGGTGTTGCTCCATCATCAGATCACTCGGTTCCCAAGTGTGCTCATCCTGTACATGATTGGACAACAACACCTTCACGAGAGGGACCTTCTTCTTCCGCAACACAAGGACATCTGTATCATCAATCCGGATCGGCTCCAATCTGACGGATCTGTCTGGCGCTATCGGACCAGCTGTATTAGTAACGTGCTGCTCCGGCTGAAGGAGAGCTCTTCACAAGGAAGAGACATGGAAGACGTCGTGTAGGGTACCCAACTCCGGTGGCAACTGTTGTCGGTAAGCTAAGGGGCCGATCCGCTCCAGGATCAAGTATGGCCCCATGTATTGAGGACTGTGCTTCTTGTGCCTCCGCACCCGAGAGACACCGTGTACTTGACGTACCTTCAAGAAAACTATGTCTCCAACCTGGAACTCCACCTTTCGGTGCCGAGCATCATAATACTTCGCTTGTCTACTCTAGGCCTCTAGCAGCCGATCCTTGATCAAATGAACCTGAGCCTCCGTATCCTTCACATAATCAGAACCAAGAGCCTTGGAATCCACATCTTGAAACCATGACATCGGTGTTTGGCACTTCCTCCCGTAAAGTGCCACATATGGAGACATCCTGATGCTACCCTGGTGGTTGTTAATGTAGGAGAACTCGATCAATGGTATCAGCCTCTCCCAAGGCTTCCTCGTATCCAGTATGGATAGGCGGAGTAGATCCTCCATGGTCCGGATGGTCCGCTCGGTCTGTCTGTCAGTCTGCGGGTGGAAGGCAGTACTAAAAGTAAAGCCGAGAGCCCAAGTAAGCATGCACAGCCCTCCACTCGCTCGAAGTGAACCGACCATCACGGTCCGAAACAATCGTCATGCGGATGTCATAGTATCTGACAAACTGCTCCACGAATAATCTCACCAAAAATGCAACGGGAGCATCCTTCCTGACTGGAATAAAGCGCGCCACCTTGGTCAGTCTATCTACTATGACCCAGATGGAATCATGCCCAGAGTGGGAGCGAGGTAATCCATGCATAAAGTCCATAGCAATGTCCTCAAACTTCAACTCTGGGATTAGCAATGGCTGTAATAAACCTCCCGGGCTCTTGCATTCCGCCTTAATGCGCTGACACGTCTCGCAATGTGTCACAAAGTGGGTGATCTCCCTCTTCATCCCAGGCCAATACATAGTCTTCCGTAAATCTGCCCCCATCTTGGTGATGCCGGGATGCACTTAATATCTGGAGCAATGTGCCTCTCTAAATATATCATCTCGGATACTGCCCCATGCTGGTATATAAATGCATCCACAGAATCGAAGAAGATCATCATACAGCGTGTAATCCTCAACCTTGCCCCTATCTAGGGCAGTGAAAATTGGCTCTAATGCTGCATCCAGCCTCTGATGCGCCATAATGCGCTCCTGAATGTCATCATCTCTGTTCAATGAGCTCAGGTACTCTCGATACCCTGCTGGTTCCGCCTCAGAAACCATAGTAATATGCATGTCGTCCGTCATCTGTATCAGCTCCATAGCCATCACCCGAGGCTCCGGCCCAGAGGTGCCGGCCCTCCTGCTCAATGCAGTGTTTGCCTTCCCCGGGTGGTAGTGAATCTGGTAATCATAGTCACAGAGAAACTCTAGACATCTCCTCTATCGTAGGTTTAGGTTCTTCTGCGTATCAACGTACTTGAGATTCTTATGATATGAGAAAATATCACAATGAATCCCATACAGATAATATCGCCATATCTTTAGTGCAAATACTACATCCCCGAGCTCCAAATCATGTGCCGGATAGATATGCTCGTGCTTCTTCAACTATCTCGAAGCATAAGCAATAACATGTCCGTGCTGCATCAGTACAACACCCATCCCTTCATATGAGGCATCCGTGTAAATCTGAAATCCCTCAATCCCAGATGGGAGTGCAAGGATAGAGGATGAGGTGAGTCGGTCCTTCAACTCCTAGAATGCTGCCTCGCACTGCTATGTCCAAGCAAACTCTACATCCTTCCTCGTCAAGGTCATGAGGGGGAGTGCTATCCTCGAGAACCCCTCCACGAACTTACGATAGTAACCTGCTAATCCCAAGAAGCTGCGAATGTCTGACACTGTCTTCGGTCGTGGCCAATCTCTCACTGTCACTATCTTGGCTGGATCCACCGCCAATCCAGCTCCACTGATCGTATGCCCCAAGAAGGCCACCTCCTGTAGCCAGAACTGACACTTAGGAAACTTCGCATACATCTGGGACTCCCGCAGCCTCTGCAAAACCTATGTCAAATGCTCTGTATGCTCCTCCTGAGTCCGGGAATAGATCAGAATATTGTTAATGAATACAATGATGAAGCGGTCCAAGAAGGGCTCGAATACACGGTTCATTAGACTCATGAATGTGACAGGGGCATTCGTGAGCCCAAAAGGCATCACCGTGAAGTCGTATAACCCGTATCGTGAGCTGAAAGCCGTCTTCAGGATGTCTTCCTCTCGGATACGCAGCTGATAGTTGCCGGATCTCAAATCCAGCTTAGGGGACTAGAAGGCCCCTGAAGCTGATCAAATAAATCGTCTATCCGAGGCAGTGGATAGGTATTACGGACCGTCAACCGGTTCAGCTCCCTGTAATCTATGCATAGCTGCAATGATCCGTCTTTCTTCTTCATAAAAAGGACTGGTGCTCCCCATAGTGACGAGCTCAGCCGCACAAATCCCGATTCCACAAGCTCTTGAAGCTGAGTCCTGAATTCTGCCAACTCTCTGGGAGCCATCCTATAAGGTGCCCGGGACACTGGCCTCACCCCCGCACCAACTAGATCTTGAAATCCAAGTCCCGAGCTGGTTGTAGTCCGGGCAGTTTCTCCGGGAATACATCGGAGAAATCCCGAACCTCTGGGATATCAGCTATAGAACTCTCTACTGCCACCATCTCGAAGCAGATGAGGTACACCTCTTCCCCTGCACATAAGCCTTGACAGCCTGTATAGAAGATAATGATAGATGGGGGATAGGTCGGATACCTTCAATAGTAATATAGGAGTCTCCATGTTGTAGTATGATCCTCTTAGAGGGGCAGTCGATCTGGGCATAGTTCCAATGAAGGCAGGTCATGCCCAAAATCAAGTCAAAGTCCGACAATCTGAAGACTGCTGCTGCAGCTTCGAATGTCTTGCCTCCTATCTCGGCCTCCATGTTGCAGCTATCCGTGGTCCGTAGCTCCGAGCCATCAGGAAGACACACCCTTATCTCTATGCCAGGGAATCTCTCCACACCCTCTAGTCCTTCAATAAAAGTGTCCGACACGAATGAGTGCGAAGTACCCGTGTCGAAGAGGGTATGAGCGGGCTTATCGCTGATCATAACTATGCCTGAGATTTATTCGAGTTAAAACAGATATTATTTCTATGGTTTTCAAGGCACTACTAAGGTTGAAATTTCTAAATTAAAATAATTTAAGTACCTGTAATCACTTCCGTGGGGTTCCTTTGCTCCGTGAGGTCCAAATGTACATCTGCTCCTAGTTGCATCCTCAGCCGTGATATCCCCAGCCTCGGCCTAGACCTCGTCCTTATCCTTGGCCTCGACACTGCTGTAGAGGGGATACTGGAGGTGGAGGAGGAGGTGGATGGAACCGATGCGGACACTCCGATCTAATGTGCTCGGGCTGGCGGCATCCGTAACATACTACCGGTCGGCGTCCATGGTCATCCTGTATCCTGGGAACATGCACCTGTAGATGTGGGGGAGCTAATGCTAGAGGAGGCCCCTGCTCCTGCCTGAAGTTGGGATGATGACGTCCCCCACCCCTCTTGTATCCAATAGTCCTGCCTCTCTGAGAGCCCCTGCTGCTCTCTCCTGATGTCGACCCATCATACGGTCTTTTTCCCCTGCCTTGCACCATCAGCTGGTCAGCCTCCAGCTTCTTTGCTATCGCGATGATCTGGGCTGATGTGCCGTGAGAAATGAACAACAAAGCCTGCCTCAAGTCGTCTCTGAGGCCCCGGTAGAACCTCTTGGCATACCTCCTGTCATCTGTATTCTGTATCCCTGCAAACCTGGCAAGGTCGGAAAACTCCCTCTGGTATTCAATCACCGATCTGCTCCCCAGCCTGAGGTTCAGAAATCTCTCCTCCAAAGCATCTCTGTCTGTAGTGGATACGAAGTGATCCAAAAATACATCGCCGAACTCCTCCCAAGATATGTCTGACAGCTCCCATTCAGCATATATAGACTATCGTACAGACTTCCACCATCTCTTCGCATGAGCTTCTAGTGCAGAGGTGGCTAGAGGAACTGCCTGGCCGATCGGGCAGCTGATGGCTGCCAATATCTCGTGTATGGCCTCGAACCACTCCTCTGTCTTTACAGCATCCTCTATCCCACGGTACATCGATGGGGACATGCTCTTGAAGGCACTCAGCCAGCTTGACCCCGGATTTGGCTGCGGAGCTGGGACTTGCTGGGCTTTGAAGGCTTCTAGGATCGCCATCAAAGTCTGACCCATCTCCTCTGTAGAAATGGAGTGGCAGCTGGAGGGGGAGGAACCACATTTTACGGTGCGGCGACCTGTGGAGGTTGCATAAAGGTAAGGTTAAAATAGAACTGGCCTAACTCATTGTACTTAATGGACTGTTTATTTGACTTTTTACACATGGGCACAGCACTGCTTCCGCTGCATAGTTTGTCCGCAAACTAATGCTCATGCGGGGTGGTCCTGTGTTGTGGACTTGTTTCTCATATGATCATTCGGTCAAGTGATGCCAGTTTGTAAGACCCCCCTCCCCCTTACCAAGGAGGCTACCCGGTCTTATGCCGAGAACCGCCTTCTTACGGTGACACTAACGCACGGGTTAGTCGACATCACAACACGCCGATTCTGCCGGCTAGTACGATCATAAACCTGTAGGCCAATATGAGAAAATAAGTAATACATAGCAGAGTACAACACAGCTAGTCTACAGTCACATTACATATATATCAATATTTGAAAGGAAAACATCAGTCCAAATTGGTACAGAAATAATATGAAGAGTAATAAGGGCTTATGCCCAGTACATCAAATCAAATCTCTCTCTCTTAACTCTAAACATCGGAATATAATCATCTAATCTCGTACTCATCCCACCTGAGGCAACTCTGTAGTAGTATTAGTAGTAGGTGGTGGTGGTATCAGCTCCTCACGTCCTCCCATCTCATCCTGTCGGTCGTGCTGGTGCTCCATCTCCTCGAGCTCCAAAAAAAGAGTTTGGTCACCGACCATTAGTCAAAAAGACTAAGTCGTTTCCTCCACACCTCGCCCCGCAACTCCTAGGCACCATGCGAGAGGACGAAGCGGAGGACAACAAGGGGTAACAAGTGTAAACAGGTGGCAATGGCACTATACTAACAAGTATATGAGGAGTAATAGTAGTTCTACTCTAGCAGTTCTATGTAATAAGTACAGGTGCAGTAAATAAAGTATAAAACTAAGGTAAGTAAGACAAGTGCAGTACGGTAAGGTAAGTAAAGGAACTGAAAGTAAGAGCAGGAAAGTAAAACTACGCTACCAACTACTCTACCATCACAAATCGTATCTTAACTTATAAAAATGCCCATACAAATTTATAAGTTACGGTTTCCAGGAAATTTAACTTATCATATAAAAGAGCTCATACTAATTTATATGATAAGGATCTATGAAGCGTATGACCTAATATCAATGAATGTTTATGATGCAATTTATGCACAGGCAAGTGCAACTCACGCACAATGACTTTGTGATCACAGAACTTTAGTTCCCACTTTTTGAGAGCTAGCTTCACCCTCGAGTACCAAGGTTGTGGCTACGGCAGCAGCGGAGCGGGCATCTCCACTTCTAGGCCGCTATGCACACTACCAGACCTTAGACCTCTCTCATATGCCTATGTACACATCCTAGGTGCACTCTAGAGTCCATGCGTACGTACTTTGCTGACAACCCGTCAGTCTTGTTGGGTTGGGTGTGCGTTATCGGGGGTCGTCCTCTAGACCGCAGTGTAAAACAACCCACTGGCCCCTCAAACCCTCATACCCGCCTGGTTCACCGTACTGCCATCGGTGTGATGATTGGCCAGTACTGCATGACCCGCCACTAGATTTATGCACATGCAAGTATTTCATCCCGAGCTTTCACCTCGCAGGACCAACCTGTCCTGAATCCCTCAAACCCTTCGCGGGTGAGCCTGCAACATATATCCCTTCAACCCATCTCGGGCGAGAACGCATAATAGTGCCTTTATTCCAAATCCCTCAACCCATCACGGGCGAGAATGAACCACAATGTCCTAACTTATTAGACTACTCTTGTCTACAGATTATTATACTTAGTGATTTAAGGTTAATCCCAGGACTGCCCATGGTATACCCGGTGAAGGGATCTCAGGGGCACTAGGAACTACATTGGAATTACGCCCAAAGCTCCCTTTCCCAAGGATATTTACTTTAGTTGATGACTACCCATAATTCACCCTCAACTCTCATTATTACTCTTGAGTGATCCTAGTAACTTAAGGTGTTCTCAAAAGGGCGACAGTATTCCGCCGGTCTCCACTCTAGTTACTATCCAAGGGATTGCACTTTACTCTCATCACTAAGACAACTCTACCCACCAGGGTCATATTCCAATTGAAGTCTCTAGCTCATTTATTGATCTATCCCTCAGTGGTCCTTATAACATGAACTACTTACACTGTGCACAACCCAAGACATAATACCACCCCGAAATGGGACTTCCAATTCCTTGGGCCACCTTCCCCTAATTATTTATCCTAGGATGGTATGGACTAATGAAGTGAGCCTATTGATTTTCATAATTTTCTTAAGTCATTAAGGCCTCTAATTAAATCATTTAATTAATTCCCTAGGTCATTTAATACATGAAGTATCACAAATTATAATCCACTGACCTAAGAAATTTTTCCTGAGTTATATATTGGTACAATATTGCTGACTACCAAAATTCATAATTTTACTTTGAATATTTCTATTTATTCCTTAATTAATACAAAACTCACATAATAGCCATTTTCCAAATGAAGTATAAGGAATACATTACTAAAAATTCTAAGAAAATTACAGAGCATATATATCATTAATTTAAGGCTAATGACAAAGTTTCATCAACTTCTATAATATAATGTCCTAGCAAATTCAATTCTTAACAATTTACCAAAATGCAATTATAAGTTTTTAAAATTACTGAGTCATTCAAAAAAATGCTGAGAAAATTATACAAGGTTATTCATACTCAGATATATCATCAAGAAATTTTCCAAATTTTTATACTAAGTATTTTCACCAATTTGCTAATTAAGTAAAATGAGGTCAGAAAGGTAATTTCCACATAACTCCTATCAAAATTCTTCAAACAGGGACATAAAAATTTCCAGGCGTTAAATCTAACATAATATTGACCTTGACAAAAATTGGGGATTTTATCTCAATGATAAGCCTATTTTTACATTTATTTTTTTCAAAAGTTCTATTATTCCAAAAATTCCAAATAATGGGATTTTTACTTCCAAAAATCCCATTATTACAATGGGGAGTATAATTCACCCTAATGAGCCTTTAAAATCAATATCATGATTTTTGGATGTTCCAAATAGGCTTAATTCACAATATTTCAAAATTGGCTATTTGCACCCCAAGCCTATATATAATCAACACATGCAAGTGAGTTTACCCAACATGTAGTGGTCCAAATGTGCTGAAATATGTACCATGCACATATATAGTCACCAACGACATGCCACCAAAAGTTGGTGTCATTTGGAGTCATAACACTCCAAATATTTCATTTATTTAATTTTGTGTATTATGAATAAAACTATAAAAAACATTTTCCCAAAAATTCTCAATTTTTGCTAAGTGCTAAATATGACCTAAACATCCATGCACCCAAAAGTTGGGGTCATTTTGATTAATGGTTTGGCTTGGGCATCAATTTGAAAATTTGTACTTGCCTAGGACCAGTCCTAGAAAAACGGCCCTACAGGGTAGTATACTGCTCCAAATTACAAGGTCAAGGTGGACCATTAAAGTAAAGAGGTTAACTACAAATTGCATTCAAGGTTCATGTCCTGGAAATGACTCTAAGAGGCCTAAAATAGCCATGCAATATGACTGAAATAGTGTGACAGATTATACATAATACTATTGTTTTATTTTTAATTAATTTAAAATCATTTTAGCACGAATCTTGACCTAGAACAGACGGAATCTGGTCATCGTCCCCAAACTGCCAACGACCCAGATTGATTCTGGCTGGGTTACCTTTGCTGGCCGTTTCCGGCCAGCTAAGCCACCACCGCCGGCGGCGGATGTCGCCACCAGCTTCATTGAGGTGGTGGCTAGCAATTTCCGACGATGAGGCCGCCAGAATTGGCTCCTCCGGCAAACCCGAGCAAGAAGAAAAGCTCTGAAAATTCTCATTTTCCTCTCATGGTATCGGGCTCGATTGAGCCCGATGTCTCTCCTAATGGATCTAGAAATCTAGCACGAGTAGAGGGGAGGCGAAACGAACCCGAATGGCGGCACGATGGCGAGGTTGGTGGCGGTTGGCCATGGTTGAGCTGCTCCGGCGATCTCCTGCTCAAATCCTTGATTCACCACCAAAAGCTTTGCTCCAGGAATCGTTCTCCACTCGATTCCACTCTATGAAGCTAATGGTGTGGTCGGTTTGAGCTGGAAGTGGCTGTATAGGGAGATACAACCAAGGTGAGCTCGGTTTGGGGCTTTGGAGGCGTCACCCTTGGCACCAATTGGCCACCATGCTGACAAATTCTCTGGAATTTACTAAGGATGTCAGCCAGCACCATTTTGGGCTGATGGAGCCAAGGCCAAGTGACCTCTTCTTCTTAACTCACCTTCTCTCTCCTCCTTTGGGTAAATTCTCCAAAATGCCCCCATGCATGCACTCTCTCTCTAAAATAAGAGGGGTAGGGCTGGTCTTTGTCACCTTGGGCTGATAATGGGCCATGTTGGGTGGGCTTGGCCCAAGGAGAGTGGGCTTAGCCCTCATTTTCTCCTTTAGGTCAATTATGTTCACTAGGTTGACTTGAGTTGGCTTGGTCAACCATGATGAGTGGGCTGACCCCACTTGGTGATAATGGGTCTAATGGCACCACCGAACTTGGGTTGGGTCATTGTGGTGCCCTACTTGGGCTAATTGGGCCAATAGGTATAGGTTTGACCAAATTAGGGCCATGGTTGACTTTGGTCAGCTAGGGTCAAAGGGTTGACCTAATGACATACCCTAGGGTCCACTTAGATTATTTTAGTGTTAGGGCAATGTGGTGGGGTCATGGTGTGGCTAGGGTTCCTATTTAGGCTAGTCTAACCTAGTTTGACTTTGGCCCCTTAGTGGGCCCCACATGGCTACAACCCACTACCTAGGGTCAAACCTAGCTAAATTCCCTATCACCCACCCCATGCCTAACCCAATCTAAGTTGAGGGGTCTAAAAGTAACATGGGATGTTACACGATGATTCTGGTGCGGAGTATAGATATTTGGGGAGATGGGTGAGATGTTTATACCGAGATTTGAAGTACAGTGTCCCCTAAGAGCACACCCGACCACAATAGACAAGTAGTTGCCTGCAAGAGTATGCAAGGGCTTCATATTGTGTTCTTAGCATTGAGGCACACAAGAGGTCTAGGCTTGGTAGTGTGCATGCCCGCATATAAGTGGAGACACCTATAACGGCCCAGGACCGACCACTACAGGGCTATATTGGGACCCAACTGGCACCGTTACAGGGTTGCATCCCGTGCACCCCAATGCCTCTCTGTGCCCATTTTTCAGCAACAACGCGATTTTGGCGCAGGGTTTCGAACTTGCAACCCTTTATATCCACTCTTCACCAGTGACTATGGATCCATAAAGAAACACATATTTCGCATCCCATACTTCATAATATGCCCTGTATTCTTCTTGTCATGCTTATGAGTGTAGTATTTATGGTTCTGCCAAGACGTACTAATGATAGATCGGTGTGTGTATGCAATGGAAAAAGACAACTAAAGCTAACTCAAGATGGTTTTTCGACCAATTGTCCAACAACCCATCCCTCTGATACCGACTTTCACAACCCGAATTTTCTCCAAATTTAAATGAATATCATAGTAAGAAAAAAAACATCGTGATGCCACGCCATGCAGGGTATAACTACGGACGTTCAGGAAAACTCCAACTCTATATTTTATATGAAATTTACAATTATATTATGAAAAAACCACAATTAATTAAGTTTTGATGGTTGTATCCCTCGGCTCAGTGGATCATTTAGTCCACGAGTTAAAATATAATTATACGCTGCAGAAAGTACTTTGTTTATATTTCTTAACATCCTACATGAGCATAAACATCCAAATTAGACAGCTCATGTTAAGCATTAATTTACATTTAGTATAAGTATTGCAATTGTTTATACATTCGTTAAATTATAATAACTTTAGCTTTAAAAGATGACATGTATGAGATGATAGAAGTAATACTTTTATAATTTTAAAATACCTAAAATGAAACCTAGTATAAAACCTTCCCAGAGAGCAAGTAAACTAACAGTTCATAAACAAATAGACTTAGCAGCTAGCAAGTACTTAACAGTAAAAAAAATCCGACATGCCTCAATAACCTGACACGAGCCCACCAATATAATGTATGACTGAACTATAGGAAAAGAAACAACAACTACCTCAAAATCGGTGAGGGAAAGACAGCTGCAAAATGCTAGCCAAAAACTAAGACTCTAGCCGTTCACCCAGCAACTGCTCCAAACCTGAGGCATTCATAAGAAAAGAATACCTCAGCAAGATTATACAAGTGGTGATCAAAGATCAAAAGATTAGACATAAACCAATGGAACAAAGGGTAACCTATCAACATTAAGCAATGAATCATATCACAATAGTAATAGATTTACTTATTCAAAAGTAAGAAAGTTGCACCAAGTGCAAAACTCAACCATGCTTCGAGGATATCTATAAAAGTAAGCAAAATAACATATAACTGTACAAACTAGGAAAGAAACTTAACAACTCTACTCATGTGAATCATTAACAATGGTAAGAAATGGTCCTAAGTCAGTGGACACATTGCCTAACCCGAACTTACATACCCAGAATGTTTCAAGAAGGAACTGCGGTGGTGGCCACATTGTCCAACACAACCAGGGAGTCCAAATGCCTCAATAAGGCACTAGGTTGGTGGCCTCAATATCCAACTCAACTCATCAATCTAAACATATAAACAAGGTACTGTGGTGATGGCCACTTGGTCCAACTTATCCTCACAGTCCCAAAAATAACTCCAACAGTATAATGATTCATAATTTGTCACTAGGTTGGAGGTCTTGTATCCACTGCCAACCGCAAGCCCTACTTAGAATCCAAAACAAACCACCCTAAAACAAACTCGTCGAATTTAATTTAATTTGCCGAGAAATTTCTAGGTTCAAGCTGATTCGTAGAGTATACACGATGAATGAAGTAGATAAATGACACCATGTTGACTGTATTCAACATACTCAATGTCGTACTAATTTTAGGGAAAAGCGTCAAGTACACTAGATGCCGCATTGAGTGTAGTCAAAGAACTCAACGCCACACTAAGTCTGGGGGAAGGCGTCGAGTACACTGAATGTAACATCCCGCAGAATTCTAGAACCGTAGGAGTGCTTTTGTCATGACTAGGTAATGACAAAACCCTAGGAAGCCCAAGAAGATCAAGTGACGTATGTACGGCCAATGGACCTTCCCTTAGCCAATTTGACCCCACCCTGGCACCCCTAACCCTAGGGGATCACAATTGGCCACCAAGGACCCATTGGGTCAACTAAAGAGGCTAAGTTGACCCAAGTCAATCCTAGCCCTAAAAAGGTCAAAGTGCCCAAACTAAGGATCAAGTGGCCTCCAAGGTGTGACATCCCATTTCGTGCTAGGCCCGAGTGCGTTCAGTGCACTCAATGCCATTTTACTTAGAGAAATATCCTGGACCGAGGCGTTGAGTGCACTCAACGCCATGGAATGATATGCATTGAGTGTGTTGAGTGCATTCAATGCCATTTTACTTAGAGAAATATCCTGGCTCGGGGTGTTGAGTGCACTCAACACCATGGACTAATTGATGTTGAGTGTGTTGAGTGCACTCAACACCATTTTACTTAGAGAAATTGAAAATGTTTTAAGTTATCTTACCCAAATCAACTAGAGGGGGTGAATAGGTGAGTTGTGCGTCTTTTGCAGAATAAAAAAATTTAACGAGCTATGCACATATAATCAACCAAGCAATCACAGACAACAATAATAATTATAGTGGTTTCCCAATCTTGGGTACATCTACTTTCCACTTACCGATCTAGGAAAACACTAGACTCGGCTACTCCACTAATCTCGGATTGAAACCAATCCTACACCTCAGAATAACATTCCGACAACTCGATCCCAAATATGGATCTACACTCGAAAGATAGAAATTCCTACAATAACTCGGATAAAACAACTCCTAAAACTCGGAGAAAGATCTCCTATAAGAAAAAAATGAAATAGTTTATACAAATAGTGAATTATTCTCAGATCTGAAATCCTTCTGCCTGTTCTTCTTACTTTTGAACTTTGCGGCTTTATCAGAATTTGTTGAAGAAGAATCGACAATTTCTGGATCTGAAAATCTCTAGACTCACACAATCAAGTAGAGGATCTGACATTGGAAATAATCTCGATCTGTGAATCATTCTTGTCTGAATCAATCTGAATCGAAATCCTTGGCGATGAAGAAGAAGATCTGTGGCTCTCAATTTGGAAATAAAAATCGGATTAATGAAACTTTTAATTTCTTCTTGCGGCGGCAGAAATTCTTCTTAAAATATTCTTGAAAACTTCTTAGGGTTAGTCGAAAATGACAAGAACTTTTATAGGATTACCCTAACAGTCATAATCATCATTAATGACATCCACTTGGACCAATCACACGTTAATTATGTTTGAAATATACGTCTGTCTGGACTTAGCAATTTTCAGAAAAATAGACCAGGTTGTTCTCGAGAAGATGGTTTTTACTCGAGAACTAATGAATTCTATTACTCAAGAATAATAAGGAAGTTCTCGAGAAGAAGACTTAGAGAAAAATGATATGGAGGAAGAAAATAGCTTTCTTGGGAAAGAAGAAAACTACTCGAGAAAAATAGCTTATAGTTCTCGAGAAGAATAATTTTGCTACTCGAGAACAAAAGGTCGTCTCGAGAAAAATACTTAGAAAAATATGTGGATGTGGAAATCCGCAGTCTTGAGAATGTCAGGAAGTACTCGAGAAAAATAACATTTTGTTCTCGAGAAGAAACATTCTGGTTCTCGAGAACAATTAACCATCTCAAGAACAAATAGCTAGCTATCGAGAAAAATGCTCTGGTTCTCAACAAATGACTTCTGCATCTCGAGAAAAATGCCCTGGTTCTTGACAAATGACTTCTGTATATCGAGAGCAAACTTTAGTCTTCTCGAGAATAACCTTATTCTTCTCGAGAAAAAGACTTAGAAAAACTTTTATCCGAAAAACAAATATCCGTAGAAGAAATGCCATGTATTACTCGAGAACAAAAGCCTTTCTCGAGAACAGCAAGAAGCGTTCTCGAGAACAACTTTTGTTACTCGAAATGAAGACAAGTCTTACTCTAGAATATTGATAAGTCCTTCTCGAGTACAACTTATAGTACTCGAGAAAAAGACTTAGATTTTTTCTGAAAAACTTAAAATCTTCATTCTTCATAAAATTCAGCATCCATCTTTTCTCTTGCCCTTAGTGCTTTAAAAGAAAGTGTATCCAAATAGAGAGGCTACACATGAGTCAAAATCATGGATCACATAATGAGGGATTATATTATATGTTCTTGTGTTTGGTGACTCATTGTAGACTGACATTGGTCTACACTTATCAATTAAGTCCTGTAAACACTTAACAAAAAGAGCATCAAATACAAACTTCATCTTTATTTAAGGGTGACTTCATACAAATCTGGGCTATTGTGGATGCAATACCCAACAATCTCCCCCTATTTGTAGAAGTCAGAACCCTCTACACTAAGGTGATTTATATTAAGAGAAAAACAGATAAAGATACTAATAGCATGAAAATTTTGAGAAATACAGTAATATGTAAAAATCAGATAAAAATTAGAAGTTCATATAAGTAGAAAATTGTCCAAGAGAATTAAATACTACAATTTCAAAAGTGAACTTCTATCATCTTCAGTTTACTGATACCGTGAATGTTGCTTTCATTGTCTCTCAAGCTTCTCTTGTTGTCTCTTTTGATAACTGAAAGGCTTTGGGAAATACTTGGGTGGTCTAGGTCGAGCCTTAGTATTGTTTCTGCCATGAATTCTATCATAGATCCTTCTTTTTGTCAGAGACTTCTCATATAGTTCTCATTCATCAGAACTGTAGTGCAAGATTCTGTTCTCATTGAAGTCCACTGCTAGCTTTAGAGTTTCAAGAATGAGAGACTTAGAAGTGGGGCTGCAAACTTCAGTATATTCTTGGGGTCTTCTCCCTTCAGCTTCTGGATGTGGACTAGATCTGCTTGCAGAGGCTCCATCACCATACTTTCTTCTCTTGGCGTTTTGAACTTTTTGAGTATGAGGAGGCCATCTTGTTTGTACAGATTCCCATACCTAATCATAGACATCAGGAGGGGGTCCTTCATAGTAATCTGGAGGAGTTCATTCAAATTGTGCTGGAGGAGGTCCTTTAAAATAGTCTGGAGGAGGAGAGAAAGTAGGCCTGTTGAGATATAGATTTGTAGGAGGAGGAGCATTTGGATCCATAGCAAATTCAGGGAACAACTAATTGTGCATCCATACAGAGGTATCATAAGTATATAACTTGGTGCTTTTGATTTACTTTAAAACAGATGTCTGAATTTCTTTTAACTGATCTTCCCACTGATTTTTCATAGTTGCAGCTTGTTTTCTAGCAGTTCCTTCACTTTATCCTCCCCCTTTCTGATTTTTAAAGAGACGGTGTTGATGACATCTTCTTTAAACTTTCCCATTCGTCACAAGTTTTAAAATTTCTTTCATCACCTCATTTATCCAGAAGAATTTGATTATTAGCAAGAGTAACAGATTGCTCTAAGATTGTGCCAATGCTAGTAATAGTGTGGTCAATGGCTTTTCCACCAATTTGCAGAAGCTTTTTAAACTCATCTGTATTGTCTTGGATTTCAGCAAATCCTCGACTCATTTCTTTTTCTAAAGTTGTGACTTTATCATTGACCACTTTCAGAGAATCATCACAGTACTTTCTCTGTGCAGCAAGCATTGCTTCAATTTTGTGAAGAATTGTACCTTCAGGGAAGACTTCGTTTTGAGGAGATGGAGGAGGCTTTGCAGGAACAGTCTATGGAAGGATTTATTCAAGAACAATAGTAGAAGTAGAAGCTTTTTTTCTATTTACTGTACTGATTTCATCTTCATTGATTGTTGGCAGTAAGGGAGAAATCTAAAAATGAAGACTCGGTAGTCTTTGTTTAGCAGCTACAACTGGAATTTCCTCATCTGAGTCATAGATTGAGACTACACCATGATCATGCAAATCTGCAGCAGAAGACTTATCAGCTTCATGTACTGGAGATTGATCAACTAGAGCAGAAGATTATTTATGTTCTGGAGACTGTGTAGGTGCTGGCGATTTTTCTGGTTATGCTGGAGACTTGGGAGAAGTTGTTGTAGATGGAGGATGATCTTCAGGAATATTGAAAAGAGCTTATTTAGAGGTAAGTTCCTCTATCATCTTATTGATATCCTCTTTAGTAGAAAGAATCTTAACTTGAGTCAGAGCATCTGTCAGATTTTCATATTCTGGAATTTCTTCAGCAACAGGAAAGTTTGAGTGTGTATGCAGCAAAATGGAATAAGCAGCAGCAGATGGAATGTAGGTTGGAATTTCTAAAATAGCAGCAGTAGAGGGAAGATGTATAGTAGCATGTTGAAGTTCTTTTGAAACTAAATTTGCAACAGTAGTAGTAACTGGAGGAGGAAATGTTGTGCTGTCAACTGGAACATCTTGAGGAGGGGTAGATGAGGCAGCATGAGCTGGAGGAACTGAGGAAGATGGTGCTGGCTCACCCTCAATAACTGGATCAGTTATTCGATGTGAAGGAGGAGATGGGGTCCTGTCCATCACTTCTATTTCCTTTGGAGCTTTGTCAGATTTCTGTAACTTGACTTCCGATCTCTGGATGGAGTGTATAGACACCTTTTTCATGTGATGGAGGGCTATACCCTTTTTCATGGGAAAAACAGTTGGATTCATCTGATTTAGATACAATGATACAATTCTTCCATAGTTGGGGCTCTTAATGCATGCCTTAATCTTTTCAAATAGCATCATTCCCCACTGGAACCTCTTTCTACATATAAAAGCCGTCATTAAATAAAAAAATTCTGGAGTGATATAACTTATGGAACTAGTTTGCATAGAAGGACTTTTCCTAGAATATCAGCCAATAACTTACTTTCTGCATTCATATATTACCTTCTAATTGTGTTGGAGAACTGAGGGATTCCACAGAAACTACCGGCTCTCTCATAATCACTGTCTATTAAATCATCTTCTATATCTATGACTAGAAGTTTCAGAAGTTGAGAAATAGACAGAGCAGACATTTTTACCTTGAAATTATGAACCTTAGACTTGATTAAATTGCCATTTCTCTTAACCTTGGCGTTCTGGAAGAATGCTTCTACTTCAAAAGTGAAAATTCTGCAAGGATGTTTAAGAATGAATGACAATGCGGCAGTGTCGAGCAGAAGAAAAACATTTCTGAAATTGTATGATATCTCTGCAATCCCAGAGGAACAGAGTTCACTCCCAATCCCTAGCTTTGAGGATGAAGCCATTGTTGAAGAGAAATCGATCATTGCTGGTCGGCGAATGAGAAAAGTGACTTGCGGCAGACGGCGGAGATGGAGGAAGACGAAGCGGCTTTTCTCGAGAAGGGTTTTGAAATCGAGACAAAATCTCTTGGACTTATTTCTATTTATATTTACCGCTAATTATGATGATTTAACATATAAATTATCATTAAGAATACTTGGAAGGATGCGGCTAAGCGCCTGGGTGCCGATATGAAAATTTGACCTTGAAGAAGAAAATGATACCACATTTCTTCTCGAGTAAAAATTAGTCGTGTTCCCGAGTAGAATACACCTTGTTCTCGAGTAGAGATAAGTTGTTCTCGAGTAGAACACTTCTTCTCGAGAAATTGTTTCCTTGTACTTGATATGGAATTAAGTTGTTCTCGAGAGGAATTTTGCTGTTCTCAAGTAGAATACTTGTACTTGAGAAATGAAGTCCAAAATCTGAAATTTTCTGATTTTTGAATTAAAATTACATCTTGACCTTGCCTGTTACCATTTTCTTCATTCTCCTTCACCCTTATTGAGCATGCCATTTTCGGTTTTGAAGAACAAGAACTTGGCCTCGTCTAGCGGCTTCGTGAAAATATTTGCAATTTGCATGTCTGTTGGGACATATTGAAGATTTATGTCCCCATGCTCCACATGCTCCCAGATGAAATGATATCGCAGCTCTATGTGCTTTGTCCGGCTGTGAGAGACTGTATTGTTGGCTATTGCAATCGCACTACATGAGTCGCAAAACAAAGGGATGTCTTTGACTTTGAGATTATAATGTTCCAGTTGGTTCTTTATCCACAGCAATTGTGCACGACAACTACCGACAGAAATGTATTCTGACTCGGCCGTTGAAATTGCGACACAATTTTACTTTTTGCTGCTCCAAGAAATGAGTCTCCTTCCAAGTAATTGGTAAGTCTAAGAAGTGCTCTTTCTATCATCTTTACTACATACAAGTCTGTATCTGAAAAACTAATTAGTTTGATGTCATTACTTCTTGGGTACCATAAACCAAGATTTGGTATACCTTTAAGGTATCTCAAAATCCGCTTTGCAGCAGCGTAGTGAGATTACTTAGAGTTCACAAGAAATCTAGCACACACATGTTGAAAACATTATATCAGGTCTACTAGGAGTAAGGTAAAGCAAAGATCCAATTATGCTTCTGTACTATGTTTCATCGAAAGGTTTCCCTTTCTCATCCTTATCCAGAGACATATTTGAACCCATTGGAGTCCTCAAAGAGGTTGCATTCTCCATTCCAAATTTCTTAATCAACTCCTTTGTGAACTTCGTCTGAGAGATGAAAATTCCATCTTCAGATTGTTTCACTTAAAGTCCTAAGAAATACTACAGCTCTCATATGCTGCTCATTTCAAAATTCCCTTGCATAAGTGTGGAAAACTTTTTGTAGTGATTGTCATCAGTATAACCAAATATAATATCATCGACATAGATTTGCACTAGCAAAATCTTGCCTTTTATTTCCCTAAGAAATAATGTCTTATCTATCTTTCCTCTTGTGAACTTATTCTCAAGAAGAAAGTTAGATAACGTCTCATACCAAGCTCGAGGAGCTTATTTCAGACCATATAATGCTTTAAATAGAAGATAAATATGATCAGGAAAGTTAGAATCAACGAAATATGGAGGTTGTTCCACATACACTTCTTCCTTTATGTCAACATTAAGGAAGGCAGACTTCATGTCCATCTAATAGACGGTGAAGCCCTCAAGTGCAGCATATGCTAGGAATAACCTTATTGCCTCCAAACTTGCCACTTGAGCATATGTCAGGTCGAAGTCAATTCCATGTTCTTGTCAGTATCCTTTGGTAATGAGTCTGGCCATGTTCTTTATGATTGTCCCATCCTTGTCCATCTTATTCCTGTAGACCCATTTAATCCCGATGACATTCTTACCTTTAGTTCTTGGAACAAGCTTCCAGACTTGGCAGTGCTTGAACTGATCAAGTTCTTCTTCCATTGCCATTATCCATGATGTGTCTGAGGTTGCTTCCTCAAAACTATTCTGTTCAACCTGTGATAGAAAAATCAAAAATAAATTCTCATTAGTTGTACCTTTACGAGTTTTGACATCATCCCGAGGATCTCCTATGATTTGGTCCATTGGGTGATCCTTTAAGTGTCTGAGTTCTAAGGTCCTTGCATCTGGAGCTTCTTCAACCATATGTGTGACTTCATCAACGTGAATGGTTTCTTCATCTTGATCATCAACCTCTCCAAATGGGGTTGGAGTGACGATCTTGATGAACTTTTCACCTTTTTCTTCAACTGCCTCATCCAAGTATTATTCTTTTAGCACTGAACCTGCATCTTTAATGAACACACTAGAAGAGTTATCTTGCAGGAAGCTCGTCTCATCAAATACAACAAGAATAGATTCTTCTAAAACCAGAGTTTTTCTATTAAATATCCTATATGCCTTACTATGGCTACTATACCCTACAAAATTACCTTCAAAACTCTTTTCACCAAAATTTGGTAGTGTGATACTTGTCATTGTTAAGGACGAAGCACTTACAGCCAAAGATTCAAAAATAAGAAACAGTCGGTTTCCTTCTCTTTAGAAGTTCGTAAGGTGTCTTATTGTGGTTCTTGTTTATGAGAGCTCGATTTTTCATGTGGCATGTAGTGTTGACGGCTTCAGCCCAGAAGTATTCAGGTAGTGCGACATCACTCAACATGGTCCTGTAGGCCTCTGTGAGTGTTCTACTCCTTCTCTCAGCTAATCCATTTAGTTGAGAAGTACAAGGAGAGGAAAACTCATGAAAGATACCTAAGCTTTCACAAAATTCTATCATGGCCCCAGACTTGAACTCCGTTCCATTATCACTTCTGATTTTGACTACGAAACAGTTGTATTCATTCTGGACCTGCCTGAAAAAATTAGTAAAGATGTCAAAGGTATCTGACTTGTGTTTTGGAAAGAACATTCACGCAAAGCGCGAGTAATCATCAATAATAACCAATGTATAATCCATACCTCCCAAACTTCTAACTTGCAGTGGACTGAACAGGTTCATGTGAAGTAGATGTAAACATCTGTTTGAATCTTTGCCAATAATGTTTTTGAAGGTAGCCCTTGTTTCCCTGCCTTTTACACATGTGTGACAAGATCTATCTTTAGCGCACTTGATAATTAGGGCATCACGTAATAAATTAAGTGAAAATAATTTATTAATAGTTTTGAAATTAATATGTGCTAGTCTCTTGTGCCATTGGTCACAAAGAGATGCACTATCTTTAGCCAAAAAAGCACACTGGTGTAGAAGAGTCTATGCAAATGAAATTCAAATAAAATATATTTCTGCTTCGAGTGCCTAATACAATCATTTCCATATTGTCAACCGATTTTATCAAACATTTATCTGCATGAAATTCTACTACATATTCTTTATCGCAGAGCTGGCTTATGCTTATAAGATTGTGTTACTATCCTTCAACATAAGCCACGTCTGAGAAGGATACACTACCGTTAGAAATCATACCATAGCCTTTAGTAATTTCTCGGTCTGAACTTCCAAAGATGACCTTTGGCCCGTTCAAGACTGGAGAATAATTTTGAAGAAGGCTTCTTGTCCTGGTCATATGCCGAGAGCATCCGCTGTCCAAATACCAGATAGGAGTTTTGGTGGCCTTTGGACGTACCTGCAATCACAAATTAATTTGCCCTTGGAACCCAAACACGCTTGGGCCCTTGGTCTCTAGTTAGAACACTCCTCCTATGAGTATTAGCAATATGAGTGGTCTTTCTCATATTTCTAACTTGAGGAGTTCCAAAGTTTCTGGAATTAAACCAGCAATCAATGACAAAGTGACCAATTTTGCCACAGCACCAACAGTCAAACCTGTTGTATCTTTGCCTAAAATTCTCCTGCTTGACCTTTTGATATTGTGGTCTAGCAGGGGCAGTAGCCTTTGACGAAGAATCTTCATGGTGATGGCAATCACATGTCTTCTTCTCCTTAAGTGGCTTTTCCACAATAGGCTTCACTCTTGGTGCCTTCTTACTGTTATGACCATAATTATAAGGGCCGTAACACTGAAGAGTAATTTCTTCGTAAGGTGCCTTAAAGACACTTTCACCAAAGTTCCGGGGACGAGTCCATCCTTGGTAATAGGACTTGTGCTCTACATAAGTAGGCCTAGCAAAGTGACCATATGACGACTCAAGATCAAACTCGTTCGTTGGAAATATGACCTTCTTAAAAGAAGTCTGGTCTTGAGGAGCCTTCCCCTTTTCTTTGGCCAAAGCCTTCTTGGCCGCCTTATTCTTTCTCTGAGCCTTATTTCTCGTAGAAGATTTACTAGGAGTGTAGCGCCTCCGTTCATCATATGGAATATAACAGTGGGTCCGGCCGGGGCCCCACGCCATATTTCACAGACAAATGACGGAATTACGTGTGAATATCAAAATCTCGTTCTAATCGTATCCTAACTCAGAGAATTCTAGCGCAGCATTTTAAGTTATAAGAACTCAACCACATGAATGTCCACTAAATATATAAACCATACATTTATATATATCACAAGGAATTTATACAAATACACAACGCTCATGGACTTAAGGCCTTACAAGTTACTCTTTACAAATATACAACTTCATACATTGGCATGCAGGCCGGCCACACATGAAATCCAAGAATTCTTCGCACGTCCTTCAAGGGCCTTTAAGCAGCAAGGGCTTCATTCCGATCAATTCAATTCAACCCATCAGCACCTGCAATTAGACATCCACCCCAAGAGCGATAAACAAAGCCACGGTCAACATTAGCTGACTAATTATTACGATCCTACCCCTTACCCGGGGCAGTGGTTCCTTCCCTGTATGCATTGCAGTCATAACACCTACAAATCACAACAAGTGCTCCCAGGCACAACAGTATCACAAACGTCTGCCTACGCAAGATGCTCCGTGTACTCAGGGTACATTGTTGGTGTACCAGATATACTAGTTGCCCACCACCGAGCAGAGGTTTTTAACATGTTGGTTGGCCGGTCCTATTCCACCAACACACATTATGGCGACATTCCGCCCATACCACTCAGAGGTGATAACCTCACAACAAATTTGAGCATTAAGATCAACCCACCATTGTGGTGCAGCAAGCCGGGTCTTCCTCGCATCCTCCCAAGCCTTGCCACCAATCGATCTCCGAAAATAAGCATGGGCAGGTCAGCCTTTTCCCGTGCTCAAACCGTCAGTAGCGCACCACTTGACGCGTGTTGGGTTTCCCTCCTGATTAGCCGCAGCTTTCCACCTCTTGGTGGAGGATTCCATGCATATGCATAAAGAAAGGACTCTGTTTGTCCAAGAAGGAGATCGTTACCCTTGACGATCGCTTTGGAGCCATGATCTAGACGGATGGAAATCACTGCCACGGCTTTGCCTTCACGAATCCTCACTCGGCTCACGATTCAACATGTTGAAGCTCCTCCGGCAGCCGTCTCCCTTCATCTCTTCCTTCCTTACTCTCTCTATCCCTAGCCCTTTAGAAAGAGAATGGCTAAAGAATAATGAAGATTATCTTCTTACTCTCAGCCTTATAACAGCAGGGAAGGGCATGGACCCTTGGATTTAAGATGAAATAAATAAACGGCGTGGACCCGTATGTGTCGAGTTGAGTTCGTCGAAACGTGTCCAGAGAAGGACACAACCAGGGAACACGAACATGTCATGTGGACATGGGTCGGGACACGAGCATGTCCCTACCCGTGTCGAGTATTGAACCGACACTAAAACCATCGTTGACGCTTCGCCCGAAGCAGGACACGGGTAAGGACACGAGCGTGTCCCTACCCGTGTCACTTTTTATATATAAGGGTTGTGAAAACCCTAGCCGTTTTCACTTCTCATTCCAGCCATTTTTCCTGAGAGAAACTTCTGTAGAGAGGGAAAACTACTGGAGCAAGTCTTGGAGGAGAAGATTCGCCGCCGCCGTGAAGGAGAAGATGCCACCGAGGAGAGTTACACGATCCATGGCCGGAAATAGTGGAAATGCCGGAAATGAGATAAGCTTCCTCCTCTCTCCCTTGGTGCTAGATCTGTAGATATCTAGGTGAGATGTCGACTCAAAAGTGTCTTGACTAGCGAGATGGTGATTTCTCTAGGAAGAGGCCGTTCTAGGGCTTGTGCTCATTGGCTAGTTGTGTCTTCAACCTCTCCAACCTTCTATGTGAAGATGGGGGATCGTTTCGTGAAGAATCATGACCTCATGAGGGTGAATAAGGGAGGTGGAATTTCTGATGTGATTGTGGTAGAACGACATGAGGAGAAAGTTGAATCGATTCCATTCATTCCGCCTTATGATGCGTGCAGAATCTATGTTCTGCGCGCAGCGATCTCCTTGGCCATTTTCAGATGTGATATGTCCAGATCTGGGCTTTTGACTAAACACAAAGGTTGAAGTCCTTGAAAATACCTTTCCATCGAGTGGTTGTACAACTTCAGGCGAAGTACGTAGCCACAGGAAAGTCTGAACGAATATGACGTCCGATAAGTTCTGCATGCAGAAATTGTGTTCTGTACGCAGCGGATTTCAAGGCTAATTTAAAGTATGATACTTTTGAATCTGGGATGTGGTCTGAACATAAAAGATGTAGCCCATGGAAAGACCTTTCCATCGAGGGGTTACACGTCTTCACCAAATTCTATAGCTTTGGGAATCGCCGGTCGAAGCTACTGTACAGATTTAGTTTGGACCTAAATTCTGGGTTTAGTATAACATGAATTTGGATTCGGTGGATTCAATGCTGTAATTAATTTGAGGTTTGGGTGAACTCTTTTATGTTAATAATATTAGTTCTATAATTGATGAAGTTTAATAATTGGATCTCATGAAATTGATTTGTGAAGCGAAGCATATTTAAACGAAATGATTTGATAGAAATTGGTAGATTAATATAAATGTGCATCATGTTTACATTGTGTTGAAATTATTTGGAATGACATGTAGGAGGATAATCTATGGCCATGTGAATAACTGTTTAACAGATTGAATTTAGTAGTCCAATGCTCAGAGTGTCGTCCCCCTACGAGTAGCATAGTGGAAGGGTGTAAGTGCGGTGTTGACCATCACTAGTTGGGATTGTGTTGAGATGAGTTAAAGTTGGACTGTTGGGCTTGGTCCTCTGTCTTCATATTCCAGGGCTCCTTCCGTGCCAAGTGAACGGTTGGGTTGTGTCCTCGTGCTTTCTTACGAGGCCCCTTTCGGGTAACACCAGGCCAGTTCGGGGCTCTGTTCTCGGTGCACATCTACCCAAGACCCACACTGGGCCATAGTATGCATGGGCTCCGCTGTTGTGTTCTTAGCATTGAGGTGTACAGAGGCCTAAGTGAAGCAGTGTGGTTGCCTGCTTAGTAGTAGAGATGCCCGCTCTACTGTCATCGCCTGGCCACGATAGTTGATTCCTGAGAGGTTATCTACCTGCTCGAATAGTGGGAACAATAGTCTGTGTCGACATAGCGATTGCATGTGCTTGAACATGGGTGAGTAATTTCATAGCATACATATCATTTCATAACAGTGCACAACAAGATCCTCATCGTATAATTTTGTATGGGCACTCCTATACGATGAGTTACTTTATGCAAATAGACCCTTAACTTATAAGCTTGTATGAGTATACTTATAACTTAAGTTACCTTCCTAATGTAGTTACTTGCTCTTGATGATTGATATATCTCTTATAGAACTGCTAGATTAATTGTTGTTAATCTTATTGTACCATTACCACCTGCTTGTACCAGCTTATACTATTTATTATACTTTGTACCCTTGCTCTTTTCTCCGCCCGGTGCCGAGGAGTCGCCGGGGGAGCGGATTTGAATCCACTTAGTCTTTTCGACTAACAGTTGCTACGTCTTCCTTTTTAGGAGGTCACCCTGCAGGTAGAGCAGCCGTAGACTTTGCAGTAGGACATCCAGGCCAGGACGACGGGGCTTGAAGGGACGGTACCGTCACTGCCGTCAGTTACTGATGTGAGTGTTGAGAAACTCTGAGGTAGCCCTTTTGGGCATTTATTTATTGTACTCTGATATATTGTAGAAGCATATTTTAGCTTCTCTATTTTGATGTACATTGGACTTATATACTTTGTGTGGATTTGACTTCTCTTTATTATCTTTGGTTGGGTTGGCATATATATTGATATTGGTTGTAGCCGACAGAATAGGAGTCTTGTGGTACTGGTTAGCCCGTGTGCTAATGCTACCGCAAGGCGGTTGTTCTGGGCATAAGACCCCCTTCATGCCATGTTTTGGGATCTGGGAGGGGGGTCTTATAAATGGTATCAGTTTGCCACGATCCTCAACTAAAGAAGTCATTCAACAATGGTACCACCCCCATTCGATTAGTCAGTTTGGGGACAAACTGACTTAGTGCAAGCAGTGGTGTGCCCATATGTAATTCGCACTAAGTTTGTCCAACTTTGACCTTAAGATTAGACAACTTGACCATACGTTTGTGTTTTTCGTGTAGATTCCAGTGCACGTTGAGCCGATGGGGGGCACTCCTGCCGCTTCCATGCCCACTCAATTCCAACAATTTGAGTTGGGATAGACGCTCACCGACATCCTGGATGCCTTTAGGGAGCAGCATCCTCCGGTGCAACAACAGGCTCTGGGCTCTAACTGGTTGAGCACCTTTCGGGCCCTCTCCCCTCCCGCCTACCTCGGGACGGAGTCAGCCGTGCGCATGGCGGAATGGCTTGACACAGTGCAGGAGTTCTTGGCAGGGATTCGTTGCCCAACCAGCATGGCTGTGACGTTGGAGGTGTCCATCTTGGAACTACATGCTAAGAGGTGGTGGAAGTCCCTCATGGGATACACATTCCAAGGACAGGTCTATACAGAGATAAGATGGTCCGAGTTCTCGGGTGTCTTCTTGGAGCACTTCATTCTCACATCCGCTCGAAATGAATTCGAAGAGAGGTTTCTTCTGCGGAAGCAAGGATCAAAATCAGTCACGGAATATCAGCGAGAGTTCCAACATTTTGCGAGATTCGCGGACTCATATGATTTGGATGATAGAGGATATGCCAAGCGCTTCTACAAAGGGCTGCGTGATCCCCTTAGGTAGGCCCTTTTGTTTATAGCGGATTCTAGCTTGGCGGAGATAATCAACATGGCGAAGAGATTGGAGGCGGACCACTTGAGTAGTGGTAAGAGACCTACGGAGGGCGTGATAAAATCTGGCCCAAGCAACAGAAGAAGGCGGGACTTTAGAGGAGGAAGAGGACATCCAAGAGGTGGAGGACATTTCCAAAGAGATTTTAGAGTGGAGCACCCAATTCCGCAGCCGCCCGCATCGTGTCCACCACCACAGCCTCAACAATTTCATCAACCTGAGGGGCATTATGGGTGGGTGTGCTTCGAATGCAACCAGCCGGGCCATATTTGAAGTTTCTGCCCGCGGTTGTTTGGGAATGTCCCTCCTGCACTCCCTCTGGCGGCTCCTCGAGGATGGGGTCACATGCGCGGTCGAGGACGAGGACCACGAGGAGGAAACCCTGGTCCTGCCCGAGATCAAGTATACGCGCTGAACATGACACAAGAACGGAATCCCCAGGATGTGATTGCAGGTATGTTGCAGTTAGATTTCACATTTTCATTGTTTAACTTAACTTGCTTAAAACATACTAGACACCTACTGTTTAGTTTTGGTTATTGGTACTTAGGCACCGTGGTATTCGGCGGGAAGACGGCCTATACACTATTCGATACCGGTGCCTCACACTCTTTTGTGTCTGAGGAATTCATTAAAGACATGGAAGGTGTACAATACTTTATTGGTATAGCTCGACGAGTACGCCTCCCGGACGGCTCTGAAATGATCGCAACCGCCAATTGCGAATTCAAGATACTTATTGAGGGAAAGGCCTTTGATACGCGTGCCATAGTCTCGAGGATGCTAGAGTTTTATCTCATTTTGGGCATGGCGTGGTTGAACTGGCACTTTGCAAGGATTGACTGTGCAGAGAAATGAATCTACTTGAGATATGGAGACACCAACGTCATCTTTCAAGGTATTAGCTTTGCACCTCGTATGTTGTTATCTTCATTTCAGGCTGTAAAAGCCCATATGTTGGGGGATGAAGTCTTCATGATCTGTTTCGAGTTTAAGGAGGTAGTATTCAATATAAAAGATGTACGGGTAGTGCGGGACTTCCCCGAGGTATTTCTTGAGAAACTGCCAGGATTACCCCCGCATAGAGAAGTTGATTTTCAAATTAATCTAGTACCGGGTGCCAAGCCTGTATCCAGGGCCCCCTACCGAATGGCCCTGAAGGAACTCACAGAGTTTGGAGTTCAACTGCAAGAACTGGTGGAGTCAGGGTTCGTTCGCCCCAGCTCGTCTCCCTGGGGAGCCCCTGTATTGTTCATCAAGAAGAAGGATGTAACCCTGCATTTATGCATAGACTATCGGGAACTCAATCATCTTATGGTGTGGAACACCTATCCGCTACCCTAGATCGAGGAGTTGTAAGATCAAATGGTTGGAGATCATTGGTTTTCTAAGTTGGATTTATGCTCGGGATATTATCAGTTGAGGATACAAGAGGAGGACATCCAGAAAATGCCCTTTAGTTCAAGATATGGACTGTACGAGTTCACTGTAATGCCGTTGGGCTCACAAATGCCCCTTCGACCTTCATGAGCCTGATGAACAAGGTGTTTGAACCTTACTTGGATATCTTCTTCATTGTTTTCATCGATGACATCTTGGTTTACTCAAAGATGGAGCAGGAGCATGTTGAGCACTTGACTGTGAGGAGCTTCCTTGGACTTGCCGGTTATTACCGTAAGTTCGTAAAAGGGTTCTCAAAGATTGCCCTCCCTCTTACTTACTTAACAAAGAAAGGTATGCCATTTGAGTGGACACCCCAGTGCGAAGCGGTGTTCCAAGAGCTGAAGGATAGACTTACCTCCGCCCCCACCCTAGCAGTTCCGTCTGGGAAGGAAGGATTTCAAGTCTACACTGACGCGTCATATTAAGGGATGGGAGCGGTGTTGATGCAGCACAGACACGTAATTTCCCATGCTTCAAGATAGTTGAAGAAGCATGAAATCAATTACCCGGTTCATGATTTGGAATTGGGAGCAGTGATGTTCGCCTTGAAGGTTTGGAGGAACTATCTATACAGCGTCCACTGCGAGATCTATTCAAACCATAAAAACTTAAAGTACATTCAAACACAGAAGGAGTTGAACCTGAGACAACGGCGATGGTTAGAGTTTCTACGCGATTATGAGTTCACTTTGAACTATCATCCCGGAAAGGCGAACTCGGTGGCCGATGCATTGAGCAGAAAGGTACCAGACTCTAGCTTAGAGTCTCAGATGATGAGTATGGAGTTGGCTCAGATGATTGAAGAGATGGATATTACTTTGATATATAAGGCTCGTTCGGCAGAGTATACGGAGTAATTGGTAACCATGAGCATAGTCTGTGATATCCGGTATCGAATCCAGGCGGAGCAAGGAAGGGATGCGGCTCTGGCCCCGACAATCAAGGCAATCGAAGATGGGACTACTGATGAGTATACACTAAAAGACGGCCTCGTTTATTTCCGCGTCCGGCTCTACATTCCCAAGGGCGGTAAAATCTGGGAGGATATCTTTAGAGAGGCACATTGCTCTCAGTATTCAGTGCACCCAGTATTGCCAAGATGTACGCCTGCCTACCGAAGACCATGTGTTGGCCGGGAATGAAGAAGGATGTCAGATATTTTGTTACACACTGCGAAGCCTGTCAAAGGGTGAAGGCGGAATGCAAGAACCCTGGTGGTTTGCTACAGTCGTTGCCCATCCCCGAGTGGAAGTTCGAGGATATCTCTATGGACTTTGTCCATGGGTTACCTCGCTCATGCTCATGGAATGATTTGGTGTGGGTGATCGTGGATCGACTGACGAAAGTAGCTCGGTTCATCCCTATGAAGAAAGAGGCTCAAGTGGATGTCTTGGTACGCCTCTTTGTGGAGCAGTTCGTACGGTATCATGGCGTGCCTAAGATAATCGTTTTTGACCGGGATGGTCATTTCACCTCAAAGGAATGGAAGGCGGTACAGGCGTATTTGGGTTCGTACCTTACCTTTAGCACCGCGTTTCATCCTCAGACGTACAGACAGTCTGAGAGGACCATTAGAACACTGGAAGATTTGTTGAGATTATGTGTGTTGGATAGAGGAGAGCCGTGGGAAAGGATCCTACCACTAGTAGAATTCTCCTACAACAACAATCATCAAGCTAGCATCGACATGGTTCCCCATGAAGCTCTTTACGGAAGGTATAGAACCCCCTTGTCTTGGGTGCAAGATGAAGACCCGAAGGCTTTGTGAATTGAGTATATTGATGATACCGATGTGGTGGTTAGACTAATACGGGATCGCATGTTGGATGCTCAAAATCAATAGGCGAAGTATTACAATGCAAAGCACCGGGTGGTGGAATTTCAAGTGGGTGATAAAGCGTTTCTGAAGATTCGGCCGATGCATGGAGTGTCACGGGTGCGTGGTGTGAAAAAGCTCAGCCCAAGGTACGTTGGGCTATACAATGTATTGGAAAGGATTGGCCCGTTGGCCTATCGGTTAGAGTTACCGCCAGAGCTAGAGAATCTCCACGACGCGTTCCATGTGTCGTCGTTTCGAAAGGCGTTGTTGCGGCCCGATCAATATATACCTAATACTGATGATGCATTGGCGACTGATAGGTCTGTACGACTAGAGCCGGTGCAGATCGTAGACAACGAGACAAGAATATTGCGCTGCAAAAGTGTTCCTTTGGTAAAGGTGCTATGGTCTAATCATGGGAAGGAGGATTATACATGGGTGCCGGTGGACTTGATGTAAAAACGCTACCAGGAATTATTTCCTCGAGGTAAATTTTATTTAAAAGCATATTTTATCTTCTGTCATGCTTTTCTCCCATAGCCTTAGCCTGATTTCGGGGACAAAATATTTTATTTTATTTATAGGATTTGTAACGTCCTGATTCGCACTAGGCCCCTCGTGAGCATTTTGAGTCAGGAGAGCTGACTTGGGCTCAGGGGAGTGCGGGAAATTGGGCTGCACTTGTAAATAGGAGTAGAAATCAGTCAAGCATAGGACACGGGTAGAGACACGGGCGTGTCCCTACCCGTGTGGGAGGGGCCAGCTCTCGAGTCAACGACTCGAATATGTCCAGAGAAGGACACATGTAGTGACACGGGCATGTCAATACTCGTGTGACGTGACACAGGTAGAGACACGGGCATGTCCCTACCCATGTGTGTGTCGAGATCGACGAAGTGTGTCGAGATCGAAGAAGTGTATCTTGTGCAGTAACATGGGTAGAGACATGGTGTGTCCATACCCGTGTGTGTCGAGTTGAACTCGACGAAGCTTGTTGAGATCGACGAAGCGTGTCGAGATCGACGAAGTTTATGGCACGGGTAGCGACACGGGCGTGTCCCTACCCGTGTGTGTCTAGTTGAGTTCATCGAGACATGTCCAGAGAAGGATATGGCCAGGGAACACGGCCGTGTCATGTGGACATGGGTCGGGACACGGGCGTGTCCCTACCCGTGTCAAGTATTGAACCGACACTAAAACCGTCATTGAAGCTTCGCCCGAAGCAGGACACGGGTAAGGACACGGGCGTGTCCCTACCCTTGTCACATTTCATATATAAGGGTTGTGAAAACCCTAGCCATTTTCACTCCTCATTCCAGCCATTTTTCCTGAGAGAAACTTCTGTAGAGAGGGAAACTGCTTGAGCAAGTCTTGGAGGAGAAGATCCGCCTCCACCGTGAAGGAGAAGATGCCGTCGAGGAGAGTTACACGATCCATGGCCGGAAATAGTGTAAATACCGGAAATGAGGTGACCTTCCTCCCCTCTCCCTTGGTGCTAGATATGTAGATATCTAGGTGATATGTCGACTCAAAAGAGTCTTAACTAGCGAGATGGTGATTTCTCTATGAAGAGGCCGTTCTAGGGCTTGTGCTCTGTGGCTAGTTGTGTATTCAACCTCTCCAACCTTCTTTGTGAATATGGGGGATGGTTTTGTGAAGAATCATGGCCTCATGAGGGTGAATAAGGGAGGTGGAATTTTTGATGTGATTATGGTAGATCGACTTCAGGAGAAAGATGAACCGATGACGTTCATTCTGCCTTATGATGCGTGTAGAATCTGTGTTCTGTGCGCAGCGATCTCCTTGGACATTTTCAGATGTTATATATCCAGATCTGGCTTTCGACTAAACACGAAAGTTGAAGTCCTTGAAAGTACCTTTCCAACGGGTGGTTGCACGACTTCAGGCGAAGTTTGTAGCCATAGGAAAGTCTGAACGAATATGACATGCAATAAGTCTTGCATGCAGAAATTATGTTCTGTACGCAGCGGACTTCAAAGCTGATTTCAAGTATGATACTTTTGAATCTAGGATGTAGTCTGAACATAAAAGTTGTAGCCCATGGAAAGACCTTTCCATCAATGGGTTACACATCTTCAACGGATTCCGGTAGCTTCAGGAATCCCCAGTCGAAACTGCTTTCCAGATTTAGTCTGCACCTAAATTCTTGGTTTAGTATAACATGAATTTGGATTCGGTGTATTCAATGCTCCAATTAATTTGAGGTTTAGGTGAACTCTTTTATGTTAATCATCTTAGTTCTATAATTGATGAAGTTTAATAATTGGATCTCATGAAATTGATTTGTGAAGCGAAGCATACTTAAACGAAATGATTTGATAGAAATTGGTAGACTAATATAAATGTGCATCATGTTTACATTGTGTTGAAATCATTTGGAATGACATGTAGGAGGATAATCTATGGCCATGTGAATAACTGTTTAACAGATTGAATTTAGTAGTCCAATGCTCAGAGTGTCGTCCCCCTACGGGTATCATTGTGGAAGGGTGTAAGTGCAGTGTTGACTTTCACTAGTTGGGATTGCGTTGAGATAAGTTAAAGTCGGACGGTTAGGCTTGGTCCTCGGAGTTCAAGTCCAGGGGCTCCTTTCGTGCCAAGTGAATGGTTGGGCCGTGTCGACGTGCTTTCTTTCGAGGCCCCTTCCGGGTCACACCAGGCCAGTTCGGGGTTGTGTTCTCGGTGCACATCTACCCGAGACCCCCGCTGGGCCATAGTATGCATGGGCTCCGCTATTGTGTTCTTAGAATTGAGGCATACAAAGGCCTAAGTGAAGCAGTGTGGATGCCCGCTTAGTGGTAGAAATGCCCGCTCTACTGTCAACTCCTGTCCACGGCGGTTGATGTCTGAGATGTTAGCTACCTGCTCGAATAGTGGGAACTATAGTCTATGTCGATATAGCGATTGCATGTGCTTGAACATGGGTGAGTCATTTCATAGCATACATATCATTTCATAACATTGCACAACAAGATCCTCATCGTATAATTTTTATAAGCACTCCTATACGATGAGTTACTTTATGCAAACAGACCCTTAACTTATAAGTTTGTATGAGCATACTTATAAGTTAAGTTACCTTCCTGATGTAGTTACTTGCTCTTGATGATTGATATATCTCTTGTAGAACTGCTAGATTAATTGTTGTTATTCTTATTGTACCATTACCACCTGCTTGTACCTGCTTATACTATTTATTATACATTGTACCCTTGCTCTTTTCTCAGCTCGGTGCCGAGGAGTCGCCGGGGGAGCGGATGTGAAGCCACTTAGTCTTTTCGACTAATAGTTGCTACGTCTTCCTTTTTAGGAGGTCACCCCACAGGTAGATCAGCCGCAGTCTTTACAGCAGGATAGCCAAGACAGGACGACAGGGTCTGAAGGGACGGTAGCGTCGCTATCGTCAGTTACAGATGTGAGTGTTGAGCGACTCTGATGTAGCCCTTTTGCGCGTTTATTAGCTGTACTCTGATATACTGTAGAAACATGTTTTAGCTTCTCTATTTTGATGTACTTTGGACTTATATACTTTGTGTGGATTTGACTTCTCTTTATTATATTTGGTTGGGTTGGCATATATATATATATATTGATATTAATTGTAGCTGGCAGAATAGGCATCTTGTGGTACTGGTTAGCCCGTGTGCGAATGCTACCGCAAGGCGGCTGTTCTGGTCATAAGACCACCTTCGTGCCATGTTTTGGGATCCGGGAGGGTTGTCTTATAGCACGCACGCCTCGAGAGATACAGATGTTAAATCTCCCGGATTGGATTGAAATCCAAAAGAGGGGTTTAAAGCGTAACACGAGCTTTAGGTCTCTGATTAGACGAGAGTTTGGTCGGACCTTCCTAAACTTATGTGGGCACGGCTTCGAGAGAAGCGTGTTAATGCTTATGGGACCTCCACGGTCAAGGTCTTTTACCTTATTAAGTTTGGGTTTATTATCACATTTTTTTTATCAAATTTAGCAGAGGTGTTTCTCGATCGAGTGCTTTTCTTTATCAATCGTCTCAACCCCTCGTTGCAATCGCTTTTAGAAGCTCTTTTTTAACCGTAAGCATTTCTCTTCTTGGCTTAATATTTCTTTTCTTAATCGCATTTTGCTTTCTCTTAAACCCTAAAAAAATCTCTCGATAAGATAATAGTTTTCACGTGAATAAGATTACTCAATGGTTCCCAGATTTTAATACGAGACTTGTGTCCCCTAGCTACATTTCGATAGGTATACTTGCCTCGTTGGATTGCTAGTTCGGTTTTATTATCTTTGTGAATATCGTTTCACCAAGTTTTTGGTGTTGTTCACGAGGAGCAACTTTTGTTGATAATTCAAAAACACGAACCTATTACTTTTATCACTTCTCTTTCTCACCCTCCTTCTTTAAAAAAAATTAAAAATTCAAAAAAATATTATCGCTCTTAATAAAAACCCACATCATAATTTTACTACACCACCTAACTCTATCGAAAAGGGAAAAGTGGCTATAAATGCCACTATCTTGTCTAGTACCTTGCGAACCATTCACTGGGTAGCCCTTGGGAAGTTCGGGAGTTAAAACATAAAAAAAAACTATTTCAAAAAAATTTATTAACTCTTGTTCTGGTTTATCTTATTTCTCTTTCTTCATCTTCTCTTCTTCTAGTTCGTGACCTGCGGGAATCCGTCAGTTATTTTGGACTTGGATCACGAAATTGAGCGTACTCTTCAGAGAAGATCGCGATTTCAAGGCCCTACTCTCCAAATATAGGTTGATGATTCCGAGTCATTTTCTACCTTAAGAATGGAAGAACCCCACGTAGAGCAAGTCGTGCATAGACCTATGCCCTATTATGCACCACCGAATCTAGAGGGTAAAGAATCAAGCATAGTTTGCCCTTCTATAGCTAATAATAATTTTGAACTTAAGCCTATCATAATTCAAATGGTGTAGTAGTATGTGCAATTTGACGGACTTCAAGATGAAGATCTGAACGTGCATATAGCAAGCTTTCTTGAGATTTGTGACACCTTTAAAATCAATGGTGTTACAAATGATGCTATTAGGCTAAGACTCTTCCCTTTCTCCTTAAGAACCGAGGCTAAACAATGGCTGAGCACTCTACCAAAAAACAACATCACCACCTTCGATCAACTAACCTAAATATTTCTGGCGAAGTATATTCCGCCAGCTAAAACCGCAAAACTTAGGAACGATATTAGTGCCTTAGGAACTAATCCTCCCATCAAACTGGTAAGACTAGGATAGCATTTATGGTCACTAGAAAAATGGGAGCTCTTCTTGTATGAATATAAGTGTATCTTATAATGGAGGGAGAAAGGACTTGGGTGTGAGTGCACTGAAGGCTCCCCAAAATGAAATCCAAATGGCCCATCATAGACCATTTGTATTTGGTGCTCCAGCCCCCAAACTCGAGGATAAGGTAGTGACCTATTCTCAGGTCCTTCCAGCAATAACTCAGACCAAAGGTAAGTCAGTCATTAAGCCTGACTTGGCTCTCTGATTTCATCAACAACTTGTCTACTACAAAGAAGATTGATGTTGGAGGGACTCAGAGTAAGCAAAGTACATCTACTGGCAGACTCACTTTTAGCCAGATTCTTGCTGAAAGAAATAAGAAAAATGTTGATGCTCTCCCTTATGAACAGATAGCAGCTGACATCTTGCACTCCACAAGGGGTGTTCAGAAGAGGAGATACAACATTCATGAATGTTGGTGTAGTGGTAAAGTGGGACACTTTTCTATAGATTGTGGTCATAAGCATAGTGTGACAAGGGTAAGGGTGTGTCTTACTGTCAGGAGTACTGCAGGTAGACATGTTCAGTTTCAAGCTAACAAGAACCAAGGACCGAATCCATTTTGGGGTCCTAAGGTAAACTAAACTGTGTTTGCAAGATAGTATAAGTACCCATGCACCAATATGGTAAAGAAACAGGTCTTGAAAGAGGGTGTGATGCTCGATAATTGAATGTGTAGTATATACTTATGATATTATACTTGATGAATACGTGATGAACTAATATAGATTTTTTGAAAGCTTGATAATAAGAAGGAATCAGATGAGCTAGATCTCATGGCCCTGAAATATGCTGAATAGTGATCTTAAGTATTTGATGTGATAAGTTATATAGTCCACTGCTTAGAGTGTGTCTCCCAACGGGTAGCAATGTGGGATTGTATGTTGTGTGAGGTGGCTTACAAACTATGTTGATGGTGAACCCTGAAATACCTTGGGGCACCAGAATATGAAAGTGTGTAAGTGCATGAATTTGACCGCACTAGATTTTTAATGATGAAAAGAGACTATTGGTGGTTGGGCTTGGTACTCGGTGCTCATTCTCGAGGCTCCTTCTGCATCGAGTGGATTGTTGGGCTTGGTCCTCTAGTGGCTCCCATAGGCTCCTTCCGTGCCACGATGATGTGAAACTGTATGTAGTGTGAGTAAAAATTCTGTGTCATAATCCTGGGTTTAGGATAGTGTGGCAGGTCTACGATCTCGTCAGTCATCACACCAACAGGAGTTGATGGATCGACCATGGGTGGTTGTGTTTGGTCCTCAGAGCTCATTCCCGGGGCTCCTTCCGTGATAAGTGGACAGTCGGGCTTGGTCCTTTGGTGATACACTCCCATAGGCTCCTTTCGTGCCACGATGATAGGCCAGTTGGTCTTGGTCCTCGGTGCACAATTAGCCGAGGATCCTTCTAAGCCGTAATATGCATGTGAGCTCCACTTTTATGTTGTTAGCGTTGAGGCGTATGAAGGCCTACACATGGTAGTGTGGATGCCTGCCTAGTAGTGGAAAAGCCAGCTCCACTATCACCGTCTGACCATGATGGGTGATGCCTGATAGTTTAGCTACCTGCTTGAAAATTGGGAACTATAAGTCTATGTAGAAATAGTAGTTGTATGTGCATGCGCGTGAGTGAGTCATTGCATTGCATTCATGTAATCACATTATATTACATGCACAATATCCTTATCGTATAAGTTTGTATTGTAACTCTTATACGATGATTTACTTTACTATTAGTCAATTCTTAACTTATATGTCTGTATGGGCATTCATATAAGTTAATTTACTTTCTTTTGTAGATTTAGATTATATACTACTATAGATGATAGAACTACTAAGTTGTTGATATGCTCACTTGATGCAAATACTGAGATACAATGATATTGTTTACTCCTATACCACCTGCTGTTCTATCGTTTATATAATTATATTGTACCCTTGTTCATTTCTCCGCTCGGTACTGAGGAGTCGCCGGGGGAGCGGATATGATAGCCACTTAGTCTTTATGACTAATGGTTGCTACATCTTCCTTTTTAGGAGGGAACCCCGCAGATAGAGCAGCAACAGGTTACGCATGAGGGCAGCCAAGCCAGGATGATAGGGCATGATGTGACGGTGTCATCGTTGTCGTCGGTGACTGATGTGACTATTATGTAGAGTCCCATTTTGTATTCGTTTGGCATTTATATACTCTAATATTGTAGAAGCCATGGTTTCTTCTTATTTCTATTATATTGTGGACTTATACGCTAATGCGCATTTTGACTTCTGTATTATATTATTTATGTTGGGTTGGCATGAATGATATGTTTAGCAGCCGGGATAGGCATCTTGTAGTACAGGTTAGCCCGTGAGCTATCGCTACTGTATGGTGGATGTTTTGGGCATAAGACTCCCCTCGTGTCGTGTTTGTGTTTCGGTAGGGGTGTCTTACAAATGGAATTAGCTTGCTATAATCCTGAACTGAAGAAGTCATTGAACAATGGTGCCACCCCCATTTAATTAGTTAGTTTGGGGACAAACTGACTTAGCGGAAGCAGTGGTGTGCCCATATGTAATTCACACTAAGTATGTCCAATTTTGACCCTACGTTTAGCCAACATGACCATAGGTTTGCACGTTGCATGTAGATACTAGCCCAAGTAGATCCAGTAGGGGGCACACTCGCCCCTTCCTTACTCACACAGTTCCAACAAAAAGGGCTGGGACAGACACTCATGGCTATTCTAGACACCTTTAGGTCCCAACAAGCCCCATTGTAGCAACAGGCTCAGGGCTCAATCTGGTTGAGCACTTTTCGAGCACTCTCCCCTCCTACCTATCTTGGGATAGAGTCGGCCTTGCTGACACGCCCTGTGACACGCCCGTGTCACAGGCTGTGTCCCTTAAGCGGTTCACGAACCTCCTTACCCAGAACAGGACACGACCATGTGGCACGCCCGTGTCACATGGCTGACATGCCCATGTCACACAGTATACGCCCGTGTGGCATGGCGTGTCCCTCAGATAGCACACCATTATCACAACCCGAGCGGGACACGGCATGGGACACGCCCGTGTACTAAGCCGTGCACCCCAAGACACACCCGTGTCCACCAGCACACATCCCTAGCTGATCCAGAGAATGACACCACCATGTGACATGGTCGTTTCACAGGCCATGTACGCAACTTGACTTGTCGCTCGATGATCGTCGAGCGCAGTTCATCGACCAAAGGGGGACACGCCCTTTGACACGCCTGTATCGCAGGTCGTGTTCCCTCTCGAGAACTTCTTGAGTACATTTCATCGAGCACTCGACAATCTGCTCAACTCGAGCAGGACACGCCCTTGGACATGCCCGTATCCCAGGCCGTATCACCCAATATGAACCCAATTTGGGATTTGGGGTGTTACAACCCTCCCCTCCAGCAAAATTTCGTCCCAAAATTTTACTCAGCTATAGACATTCATATAACCACTTCTCGTTGCATCATGATCAAACGATCACCTTGATAAAATGATCCGGGTAGAGCTCAGAGGTCGCAGCTTGCCTTGCCCCATGGTATCGCACAAAACAAGTCATTACAATGTCATACATACACACATACATAAAAAACATAACATACATACCTATATCCAACATATTCGTATCTTTTACCCCAGATATACATCCATCAACAGAACCATCCTTTTATTACACCTTGACCGAATGATCACCTGGATGAAGCAGGGTGTAAACAAACATCAAATCGTTCATTCCTACATACAACATCTATTTACATCACCAAAGTAACACAATTCCCGTTTCCATTTTACTTCCGCTCATCCGCATCTCGCATAAGTCACTTTATAGCCTCTTGTATTTCCAAACTAAACACCCGAGGCTGCTATACTTCACCGATTGAGCTTTGTGGTTCCTTCAATTCAAGATTGTATACTCGCGGTTGCGTCCGGGATGCAGATGACTCTGCCACTTCCTTACCCTTTTCCTCATAAGACGCACCTATCTTTTTCTCACCTCTTGACGGGCCACTCCAACAATTACGGGCTATATGTCCCTTCTTCCCGCAATGAAAACATGTACGTGTCTTAACACGTCCTTGTCCGTAGGTTGCTCCCGAAGAAACACTCGAAGGAGTTGGTTCAGCAGGCCTAAACCTCTTCTTATCTTGTCTCCTAAACTTAGACTGTTCCGACTGTGGAACTTTGAATTCTGACTTCTCCACTGCCGAGGTTTCTTATCTTGCACCCATTTCATATCTTTCTCCAGCGCATGGGCTATGTCTACCAACGCTTGGAAGCCTTGGTTCACCGAACTTAGGAGTGCCAACCTCAACTCATCACGCAGTCTCTCATAAAACCTATTCATTTTTTGTGCCTCCTCAGCAAAAGTACACCCCGCATAGCGACCCAGCCTAGTAAACTCATGCAGGTACGTATCAATATCACTCTCACCCTGCACCAGACATTGGAACTCATTTTCAATAGCAATTCGCTGCGACATTGGCAAATATTTGGCCAAAAATAATCGTGAGAATTCTTCGATCGATATCTCTTCCAATCCTCGACTTGCCAACTAGTGCAATTCCACTTCATTCCACCAAAGTCTCGCATCACCTTCCAATAGAAAGGTGGCTAAAGTAACTTTTTGCGCCTCTGCAGTCCTGATTGTTGTCAGGATCCTTTTCACTCTTGCATGCCAATCTTCCACCTGCGTTGGGGAACCCGTTCCTCCAAACGTAAGTGGATGAAACTCCATAAACTGCTTTAGTTGCTCATCGGCTGCTTGCTCATCAACCACAACTTCAACACACTCTTGCATTGCACCAAGCCGTACTGACACCCCTGTGGGCCTTGCCTGCCCAGTAGGCTGTGTATGTAACACTGGGAGCATTGACTCAGTCACCACATGTATGGTCTCCACCGAGGGAGGTGTAGGCGCCTCAGCTGGTGCCGCACTCTCATCAGAATGCTGGGGCTCAGACTATCCAACACCACTCCTCGTCACCTATCAATGTACAAAGCACCAATTACGTCCAGTCCATAACGACAAACATACATTGACTACACGCTCAGGCTAATTCCTAGTGGACATTCTTGAGTTCAATTATGTTCACCCTCCCACAAATCTCAAACCTGGCTTTGATACCACTTTGTAGCGTCTCCGTTCATCATATGGAATATAATAGTGGGTCTGGCCGGGGCCCCATGCTATATTTCACAGACAAACAGCAAAATTACGTGTGAATATAAAAATCTCGTTCTACTTGTATCCTAACTCAGAGCATTCTAGCGCAGCATTTTAAGTTATAAGAACTCAACCGCATGAATGTCCACTAAATATATAAACCATACATATATATATCACCAGGAATATATACAAATACACAATGCTCATGGACTTAAGGCCTTACAAGTTACTCTTTACAAATATACAGCTTCATACATCGGCACGCAGGCTGGCCACACATGAAATCCAAGAATTATTCGCACGACCTTCAAGGGCCTTTAAGCAGCAAGGTTTTCGTTCCGCTCAATTCAATTCAACCCATCAGCACCTGCAATTAGAGATCCCCCCAAGAGCTTTAAACAAAGCAACGGTCAGCATTAGCTGACCAATTATAACGACCCTACGACTTACCTGGGGCAGTGGTTCCTTCCCTGTATGCATTGCAGTCATAACACCTACCAATCACAACAAGTGCTCGCAGGCATAACAGTATCACAAACGCCGGCCTCCGCCAGAATATCCCTGCACTCAGGGCACATTATTGGTGTATCGGATATACCAGTTGCCCACCACCGAGCATAGGTTTTTAACATGTTTGTTGGCCGGTCCTAGTCCACCAACACGAATGCTGGCGACATTCTGCCCATACCACTCAGAGGTTCTAACCTCACGGCAAACTTGAGCATTAAGATCGACCCACCATTATGGTGCAGCAAGCCGGGTGTGCCTCGCATCCTCCCAAGTCTTGCCACCAATCAATCTCCCAAAACAACAAGGGGCAGGTCAGCGTTTTCCCGTGCTCAAACCGTCAGTAGCGCACCACTTGACGCGGGTCGTCTTTCCCTCCTGATTAGCTGCAGCTTTCCACTCTCTCATAGCAAATAGCGCTCACACCATAATGAGCTTACGCAAAGCATCCAAGATTAGCAAACAGCTCACACAAAGCTCATAACAAAATGAGCTTACTTTCACAATTCACACGTATTCATACAATACAAGGAGTCTTCTCCGGTTCACACATAACCATCACCAATCCAGACTAACCATCCGGATGGGCTTCAAACAGCATGCCTATGCCGTACTACACACTTTCGGCTCTAGATGCAGACTCAACCTGGAATCTCTTACGCTTTCCACCTCTTGGTGGAGGATTCCATGCATATGCATAAAGAAAGGACTTCGTTTGTCCAAGAAGGAGATCGTTACCATTGACGATCGCTTTGGAGCCATGATCTAGCCGGATGGAAATCACCGCCACGGCTTTGCCTCCACGAATATGCACTCGGCTCACGATTTAGCACGCTGAAGCTCCTCCGGCAGCCATCTCCCTTCTTCTCTTCCTTCCTTACTCTCTCTCTCCATATCCATTTAGAAAGAGAATGTCTAAAGAAGAATGAAGATTATCTTCTTACTCTCAGCCTTATAATAGCAGGGAAGGGCCTGGATCCTTGGATCCAAGATGAAAGAAATGAACGACCACGATTTGCCCAGAAATCTCCAATTTTGGGCTGACATGCCCTGTGATATGTGACACGCCCGTGTCACATGCCGTGTCCCTTAAGCGGTGCACGAACCGCCTTACCCAGAACAGGACACGGCCATGTGACACACTCGTGTCACATGGCTGACACGCCCGTGTCACACAATACACGCCCATGTGGCATTGCGTGTCGCTCAGATAGCACACCACTATCACAACCCGAGCGGGGCACGACATGGGACACGCTCGTGTCCCAGGCCGTGTAACCTAAGACACACCTGTGTCCACTAGCACACATCCGTGGCTGATCCAGAGAAGCACACGGCCATGTCAAACGCCCGTGACACGGGCCGTGTACGCAACTTGACTTGCCGCTCGACGATCGTCGAGCACAGTTTGTCGACCAGAGGAGGACACACACTCTAACACGCCCATATTACAGGGCGTGTTCCCTCTCGAGAACTTCTCAAGTGAATTATGTCGAGCACTCAACAAGCTGCTCAACCCGAGCAGGACACGCCCTGGGACACGCCCGTGTCCCATGCCATGTCACCCAACCTGAACCCAAATTGGGATTTGGGGTGTTACAAGGAGCATCAACATGGCCTAGGCCAGCACCTTTGGCCTGAGCTGAGAATTCAGCAACGAAAGGAAGTACATTCCTGGGCTTTGAGAAACATTCAACAAGTTTCTTTTCTGCTTCAAGTTGTGCTTCCAGTTCTTTTATGATCTTCTCCTTCAGAACTAGGTGCTCGAGAGCCTTATTGTATTCTTCAATGGCAGCATTAAAGTTCTCTCTGAGTGAGTCCATCTTGGTGACTTCCTCTCTCAAAGTGCTCTCTTCAGCCTTGAGAGACTTTATCTCTTTGGCTTGAGTTTTCATGACTCTTCGACATTTGTCATAAGCCTTGATCCACTCTTTGTATTGGGCCATGAGTTCAGAATCATCGTCAGAAGAGCTGTCCTTATGATTAGGATCAGAAACATCAGATTCAGATAGAGGAGTATGAGAATTTACCGTCCCAGTGAACTGGGATTCTTGTTCATCATCAGTTGGAGCCATTAGCCCGAAGTAGACTTCCTCTTCTTCACTTGACTCAGATGAGTCAGAGTCGCTAAGAGTCTTGCCCTTCTTGGCTATGAGGCTCCTTTCTGTTCTCTACTTATTGTATGAATATTTCTTTTCCTCTCTCTTTCCACCCTCCTTTTTCTTGTGAGGGCAATCAACAATGATGTGACCTGGCTTATTGTAACAGTAGCAAACTATGTCAGAAGAAATATGTTTATTCTATTTCGTTTGATATCTGTCATGGCTGCTTGAGCCTTTTCTGTATCTATCACCATCATGACGTGATCTTCTATGTGAGGCATCCTTGCATCTCCATTGCTTCTTCTTGTTCAAGAATTTCTTGAACTGCCTTGAGAGTAGAGAAAACTCTCCTTCAGATAATTATGAGCCTGAGGTGCTTGACTCTGAAGTTTCTTCATCAATATCTTCCTGTGCAGGAGTACGTGAATCAGCTTTTATCTTCCTTGAGCTATCTGCCTTCAGAGATACAAACTTCTCCTTGGATGATGAACGACTCTTTTCTTCTTCAGCTTTTCTAGAATTGATCTATAGTTCATATGACATCAGCTTTCTGAAGTGGTTCTGAGGGTCAGTCTCTGCTAACTTGCGAAAATCCCTGATAGCACAGACTTTATTGTCCCACTACTTAGTTAGGGACCTTAGGAACTTATCATTAAGCTCTCCATTTGTAAAGACTCAGCCACAAACAATTAGGCCGTTCACAATCTTGAAAAAATTCTAAAAGGTATCTGCTATTGAGTCCTTTGATCCTTGTCGGAAGGCTTCATACTTTTGATTCAATAGGGATCTTCTGTCATCCCTAATTTTTTCAATGCCTTCCATCAAGGTAATAGGAGATTGCCACATCTCCTTAGCAGATTGGTAGTGAATCAGATTCTGCAGCATAGAGTCATCGACTGCACTTGCTATAATATTTTTAGCTTTCTTGTCCAACGAGACAAGTGCAATCTCATCTTTATCTATATACATTAATTTCTTGGGAACCTTTTTGGTAGGATCTATAGTGGAGATGGTCATTGGAACATAAGGACCTTCTTCAAGAATCATGAAGATCCTTGGATCCATAGCTTCCATAAAGAACTTAATCCTTTCTTTCTACATGGGAAAGTTAGTGTTTGTGCACAGGGAAGATTTGCAAAATCCTTTGCCTTGTCCATGCTTGGATAACTCAAAAGACAACATAAGGGTAGATCTGTTCAAGGTGTTAACCTTTTTATGAACATCCTGACTCTGATACCAATTGAAAAAGTTTTAAGTTGTCTTTCCTAAATCACTTAGAGGGGGTGAATAGGTGAGTTGTGCGTCTTATGCGGAATAAACAATTTAACGGTCTATGCACAGATAATCAACAAAGCAATCACAGACGACAACAAGAATTATAGTGGTTCCCCAACCTTAGGTACATCCACTTTCCACTCACTGATCTAGCAAATCACTAGACTCGGCTACTCCACTAATCTCGGATTGAAACCAATCCAACATCTCGGAACAACGTTCCTACAACTCGATCCCAAATCTGGATCTACACTCGGTAGATAGAACTTCCTATAATAACTCGGAGAAAACAACTCCTACAACTTGCAGAAAGAACTCCAACAAGAATAAAATGAATTAGTTTATACAAATAAAAATTTATTATCAGATCTGAAATCCTTCTACTTGTTCTTCTTCCTTTTGAACTTTGCGGCTTTATCAGAATTTGTTGAAGAAGAATCTGTAATTTCTGGATTTGAAAATCTCTGGACTCACACAATCAAGTAGAGTATCTATCGTTGGAAATAATCTCGATCTGTGAATCAATCTTGTCTGAATCAATCTAAATCAAAAGCCTTGGCGATGAAGAAGAAGATCTGCGGCTCTCGATTTGGAAATAAAAATTAGATTCAGGAAACTTTTAATTTCTTCTTGCGGTGGCAGAAGTTCGTCATAAAATCTTCTTGAAAACTTCTTCGGGTTAGTCAAAAATGACAAGAACTTTTATACAATTACCCTAACGGTCATAATCGTCATTAATGACATCCACGTGGACCAATCACGCGTTAATTATGTTTGAAATATACGTCTGTCTGGACTTAGAAATTTTCAAAAAAATAAACGAGGGTGTTCTCGAGAAGAAGGTTTTTACTCGAGAACTAATGAATTCTGTTACTCGAGAACATTAAGGAAGTTCTCGAGAAGAATACTTAGAGAAATATGATATGGAGGAAGAAAACAGCTTTCTCGGGAAAGAAGAAAACTACTCGAGAAAAATAGCTTATAGTTCTCGAGAAGAATAATTTTGGTACTCAAGAACAAAAGGCTGTCTCGAGAAAAATACTTAGAAAAATATGTGGAGGTGGAAATCTGCAGTCTCGAGAATGTCAGGAAGTACTCGAGAAAAATAACATTTTGTTCTCGAGATTAAACATTCTAGTTCTCGAGAACAATTAACCATCTCGAGAACAAATAGCTACCACTCGAGAAAAATGCTCTGGTTCTCGACAAATGACTTCTGCATCTCGAGATAAACGTCGTGGTTCTTTACAAATGACCTATGTATCTCGAGAACAAACTATAGTCATCTCGAGAATAACGTTATTCTTCTCGAGAAAAAGACTTAGAAAAATTTTTATTTGGAAAACAAATATCCCGAGAAGAAAAACCCTTCTCGAGAACAGCAAGAACCATTCTCGAGAACAACTTTTGTTACTTGAAATGAAGACAAGTCTTACTCGAGAATAATCATAAGTCCTTCTCGAGCACAACTTATAGTACTCGAGAAAAAGACTTAGATTTTTTCTGAAAAACTTAAAAATCTTCATTCTTCATAAAATTGAGCATCCATCTTTTCTCTTACCCTTAGTGCTTGAAAAGTAAGTGTGTCCCAATAGGGAGGCTACACATGAGTCAACATCATGGATCACATAATGAGGGATTACATTGTATGGTCCTGTGTTTGGAGACTCATTGTAGACTGACATTAGTCTACACTTAGCAATTAATTCTTGTAAACACTTAACAAAAAGTGCATCAAATACAAACTTAATTCATCTTAGTTTAAGGGTGACTTCATACAAATCTGGGCTATTGTGTATGCAATGCACAACAGAAATATCATGGCTCGGGTCATTGAGTGCATTGAGGGCACTCAACCTCATGGACTGATTGGCGTTGAGTGCGTTGAGTGCACTCAATTCCATTTTACTTAGAGAAATATCCTGGCTCGGGGCATTGAGTGCGTTGAGTGCACTCAATGTCATGGACTGATTGGTGTTGATTGCGTTGAGTGCACTCAACGACATTTTACTTAGAGAAACATCATGGCTCAGGGCATTGAGTGCGTTGAGTGCACTCAATGCCATGGACTGATTGACGTTGAGTGTGTTGAGTGCACTCAATGCCATTTTACTTAGAGAGATTTTGGGAAGCGTCAAGAGAGCTGATTGCACCTCGTTCATCGAACTCAGCCAATAATTCATCGAACGGAGCATATTCATCGAAAAGCGTTCGTTGAATTGAGTCTCTTTGGAATTAGGAGCATATTCGTCGAATGGAGTTCGATGAATGGAGCAAGTTTGCTGAACTAGGTTCAGAGTTCGTCAAATAGAGTTTGACAAACGGAGCAAGTTTGCTGAACTAGGTTCAAAGTTCGTCGAACGAGGCATATTCATCGAACGAAGTTCGACGAATGGGGCAAATTTGTCGAATAGAGTTCATCGAACAGAGCAAATTCGTTTAACTAAGCCTCTCTGGAATTAGTGACTTAGAGGAGGGAGAAAATGTGAGCTTAATGGCCATCATGGCCATGGAGGCTCCATAACCCCCACTTTTATGGGGCGTTTACTCCTCTGAGGTAGAGGAGAAGTTTTTAGGAGGAGGCTGCCATTGGGGTGGCTCAACGCCCTCAATTTGGCTGAAACCAAAAATTTGGTTTTATGGCCATTAATGGAGTTTTGATGAATTGGTGAGTTACAGGCTTTCTCTCCCAAATTACTTTATTAAGGACCTTCATCGGAGCAAGGGCAAGTGTTTCCCCGATCCTTTCTCAATTCTATTAAGGTTGGTGTAGAACTTGTAGAGGAGTCAAAGCACGTTGGCAGGAAATGGTGAGGAGGCAAGGCACACACATTCAAGCCGCAAACCAGGTCCTCCTCTACTCCTTTGTGTGCTAGAATCTTAGACCATTTAGGAGAGAAATTGGTCTCAATTCAGCATGATTGGGAGAGAAAAATTTCAGATTTTTCATGGTTTCATTTCCTTGCGGGTTCGCCAGAAACCGCCTCTCCGGCGGCTGTGCCGCCTTCCGACGATAGCCACCACCTCAATGGAGGAGGAGGTGGTGGTGGCCGGCCAAGGATGTGACAGGATGGCCAGAAAATAGCTTTGAAAGCTGCTCCAGGATGGGAGAATCGGGTACATTGGCTGTAGGTTGAAGACAATGCCTGGGTCGTCCGATTGATGTCAGTAAGATTATAATACTTATTATTATAAAGTGTTATTTAATCCCGTTACTGTGCTTTATTAAATCACTAAAATAAGGCCCTTATGATCTGAACCATGAAAAGTGGCCAACATGAAAATTGTAGCCTTGAAGTCTAATTTAATTTAAAATTGACTTCATCCCATTTGGGTAAGTGGTTTGACCACAACACTCAAAATGATGCAGTTTATACCTAGGCTTGATTAGAGATTGTTTAGTGTGCTACCATCAATCCTCACCTCCAAATTACTTGAAATTTGGAGCATGAGCCATTCAAATCAAGATCTATAACATAGACAAAAATGGGAACTTTTGGAAACATTTTCCTAAAGTTTTTGCAGAAATTTAATAATCCATGTATTATTTATTTAAGGGGTCTAATGACCTATAAAACCACCAAAATTTTGTTGTCTACCTCTTAGTGTGATGACATGAGTATTATAAAAATCTCAGCCCAGTTGGGTTTGATTTGAATAGGTTTTTCGTGAGACCAAAGTGTGACCCTTTAATGGTTAATTAGGACAAGAGTGAGCTTGGGGCATGGAGGGGCAGAATCTCACCCAAAAGGGTTGGGAATCTGGCCAGATCAACAAGGTTAGTTTAAACACCCTCACATGAAGTTTGGGGGTAGATTAGGGTGGATTTGACCTAGGACCCTAGTTCAAATCCTAAGGTTGAACTTTGGGGGTTTTTGAACGACATGGTGTGATATGTCCATGCATTGACTTGGGGTTTCGTCCATGTAATCCTAGGATGGTGAATAGCCCTAGGAAGGAATTTGGTGACATTTAGACTTAGACACACAACTTAAACCAATTAGTGATAGTTTAGGCCTATACCTTTTACGAAAATATTGAAGGGTCATATGGTCTTAGATCTTCATGAGATTTTGGTATGAGTAATTTTATAGTGATATTGACCTCTAAAATTATTATAGGATGTTTAGAAAATAGTAGCTCATACTTGTATTATAACCTTCATCTTGCCCCTTGTGATGATTTTGAAGTAACCATGGTTAAATTAACCTAGAATGATATGAAACTCTGGCAAGGTTAATTAAATATCATTTAGATGCACTAGTAAATTATTTGGATTATTTGGGCATTTCCACTTAGTACTTCACGTGTAAAGTGAACTAGTGCACCATATTTTTGAAAATAGATAATACATATTATATCTTGCTGGAGAATTGTGTTACTTGGCCAGAGAACTTGATAAGGTCTAGAAAGGCCTAGAAAATAATTATATGTTATTTGGTTGAGTTTATAAGAATGTTCCTACACAAGTGCACTTTAATGGAATTTTATAAAATATTTTTCTACATGGCTCACTGACTTTGGAATTACATAAAACTTAGTTAGTTGTGTTTGATGATCATTATAAGGCTCTGGTAAGTTTTATATAATTTTCGGATAGGGAGCCCCAGACACCGGCTGGTGGAGGCTGGATTCGTTAGGACAAGCTCCTCGCCTTGGGTAGCTCTGGTCTTGTTTGTGAAGAAGAAGGATGAGACCCTCAGGTTGTGCATCAACTATCGTGCACTAAACCGGTTGACAGTCTGGAATACATAACTGCTGCCGAGGATCGATGATCTAGTCAATCAACTAGAGGGAGAACATTGGTTCTCAAAGCTAGACCTGAGGTCGGGATACTATCAACTACGAATTCAGGAAGAAGACATCTCGAAGATGGAGTTTAGCAACAGATATATCTTGTATGAGTTTATCGTGATGCCCTTTGTGCTCACGAATGAGCCATCGGCTTTCATGATCTTGATGAACCGGGATTTCGAGCCATACCTCGATAGGTTTGTCATTATATTCATAGATGGCATCCTCATTTATTCTAGGACGAAGGAAGGGAATGAACAACATCTGGCCTTCACCCCGGAGAAGCTCAGGGAGCATCAATTGTATGCCAAGTTCAGCAAGTACCAGTTTTGGCTGACGGAGGTAGCCTTTTTAGGCCACATTGTCAGTGGAGCAGTATTGGCAGTGGATCCCATGAATATTCAAGAAGTGCAAGACTGGCCTCAGTTGAAGACGGCCACGTATGTCCAATGTTTTCTGGAATTGGTCGGGTACTACCAGAAGTTTGTGCAGAGATTCTCTAAGATAGCCCTTCCACTTACTTCTTTGACGAAGAAGGACACTCTGTTTGTTTGGATGCCGCATTATCAAGCGGCATTCCAGGAGTTGAAGGGTCGGCTTACGCCAGCCCCTATCCTCGCTCTTCCTGTTGGAAAGGAGGTCTTCTAGGTGTACACTGATGCGTCGTTTTTGGGGATGGGTGCTATACTGATGTAGTATGGGCATGTAATAGCATTCGCCTCCCGCCAGCTAAAGAAACATGAGCAGAACTACCCTGTGCTTGAATTGGAGATAGGAACAGTGGTGCTCGCTCTGAAGATTTGGCGGCATTATCTTTATGGTTTGCACTGCGACATATTTTCGGATCACAAGAATCTGAAATATGTTGATACGCAAAAGGATTTGAACATCCACTAGAGATGATGTGCGGATTTTCTATCTGATTATGAGTATACGATACACTATCACCCGGGAAAGGCGAATGTGGTGGCAGACGCACTGAGCCGGAAGACTATCACTTCAGGAGCTGAGCCCTAGTTGATGTCTATAGAGCTGGTATGGATGATGGCGGATATGAAGATTACCATGGTGCGCTCGGATGGCTCAGGGCTTTATGAGGAGTATCTGGCAGCGATGAGCACTACCAATGATATTCGAGATCACATCAGGGCTGAGCAGAGAATGGATGATAAGCTTGAGCCAGTATACAGGACCTTGAAGGTGGGCACTACCAGGGAGTATATTGAGAAGGATGGGTTGTTATGATTTAGAGGGCGGGTGTACACACCGACTTGTGGCAGGATTCAGGAGTATATTATGACCGAGGCTCACTGCAGTAGGTATTCAGTGCACCCGGGCATCACCAAGATGAGGACCAACCTAAAGAGGATGATGTACTGGCCGGGCATGAAGAGGGATATATCATACTTAGTGACCCATTGCGAGGCTTGTCAGTTAGTGAAGGCAGAGTGTAAGAGTCCGCCCGGATTGTTTCAGCCATTTTCGGTGCAGGAGTGGAAGTTCGATGATATCGCCATGGATTTCATATATGGTCTTCCTCGGTCACATGCGGGGAACGACTCGATATGTTTGTTCATCGATCGATTGACGAAGCTAGCAAGATTTCTACCGATCTGGAAGTACACTCAAGTTGATGACTTGGTGCGGAGGTTTGTGGAGCAATTCGTCTGATACCATGGAGTACCGAGGACGTTAGTGTCAGATCGTGATGGACGATTTATGTCTAAGGAGTGGAGGTCGGTCCAGGCTTATTTGGAGTCCCGTTTGACATACAGTACCGCCTTCCATCCTAAGACAGATGGGCATACAGAGCGCACCAATCAGACACTGGAGCTTCTATTGCGTCTTTGCATACTGGACCACGGAGAGCCATAGGAGAGGCAACTACCGTTGATTGAATTTTCGTATAACAACAACCACTAATCCAGCATCTGCATGGCCCCTTATGAGGCTTTATACTGGCAGAGATGCATGACTCCTTTGTCCTGCATCCAGGATGAGGATTCGAAGGCACTTGGCTCGGAGATCGTCAAGAATATGGATGCTCTGGTGCAGTTGATTCGAGACAGGATGTTGGAGGCCCAGTGCAGATAGGCCAAGTGTTACGATGCCCGGCATCATCAAATAGAGTTTCAGGTAGGAGACCGGGTGTTTCTGAATATACGACCGATGTAACATCCCTCAAACAACTAGACCCCTAGGAGTGTTTTTGACATGACTAGGTCATGACAAAACCCTAGGAAGCCCAAGAAGGCCAAGTAAACCTAGGGATGTAGGTGAGACCACTATGGTCTACAAATAGTAGATTTATGAATCCTAGTTTAAGATGATCATGGGGCTTCACCAAGACTTCAAGACCCCACCATGGCCTCACCAATCCATTGTAAGGTTCATCTGAACCCTAAAGGTCCATTGGAGTCGACTTAGTGTGGCCAAGTTGACCTAGAACCACTCTAGGCCTAAACTGCAAGGTGCCCTAACTAAAGGCAGTGTGCCCTAGTAAAAGCCCAACTGACCCTACCCGGGGTCTTTCTAAACCTAAAGTGGGGTCAATGGGTCACTAAGGACCCATGGAAGGTAGTCAAAGTGGTTAAGTTGACCATGGTCAACTCTATCCCTAAATGGGTCAAACTAGCCTACTTAGGGTCAATTGGCCAACTCCTAGCCAGGTGGACACCACCCATGTCCTACTAACCCTAAGGTGGGGTCAATGGGTCACCAAGAACCCATTTGGGTCAGCCCTAGTGGCTAATTTGACCAAAGTCAACCCTAATCTTAATTTGGGCAAAGTACCCTTCCTAAGGGCAGGTGACCTCCAAAGTGCCATGTCAGGCCTACCCAACCCTACCTAGGCCTTAGGGGAGATCAATGGGACACCAAGGATCCATTGGGGGCAACCCAAAAGGTCAAAAACACCAAAGTCAACCCAAGACTACTTTGGGTCAACCTAGCCCAAAAGGGCTAGCCCAACCTCAAGCCTCCTCATGTGGCTTCTTTAGGGAATAATGTGCATGGATGGGCTGTAAATAGTCCTCCAGGTTAACCAAGTCAACTTGCTGACTAGGAGAGAGGGTGAGCGCCATTCCATGTTAATGGATGAGAGAGAAAAGAAGAAAGAGGAGGGAATGAAGGGGCTCGGCCAAGGGGAGGCCAAAGGCGACCTTTAATGGCTGAATTCAACTTCCCTATGGAATGGGAGAAGTTTCCAGCCATTTCCCCTGCCACCAAAGTCCTGGTTCATCCCCCTCCTCCATGGCCGAGCCTAGGCATTAATGGCTTTAATGGACATTGATAATCCAGCCTCTCGTCTCCCCAACTGAGGCTTTAAACACCATCAGTTGGTCGAGAGAAGACTTTTCCAATCCTTACCTGAAGAAATCGAGCCCCCCAACTATGCATGTAACACCCCCTATCCGTTGCATATCATATAGCAGTAAGTCCGGCCGTGGCCCGACGCCATATACCACAGACAGACCGGGTGGTTACTCAATGGAAACCATCCAACCAATCACAACGTCCTACACAGAGCATTCTAGCAGAAGCAGTTTAAATAGTTGCAAATAAAAGAACCCAGCAACAAGCATGAATGTCCACTAACAAGCCAAATAGGAATGAAGTACATACACAAGTACTGGCCTTAAGGCCTTACAAATGGTTTACTCTTATTACATGTTTTCCATACCACGGCACGCAGGCCAGTCATACATGAACAAAAGCAAGTAAACACTCCAATTAGGCCTTCGTGGGCCGGCTTCGCAATTTGGGCTTTAGCCCGCTATTGACCGCTTGGTCCAGCAGCACCTGCAAGCAACAAACCACCACACGGTGGCAAACAAAAGCAACGGTCAGCAATGCTGACCAAATTATAACGATCCCGCCCCCAATTCGGGGAGGCGATGCTCCTTCCCTGCACTTTATTAGCATAACCAAGCAGTGTATAAATATACATTTCATCACAGGCATAGACTCACACGGCCACACACCCCGTGCACTCAGGGCACATTCTCGGTGAACACGGTCAAAGCCCGTCCACTCAACACCGTCCCCAGGACGGACAAACAATGAGCAATTTGTCTTCCCGGCATGGGTCACAGTAATTTAAACCAAAGACCGCCGAAGACCCTCATCTATGCCAACGGGTCTAACCGAATGACATAGAATGGGTATGGTTCCATCTAACCCGTGCTCACATCACAATGTTAATTTAAAACATATGCGCGGGTCAAACTTCTCCGAGTCTCGTTTCCATCACATACTTCACATAACCTGGTTATGTTCAAGTTGGCTCCCAGGCCACCAAGTTGGCAAGATCACGCATCCGCCTATTTTTCGGGTGCACCTTAGGGTTAAACCCAAAGGCTCCCTGTTGCAATCTACCACGTAGAAAACCCGAAAACAAACATTCGCAAGGAGTCTTCTCCGGCATTTATGCAATGCAACATCACCAATCTATACCAACATGTCCGGATAGGCTTCACACATCATGCCTATGTCCGTTCTCAATTACGGACTCTACACAATGGGGACTTCACATATCTACCCGAAGGAACGCCTCAAACTCAATGCAAACTCGCGAGAGCGGGCTTCCTATGCAAAATAAGTAGAGTTTTACATGCTCAAGTAGAGAATCGTTACTCTAGCGTTCTTCCTTGGCGCCATGGAAATGTAAACGGATGAAAAACACCGCAATCTCCATGCCTTCGTAGATCTGAAGTCGGGTCGCGATTTGTAGCTCTAAAACTCCTCCAAAGACTGGATCTAGACTTCTTCTTCCTCCTTTGCTCTCCCCTCTCTCTAGGATTTAGACAGAGAACTTACGGCAAAAAAATAATGGTTTTGAAACCCTTCTCTCGGGTATAACCCTTTCGGGATAACCACAGTCGTCAGATCCCACAAAATGGGATGCACGGATACGATCCAGGTCTGACCTAGACAAATGGGGTTAAACACCGCATGGTTCACCAATGCGGAGCAAGACACGTCCGCGGCCAATTAAATTGTGTCAGGACATTTAGTCAACTCCTGCCAAAAACCCCTGTGTCGACACTCCGTGTCGACAGAGTTAAACACGCCACAATTGCCCCGCACTCGACGATCATCGATCCAAGATCGTCGACGCTGTCAGATCATCAAACAGAGCTCTCTGGCCAAATCGTCGAACGCAGCCAAATCGTCGAACGAAAATCGCTGGCCCGATCGTCGAACGCAGCCAAATCATCGAACGGAAATTGCTGGCCTGATCGTCGAACCCAGCCAAATCGTCGAATGGAAATCGCTGGCCCGATCGTCGAACCCACGACCCGATCGTCGAACCCACGGCCCGATCATCGACCGTAGAAAAACACAGATCGTCGACCGCAGAATTGTGACCAGATCGTCGACCGCTGCTCGACGATCGTCGAACCCAGATTTCTACCTGATTGATTTGCCAGAACTTTGAATGACCTCGACACGCCCTGGGACACGCCCGTGTCCCAGACCGTGTACCCCTGCCAAATTCCAAATTGGGTACAAAAACGTCACCCATCGCTCTTTTGAGTTTCGGGGCATTACAACTCTCCCCCTCTTAAAAGAATTTCGTCCACGAAATTACATAAAGGAAAGATGAGTACAAAGCCAAAATTTGTACCTGAATGGAACAACTCTGGATACTCGTCAAGCATAGTCTGCTCTCATTCCCAAGAGAGCTCTTTCCCACCGCAATTGTCCCAACGGACCTTGACCATCCTGATCTCTTTATTGCGTAGCCGCTTGACCTCCGAGTCTTCAATCTGCACGGGCTTGACCTTCGTCGTCAACCCACTATCCACCAGCACTTGATCAACCGCGATCACTTGCGAAGGCTCTTGCACTGCCTTCCGTAGCACCGATATATGGAATAAATCATGTAGACCACTAAGCTCCACCGATAGCTTCAATCGATAAGCCGCTTCGCCAACCCGCTCCAGAACCTCAAACAACCCAAGTTACCTCGGGCTTAGCTTTTTCAAGCACCGCAATCGCGAGACACCCTTGAACGGCTTGATCTTTAAGTACACCCAGTCGCCCACAGCGAACTCCACATTCCTGTGCTTGGCATTATAGTACTTCGCTTGCCGGTCCTGAGCGATAAGCAATCTCTCCCGAATGGTTTGCACCAACGAAGTAGCATCCTCTACCTCTTGACGCTTGTACAACTTTGACTCACCCGTTTCCAACCAGGACAACGGCGTGCGACATATTCTACCATAAAGGGCCTTCGCAAGGATTCTCGAGAACAATTAACCAGTCGCCTGATAGCTATTGTTGTACGCAAATTCCACCAAATAAAGATGGTCTTCCCATTGCTTCCCAAAGTCCAAGACACACTTGCGGAGCATGTCTTCCATAGTCCTATTGACCCTCTCGGTCTGCCCATCCGTCTGCGGATGGAAGGCTGTGCTAAAACTCATCTTTGTTCCCAACATTTGCTGCACAAGCCTCCATCATTGGACGTGAACCGCCCATCTCGGTCACTCACTATGCTGCGGGGAACACCGTGGAGCCGCACTATGTTATCCACATATAACTTTGACAACTTCTCCACCGGATCGTCCTTCCTATGCGGAATGAAATGCGACACCTTCGTTAGCCGATCTACGAACACCCAGATGACGTCGTTCCCCTTTTGCGACCTTGGCAAAATGTGCACAAAGTCCATAGTGATGTCGTCGAATTTCCACTCCGGAATAGGCAAGGACTTCAGAAATCCTCCCGGCTTTTGGCACTCCGCCTTCACCAAGGCGCAAGTTTGGCACTTCTCCACGTAGAGCGCCACATTTTCTTCAAACCCGGCTACCAAACAGTTTCTTAACGTCGCGGTACATCTTTGTGCTCACTGGGTGAATCGAGTACTTGGTATGTTGCGCCTCGTACAACAAATCCACCCGCAAACTGCCCACGCTTGGGACGCAAAGACGACCGTCTTTCCAAAGCAATCCATCCACAACTTCATATTGGGAATTTTACCCATCCAGAGCCTCTATCATGAGTTGCTTCATGTGGCCATCCAAATCCAATGCCTGCTGAATCCGATTAGCCAGGTCATATTGAATTCAGTCCAATTCAAGAGTGCTTCAGCACTTGACTGCTTATCTACACAAACAATCTCCAACGCCTCCAACTCCCGAACCAACTGCTTGTCATGGATCGACAACCAATTGGTTTGAGCTGGGGCCCGTTCACTCAACACGTACGCAACCACATTACCTTTACCAGGCAAGTAGTGGATCTTGAATGTATAGTCCCCCAGGAACTCCATCCATCTACGCTGCCGCATGTTCAGGTCTTTCTGATCAATCAAATACTTCAGGCTCTTGTGATCGGTGTAGATATCAATCTTCACACCGTACAAATAATGTCTCCACAGCTTCAACGCAAAAATCATGGCCGCTAACTCCAAGTCATGGACCGGATAGTTCCTCTCGTGCACCTTCAGCTTTCTCGAGCCATATGATATAACGCTTCCATGCTTTAACAACACACAACCCAAACCACTGCCCAAAGCATCGCTATAAATCTCATAACCCTCGGTCCCACTCGGCGAACTCAACACAGGCGTCGTGGTCAACCGACATTTCAACTCCTCAAAATCTCGCGCGCACTCCGGCGTCCAAACAAACTTCTGCTCCTTCCTCGTCAAAGTAGTGAGAGGTAACGCTATCCGCAAGAAGTTCTCTACGAAGCGCCTATAATAGCCGGCAAGCCCCAGAAAGCTCCGGACTTCCGCTACCGTAGAAAGCTCAGGCCACTCCCGTATAGCAACAATCTTCGCCGGATCCACTGCAATACCTTCCCCACTCACTATATGACCGAGGAACGCCACTGAGGACAACCAAAGCTCACACTTCGAGAACTTGGCATACAATTGATTCCTCCTTAGCGTCTCCAAAATAAAATGAAGATGCCTGAAGTGATCTTCCTCACTCTGTGAGTACACCAAAATATCATCGATTGAGACGATCACAAAATGGTCCAAGTACTCCCTGAAGGTCCTGTTCATCAAATCCATGAACACTGACGGCACATTAGTCAAGCCAAACGGCATGACCGTAAACTCGTAATGCCCGTATCTCATACTGAACGCTGTCTTCGGGATATCACTCTCCCTTATTCGCCGCTGATAGTACCCATACTTGAGGTCCAACTTTGTGTACACCGTCAACCCAACTAACTGATCGAATAGATCATCAATCCGGGGGATCGGGTACTTGTTCTTTTCCATCAACTTGTTGAGCTCCCGATAATCAATACATACCCTCAAGCTTCTGTCCTTCTTCTTAACAAAGAGGACCGACGCGCTCCAAGGTGAAGAACATGGACGCATATACCCTTGCTCCAACAACTCTTGCAGTTGAACCTTCAGCTCTGCCATTTCCTTAGGCGCTAGCCGATATGGATAGCGTGATACAGGCTTTGCACTTGGTACGAGCTCTATCGTAAAATCTATTTCCCGCTGCGGGTGGGCTCCAGGAAGATCGCTAGGGAACACATTAGGGTACTCCGATACCACTGAAATACTGTCCAACGCGGGCTTAGGATTTGCAACCTCCACTAGTGTAAAGAACAGTTCTGCACCGGCATGAACTGTCTTCACCACCTGAAGAGCAGACATCAACGTCTTGCTCGACCCCTTCAAGCCCGTGAAAGTCGTCTCACAACCTGCTCCCAGCTTGACTTCCTTGCTACCACAATCAATATAGGCTCGCTGCTCCGAGAGCCAGTCCATGCCAAATATAACGTCGAATTCAACTAGCGGCAATAACGACGCTTGCAGATCGAACTCTTGATTCCCAATTCGAATCTTCATGCCACAGATTCTATACGCGCGTATCGAACACCCATTAGGCAACAACACATCAAACTTGTCATTCGCCATCTAAGAAGGTACTCCGATGCGCGATATGAATCCTTCGGACAAGAAGGAGTGTGAAGCTCCCGTGTCAAATAGTTCTCTTGCCGGATACTCATAAATCAAAATAAATCCTAAACAAGCAGTGGTAAGGTAACAAGTACATAACAAGTATTTAAAAGATTAACTTGCTATAAATTTAACTTTTACCTGTCACCACATGCGCTTGTTTGATGGCCTCCTGTTGGCCAAGATTGTATACCCTCGGTTGGGCCAGAGCATAATGGGATGCGGTTGACTCCACCGCCTTGCCCTTCTCTTCATAAGATGCTCCCGGCTTCCTTTCGGACTTGGGACGTCCGCTCCAACAGTCATGGGTAAAGTGCCCTGGCTTCCCACAAGTAAAACATGCACCCGGGGTCTGACCCGTAGTCTCCCCAGAAGCACCAGAAGAAGGAGCTGGACTAGAAGTCCTAGACTTCTTAAAGAATCTTTGATAGCCAGACTTTGAAGTAGTCGGCACCTTGAACCCAGACTTCTTATCACCAATGATCTTCTTCGCTTGAGCATTCTTCATGTCCTTCTCCAAGGACCGGGCCATGATGACCAAGGTCAAGAAACCCAGCGTCATCGGCCCCGAGAGTAGTAGCCTCAAATAATCTCTCAACCCTTCGTATAATAGATTCGTTTTGTGCTCCTCATCCGCGATGGTGGAGCTAGCATACCGACTAAGTCGAGTAAACTCGTGAAGATATTCATCCACGCTACTGTCTCCTTGAACCAACTTCAGGAACTCATTCTCCAATGTTATCCTCTGCGCCGAAGGGAGGTACCTAGCCAAGAACAGTCTCGAGAACTCATCCATCGAGACGTTGGTAAGTTTCCTACCTCTCAATAGATGCAGCTCCAATCCTTCCCACCACAAACTCGCTTCACTGTCCAGAAGGAATGTAGCAATAGTGGTCATTTGCCATTCTTCTGTCTCCGTTGCTGTCAAGACTCTCTTCACCCTGGAGAGCCAGTCTTCAGCTTGAGATGGGGTTCCCAACCCCAAGAATACCGGAGGATTGAAGCTCATAACATGTTTGAGCTGTCTCTCGGTTGCCCTCCTCGGCACCAACGGTTCCTCTACTACCTGTTCCAACCTTCTCTGCTCAGCCGCTTGCAGTGGTACCTGCTCCATCGCAGGAGCGGGCTGCTGTATTTGCCTTGCAGGCTGCGCATTGATCATGGCAAGCACTGCTTCAGCAACCAATCGTATGGTCTCAGCAGATGGAGTTGTTGCAGGAGCATCATTTGGTGCACTGCTAGCCTCAGAAACTCGACGTTCCGACGGCCCAGCATCGCTTCTGGTCACCTATAGTGGTACAGAACACCGTTAAGCGACCAAACAAAATTTCAAACAGCAATTATAGGAGCACGCAGGTTCCCCAAACACGTGTATTTTCATTCCTAAGTGGATATTCGTGGGTTCTTGTGTTGTTATAACAATGATTCGCACACATGTGCTCACCACCCCTTAAAAAGAATTCGTCCACGAATTCATTTAAGCCTGACCGAAACCAGTAGTCTGATACCAAATTATAACTCCCCCAATCCGTCGCATAGCATATAGAAGTAGGTCGGGCCGGGGCTCGATGTCATTTACCACAGACAGACCGGGTGGTTACTCAATGGAAACCATCCAACCAATCACAACGTCCTACACAGAGCATTCTAGCGGAAGCAGTTTAAATAGTTGCAAATAAAAGAACCCAGCAATAAGCATGAATGTCCACTAACAAGACAAATAGGAATGAAGTACATACAGAAGTACTGGCCTTAAGGCCTTACAAATGGTTTACTCTTATTACATGTTTTCCATACCACGGCACGCAGGCCGGTCATACATGAACAAAAGCAAGTAAACACTCCAATTAGGCCTTCGAGGGCCGGCTTCGTAATTTGGGCTTTAGCCCGCTATTGATCGCTTGGTCTAGCAGCACCTGCAAGCAACAAACCACCGCACAGTGGCAAACAAAAGCAACGGTCAGCAATGCTGACCAAATTATAACGATCCCGCCCCCAATTCGGGGCGGCGATAAAATAACCCCATCCATTCATATGGTATATCCTAGAAGGTCCGGCCGGGGCCGCACAGTATATATCACAAAATAGGCGGAAAGGTTACGGGATGATACCAGAGTAGCGCAGCGCACCTATCACATGTCATTATAGCTGAAGCCTTTGCTAAACCTTGAACTCCAGACTTGAATGTCCAATAGACAATACAACTCCACATTGTATATATACTAGGAATGTCTTATCGTACAACCATACAAAAGTTGGCCTTATAGCCTCACATGGCTTTCACACAGTGGCCTCAACATTGGTGCACAGGCCGACCACAATAAAAGAAAACACAACATAGCCTTCGAGGGCTAGCAGCAGCAGCAACAGCAGTAGGGACATCAACCTTTGTGCGTCCCGCTTGGCTCTCCAACACCTGTACAGGGACAATCCACTCAACGGTGGCAAACAGAAGCAATGGTCAGCATTTAGCTGACCAAATTATAACAACCCTACCCCTTACTCGGGGCAGCGGTAATCTTCCCTGCAGGCATAGCATAACACAAACATGACAATATATCTCATATAATGTGCTTTCACGCACTCATGCCATCACAACTGTTCGCCACCCGGCCCAACGGTCCGTGCACTCAGGGCACATTCTTGGTGTTCTGGCAAATCACATGCCCACCACCGTTTCAGGGTCACAACCCAATGACAATTCTCTTGAGCATTTACTCCATGTCGTGCAGTCGGAGTTCTAGTCTTACACACCGGGATGGCCCGTAGCCCCCCATTGTGTCATGGCACGCAGGCCTAAGACTCTCGCTATGTGCTCCAACAGACCACACCTTCTAGTCCACGTTGGACGGACATAACGCAGGTCGGATCCTCCATACCCGTTGCTCAAATCTCCCTACCTTGATCGAGTACGGTGTACTCGCGGCTTAATCAAAGGCATGGGTCAGTCTCACCAATCCTCTTCTTGGCATTCAGCCTGGGTATTTCTATTACACCCATTCATCTCACAACATCAGCGGTTCTTTCCTGAGCACACCAGTACTTCCTGTTACTCGCTTCATAGGTGGACACCACCATATCACAAATGTCAGGGGTCTTTCCTGGCTACCATGCCAGTACTTCCTGTTATTTGCTTCACAGGTGGACGCCCTATGCACATTAAGCATTACAAAGGGTATTTCGTGGAATTCCAACCCAGTACTTCCTGCTACTTCCTTTCACAGGTCGAACCCAATAGCACAAGCTGCACAAGCATTCTACAGGTATTTTCCTGGACTACCACTCCAGTACTTCATGCTACTACCCTTCACAGGCATAACCCGTTGACTCCTTAAACTACATGTTTATCACGGATTATTCTCCGGTTCTTATGCAACATCACCAATCCAGACCAACCTGTCCAGATGGGCTTCACATAGCATTCCTATTCCGTACTCCAATTCCGGATCTATATGCCAACAAATGGGATTTCATGAATCCACCAAAAGACTCCCACAAGCAACCACCTTTTGGTGGGGGAATCATATACATATGCCAAAAAGAAAGCCTTCACATGGCTAGGAAGAAAAGTTGTTACCCTCGAAGACCTCTTTGGTGCCATGAGCTCCAAGCTAGCTCGTACGACTCACAAAAGCTTTTCCTCCGCAACGTCGGTCTCGGATCTCTCGTCGGCTAACCGCAGTACCACCGGTGATCAGACCCCTCTCCTCCTCGTCCTCCTTCTTCCTCTCCCTTTTTCTCTCTAGAAATGCAGTAAGAGAAAGTCAAAAGCCAAATGAGTTTCCCCAACCCATTCTCGGCCTTAAGAAGTCAGGGAGGCCTCTCAGCCCTTGGATCCAGGCTGAAGGGATGGATGGCCACGATTTCACCAAAAATCATACTTTTTGCCTGACACGGCCTGTGACACGCCCGTGCCCATGTCCGTGTTCCATAAGCGGTGCTCAACCAACTTTTCCAACCCAGTGACACGCCCATGTGACATGCCCGTGTCATGGGCCATGTCACCCGACACACCTTCAGACACGCCCGTGTCTGTGGTCGTGTTCGTCAGGCTGAAAAATCCCAAAATCAACCGAGACTCACACGGCCCGTGGCACGCCCGTGTCCCAGGCCGTGTGCCCATACACGGCACTAGACACGCCCCAACTCCCAGCTCAAATTTGTCGGGCTGAGTTCGTAGACCGTACTGACACGCCCTGTGACACGCCCGTGTCACAGGCCGTGTCCTAAGTACTCGACGATCGTCGACCAAATTTTGTAGACCACTCTTTGACTGTTCCTCTCGACACTCGACACATGCAGGACACGCCCTGGGACACGCCCGTGTCCCAGGCCGTGTCACCCCAAAACTGAGCCTGATGAAAAAAAATTGGGATGTTATAACCCTCCCCTCCTACCAGAAATTTCGTCCTCGAAATTTGTATATAGGAAGGCAACCAGCAACTAAAACTTGTTTACAACATGAAATGTTTATGTTACAATAAAATTTTTTTACTCTCCACTCAGTTACAGAAATAGCTCGGGAAACTCCGCTAGCATGGTCTGCTCTCGCTCCCATATAAGCTCCTCACGGCCGCAGTTGTCCCATCGGACTTTAACCATCCCGACCGTCTTGTTCCGCAACTGTTTCTCGGCTCGATCTTCGATCTGAATGGGTCTAACTCTCGTTGTTAGCCCATACTCCACCGGCACCCGATCATCCGCGATCACTTGAGCTGGATCTTTAACAGCCTTCCGAAGCACCGAGATGTGAAACACATCATGTAATCCACCCATGTCTGCCGACAGAGCTAGCCGATAAGCCGCTTCTCCGACGCGCTCCGCCACTTCAAATGGACCCAAATATATTGGACTCAACTTTTTCAAACGTCGAATCCTGGAGACACCTTTGAAGTGCTTGATCTTCAAGTAGACCTAATCGCCAACCGCAATTTCCACGTTCCGGTGCTTGGCGTTGTAGTACTTAGCTTGTCGATCTTGAGCAATGAGTAGCTTCTCGTGAATAGTCCGTATGGTTACGTTTGCTTCATCAACCTCATTAGGTATATACACTCGAGCTTCGCCCTCTTCTACCCAAGCGAAGGGAGTACGACATTTCCTTCCATACAAAGCTTCATATGGTGCCATCCCAATGCTTGCCTGGTAGCTGTTATTATACGCAAACTCCACCATAAAGAGATGATCTTACCATATCCTTTCGAAGTCAAGGGCGCACATCCTGAGCTTGTCCTCCATAGTTCTGTTGGTACGTTCAGTTTGGCCATCCGTTTGGGGATGAAAGGCCGTACTGAAAGTCAACTTCGTGCCCAACAGTCGGTGAACTAGCCTCCAGTCATTTGACGTGAATCGCCCATCTCGATCACTTACGATGCTCCGAGGAACACCGCGAAGCCGTACAATCTGGTCAACATATAATTTTGCCAAACGTTCGACCGAATCATCCCGCCTATTTGGGAGAAAATGTGCCACTTTAGTTTGTCGGCCAAAAATCACCTAAATGGAATCATTTCGTCGCTGCGAACTCGCCAACCTGTGCACAAAATCCATGGAAATATCACCAAATTTCCACTCTGGGATTGGCAGCGACTTCAAATAACCACCCGGCTTTTAGCATTCCGCCTTCACCATCGCACATGTTTGGCATTTGGCCACATAGAGGTCAACATCTTTCTTTAGCCCTGGCCACCAGAATAGTTGTTGGGTACATTTGATTAAATGTACCTGATTTGAAGAAGCCTCACCCTACTCAATGATATACATCAAAATGTATTTGATGTGTTTTGAGTTTAGTTGTGCAGGTTAAGTATCTGCAGGGAAAGCTGAAAAGTTTCTAAGTTCATGTGTCGACACCCAGAAGAAAAGTGTCGACACTTAAGAAAACTTGTGTCGACACCCAGAGAAGCAGTGTCGACACTTGGAGTAATTGTGTCGACACCAGGGATGCAGAGTCGACACTAGAAGGAAAGTGTCGACACATACAGGTTGTGTCGACACTCAATGAAGAAATGTTCAGTGAAGCAGTGTCGACACTTAGCAATAGTGTCGACACCCAGAGGAACTTTGTCTACATCAGAAAGTGTCGACACTTGGAGGCTGTGTCGACACTCAGCAAAACTTCAACAGAGTCTAAGTACAAGTGTCGACATAGTAAAGAATGTGTTGACACATAGCAGAAGACTCAACACATGAAGAAAGTGTCGACACTAGGAGGCTGTGTCGACACTCAGCAAAGTTTAACAAATTCTAAGTACAAGTGTCGACATAGTAAAGAATGTGTCGACACTCAGCAGAAGACTCAACACATGAAGAAAGTGTCGACACTAGGAGGCTGTGTCGACACTCAGCAAAGTTCAACAAATACTAAGTACAAGTGTCGACATAAAGGAGATGTGTCGACACTCAGCCAAAGTCTCAACACAAGAAGAATGTGTCGACACAAGGAGAAGTGTCGACACTCAGCAAGTATCAACACAGAAGGCATGTGTCGACACCAAGAAGATGTGTCGACACTAAACAAGTTCAACACAAGAAGATGTGTCGAGACAAAGGAGTTGTGTCGACACTTACATGAATTCAATTAAGTACTGAAGAACAAGGAGTTGTGTCGACACATAATATCAGTGTCGATACATGTTGAAGAAGCAGTGTCGAGAAGTAAATTCTACAACACAAGGAGTTGTGTCGACACCATGAAGGCTAGTGTCGACACTTAGTCTACTTGTGTCTACACTTAGTCTATAAGTGTCGACACTTAAAGACAGAATGTCTCGACACTTTCAGACAATTACAGATATATCAAGAAGTGACTGGATGACTTGACAGCTGCCATTCCAGCCGGTCTACTGCAACTGTCAGAATTGTCAGAAAGCTGTTAGGAACCGGATCAGCCGGTCACCATGAAGAAGGCCTATATATAGGCTTATTCTGTCAATAGAAGAAGATGATCAAAAAGTGGATTGAAGTGAGGATCAAGCATTTCATTGAAGAATTTATTCAAGTGAAGATCTAAGTAGTTGGAGAGAGAGAGCTCCTTCCAAGAAGACAGCTGTTGGAACCAGGCTGTGTAGAAAGTTTCAGAATTAGCTCTGATTCTTAAGTTAGCAGTGATTGAAGATCAACTGCAGAGAGTATCAACCCTATTGTGTTCTACATTCAAGAAGCTTTGAAGAAAGCCAAGTGAGGTTGATCTCAGCAGAGTTCTTTCAAGAACTCAACAAGAAACCTGTCAACTTTTCTCTCTTATTCTGAGTTATAGGTTTACACATTGTATTTTTAATTTCTTGTAGGATCCTTAGGGATCTGAGTTGTAAGCCTAAAATTATAAATGCTGAGTGGTAGGGCCTGTGTGCCTGAGTGTAGGAGATTCATTTCTCTGAGTGTAGGCCTTGTGGCTGAGTGTAGGTCTTTGTGAAGACTGAGTGGTAGGGTTGTTGAGCCTGAGTTGTAGGAGTGGGATCACTCTGAGCTGTAGGAACCTGGTTGGGGTTCTGATTGTAAGATCTGAGGATCTGAGTAATAGTGTAGGAGTTTGGCTGAATCTAGTACACTACTAGATATGTGAAGGGGAAAAGTGGATGTACCCAAACCTTGGGGAACCACTATAAAACTCTGTGTACTCTGTGTATATGATTTATGTTGTGTATGTTGTTTATAGTTCTGTGAAATCTGTGATATAATCTGCCTAAAAGTTTAAAAAGATTAAGTCACCTATTCACCCCCCCCCCCTCTAGTTGATTAGGTATAATTTCTTTCAAGTGGTATCAGAGGGAGGTTGCTCAAAAAGGGACATAACAGTATGAGTAGATCATGTTGGCAGATTCAATATAATTAAGTGCAGAATCAAGAAAATCAAGAAAATGGGCTCAACAGAGAATCACAAAGAACTTGGATCCATGAAATTGCCAATATGTAGAAAGGAGATTTTTGGCATCTGGAAAGAAAGGGTTATACTAATTATGGAAGCCTCTGACCCTAGAATCTATATCACAGTTAAAGAAGGGTCATATGTGCCAATGAAAGTATCTGTGTTAGATGCAAATCAGAGAACACCAAAAGATTATTCTGAAATGACCAAGGATGAGATTATTCTGGCTGCAATGGACAAAAGGTCCCAGAATATAATTATAAGTGCAATAGATGATGCTACATTTCAGAACTTGATACACTGTAAAACATCAAAGGAGTTGTGGGATACTCTGATAGTGTACATGGAGGGTTCAGAAGAAGTTAGACAAGACAGGAAGTCTTTGTTAAACCAAGAATATGAGAGCTTCAGACAAGGAAGGTCTGATAGTATAACAGAATGCTACAATAAATTCTATAGGATTGTCAATGAGTTGATGTCCTATGGAAGAGAATTCAACAATTATGAGCTGAATGATAAGTTCTTGTGGTCCCCAACAAAGGACTGGGACACCAAGATTTGTGCCATAAGGGAAATGGCCAAGTTAGCAGATATTCCTCCTCCAACATTGTTTAGAAAGCTGTTATCCTATGAAATGCAGCTAATGCTAAGGAAAGAAGAGGAGAAGACTACAAGAATTGAGCATAAAGAAAGAACTGTGGCATTCAAGACAGAAGCCACCAAGAAATATAAAAGTAAGTCTCCATCTCCACCCCCAAAAGCTGCTGAGACTGAGTCAGATGAATCAGAAAGCAGGAATTATGAAAGAAGTGAGAGTGATGAGGACTTTGCAGCTTTCACAAGACATTTTCAAAAGTTCCCAAAGAATAAATAGTGGAGGACTAAGCCATCCACTTCTCAGAAGTCATCAAAAAAGACAGGAGAAAGCCTAAGTCAAATAGAACTTCATCTTCAAGGATAGTTTGTTATTGTTGTAACAAACAAGGCCATGTTGTTGCTGACTGTCCAGAGAAGAGGAGAGAGTCAACAGATGAGAAGAAGACTCAGATCAAGGGCAAAAAGGAAAGGTCCTTTGTTGCCAAGAAGGACAAAAGCATGTCAGACATATCATCTTCAGAAACTGATTCAGAAGCAGAAGCTTATATTGGACTGTTTGCTGAAGAGGAGGAAGAGGAGTTCATCCAGTTAATGAACTCTATATATGAGCATGCGGACAATCAGTGTCAGGGACTGATGGCCTTAACAGAAGGTGACAAAATCCAGGATCAGCCTGGACCAAGTCAGGTACAAAATTATTCTACTAGTTCAATTTTTGGTACTGAGTCAGATTCAGCTACATCAGCATCAAGTGATGCCAGTGGATCTGAATCTGAAGTGGATATTCATCAGTTGATTGATGAATATAGAGTACTGTTGCAAGCTTTTAAGAAAAGAAAATCCTTGGCCAAGAGTCAGGCTAAGGAGATTGCTAATCTCAAAGTGGCTGCAACAGATTTTGAAAAGTTGATTGATCAACAACTTAATGAAATAGCCAGGCTGAAGAACATAACTGTTATTCATATGGGGACTATAACATTCAAGAATGATCAAATCAGAAATCTAGAGATTAGTCTTCAGAAGGAGAGAGATATAGTTGCAAGGTTTTCTAAACCAAAGTCTGTTCTACCTTTGATTGATGAATTTGTACATCAAAAGGGTAAAACTGGATTAGGGTTTACAAAACCTGCTAGGACTGTTCAGTCCAAGTCTAAGGGCAAAGCCCCAGTACTCAACAAGCCTGCTGTAGACAAAACAGCCAGGGTTGTACCTAAGCAAAGGTACAACAGATTTGAGTGCTGGTACTGTGTCAAGGTAGACCACTTTGCCATAGACTGTTGGTACAATTCTAGTGCCAAAGTGAGTAGCAATCTACCTACAAGAAAAGCTACAGGTAGTTTTATTAAGAGGAAAACTAACCAGCACCAAGGACCCAAGAATTCTTTGGGTTCTAAGGTCAACTAATCTGTTTTGCAGGTGAGTCCAAGTGGTCATGCCCCAATGTGGTACTTGGACAGTGGATGTTACAGGCACATGACTGGAACTAGGGGATTGCTAAAGGACTACACACCAATCAAGGATGGTCCTAAAGTCACCTTTGGTGGTTCTGAAAAAAGAATCATCAAAGGTTTTGGTAACATTTCTAGCAACCTTATAACAATTACTCAAGTGGCTTATGTTAAAGGTTTGAAACACAACCTCATTAGTATAAGTCAACTGAGTGATTTAGGATATGACATCTCATTTATCAAAAATGGTTGTCATATCAGGAGGTCAAATGATCAAGAGATCATTCTGACAGGTTATAGGAAGAGAAATGTCTATTGTCTAGACATTATGTGTGAGAACAATGGTTCTCCTGTGTGTCTTGTAGCTGATGAGAAAGTCTCTCATTGTGTCAAATGGCACAAGAGGCTAGCCCATCTCAACTACAAGACAATTGACCAGCTCTATAGCAAAGAGTTAGTGAGGAATGGTTCTCAGGTTAAGTGTATTAAAGATGGGATATGTTCAGCTTGTCAAAAGGGCAAGCAGACTAGATCCACCTTTAATAGCATTGAGAACAAAGATGCTGTGAGGTGCTTATACCTCTTACATATGGATCTCTTTGGTCCTATGCCAGTTCATAGTCTAGGTAGGAAGGTCTACACATTTGTGGTTGTAGATGATTACTCAAGGTTTTCCTGAGTGTTCTTCCTTAGACAGAAATCTGAAACACCTAGTATCTTCTATAATTTTGTCAAACAAATTCAGAATGAGTTAGATAGTACAGTGGTCAAAATAAGAAGTGACCATGGTACTGAATTCCAGTCTGATAGTATGATAAAACTATGTGAAGAATTTAGGATATTTCAGGAATTTTCTTCACCAAGAACACCTCAGCAAAATGGCATTGCTGAAAGGAAAAATAGAATCTTGATTGAGGCTGGTAGAACCCTATTAAGTGATATATCTCTCCCAGAATATTTCTGTGCTGAGGCAGTAAACACTGCATGCCATGTAATTAATAGGGCTACTATCACCAAAAGTCACAATAAGACCCCCTATGAGATTGTGAAAGGCAGAAAACCAAACCCCTCCTATTTCAGGAACTTTGGTTGTAAATGATATATACTTAACAATGGTAAGTCTTACTTGACCAAGTTTACTGCCAAATCCCAAGAGGGGATCTTTGTTGGGTACAGCAACAATAGTAAGGCTTATAGGGTCTACAACTTGACTACTCAAGTTATAGAAGAGTCAGTACATGTAGTATTTGATGAAGCTAGACTCATTAACCATGTCTAGAAGTATTTGCAGATCCACAGGTGTGACTGAGAAGATGGACAAGCTCACTATTGAAGAAAGATCTACTGCAAGTCAGCATGTTGATGATAGTGGTTGTTGTCCAGGGGGAGTACTAAATGCACCTGATGCAGAAGAAGACCAAGGAGTGCAGCAAGTTGAAGAAGCTGAAGGAATTCAACCTGAAGCCAGGCTGCCTCCAGCTAGTAGACATCTAAAAGATCATCCACCCAATCAAATTATTGGTGATCTAAGTCAAGGGGTACAAACAAGGAGTATAAATCTGAGTGCAGTGCTCTACTCCAGTTTTCTATCCCAAGTAGAGCCAAAGAAATTTGAAGAAGCCATTCTAGACCCTTATTGGATTGAGGCAATGCAAGAGGAGCTGAATCAGTTCAAGAGATGCAAAGTATGGGAGCTTGTTCCGAAACCAAAAGACCACAACATAATTGGAACTAAGTGGATCTTTAGGAACAAGATGGATGAACATGGAGTGATTGTAAAGAACAAAGCAAGACTAGTTGCAAAAGGATATAGGCAGGAAGAAGGTATTGACTTTGATCAGACCTTTGCTCCAGTAGCCAGACTGGAGGCAATAAGGATGTTCTTGGCCTATTCAACCTATCAAGGATTTAAAGTATACCAAATGGATGTTAAGTCAGCTTTTCTAAATGGAAATCTGAAAGAAGAAGTCTATGTGGAACAGTCATCAGGTTTTGTTGATTCAACTCAACCTAATTATGTCTATAGACTTAGGAAGTCTTTGTATGGGTTAAAACAAGCCCCTAGGGCTTGGTATGAAACCCTGTCTAGTTTCTCATTGAGAATAAATTCACAAGGGGGAAATAGACAAGACTCTATTCCTTAGGGAATCCAGAGGCAAGATCATTCTAGTCCAAATATATGTAGATGACATCATATTTGGGTCTACTGAAAGTAGTCTTTGCAGAAAGTTTGCAAAACTTATGCAAGGACAATTTGAAATGAGCAGCATGGGGGAACTAAAGTTCTTCTTGGGTCTCCAAGTTAGACAAATTGAGAATGGTTTATCCATATGCCAGTCTAAGTTCACCCTAGAATTAATAAGGAAGTATGGTATGGAATCATCCAGTACCATGAAAAATCCTTTGGGGTCAAGTATGTCTCTTAGCAAAGATGATGCAGGGAAACCTGTAGATGAGACTTTATATAGAGGGATAGTTGGCTCCCTATTGTATTTAACTGCAAGTAGACCAGATATCATGTATGCTACATGTGTCTGTGCTAGGTACCAAGCTTGCCCTAAAGAGTCTCATTTGACAGCAGTCAAAAGAATTCTGAGATATCTTAAGGGCACTCCTTATCTAGGCCTTTGGTACCCTAGGAATGAAGACTTTGAACTGACAGGTTATTCAGATGCAGATTTTGCATGCTGCAAGGAAGATAGGAAAAGTACAACTGGAACCTGTCAATTCCTAGGTGGAAGACTAATATCATGGAGTAGCAAGAAACAAACAAGTGTGGCTATCTCCACAGCAGAATCAGAGTATGTGGCTGCAGGAAGTTGCTGTGCTCAACTTCTATGGATACAACATCAGCTAGAAGACTATGGTATTCAAGTATGTAGAACACCTCTATTTTGTGATTCTACTAGTGCTATTTCTATTGCAAACAATCCTGTCTTCCATAGTAGGACTAAGCACATAGAAATAAAATATCATTTTCTAAGGGAACATGTGGAAAAAGAAGATATTTCACTAGAGTATGTTAATACAGATAATCAACTAGCTGACATGTATACTAAGCCTTTATAAGAAACCAAATTCAATAGGTTTAAAATTGAATTAGGTATGATAAACTTTGAATAAGTTTTCAAAATTGGCTAAGTAAAAAGGTGTCGACACAGAAAAGTGGTGTCGACACTTCATAGAAAAGGTGTTGACACATCTAGGAAGTTGGTGTCGACACTTCAGATAATTAGTGTCAACACATGCAGGGTGGGTGTCGACACATCCAAGGTGGTGTCGACAGTTAGGATTTATAAAGAATTAGTCAAGTAAAGTCTCGACTAAGTGTCGAGCTAAGTGGTGTAGACACATAAACAAGTGTCAACACATATATTCTGTCGACTATACTTGTGTCAACACATGGTTGTCAAGACATTATAAGTCTGTGTCGACACTTATCAACAGTGTCGACACAATTTAAGTATCTTGATGCGCCCTTTCATCTTCGATCCTAGAAAGGTATAAATAGGATTTCGCCATTATTTGTCGACACGCTCACCAAAGTTTCGAGACCAAACTTGTGTGTCGACACCTCTCTTCTCTCAATTCAAATTTCTTCAAACCCTAATGGCGCCCAAGCTAGAAGAGAATGTGAATGAAGGTTACGAACTCGTGCGGCATGCGTTTGATGACGGGGAACCAGAGATCAAAGGCCTGATAACCCTAATAGAAGCGACAGGGTTAGAATTTCTTGTTTCTGAACCGACCAAGATATGGAAGAAAGAGGTCCTGGAATTCCTGAATGGAGCTACTGTAGATGAATCTGGACTCAAGATAAAGTCTAGAGTTCATGGGGAAAAGGTGAAAGTTTCTCCCAAAAGTCTGAGAAAGGTACTTCAACTACCTAGGACTAAGGAAGAAGAAGATGTTTTGCTTCTAAAACTAGGAAAGCATTAACATGGTGTGGACTGGATTCCAACATGAAAATTGGATCTGTGTTTAATAGAAAAGGAATGAACAGCCAAGGAAAATTTTTGTCTGAAATTGTTGGCAAGGTTATCTTGAGCAAGCCTGGAGGGCATGACAAAGTATCAGCTTATATGTTCAGCCTCATGACAAGGATTATTTTCAAACGACAAACTGATTGGTCTGTAGTAGTGTTTGAGAAGATTAAGGAGAGTATGAAGAAGCCTAATTTGGGTAGGATTCTAAGTCTTTACCTGGCTGGTAGTATACCAGAGGTCATGAGTCAAGCTGCTGGAACTAAGATTAACCACATGAGGAGAATGGATTTGAGGATCTTCTCTAGGTGGGATAAGGTCTTGACCAAGGAATTGCCAACTCCTGAGAAGGTAACACCCTTGAAGAAGAAGAAGAAGACAGCCCCTGTGGCTCAAGAATCCTCTAGTAGCTCTGTAGAGCAAGTTGTGTTTACTCCTGATGAAGAAGAAACTGGAAATGCTGGAAAGTCTCCAGCTAGACAAGAAGATGCAGAGAGGCAGGGGGAGCTACCACAGGCTAGCCCAATTCACCAGGATTCAATCCAGGGGGAGCCTCTACTGGTGGATGAGCCAACTCCACTAGAAAGTGAACAAGCTACCCACACAATACTTGAGGTAATAACTGAAATCAACAAATTAGATTTCTCTATTGAAAATGAAGATATGACTGACAAATTATCTGATGTTAATCAGCAACCTCAGATTCATAGTCAACCCCCAGATGTTGTCATGGAGGACACATTTGTTGCTTCTCAAGTGGTATCTGATCAAGTTATTGATGAGATAAAAGTTTCTCCACCCCATCCTCAACAAGAATTTACCCTAGAAGAGCTATTCCCAGACCTTCTACAAACAGACTTTATGAAAGAAAGTGCTGCTGCTGAGGGGGTGCATGTGGATATTGTTGAGGAAACTGCAGGCACAGAGACTGAGGTGTCAAAAGATGCTGAGCAGGTACAAAGGACTGAGAAGGAGTTACCTCCAAGTCCTAAGGACAGAGTGAGTATTGATAGCACATCTGCTTTTGAAGATGAAGAGGCTGCAAGAGCCAAAAAGAGAAAATTTCAAGTTTTCAAGAGGAGGAGCCAAAATTATAAGAAAGCTCTGCAAACAATAGCACCACAGCCTGCACCACAACCAGCCCCATCTACAGATTTTAGTTCTCTGATGGTAACAATACAGATAAAGATGGATGAGCAAAGGCTAGCAATTGAAAAATATATAGATGAAAGCAATAAATCTCTACAATTTGATCTAGCACAAGATATTAAGTCCATCAGATTTGAGATGAATATGAATAAGAAAGAAATGACTGACTGCTTTCATAAGGGAGGAAATGCAGTAGTCTATCTAGCCACTCATCAGGAGAAGATTAAAGCTCAAGTGGATGATATTGCAGTGAAGTAAGGCTATGTTCTGGAGAACCAACTAAGGATGAATGATAATTTAACAGCTTCACACAATGCAATAGTCACAGAAATGAAGAATATAGCTACGGGTCAGACTACAGCTAATGCTACTGCTAAGGCAGAGTTTGATAAAGCATTACAAGAGGGAATCACTGCTGTTACTTCTGCAATTCAAGATTCTCAGAAGTTAATCACTGAAAAACTCCAAAGGTTGAAACCCTTCTACAAGAATGGAGTAAACTATCTGAATGCCCAGATAAGATTCCAGAAGGATGATCTAAGAGATCACATTGAAAGAGAAGTCATAAAGGGGAAGAGGGTGTTAGTCAAATCAGGCTCTGATCATGCAAAAGGACAATGTATAGCACACCTGAGGGAAATCAGAAGGTCATCATAGACAAAGTGGTTCAGCTAGTGCCAGAGGCTATACTGACAGAGCAAGAAGCTTTGCTGAAGGAACAAGAAGCCCAATTGTCTAAGAAGAGATTCAGGGAGCAAGCTAACTTAGGCCTGATTTTGAATAGTGGAGCCCCACTTCAAGGAATATTATCTTAACTGCATGGAAGGTTGCCAAGGACAATATTCAAGATCGAAACAAGTGGTATTCTGAACTGGAGTGGAGGAAGCATGAGAACAGGCAAGAGGCAATTATGCAATACAGAAGAAAGGCTAAGATGGGAAAGCTACCTCCTACTGCCCTGGAGCCTAGTAAGTACTTTCCTAAGCCTTATCATTACTTTGAAAGGCAGAAAATCAAAGCTGAAGAGTTAAAGAAAAAGGATCTTAAAGGCAAGAAGCCTGCTGCTGCTGAAGATGTTGAAGCCCCAGTCCAAGCAAAGATACAATCTGGAAAGGGAATAGTCATCAAGGAGGCTGAGCATCAATAGAATAGAATTTTCTTTAGTTTACAGTCGTAATCATTTGATTTTAATCTCTCTGTAAACTTTTGAATAATGAATATGTTAAAGTTCTTAGAACTATGTGATATGTGTTAAATTTATTACATTAATTGTTCTGAGATATTGGTATATACATGTTTGTTTATACATGTTTATGTATTTACCCTGTTATATAATCCTGTTTTACATCATACTGTGATTTTGTTATGTATGGTGTATATCATTGACTAAGGGTTATGACTTATCCAAATAGGGGGAGATTGTTGGATACAATGGATTAAATGTACCTGATTTGAAGAAGTCTCACCCTACTCAATGATATACATCAAAATGTATTTGATGTGTTTTGAGTTTAGTTGTGCAGGTTAAGTATCTGCAGGGAAAGCTGAAAAGTTTCTAAGTCCATGTGTCGACACCCAGACGAAAAGTGTCGACACTTAAGAAGACTTGTGTCGACACCCAGAGAAGCAGTGTCGACACTTGGAGTAATTGTGTCGACACCAGGGATGCAGAGTCGTCGCCAGAAGGAAAGTGTCGACACATACAGGTTGTGTCGACACTCAATGAAGAAATGTTCAGTGAAGCAGTGTCGACACTTAGCAGCAGTGTCGACACCCAGAGGAACTTTGTCTACATCAGAAAGTGTCGACACTTGGAGGCTGTGTCGACACTCAGCAAAACTTCAATAGAGTCTAAGTACAAGTATCGACATAGTAAAGAATGTGTCGACACACAGCAGAAGACTTAACACATGAAGAAAGTGTAGACACTAGGAGGCTGTGTCGACACTTAGCAAAGTTTAACAAATTCTAAGTACAAGTGTCGACATAGTAAAGAATGTGTCGACACTCAGCAGAAGACTCAACACATGAAGAAAGTGTCGACACTAGGAGGCTGTGTCGACACTCAGCAAAGTTCAACAAATTCTAAGTACAAGTGTCGACACAAAGTAGATGTGTCGACACTCAGCCAAAGTCTCAACACAAGAAGAATGTGTCGACACAAGGAGAAGTGTCGACACTCATCAAGTATCAACACAGAAGGCATGTGTCGACACCAAGAAGATGTGTCAACACTAAACAAGTTCAACACAAGAAGATGTGTCGACACAATGGAGTTGTGTCGACACTTAAAAGAATTCAATTAAGTACTGAAGAACAAGGAGTTGTGTCGACACACAATATCAATGTCGACACATGTTGAAGAAGCAGTGTCGAGAAGTAAATTCTACAACACAAGGAGTTGTGTCGACACTATGAATGCTAGTGTCGACACTTAGTCTACTTGAGTCGACACTTGGTCTATAAGTGTCGACACTTAAAGACAGACTGTCTCGACACTTTCAGACAATTACAGATATTTCAAGAAGTGACTGGATGACTTGACAACTGCCATTCCATCCGGTCTACTACAACTGTCAGAGTTGTCAGAAAGCTGTTAGGAACCGGATCATCCGGTCACCATGAAGAAGGCCTATATATAGGCTTATTCTGTCAACAGAAGAAGATGATCAAAAAGTGGATTGAAGTGAGGATCAAGCAATTCATTGAAGAATCAATTCAAGTGAAGATCTAAGTAGTTGGAGAGAGAGAGCTCCTTCCAAGAAGACAGCTGTTGGAACCAGGCTGTGAAGAAAGTTTCAGACTTAGTTCTGATTCTTAAGTTAGCAGTGATTGAAAATCAGCTACAGAGAGTATCAACCCTATTGTGTTCTACATTCAAGAAGCTTTGAAGAAAGTCAAGTGAGGTTGGTCTCAGCAAAGTTCTTTCAAGAACTCATCAAGAAACCTGTCAACTCTTCTCTCTTATTCTGAGTTGTAGGTTTACACATTTTATTTTTAATTTCTTGTAGGATCCTTAGGGATCTGAGTTGTAAGCCTGAAATTATAAAGGCTGAGTGGTAGGGCCTGTGTGCCTGAGTGTAGGAGATTTATTTCTCTGAGTGTAGGCCTTATGGCTGAGTGTAGGTCTTTGTGAAGACTGAGTGGTAGGGCTGTTGAGCTTGAGTTGTAGGAGTGGGATCACTCTGAGCTGTAGGAACCTGGTTGGGGTTCTGAGTGTAAGATCTGAGGATCTGAGGAATAGTGGAGGAGTTTGGTCGAATCTAGTACACTACTAGATAGGCGAAGGGGGAAAGTGCATGTACCCAAACCTTGGGGAACCACTATAAAAATGTGTGTACTCTGTGTATGTGATTGATGCTGTGTATGCTGTTTATAGTTCTGTGAAATCTGTGATATAATCTGCCTAAAAGTTTAAAAAGATTAAGTCACCTATTCACCCCCCCCCCCCTCTAGGTGATTAGGTACAATTTCTTTCAATAGCTTTTTCATATCATTGAACATCTTCGTGCTCCCGGGGTGAATGGAATACTTTATATAATGTGCTTCATACATCAGTTCTTCCCTCAATTTTCCCACATTCGGTACGTACAAACGGCCCTCTTTTCGTAAAAGACCATCATTCCAGTAGAATTTGCCCTCTGGCCCCTCGTTAACATAGAGTAAGAGATCTTCATCCAACTCCGTTGCCCGTCGAACTCGTTCCGCAAGGTCACATTGCAACTCCGTCCAGTTCAAACATGCCTTGGCAGTGGCATTTTTATCAACATAATATATCTCTAACGCTTCCAGCTCTTGGATAAGACGTTCATCATGGCTTTGTAACCAATTCGCTCTAGCCGGAACTCTCCGACTCAAGGCATCCGCGACAACAATCCCCTTCCCGGGAGTATTGTGGATCTCTAAAGTGTAGTCCCCAAGGAACTCCAACCACCTTCATTGTCGCATATTCAAGTCCTTCTACTCCAATAGGTACTTTAAGCTCTTGTGATCTGTATAGATCTCCACCTTTACTCCATAAAGATACTGTCGCCACAACTTTAGTGCAAAAATCACCGCTGCTAATTCCAAGTCATGGACGGGATAATTTAGTTTGTGCACCTTCTGCTGGCGTGAGCCATAAACAATTACCTTTCCATTCTACAGAAGAACGCAGCCTAAGCCGCTCCCTGAGGCATCACTATAAATAATAAATCCATCGGTCCCACTTGGCGAAGATAACACCGGCGTCGTGGTCAACCGAACCTTCAGCTCTTCAAAAGCTCGTGCACACTCTGGCGTCCAAACGAACTTCTGATCTTTTCTTGTCAGCATGGTTAGCAGCAAAGCGATCCGCGAGAAATTCTCAACAAATCTTCGATAGTAGCCCGCAAGTACAAGGAAACTCCTGACCTCGGCCACTGAAGACAATACCGTCCACTCCTCGATGGCCCTGATCTTTGTTGGATCCACTGCAATGCCCGCTCCACTGACCACATGGCCTAGGAAAGCCACCGACGATAACCAAAACTCGCGCTTCGAGAACTTGGCATAGAGCTGATTTTGCCTCAAAGTATTCTACACCAACCACCAGTGAGTCTCATGCTCAGCTTTTGACTTCGAGTACACCAGGATGTCATCAATGAACACTATCACAAACAGATCCAGGTACTCTCGGAACGAGCGGTGCATCAAATCCATAAACACCGATGGAGCATTACACAGTCCAAATGGCATGACTGTGAACTCATAGTGCCCATAACGCGTTCCAAATGCAGTTTTGGGAATGTCACTTTCCCGAATTCTCAACTGGTAACACCCAGACTTCAGGTCCAACTTCGAATAGACGGTTGAGCGCACCAGCTGATCGAACAACTCATCAATCTGGGGTATCGGATATTTATTTTTCTCGGTCAGCTTATTCAGTTCACGGTAATCAATACATAACCGCAACCCACCTTCTTTCTTCTTTACAAAAAGCACATGCGCGCTCCAAGGTGACATGCTTGGGCGTATATAACCTTGCTCCAGCAATTCTTGTATTTGGACCTTCAACTCGGCCATCTCCTTTGGCGCGACGCGATATGGTGAGCGGGCCACAGGTTTCGCACCAGGCACCAACTCGATCGTGAAGTCAATCTCCCGCTGGGTTGGTAGCCCAGGGAGATCCTTGGGAAACACATCTGTAAATTCCTCCACAATCGGGACCTCACACACCCTAGCCTTAGGCTCAACAACCTGAATCAGTGCGAAGTAACACTCCGCACCCTTCCGACCAGCCTTGACTACTTAGAGTGCAGACACCAACGTCCCGCCCACTCCTCGCATACCCGGGAACTTTGTCTCCTGTTCGGTATTCTGGCACAACATGATCTCTTTGGACTGGCAATCAATCATGTCATGCTGCTCCGCAAGCCAATCCATACCAAATATAACGTCGAATTACGATATCGGCAAAACAGATGCAGTTAAACTGAACTCTCGACTTCCCATTTGGACCGCCACATCGCAAGCTTGATCCACAAGCATCCAACAGCCATTCGGCAACACCACTCTGACGCTATCTGTCTTTGCACGACTAGGTATCCCAAGCCGCGTTATAAACTCGCTAGACAGAAAAGAATGCGATGCACCTGTATCAAACAGTGCTCGCGCCAGTGTGTCCCGAATCATCACAAAGCCTGTGACAATCATGTCACGCACACAAACTGCAAACACATATGCACAAAGTAAAGCATACAAGCCATATACTATGCCAAACTAAAACTCATACCTGTGACGACGTCACTCTACTTAATGGCCTCCTACAGGCTAAGATTGTAGACCTGGGGCTGCGCCTGTGAGGCAGAGGAGTCCACTACTGCCTTGCCCTACTCCGCATACGACGCTCCCGCCTTCTTTTCATTCTTTGGCGGCAACCGACAATCTCGAGCTATATGCCCCACCCATCCACAATGGAAGCATGTACGAGTATCCGGCCTTGAGGTAGCCGCCGACGTTGCTCCCGATGCAACTGATGAACGAGCTTGTCCACTTGTCTTGGACTTCTTGCCCCATTTCTTCTTATAAAATGGTTTCCCAGGTCGGGGCACCTTCCACTCCGGTTGCGTCACAGCCAAAGCCCTCTTCCCCTGCACCCTCTTCATATCATTTTCCAGCGCGCTCGCAGTGTCGACCAACACCTGGAAGCCTTGGTTCACAGAACTAGAAAACAGGAACCTGAAATCGTCCCTCAGTCCTTCATAGAACCGATTTGTCTTTCTTTGCTCATCCGCAAAAATAGAACCCGCATACCGCCCCAAGCATGTAAACTCATGCAGATACGCGTCAACACTGCCATCACCTTGCGTTAGCCGTTGGAATTCATTTTCCATGGCTATCCGTTGAGCCACAGGAAGGTGCTTCGCTAGGAAGAGTAGGGAGAATTCTTCCATGGATATTTGTTTTAAGGGACGACCCGCCAAGTGATGCAACTCCATCTCATCCCACCACAATCTAGCTTCTCCTTCAAGTAGGAAGGTAGCTAATGTGACTTTATGATGCTCCTCCGATCCAATCACCGTCATGATGCGCTTGATGCGCGATAGCCAATCCTCGGCCTGCGTAGGAGTTCCCGCTCCCGAAAATGTAGGCGGATGGAAACTCATAAACCGCGTCAACTGCTTCTCAGCCGCTCGAGGAGCCACATCCACTATAGGTTCAGGCCTTGCCTCCACCTATTCTGGCCTCACCGCCATTGTTCCTGCCTAAGTGGCTGTCCTTGGATCATGGCAAACAAAGCCTCAGCCACTAAACACACATGTTTCGCAGACGGTGGAGGTGTAGGCACCGCGGCTGGTGTCGTGCTTTCATCAGAATGATGGGGCTCTGACTGCCCAGCCCCACTCCGTGTCACCTAAAGGTGGACAAGACACACACATTAGCGGCCTCACACAAGCAAACAACACAAAATAGGAACATGCAGGTACCTCAAACATACAAATTTGCATTCCTATCATGGACATTCAGGAGTTCAATCGCATAACTTGGTTTGCACAACCACGTGCTCGACACCCCACAAAAGAAGTTGACCACAACTTCGAGAGGAAAAGAACAAGACAGCTGATACCAAAAATGTAACAACCCCATCCATTCATATGGTATATCCTAGAAGGTCCGGCCGGGTCCCACAACATATATCACAAAATAGGCAGAAAGGTTACGGGATGATACCAGAGTAGCGCAGCGCACCTATCACATGTCATTCTAGCGGAATCCTTTGCTAAACATTGAACTACACACCTGAATGTCCAATAGACAATACAACTCCACATTGTATATATACTAGGAATGTCTTATCATACAACCATACAAAAGTTAGCCTTATGGCCTTACATGGCTTTCACACAGTGGCCTCAACATTGGCGCACAGGCCGACCACAATAAAAGAAAACACAACATAGCCTTCGAGGGCTAGCAGCAGCAGCAATAGCAGCAGGGACATCAACCTTTATGCATCCCGCTTGGCTCTCCAGCACCTGTACAGGGACAATCCACCCAACGGTGGCAAACAGAAGCAACGGTCAGTATTTAGCTGACAAAATTATAACAACCCTACCCCTAACTCGGGGCAGCGGTAATCTTCCCTGCAGGCATAGCATAACACAAGCATGACAATATATCTCATATAATGTGCTTTCACGCACTCATGCCATCACAACCGTTCGCCACTCGGCCCAACGTTCCGTGCACTCAGGGCACATTCTTGGTGTTCTGTCAAATCACATGCCCACCACCGTTCAGGGTCACAACCCAACGACAATTCTCATGAGCATTTACTCCATGGCGTGAAGCCGGAGTTCTAGTCTTACAACACCGGGATGGACCGTAGCCCCGCATTGTGTCATGGCACGCAGGCCTAAGACTCTCGCTATGCGCTCCAACAGACCGCACCTTCTGGTCCACGTTGGATGGACATAACGCAGGTCGGATCCTCCACCCCCTGTTGCTCAAATCGCCTTGCCCTCACCGAGTACGGCGTGCTCGCGGCTTAATCGAAGGCACGGGTCAGTCTCACCAATCCTGTTCTTGGCATTCAGCCTGGGTATTTCTATTACACCCATTCATCTCACAACGTCAGCGGGTCTTTCTTGGGCACACCAGTACTTCCTGTTACTCGCTTCACAGGTGGACACCGCCATATCACAAATGCCAGGGGTCTTTCCTATCTACCATGCCAGTACTTCCTGTTACTCGCTTCACAGGTGGATGCCCTATGCACATTAAGCATTACAAAGGGTATTTCCTAGAATTCCAACCCAGTACTTCCTGTTACTTCCTTTTACAGGTCGAACCCAATAGCACAAGTAGCACAAGCTATTGAATTCTGTGAAGTGAAAGTGGGTGAATGGAAGGCTTGGGAAACCTATCCGCGCGGACTACGCGGACTGGGTTGGCGGACTGCTAGGTCGGCAGGGATGTTGCAGGCGGTTTGCTCTGTGGCGGCCTGGGCGGTCTGTTCGCGCGGACTATGCGGACAGCAGCGGCGGTCTGACAGGGCAGTGTATGCTCAGCAGGCGGTTTACTCCCAGGAAGTAACCGGGCGGATAGGAATGTTATCCGCGGAGTCCGGCTTGAAGCGGACTGAAGAACTGGAGCTCGGCAGACCGGTTTGGCAGATGCCTTGGTCTTGCTCTAGTGAAGTGGCAGCGGGAAGCCGCGGAGACCGCCGGTCAGCGCGGACAGGAACTGGAGGTCGCCCGGTATGGCGGGCTAGATCCAGTGTCCGCCAGTAAGTGCGGACTGGCCCTTCTGGCCAGCGGACTGGACTTGGTGGGAATTGAACCAAGTCCAGGATGGCTCAGTCCGGGGAGATCGCGCAGTGGAGTGCGGGCTGGTTTCTCAGTCCGCCAAGCGTAGTAGAAGTGCTGTTGCCTTGTCTGCTAGATTGGAAAATGCGGACTGGAGAATTGCTTGTGCAGGAGCGTGCGGACTGGAGCCGGAGTCCGCTGAGTCCGGTTTAGCCTTGTGATGAGGTTATGGACTCAGGAGTTGCGGACTGGAGTCTGCTGTTAGCGGACTGGATTGGCGTGTCCGCTAAGTCCGGAGGTGCCTTGGCAATGAGGTAATGGACTTGGGATATGCGGACGGAAGCCGGGTGTCCGCTGAGTCCGGCAGGTGCGAGGCTGCGGGCTCGGGTTTTGCGGGCTGATGCCTTATCCGCACAATGGCAGACACGGCTGTTGTGGAGTCCGGCTGTGGTGGTCCTGGCTTGGTCTCTGGCGGCAAGGCTGGCTGGATATTGGAGTCCGGCCTTGGAGAAGCTGGGGCGGACTGGCTATCTGCACAGGAGCGGCGAACTGGAATATGTGTCCGCGGGCTGGCGGACACACTTGTTCTAGCTGCGGGTTGTGGCGGTGATCCTATCGGCTAGGGCGGTGACCATACTCATCGTCGTGCCTATAAATACGACCCATGTCACATCAGAAAAAGAGGAACCTAGACCGAAGTAAGTGAACAGTATTTGAGCTCGCGTAAGTTGCTGCGGTCTGGACTTTGTGTCCGCGCGGATTGAGAGTTGACCCGGTTGTGCTGTGCAGGTTGTGCGGATAGCGCTGGAAAGCTAGGACTTGGCTCTGATTGCGGTCAGGGACAGTGCGGACTCTACGGTTAAGCAACAGGCGGTAAACAGCAGGTCGCGGATAGCGACCAGGCGGTCTTCTGTTTGGCGACTTGGTTCGGGGTTCAGGAAGTCGCCTGCTTCAGGCGGACTGTTCCATTCGGTGACGCAGCTTGTGCGGTCTGGCGGTGTGCAGACCGACGGTGAAGAGCTAAGCATTGGAATAAGGGGTGAGTCCGCGCGGCTTGGGTTGCGGTCTGGCGACCTGGCGGACTGAGCGGACTCCACAGCAGTAGGTCGGCGGCTTGGTGATTGAGTCCGCGCGGCTTGTTTTTTGTTCTTGTCTTTGTAACTGTCTCTGCTCTCCCGGTGTTGGTTTTTGGTGAAGCATGTCTCGCCATGTATGTCTCGCTGTGTAAAGAAGTTTGCTCTTGATCAATAAAGAAGCTTGTGCTGCATGTGTTGCTGGTTGTTACTGCTTTGTTGAGATAACCTCTGCTAACTCCACGATCCGGGAAAACTTTCAACATTATAAGTGGGCGTATTCTCCTTCGGTTTGTTGAGTTTTCAACAGGGTATCCAAGGGGGCGTCTGCGGTTTGTTGAATTTTAACATGGTATCAGAGGCAGGTTGTTGGAGTGGTCAAGCAGTGCTCAATGGAAGTAGTTGCTCGTATGTAGAGGAAACCAGTGGTAGAACCATGATAGTGGAGGATGCAAGTTGTCTTGGTATTGATCTTCTTACAGAGGCGAACTGTGAACGGTGGAAGTCCTGTATGAAGAGCTTTCTTCTTGGCGAGGACCTTTGGGAGGTTGTATGCGGAGCAGGAAGATAAGAGGATACTGCTGGCAATGCTGAGGCGATGAGAGCTTGGAAGGAGGCAAATGCGAAAGCAGAGTCTATTCTCAAGCAGGTGATCTCATCGGAGCTCTTGGACCACATCAGTGGATGTCGGTCAGCTGCGGAGGTCTGGACTTCCCTTGATGGGTTGTTCAGGAAGAAGGTGAAGGTTGCTGCGGATGATGGTCCCTCTACTTCATATCAGGAAGAAAGGAGTGTTTCTCCTAGGCGTGATAGGAAGAGGAAGGAAGGACCACGGTGCTATAAATGCAAGCAGCAAGGTCATCTTCGGAAGGAGTGCAAGGTTATCTTGCTCTCGGCGAACGTAGCTCAGGTAGGGAGGAAGGAGAAGAACGTAGTTGGGATATCAACTAGTTCTGGAGTTGATCGGAGGAATGCCAGTGATAGTGCAGCTATCTGGCATGAAAGACTGGGGCATGTAGGGATGGACAAGCTGAAAGCAATGGCGGAAAGAAGACTCGTAAGAGGCTTGCCTAGATTGTCATCCTATGGCGATGGTCGGGGGTGTGCGGGATGTCAGGAAAGTGGAGCCTATCGCTTCATGGTCGACAAAGCACAATCCAGATGTAATGCACCATTGGCGGTTGTCCATTGTGCTCTGGTGGGACCGACCGTCACGGCCAGTCTTGGAGGCAGCAGGTTCATGCTGATATTGATTGATGACTATTCTGGGTATACTTGGGTATACTTTATGAAGAAGAAGTCCAACATGGTACGCTTGTTTGTGGAGTTCAAGAAGCTTGTGGAAGGCCAGCTTGGCCGGAGGATCAAGGTGTTGAGGACAAGTTTCGGTGGTGAGTTTGGCTCAACCGAGTTCTCACGCTTTTGCAGGAAGTAAGGGATCCGGATGGAGCTTTCTTGTGGACATACTTCACAACAGGGTAGTATTGCAGCTCGGATGATCCGTTGGTTAACGGAGACCTGCAAGTGTTGGCTTCAGAGTAAAGGCGTTCCGAAGGCTCTTTGGGCGGAGGGAATAGCCTGTGCTGCTCATGTCATCAACCGGATGCCTCTTAGTCCGATCATAATGAAGACTCCTTATGAGCTGATGTTCGGAGTGAAGCCCTCAGTGAAGCACCTTCGGGTGTTTGGATCTACCTGCTATATACACTCTCCGGGTGCTCTCAAGACAAAGCTAGTCTTTGTTGGGTATGATGAGCAGAGAAGAAGATGGAGGTGTATGGATCCTGCGACGAAGAAACTCATAGTGTCGAGAGACATTGTTTTTGATGAGTTGACGCCGTATTGGGGTAGCTCTTATGTGGAGCTAGAGATAAGCAGGTCAGATGGTGGGCTGAAGGAGGCTGCTGCTAAGGAAGTGGAGTTGCCTGAGTCACCAGGTGCTCCAGGTTGTTCTAGCTCCGGGGCAAAGGCGTCAGAGTTGGGAAGAAGGGGGAGCGATGCTCCAGGATCTTCTGGCTCGAAGGCGGAGGCTTCCGGTTCAGGAAGCAAGAGGAGCGATGTTCCAAGCAGTTCTTGTTCAAGGGGGGAGTCTTCTGGTTTAGGTAGTAGGGGGAGCGTTGCTCCAGATGCTTTTGGTTCCAGTAAGAAGGCGTCTTGTTCAGGGAGCAAAGGGAGCATTGTTCCGGGTTTGCCCGGGAACGGAGCTGGTTCAATAGCAGCGGAGGTGGTTAGCCATGATCAGGTTCTTCGGAGATCGAAGAGGATCAGTAAGCCACCAGCTCGATATTGTGAAGGAAACATGACGGACTTGGTTCCGTGTTTCCTTGTTAGCCCTCAGGTCGAGCAAGGTACTTCTGGCTGTGATGACCCCACTAGAATCAAGGAGGTGGTAGACACCAAGTCTGAAGAGGTGACTTCTCTCAGAGGCAACAAGGCTTGGACTTCAGTGTCCAAGGAAGTTGGTGATACTCCTGTGATGCAAGAGTGGAGGTTGAAGCTGAAGAAGGCAGAGGGAAGCATGACTCCTTCTTGGAGATGCTGGAGGGCTCCCTCATGGTCCATGATATGCGAGGCGAGGACTTTGTCTTGGACATCTCTTCGTAGATGCTATCGGAAGGACCAGGTGCAAGGTTACGGGAGCTGCTGGAGTTATTCACCACTTCTCACTTCAAGGGGGAGTGTTGAATTCTGTGAAGTGAAAGTGGGTGAATGGAAGGCTTGGGAAACCTATCCGCGCGGACTACGCGGACTGGGTTGGCGGACTGCTAGGTCGACAGGGATGTTGCAGGCAGTTTGCTCTGTGGCGGCCTGGGTGGTCTGTTCGCGCGGACTACGCGGACAGCAGCGGCGGTCTGACAGGCCAGTGTATGCTCAGCAGGCGGTTTACTCCCAAGAAGTAACCGGGCGGATAGGAATGTTATCCGCGGAGTCCAGCTTGAAGCGGGCTGAAGAACTGGAGCTCGGCAGACCGGTTTGGCAGATGCCTTGGTCTTGCTCTAGTGAAGCGGCAGCGGGAAGCCGCGGAGACCGCCGGTCAGCGCGGACAGGAACTGGAGGTCGCCCGGTATGGCGGGCTAGATCCAGTGTCCGCCAGTAAGTGCGGACTGGCCCTTGTGGCCAGCGGACTGGACTTGGTGGGAATTGAACTAAGTCCAGGATGGCTCAGTCCGGGGAGATCGCGCAGTGGAGCGCGGGCTGGTTTCTCAGTCTGCCAAGCGTAGTAGAAGTGCTGTTGCCTTGTTTGCTAGATTGGGAAATGCGGACTGGAGAATTGCTTGTGCAGGAGCGTGCGGACTGGAGCCGGAGTCCGCTGAGTCCGGTTTAGCCTTGTGATGAGGTTATGGACTCAGGAGTTGCGGACTGGAGTCTGCTGTTAGCGGACTGGATTGGAGTGTCCGCTAAGTCCGGAGGTGCCTTGGCAATGAGGTAATGGACTTGGGATATGCGGACGGAAGCCGGGTGTCCGCTGAGTCCGGCAGGTGCGAGGCTGCGGGCTCGGGTTTTGCGGGCTGATGCCTTGTCCGCAGAATGGCGGACACGGCTGTTGTGGAGTCCGACTGTGGTGGTCCTGGCTTGGTCTCTGGCGGCAAGGCGGGCTGGATATTGGAGTCCGGCCTTGGAGAAGCTGGGGCGGACTGGCTATCTGCACAGGAGCGGCGAACTGGAATGTGTGTCCGTGGGCTGGCGGACACACTTGTTCTAGCTGCGGGTTGTGGCGGTGATCCTATCGGCTAGGGCGGTGACCATACTCATCGTCGTGCCTATAAATAGGACCCATGTCACATCAGAAAAAGAGGAACCTAGACCGAAGTAAGTGAACAGTATTTGAGCTCGCGTAAGTTGCTGCGGTCTGGACTTTGTGTCCGCGCGGATTGAGAGTTGACCCGGTTGTGCTGTGCAGGTTGTGCGGATAGCGCTGGAAAGCCAGGACTTGGCTCTGATTGCGGTTAGGGATAGTGCGGACTCTGCGGTTAAGCAACAGGCGGTAAACAGCAGGTCGCGGATAGCGACCAGGCGGTCTTCTCTTTGGCGACTTGGTCCGGGGTTCAGGAAGTCGCCTGCTTCAGGCGGACTGTTCCATTCGGTGACGCAACTTGTGCGGTCTGGCGGCGTGCAGACCGGCGGTGAAGAGCTAAGCATTGGAATAAGGGGTGAGTCCGTGCGGCTTGGGTTGCGGTCTGGCGACCTGGCGGACTGAGCGGACTCCACAGTAGTAGGTCGGCGGCTTGTTGATTGAGTCCGCGCGGCTTGTTTTTTATTCTTGTCTTTGTAACTGTCTCTGCTCTCCCGGTGTTGGTTTTTGGTGAAGCATGTCTCGCCATGTATGTCTCGCTGTGTAAAGAAGTTTGCTCTTGATCAATAAAGAAGCTTGTGCTGCATGTGTTGCTGGTTGTTACTGCTTTGTTGAGATAACCCCTGCTAACTCCACGATCCGGGAAAACTTTCAACATTATAAGTGGGCGTATTCTCCTTCGGTTTGTTGAGTTTTCAACAGGGTATCCAAGGGGGCGTATGCGGTTTGTTGAATTTTAACACAAGCATTCTACGGGTATTTTCCTAGACTACCACTCCAGTACTTCCTGCTACTACCCTTCACAGGCGTAACCCGTTGACTCCTTAAATTACACATTTCTCACGGAGTCTTCTCCGGTTCGTATGCAACATCACCAATCCAGACCAACTTGTCCAGATGGGCTTCACACAGCATGCCTATTCCGTACTCCATTTCCGGATCTATATGCCAACAAAGGGGATTTCATGAATCCACCCAAAGACTCGCACAAGCAGCCACCTTTTGGTGGGGGAATCATATACATATGCCAAAAAGAAAGCCTTCTGAAAGTGAAGATTAGATCTGAAATACTTTAGAGGGGGGGTGAATAGAGTATTATGCTCTCCACAAAAAATCTTTACAACTTTTACTGTAATCCTAGGTGAACAGGTTAGCAAATAAAATAATAAGCACAACAACCTAGTAAATCACAGAACACAGCCAAAACAAAAGAAAGAGGGCAACCAGACGACACAAGAAATTTATAGTGGTTCCCCAACCTGGGTACATCCACTCTTCTAGCACCCCGGTAGGAATCCACTCAGGTTTTTGATTAGGTGCCTGACACCAATGAGCTTTTGTTCAGGTGCTCAAAAACCAAAACCTCAAGTCTTTTGGAAGGAGACTTGCAACCAAGAATAATTTTGAAGGGAATTAAAACCCTGTACAAAAGATGGAAAAGGGTGATCGGGTCTTCTCTTTCTCAATAACAACTGAGAAGACTTGCGGATTGATTTCAGCAGATTGCTCACCCTGAGATCTTGAATGGATCAGGAAATTTGGAGCACTGCTTCAGGGTGACAGGTCTTCAAAGAACTTGATTTCCTTGACCAGAGATTGCTTCAGGAACTTCTTTGACATATAGAGATTATTGTCCTTCTGAAGTTGTCATGGAGGATTGAAGGAAGAAGACTCTTGATGGAGATTGTATGTCCTTCTTCTTGATGATGTTCTCTTGCCTAGGCTGATTGCAGTATGAAACTATTGATTTCTGTAAGACTTGTTGAATGTAATCTTTTTTTGTGTGTGTCTATCAGTCTGCTTGATCTTTTCTTCTTTTTTTTACTGACTGAAGAGCACATTCAAAATTAGAATCCTTGAGCAGTAAATGAAGTCGGCCTGGGAAGGAAGCGGCAATCAATGATTTTTCTAACTATCCCATGGAAAAATTGCATGTAATAATCCATGATCAATGCTCGTTCCAACGGTAACATTCCGAGAAGATTGAGCATTAATTACTCAGGATTCATCGCCAAGAAAAGGGCCGGAAAACGGGAGAAGTCCTAATCTGGAATCGTCGAACGAAGAACAGGAATCGTCGAGCTGAGTTCACAGTTCATCGAGCTGAGCTGATGAGTTCGTCGACCAGATAATAACAATTAGTCTTCAAAGGAAACTTGTCAATTCTGCTGCAATCTTCGTCGAAATGACAATCTTCATTCGTCGAGCTGACAATCATCATTCGTCGAACTGAGATCCAAAATCGTCGACCGAAGAATGATTGTGGACTTAGAATCTGAGAAGTCTCTGGCTAAGAAGAATGCAAATCGTAGACCAGAAATCATCGAGTAGAGTATTGAGTTCGTCGACCTGAGAAGTTGACTTCGTCGACCTGAGAAGTTGTGAACTTGAGGTCCAAGTTCATCGACCAAACCTGAAGTTGGACTTAGAAAAATCTGGAGTTACCCTGACTTTAGTTTGTTGAAGTATCTCAGTCTTCGTCGAATAGAGAATAAAGATCGTCGAGCTCAGCACAGAGAAATATCTCAAGATCGTCGAGCTCAGAACCCCTTTCGTCGACCTGAGTTCGATGAACGTCGAACTCATTTTACTTAGTCTTGAAATCTTCTAAATCTTGAGTCTCTGATAGGTTTGTTGATAGCTGGTCCATCTGATGTTGACTCTAATGACTTGGCCTAGACTCCAGGACACAAATTTGAACCTGGGTATACATGTTGGGTCACATCCTAAGCTAGTGAACCTAGCCCAAATCAACTAGGGATCCAACAATCTCCCCCTAATTGGGTGAGGTCACTAAGAGACTCAAAACAGATAAACAAAGCGATAAACAAAGCAAGAAAAAGATATATCTGGCAGAGAATTACCAACACATGAAACAGATATATATATACATAGGCTTTGTTTAAACAAATAACATAGTTTGAAAGAAAATACAGAAAGAAATTGAAATAAAATAGAGATTACTTCTTCTGTTTCTTCTGCATAGACTTGTCTTCTTTTGTCTTCTCTCCTGGCTTTTTAAAGATAATTTCTCTGTTTGGATTTGAAGCCTCTGTCTGTGTCATTGTCATGTCAGCTGCCCCAATGATCTTCAGTGATGTATCTCTGGGGACAACTGCTTCAGGTTGGAGCTTCATGTAATCATCAACATTGAAATGTTTGTTGCCTTTGTCAAACCTTTTTAGTTCTTTCTTCCTGTACTTTGACATAGTTGTAAAACCTGAAATGTCTTTACCTTCAGCTTTAGCTTTATTAATCAGGGACTGACCAATAAGTTCCTGGAACCTAGCCATTTTAGTAATGTTGGCTATTTCAGGGTCTTCAAAAGGAATAGGAGGAGAAAGTGGTATTTTGGGACCGATTGCCTGTTGTTGCTGCTGAGGTTGTTGCTGTTGAAGTTGTTGTTGCTGTGAAGATTGTTGATTATCTAAAGATTGTTGCCTCTACTTGTAGCATCCTGAAGACTTGCTCTGATGTCTTTGATAGGTTTGCACAGTATCAGGCTTTGAAGTTGAGGAACTGGAAGCTCTAGCAGCTGGAGGAGGTGGATCTTTTCTGAATCTATGAACTGGTGGAGGAGAGTATCTCCTACTTCTTTTCCTTTCCTTTTGCTAGTTCTTAGATAACCACATCCAAGCAGGCATTCCCTTATAAGGAGTAACATTATGCAGAATGTAGTAGGGAGTGCAGCTGTTGGATTGGGCTTAGGAGCAGGAGGAGGAGGAGCCTTCCTTTTCTTTGACAGAATTTTCTTCTTTTTCTTTGTAGCTTCTTCATCTGAATCATCTTCATCATCATCTTCATCATCTTCACTGCCAGAACCCCGAGGGTTATCATATAAAGCATCTAATGCTTTCAAAGTTTTATCATCAAAAGCAGTATTTTTTGGAGGAGGGGCAGAAGGTTCAGAAGTTGGAGTTTCAGAAACTATAAAGGAATCAGAAATAATTGGGACAGAGCTTTCAGTTGCTGCCTTATTTTCTTCTTTAATATCAGCCAAGATTAACTCATCCAGATCTGGCATAGGAGAATCATCCATAACAAAAATTGGTGCTGAAACAGCTTCTGGAGAGTATGGATTAGCTGCAGAGATTGGAGAAAAAACTGGAATGTCAAAACTGTCATAGAGTTGCATGGAAACTGATGGACTAACAAGGGAAGTATAAGGAACAATATTAAACTGTGGCTTAGTGGAAGGGAACTGTACATAAACTGTATCAAAATTTCTCAACAAACCAGCCAAATCAACTGTGGGATTCAAATGGAAATCACCAATAGTTTTGATCTGCTCTGGAACTGACTCATCTAAGTCAATGTCAGTATCCATAAAATGAATCAATTCAATCACATCTTAATCAAATTCTGGAAAAATTTCTGAAGGAGGAACTGCTGCTGTATCTGTTGCTGTATCTGCTTCTACTGCTGCTGCATCTGCATCTGCTGCTGCTTCATCACAGAGCATCTCCCCCTGCCTGGGTTCAGGAGATCCTGGAGCCCGACACCTAAATGAAGAGGTGGCAGCAGAAAGGAGAGAAACTTGGGTAGATAAAGAATTAATAGAATTCACAAGAGGTGTAATGACCTCTGTGATTAGGGATTTGATGAGGGGAGTGAGCAGGGTTATGATTGTAGATAAAGTGGAGGAGTCCAAAGATGGAGAGGTAGTTGGTGAAGGTAGAGAAGTAGATGAAGTAGGGGGAACAGATGGAGGAGGAATGGCATCTGTCAAGGTGGTGTCTGGTGGAGGTGGAGAAGGGGATGGTATATGAAAGTGTGGAATGTTAGATAGATGAGGTGGAGGAGGTGATGCTGGAGGAGTTGGGTGAGGATTCTCTTGAAGGAGGGTAGATGGACTATCTGTGATGTCGAGTGGTGGAGAGGGAGGAGGAGTAGGGACATGAGAATGTTGGTGTGATTGGGGTGCTGGAGGAGATGGAAGATGGGTTGCTGGAAGAGGTTGTGGAGATAGTATTACCTCTTCTGCAGGGTGGGGAGTGGCCTTCACAGCCCTTGTGATCTCAGAAGCTGGGATGGAAGAGGAGGAAGCCTTGGATGGCTTGGAGATCATCCTCTCCCATCTGCCAAACAAAGCGCATGTGAGGCGCTTGCTGGCATTGATGAAGATGGTCGGGGAGACCATAAATTCACCTGCTTTTTCTTGAAGGAAAATCCCCAGGATTCTTCCAAAGTAAACCTCTTTCTTGCTGTTTTTCTTCTTGATCAGCTCGAAGAAAATCTGGCTGCAATCAACTTGATGCTTGTTGACCACCGCACACATGCAAGGAATTGGTGTCTTGTAATGTAGTCGTGCGCGGAGTGCTTGCCCATCAGCACTTTTCCCACAATATCCGCTAAGAACTGGTAGGCGGCAAAGAGTTGTTTCTTTAACAACTTGTTAGGGTTACTCCCAGTAAACCCCATCAATTTTAGCATCGAACTATATTCTTCAGAATATATCTCCAAATCATCTTCTCCATTGACCAGCGCAAAAATCTCAGAAAGAATGGCGGGGGATAAAGACACAATATTACCCCCGATAGTCCCTGTCAGGATGTTGTCCTCAGAAGCAGACGAAGTATATACCCATTCTTTAATCTCAATTGAATGCAGTTTGATTCTCCGTGTCATAAAATCCCTGAGACGCTGCTCTTCTAGAAGTTCCAGAATGTAGATAAATATAGGGTCAGAATGCTGGAATGAATCAAAATCCATGTCAAATCCTGTGTCGAATTTCATGGCAGCCAGGGTGCACGCGGGAATCGCCATTGATGACGTGCAAGAGAAACAAACAGTGATCAAGTGCAATAGGAACTGAAAGCGCGGGACGGAGGTCGAAGAAAACCTAGATATAGGGTTTTCCTGAATATGAATCGAGAAACTCCGTTCGACGAAAAAGAAATAGTTCTTCGAACTAAGGTCGACGAAATAAATGATAGATAGATAATTCGTCGATCTCATCCTGAAGAAACGAAGACAGTTCGTCGAACTCTGTTCGACGAAATATCTTCTGAAGCAAGGTTCGTCGATCTCCGGTCGACGAAAATTATTTCCACACAGAGAATTTGTCGATCTCCATTCGACGTGCATCTCTCAAACTTTCCCTAATTCGTCGAACTCCGTTCGACGAACTCTGGAAAATTCGTCGAATGCAGACAGAAACTAATTTAACTCTTCTCCATTGATCATTCCCAGTTGATTTATAAAGAACAGATGATTTTTCTCATCCAAGGGTTTGGTGAAAATGTCTGCTCTCTATAAATCAGTAGGAATATGGATTAGGTTAATTTTTTTTTGTCTACATTATCTCTAATGAATTGATGCCTTATATCAATATGTTTAGTGATGTAGGGATGTCAGATCGGAGATCTCCACGGATCTAACTCTCTACATCCGCTCTACACGTCGTAGATCTACCGCACCTACACAGCACCTATCGCCCACAATAGTTCCTCGTCACAAAACGCAGCACAAACAACAAGGAGGAATGGTCGACTCTAAAACAACGATAGGAAATTTGAGTCGGAATATTCCACAAGAAAACACAAAGGTTGCCACTCCTTTTTGAGAAGAAGACCAAGGCTATAGGCCAAGATCCGCTCAGGCAAATAGGATCCACCCGATCCGGAAATAAAAAGCCTTGCAACGGCGATTTCGATTCAAAACTTGCAGCGATTAAATTAACGATCCGGAGAAAATGATTTGCGAAAACCACCACAACTAAAGAGAAGAAATCACACAAGGGAGGGGAAAGAGATTACCCAACCGGAAAGCTTTCACACAAGATAATTGTGGGAGAATCACTCCCTCCACGGATCCACCGGCGTCACACCGAATGGTTTGCAACCTTCTTCCAAGGAGTCACACCGAAGGAAGCCGCGCCGGAGTCGCACCGAACGGATGGAGGGAGCAAGGGGGCGGCGGCTTCACACCGCAAGCTAGGGGGCGGCGGCTAGGAGAAGGCTCCTCTTGGCCGAAATTTCTCAAAGGAGATTAGGTTTTCAATTCTTTCTAATGATCTCATAACAAAGCCTCCTTATATAGGAGTTACAAACAAGCCTTAGCCCTTCATGATGGAGATGTAATCTCATCCATCAGAATGGCTAAAGGCACACCAATACTAAAAATAGTTCAAAATTAAAACATGCAATGAATATAAAATTATCACTTAAATATAGGATAATTTTTTATTCCGAATATAAAATAGAGTGCAAGAAAGGAAATAAATAAGGCTAATGTGTTGCGGTGGCGGTAGCACGCCGCGGGCGGAGGTTGTAGCGTAGCCTTCCGTTAGAGTCATCGTGCCGCCTCACATCCTTGAGTTGTATTGCCTTATCAACCGGATCATCATCAGCATCATCAGCATCGTCAGCATCGTCTTCAAATGGTGGAGGAGGGGGCATGCCATCAATCCTCCCCCGCTCAAATGCACGTATCTCCGTTGTGTGGTCCAAGCGATAGCGGTGAAGGAGAGCAGCATCCAAACTCTGCAGCTCCATCTCGAGTACCCAAGAGTCATCCGAAGGGGGCCTATCACGCCAACGGATGAGAAAGCGATGGGTGTCGCCATCAGCATTGGTAACAGGCTCAGCATCAAGTATCATCTCTGAAGTGGAAAATGTCCGTGGAAACCTGGGGAACATATTAGCAGTAGGCAGGAAAGAAGGCAACTTACCATCCGATGATATACCTATGGGGACCGAAAGAGAGAGATCATCCGTACTACCACTCCCCAACCCATGAGAATTTTCAGTGGGAGAAGAAGACGACAAAGAAATCAACTCTTGTGGTGGTGGCACAAACATCGTTAAATCCGAAACATTAAAAATGGGGGAGATACCCCAATCAGCAGGCAAGTCCAAAACGAAACGTTGTCACCTAACTTCTTAATAATCCGAAAAGGGCCGGCGCGCTTTGGTGATAACTTTTTAACGGTGCCAGTTGGCAAGCGTTCGGGAACCAAACAGACTAAAACTAGATCACCAATTTTGAAGTCTGATACTCTCCTATGTAAATTAGTGTGCTCTTGATAAGAGTCGTATTGTGATTGTCTCTGAGATATCTGCAAAGAGAAAATACCAAACTAACAATTCATCAAGGCAAGTATACCTATCGAAATGCAGCTAGGGGACACAAGTGCCGTATTGAAATCCGGGAACAGTTGAGTAAGCTTACTCACACGAAATCTATTATTTTATCGATGGCAAAATAAGGTTTAGCTAAATGTACAAAAGGAAGAGAACTACTTGCATGAAAAGATAAAGAGAGCTAAAAGAGCGATTAACTTAAGCTTAGTAACGATGAAGGGAAAATGCACTCGATCAGAAATCACCTCGGCAAGAGTGGTTAGAAAAATACGATAAATAAACCTAAGCTAAATAGGGTAAATGTCTTTGACCGTGGAGGTTCCATGAATATTGACACGCTTCTCTCGAAGGTCGTGCCTAACTGAGTTTAGGAAGGTCCGACCGACTTTCGCCTAAATCGGAGGCCTAAAACTCGCTTTACGCGGTGAACCCCTCTAATGGATTTTACTCCAATCCGGGAGATTTGAACGTCTGTCTCTCTCGAGGGGTGCGAACAACTCCCTTTACTCTTGAGTGCTCATTTCAAACCTTCGGCCTCTCGGCTAGCCCAGAATGAAAGCAAAGGCGGAGAGTATATATCGATGATATACATCCAACCCGTGATAAATCAAGAGTAATTCAAAGGCAAACCCTAAACAGAAAAGGTAAGATTCAAAGCATCATAACCTAATCACTCGAACCTCGGATCAATTAGATCGAGTACATGGAGGATTAGTTAATCATGGTGAGGTGGAAGAGGGAGATGAGTAGAAGAAAAATACTGAAAACAGAGCAGGAACGAAAAAGAAAATAACACTTTTTATTAAGAGAAACAGTGATCTTACAGCTTGAAAACCAGAGATTACAAGAACATGAAAAGGAAACTACATTATCATTAGCATCATACTACAGAAAGAAGCTAGGAACTAATACAGGGAAAGCATAAAGCTAGAGCTACGAACTAGAAATGAAAATACATGCTTAAAAAGTTCAGAAAAACAAAGGACAGAACCTCCCCTCTCAAAGCGAAAAGTTCTCCTAAAACCCCTGGAGTTGGGCTCTATTTATAGAATTTTTCGGGTCGGGTCACGCCCCCCTGTCACGCCCTGGTCGGGCGTGACCCTGGGGCATGACACATTCGGCGCGACTTTTTCGGGCAGGAATTGAATTCTGACGGGGTTGTTGCGGTACACGCCCACCGGTCACGCCCTGGTAGGGCGTGACCCTGGGGCGTGTTCTTTGCGGCGTGACTTTGGGAGCTGAAATTGAATGCTGGAGGTGACGGGCGGAATTGCTGAAGTACACGCCCATATGTCACGCCCGGGTCAGGCGTGACCCTGGGGCGTGACACTTTTGGTGCGGCGGTGGAGCGGGAAAGACGAGCGCGCTGCGGCGATTCCTCGGAACCTGGGGACACGCCTCTAGTACACGCCCGTGTCGGGTGTGACACGGGCGTGACCAAGGGCGTGTACACTAAGTTTCCACGGAATGCAGTTTCGGACCAATTGCTTCATTCCTCTGGGTTACACGCCCTAGGTACACGCCCTGGTAGGGCGTGACCTTGGGGCGTGTCACAGCAAAATTCGGCTGAAAGCCGTGAAAACCTGCAAAAAGCAGAAAAAATGCATTAGCGACAAAAATATATACAAAGGGGAATCAAAACAAGTACTTTACAAGACATGATTGGCTTTAAAACCCCGAAAATATCCTAATAAAATTGACTGCAAACGTATTATCAAATTCCCCCAAGCTTAAGTTTTGCTTGTCCCCAAGCAAAGATATAAAGACAAGCTAATCATAAAAAGTGACTAATTCAAAAGGTTTTAATCATACTCACACAAGTACTATGCGAAATTCTAGGTAGGGAGAATGTAAAACGTAAATCTAAAACAATTATTTAGGTATGGTTTAACTTTTATAAACTTTACTTAATAAAAATAAATCATCCAGAATTTTGACGAAATTCTTTAAATAGATTTGAGCAAGGTAATGAAAATGAAAAGAACGTATTGAGTTATTACTAGATCCAAGCAATGCATTATAATTATATCAATTAAATAACAAAAATCTAAGTTTAAATCCAAAACTAAAACTGATTTACTTTTCTTCTTTTCTTAGTTGTTAAATAAAATTAAAAAAAAGGCGTGAATCAAAAGGACTTAATAGGACCGAAACGTTTGGTTTAGGAATATGAATAGGAGTGGAATTCAAATATAAACATGGAGGCTTAAAAATCACACTAAACCAAAACAACGAGTTTCAAAAAAAATAAATTTATTTTAAACAAAATATGTATAAATAAATTTATTTTTTTCTCTTTATGATTATTTATCTCATTTTTTTCTCATCATTTTTTTTTATTATTATTTTCATTCGTTTTTGTTTTTTTTTAATTTATTGCTTTTGAGTACACCTTTTTCAACAATATCTACACATATAAGACAAAATTTCCTATCAAACAAAATTAGCGTGATTAGATAGGTAGGAATTTGAGCTTTGGTGAAAATGAAAATGCGTGTGGAGTTTATCAAATGAATTTGGAAAAAGGGCTCAAAAGCGGCTAACTAGTGGTAAAAGAGTTTAGGTTGGCAAGAAAGCTCAAACGTAAACAAAAATGGCCTAAATCATTTTCACGCGTTTTTTTTTTAAATTTATTTAAAACATAGAGTCGATAAATTTCAAAAAGCAAGTTCGAGATAATAAAAGAAGATTGATGAAATTATCTTGAAAATAAAAATAATATGTCACTTGGATCGTTCATATCTACTACGTTATTCAAAATATTGTCTTACAAAAATCATCTAAAGACGAAAAGGAAAATAGTGGATGATAAATTTTTAGAGAAAGTAAAGAAAATAAAGAACGGAAAACCATAATAGAAATGCATGGTTTAGAGAAATATTTTACCTTAACATGCTACCGTGAATTAGAAACACAGCATGACCAACATTTTACTTGTGAAATATGATTAAAAAGAATGATTAGAAAAATTATAATTAACTACGTTGTTTATAAAGAAGTTTGAGAAAAACAAAACATAAACATGAGGTACTTATTGAAATACCAAAATGCAGCTATATATATAGAATAAATGTTTTTGAAATTTTTTGAAGTCTTTATATATATACTTATAAAGAAATGTTTTTTTTTTGGGATATTTACAAAACAAAAAGAAGGAGGAAGTCCTCCCCCAAGCTTAAAATCTACATTGTCCGCAATGGAGAAGGAGGTCGGAGAACGAGAGAAAAGTAAAGTACAGCAATAAAAGACAGAATTGAAAAGCAGGTACTTCCCCGGTTTTATTTTGCAGGGCAAGTTGAGTGATACCGCTCCTCCATGCCTGTGCTGTGGATCTTCATGAAACGTCGTCCGGCGGACTTTGGCATGGAAGCAGAACCGTTGGAGCAGGCGATCGCAGAAGTTTCAGCTTGCCGGAGCCAGTCGGGGCAAAAAGTGTAAAAGAAAGAAAACATAAAAAGATAACTTGGGTTGCCTCCCAAGAGCGCCCTTTGTTTAAAGCGTCGTTTGAGCTCGACGCATCAAAATAAGATTGTCCCAAATATTGTTTTAAAAATAAGTTCGAATAAATGTCAAAGTTTGTGAGTAAAATAATGTTCAGATTAATCAAATGTCAGGACCGGAAAGATAGAGTTAACAGGGTTGAGACTGACATCATCACAGAAATACAGTTTAAGACGCTGACCATTCACTTTGAAAGTACCCTTATCAGGGTGAGAAATTAAAACAGTACCATAAGAAAAGACTTCTAAAACAGTAAAAGGCCCAGACCAACGTGATTTTAATTTACCCGGGAATAAACGTAAACGAGAGTTATAAAGAAGCACTTGGTCGCCTGGCTTAAAGATTTTTGGGTGCCTAAGATGTCGATCGTGTAAACGCTTCGTCCGCTCTTTATAAAGTCTGTTATTTTCATACGCGTAAGAGCGCCACTCGTCGAGTTCGTTAAGTTGAAATTTTCTAAAATCGCCGACGGAGTTGGGATCGAAGTTTAAAAATCGCAAGGCCCAAAAGGCGCGGTGCTCTAACTCTACGGGTAAATGACACGATTTTCCATAAACCAATCGATATGGCGTACATCCGAGGGCGGTTTTGTACGCTGTTCGGTAGGCCCATAGAGCATCGTCTAATTTGGCGGACCAGTCTTTTCTAGATGTGGAAACAGTCTTTTCTAAAATTCTTTTTATCTCTCTATTCACTACTTCGACTTGTCCGTTAGTTTGGGGGTGGTAGGCAGTGGAAAGCTTATGAGTAACGCCATATTTAGTTAGGATTTTTGAAAATTGTGCGTTACAGAAATGGGAACACCTATCACTAACGATAGCGCGCGACGTACCGAATCGAGAAAATAATTTTTTGAGGAAATTAACTACGACTCGGGCGTCATTCGTAGGAAGAGCTTGGGCTTCGGCCCAACGTGAAACATAATCAACGGCAACTATAATATACTTATTCCCGAAGCTAGAAGGAAAAGGGCCAACAAAATCAATCCCCCAGAGGTCGAAAACTTCGCACTCTAGAAAATAATTTTGTGGCATTTCATTTTTATTCGAAATATTCCCCGACCGTTGGCAACTATCACACCTACTCACAAAGGCATGCGCGTCTTTAAACAGGCTGGGCCAGTAAAAACCCGCGCTTAACACTTTGTGAGCGGTGCGAGCAGCTTGATAGTGCCCACCTGTCGGTCCTTCATGCAAATGTTTAATAATATCTAATCCTTCATCAAAGGAAACACACCTCCTGATCACTTGGTCTGCACAGACTTTAAAAAGATTCGGGTCCTCCCAAAAGTAGTTCTTCAATTCAGAAAAGAATTTCTTCTTTTGCTGAGACGAGAACTCTTTTGGGAGCACACGAGCCACTAGATAGTTGGCGATGCGGGCAAACCAAGGAGAAGTAGATGTGTTAATTATGAACAGCTTCTCATCAGGAAAATAGTAATGAAAAGAATTTTCGTCTAATTGCTCGATAAATGGGTTGTCTAGGCGCGAAAGGTGGTCGGCGGCCAAGTTCTCGGCACCTCGCTTATCACGGATCTCTAAGTCAAACTCCTGGAGGAGTAAGACCCAGCGAATCAAGCGAGGCTTGGCATCCGTTTTAGAGAGAAGATATTTGAGGGCCGAGTGGTCCGTAAAAACAATAATTTTCGAAAGAGTAATATAAGGGCGAAATTTGTCAAATGCGAATACTACAGCTAAGAGCTCCTTCTCGGTTGTGGTGTAATTTTCCTGTGCAGATGTGAGAGTTTTACTAGCGTAATAAATGGGGTGGAAGTTTTTGGAAATACGTTGACCTAGTACGGCTCCCACCGCATAACTACTCGCATCACACATTATTTCAAATGGAAGATCCCACACCGGAGCTATCATGATTGGCGCATTAACTAATTTTTCTTTTATTAAATTGAAGGCAGCTAGACAGAGGTCTTCAAAGATGAATGGGGCGTCTTTTTCTAAGAGATGGGTAAGGGGCTTGGTGATTTTGGAAAAGTCCTTTATGAAGCGGCGGTAGAAACCCGCATGACCCAGGAAACTTCTTATGGCTTTTATGTTCGTAGGTGGCGGCAGTTTCTCGATAACTTCTATTTTCGCAACGTCTACTTCAATACCCCTTTCAGAAATTTTATGTCCCAAAACTAACCCTTCCCTTACCATAAAATGACATTTTTCCCAATTTAAGGCGAGGTTAGTTTCTTCGCATCGCTCTAGGACTTTTTCGAGGTTCTCTAAGCAACTATCGAAGGAATTCCCGAAGACGGAGAAATCATCCATGAAGACTTCCATAATGCTTTCTACGTACTTGTCAAAGATGGCGAGCATACATCGTTGGAATGTAGCCGACACATTGCACAATCCAAACGGCATTCTTCGGTAGGCGAAGGTGCCGAAGGGACAAGTAAACGTAGTTTTCTCCTGGTCCTCGGGGGAGATGGGGATTTGAAGATACCCCGAGAGGCCATCGAGAAAACAATAAAAGCTATGTCCGGAAAGTCGTTCTAAAATTTGATCAATGAACGGCAAGGGGAAGTGATCCTTGCGGGTGGCGTCATTCAACTTACGGTAATCTATACACATTCGCCATCCGGTCACCGTCCGAGTCGGGATTAATTCATTATTTTCATTACTTACGACCGTTATCCCTCCCTTCTTTGGTACTACCTGTACTGGGCTAACCCACTTACTGTCGGATATAGGATAGATAATTCCTGCGTCTAACAATTTCATAACCTCGCCCTTAACTACGTCTTTCATGTTTGGGTTTATACGGCGCTGAGGTTGTATAGAGTTACGAGAATTATCTTCCATTAAGATTTTATGAGTGCAGAAAGATGGGCTTATGCCCTTGATATCAGATATCTGCCAAGCAATAGCTTGGCGATGCTTTTGTAAAATTGAAAGAAGTTTATTCGTTTGTGCATCCGTGAGGTAGGCCGAAATTATGACAGGCAGCTTAGAGTCTTTTTCTAAGAAAGCGTATTGAAGGTGCTCTGATAGTTCTTTCAGTTCCAAGGTAGGGGGGTCATCATACGAGGTCTTGGAAATTTGTTTTTTTTCAAAAACTATGTCCTCGTACACTTTTTTATATGTAAAATTAAAAAGGGTGTTGCTAGCGGCCATGGAGGCTTCGTGCAGCGATTCAGTTGGAAAAGTAGAAGAGGAACAGAAATCAAAAAATTCTTTTTCAAAATCAGAGGGGCGAGTGGAGGATTCTTCACTTAGGTGTAGAGATTCAGTTGGAAGAGTAGGAGAGGAACAAAAATTGGAAAATTCTTTGTCAAAATCAGAGGTGGGAGAGAAGGATTCTTCACTTATGGTATCCATGAAAAAACAGGAGTCATCATTAGCTAGCGTGTTCTTCATCGAGGGGGTGATAGAGAAAGTTACCTCATCGTCGCCCACTCGAAGGAAGAGCTTACCATTGCTTACATCAATGATAGCTCGGGAGGTGGCAAGGAAGGGTCGGCCAAGGATCAGGGGAACCTCGACGTCTTCTTCGATGTCTAAAATGACAAAGTCCACCGGGAAGATGAACTTGTCAACTTTGACTAGGACGTCCTCCACTATTCCTAACGGGTATTTGACTGATCTGTCGGCGAGCTGGATACTCATGCGTGTGGGGTTGAGACTACCAATTCCTAACTTTTTAAACAACGAGAGGGGCATAAGATTAATACTCGCACCTAAGTCGGCTAAAGCATGTTTGACAAAGAGATCACCAAAGACACACGGGATAGAGAAACTACCCGGGTCACTGATTTTTTTCGGTAATCCGTTTGTCAAAACCGCCGAGCACGCGACATTTAACGTGACATGAGAAAGGTTCTCTAACTTCTTCTTGTTAGTTAGGAGGTCCTTAAGGTATTTTGCGTACTTCGGCATCTGGGATATGGCTTCGTGGAAAGGCAGATTTACGTGGATTTGCTTAAACATTTCCAAAAAATGGGTGTATTGATCATCCTGTCGTTGTTTATTAAGTTCGGAAGGGTATGGCGGGGATGGATTATTTTTAAAGGTGGGTGGTGGAGTGAGTTCTTTTTCTACGATAGGGGTGATAATTTCTTCGGCAGAGGGTGAAATTTTTAAAACGGGAACGGAGCTTTGATTTTTAAAAACGGGAGCGGAGCTTGCCTCGGGTTCTTCACTTACCATACCAGGAACTTTCTTCCCACTCCGAAGAGTAATAGCTTTCGCTTGCTCTCTCGGGTTGGGCTCGGTATTGGAAGGAAGAGACCCTACGGGTCGCTCAGAAATCATTTTAGCGAGCTGTCCTACCTGATTTTCTAAGTTTTTAACACTTCCGGTTAAGGTCCTAATCGTAGCGTCATTAGCATTCATGTATTTTGAAAACACTTCCTCCAAATTTGGAGGTTTTGGAAAACTTTGAGGATGTGGTGGTGGAGCAGAAAAATCACTTTGCGGTGGCGGGCGCACAACATTCGATGGATTGCTCCACGAAAAATTCGGATGATTTCTTAACGCAGGATTATAACTATTCGGAAAATTAAAACCAGGAGGATGATAATTCGCAGCAGAAAAATTATTAAAAGCAGTTCTAGGCATATTATTTACATAATCCAAATGTTCGGCGGGAGGAGTTGCATATTCCCATACCTGAGGGGCGGAGGCAGCAGTCATCTCCGTAATTTTTTTGCTTAATATTTCAACTTGCAGTGCGAGTTGTGAGACGTTGTCCACTTCAAAGAGACCTGCAGGTTTGTTTGGGCGGGACCTAGGCACATTCCACTTGTAAGTGTTCATGGCCATGTCTTCAAACAGCTCAAGAGCTGCTTCCGGGGTCTTATGGTTTAAAGTACCGCCAGAAGCTGCGTCTATCATTTGCTTCGTGCTTTGATTTAGCCCATCATAAAAAGTCTGCACCTGCAACCATACAGGCAGAGCGTGATGTGGGCATCGTATTAATAATTCTTTAAATCTTTCCCAGGTTTCGTAAAGGGTCTCAGAGTCTATCTGTCCAAAGGCAGAAATGTCATTCCTAAGTTTAGCAGTTTTAGCAGGCGGAAAATACTTGGCCAAAAAGTTTTCAGTTAATTGCGTCCAAGTAGTTATGCTATTTTTAGGAAGGGTGTTCAGCCACTGCTTAGCCTTAATTCTAAGAGAGAAAGGAAATAATCTTAGCCTAATAGCATCATTTGTGACACCATTTATCTTGAAGGTGTCACAAATCTCAAGAAAGCTGGCTATGTGTGCGTTCGGGTCTTCATCTTGAAGCCCGTCAAATTGCACATACTGCTGCACCATTTGAATTATGCTAGGCTTCAGTTCAAAATTATTATTATTTATTGCAGGGCGAACTATACTCGTTTCTGTACCCTCGAGATTTGGTCGTGCATAATAGGACATAGGCCTTTGCACGACTTCCTCCACGTTGGGTTCTGCCATTCTTAAGGTAGAAAATGACTCGGAATCCTCAACCGGCACTTGGGTAGTAGGGCCTTGAAATCGCGATCTTCTCCGAAGAGTACGCTCAATTTCGTGGTCCAGGTCCAAAGTAACCGACGGACTACCGCGGGTCATACACTAGAAGAAAAGAGGAGAAGCAAGACTAAAAAGTAAAAGAGCTAATGAAGTTGGAAAAAATTTTTTGAAATAGATTTTTTTATATTTTAACTCCCGAACTTCCCAAGGGCTACCCGGTGAAGGGTTCGCAAGGTACTAGACAAGATAGTGGCATTTAGAGCCACTTTGCCCTTTTCGAGAGAGTTAGGTGGTGTAGAAAATTTTGTGATGTGGGTTTCTATTACGAATGCGGTAATTAAAATCCAGCCACTTATCTCTGTGCGAGTAGGCGGAAATGAAAAGCTATATTCACACACTCGTCAGAAAATTAAAACACACCCACTCTACAGAAAGTAAACACACTCTACTGAAATAAAGCCTGCCAATGAACTCAAGTGAGTAGGCGGAAAGTAAAATACGCACACTTGCTTGAATGAAATCCAGCCAATTAACTCAAGTGAGTAGGTGGAAAAATTAAAAAGACGCACACGTGCTTGAAATGAATCCAGCCAATTAACTCAAGTGAGTAGGCGGAAAAATTAAAAAATACACACACTTAACAAAATCCAGCCATTTAACTCAAGTGAGTAGGCGGAAAAATTATAAGAAGGAGGCTGAGAAAGAGAAGTGATAAAATTAATATATTCGCGTTTTCAATTTATCAACAAGCGTTGCTTCCCCGGCAACGGCGCCAAAAACTTGATTGTCTCTGAGATATCTGCAAAGAGAAAATACCAAACTAACAATTCATCAAGGCAAGTATACCTATCGAAATGCAGCTAGGGGACACAAGTGTCGTATTGAAATCCGGGAACAGTTGAGTAAGCTTACTCACACGAAATCTATTATTTTATCGATGGCAAAATAATGTTTAGCTAAATGTACTAAAGGAAGAGAACTACTTGCATGAAAAGATAAAGAGAGCTAAAAGAGCGATTAACTTAAGCTTAGTAACGATGAAGGGAAAATGCACTCGATCAGAAATCACCTCGGCAAGAGTGGTTAGAAAAATACGATAAATAAACCTAAGCTAAATAGGGTAAATGTCTTTGACCGTGGAGTTTCCATGAATATTGACACGCTTCTCTCGAAGGCCGTGCCTAACTGAGTTTAGGAAGGTCCGACCGACTTTCGCCTAAATCGTAGGCCTAAAACTCGCTTTACGCGGTGAACCCCTCTAATGGATTTTACTCCAATCCGGGAGATTTGAACGTCTGCCTCTCTCGAGGGGTGCGAACAACTCCCTTTACTCTTGAGTGCTCATTTCAAACCTTCGGCCTCTCGGCTAGCCCAGAATGAAAGCAAAGGTGGAGAGTATATATCGATGATATACCTCCAACCCGTGATAAATCAAGAGTAATTCAAAGGCAAACCCTAAACAGAAAAGGTAAGATTCAAAGCATCATAACCTAATCACTCGAACCTCGAATCAATTAGATCGAGTACATGGAGGATTAGTTAATCATGGTGAGGTGGAAGAGGGAGATGAGTAGAAGAAAAATACTGAAAACAGAGCAGGAACGAAAAAGAAAATAACACTTTTTATTAAGAGAAACAGTGATCTTACAGCTTGAAAACCAGAGATTACAAGAACATGAAAAGGAAACTACACTATCATTAGCATCATACTACAGAAAGAAGCTAGGAGCTAATACAGGGAAAGCATAAAGCTAGAGCTACGAACTAGAAATGAAAATACATGCTTAAAAAGTTCAGAAAAACAAAGGACAGAACCTCCCCTCTCAAAGCGAAAAGTTCTCCTAAAACCCCTGGAGTTGGGCTCTATTTATAGAATTTTTCGGGTCGGGTCACGCCCCCCTGTCACGCCCTGGTCGGGCGTGACCCTGGGGCGTGACACATTCGGCGCGACTTTTTCGGGCAGGAATTGAATTCTGACGGGGTTGTTGCGGTACACGCCCACCGGTCACGCCCTGGTAGGGCGTGACCCTGGGGCGTGTTCTTTGCAGCGTGACTTTGGGAGCTGAAATTGAATGCTGGAGGTGACGGGCGGAATTGCTGAAGTACACGCCCATATGTCACGCCCGGGTCAGGCGTGACCCTGGGGCGTGACACTTTTGGTGCGGCGGTGGAGCGGGAAAGACGAGCGCGCTGCGGCGATTCCTCGGAACCTAGGGACACGCCTCTAGTACACGCCCGTGTCGGGTGTGACACGGGCGTGACCGAGGGCGTGTACACTAAGTTTCCACGGAATGCAGTTTCGGACCAATTGCTTCATTCCTCTGGGTTACACGCCCTAGGTACACGCCCTGGTAGGGCGTGACCTTGGGGCGTGTCACAGCAAAATTCGGCTGAAAGCCGTGAAAACCTGCAAAAAGCAGAAAAAATGCATTAGCGACAAAAATATATACAAAGGGGAATCAAAACAAGTACTTTACAAGACATGATTGGCTTTAAAACCCCGAAAATATCCTAATAAAATTGACTGCAAACGTATTATCATATTGCGTAGTCAAGGTGGCCCGTATATGTGCGTGTAAATCATGGATGTGCTGGGCGAAGGATTGTGCAAACTAACTTGCCTTGTACGTTCGGGGCAACGACACCAAGTCAAGCGGCACAGGAGCCTTATACTCGTGGACAATCTCATTCAGAGACAGACCCGTAGACCTATTCTTGGAATTATTGTAGGCTAACTGGGTATGGGGAAGGAGAAGATCCCAAGTGCTCTTGTGATCACTCACAATGCATCGTAACAAATTTCCTAAGCTCCGATTAACCACTTCCGTCTGCCAATCAGTTTGGGGATGATAGGCAGAGGAAAACAATAATTTCGTTCCCATTAATATCCAAAGAGTCTTCCAAAAATAACTAGTGAATTTTACGTCCCTATCCGATACTATGGTCTTTGGCACTCCACGGTGACTAACGACTTCTTTAAAATAAAGTTTAGCGACGTGAGATGCATCATTCATCCTACTGTATGGGATGAAATAAGTGATCTTTGAAAACGTATCCACAACTAAAAAAATTGAGTCGTGACGGCGTAGGGTAACGGGGAGGCCTAATACAAAATCCATACTAACGTCTACCCAAGCCTAAAGAATCCTACTATGGTGAACTGGATTCTGTGCTATAGCAATAGCACTAGTATTATCACAAAATAATGTTGAATTATTTAAGTTTACAACATAGTCTAGGAGTTGTTTTTGTATCCATAACATTTGTGAACAGCAGCTGCCAGCATCCATATATTCTGCTTCTGCAGTTGATGTAGACATAAATGTTTGTTTTTTTTCAAAACCAGGAGACAAGTCTCATACCCAGGAACTGGCAAGTTCGAGAGGTACTCTTCCTGTCCACTCTACATCTAGCATAGTCAGCATCTGAGTATCCAGTTAACTCAAACTCTGACTCTACAGGATACTAGAGTCCTAGATTAGGACAACTCTTTATATATCTCAAAATTCTTTTTAAGAAAATAAGGTGAGATTCTTTAGGCTTCACTTGGAACCTTGCACAAAGGCATGTGACAAACATGTTATCAGGCCTGCTAGCTATTAGGTATAATAGGGATCCAAAAATTGCCCTATAATGCTTCTGATCTACAGGTTTCCCTGCTGCATCAGAATCCACAACAGCATTGGTAGCCATAGGTGTTTTCATTCCTGAAGCATCACCTATCCCAAACTTCTTAATAATCTCTTTAGCATACTTAGCTTGGGAGAGGAAGATACCATCAGGGAGCTGCTTCACTTGGGTACCAGGGAAGTAGGAAAGCTCACCCATGCTACTCATCTCAAATTTGGAATGTATGAGGTCAGCAAACCTCTTGCATAATTTGGGATCAGTAGACTCAAAGATGATGTCATACACATATATTTGTACTAACAAAATTTGGTTCTTATGATGTCTAGTGAAAAGAGTTTTATCTATGGTTCCTCTTGTAAATTTATGCTCTAAAAGAAAGCTTTCTAGGGTCTCATACCAAGCTCTTGGAGCTTGCTTTAAACCATAGAGAGCTTTATGAAATTTAAATACAAAAGAGGGTTGAGTTAGAGAGATAAAACCTGGAGGTTGTTCCACATAAACCTCTTCTTGAAACACTCCATTCAAAAATGCACTCTTGACATCCATTTGGAAAACTTTGAATCTCCTGTGAGCTGCATAGGAAAGGAATATTCTTATGGCCTCTAACCTTGCAACAGGGGCAAAGGTTTGGTCATAGTCAATTCCTTCCTCTTGCCTGTAGCCCTGAGCAACAAGCCTAGCCTTGTTTCTCACAATATTTCCTTGAGCATCTAGCTTGTTTCTGTAGACCCATTTGGTTCCAATAACTGGGTAGTTATGAGGTCTTGGAACCAAATCCCAAACTCTACATCTCTCAAACTGATTTAGTTCCTCTTGCATTGCAATGATCCAGTGGGGATCTTGCTCAGCTTCATGGATGGAGAGAGGTTCAATCTGAGAGAGAAAACAGGCATGCATCAAGTCTTGGTTGAGTTGATGCCTTGTCTAAACACCTACTGAAATGTCTCCAATCATTTGAGATCTGGGGTGATCTCTAAGTGTGACAAGATCAGTGGGTGTTGTTTGTTCAACAATAGTTTCTGTAATTAATTCCTCTTGAGGAATGTTATTTGCTGTTGAGGGAAGATCAGCCACTTCCACTTGAATTTCTTCTTCACTGTCTTCAACAACTTGTGGAGAAGGATGGGTTGACACATCTTGTGTAAGGTTTAGTCCATCCGTAGACTCACACAGTTGTCGAACCTGCAAAGAGCTATTGGTAGAAATCTCTTTCTCCTTAAAAGACATGTTAGATTCATCAAAAGATACATGGACTGATTCTTCAATTTTAAGAGAGGATTTATTAAACACCATATAGGCCTTGCTTACTTGGGTGTATCCTAGAAAAATCCCATCTTCAGCCTTAGCCTCAAACTTTCTAATATATCTTTTGTTGTTTGTGTGAATATAATATATACAACCAAAAACTTTAAAATATGTGATTTTAGGTTTCTTCCCTTTAAGTAATTCATATGGGGTCTTATTTTTCAGTTTATGTATAAGGCTTCTATTTAGGACATAGTTAGCAGTGTTTACAGCTTCTGCCCAAAAGGACAGAGGCATGTAAGCATCTGCCAATAATGTGCCTGCAGATTCAATGAGTGTCCTATTTTTCCTTTCAGCTACCCCATTTTGTTGGCGAGTTGTAGGAGCTGAGAAGCACTGCCTGATACCTTCCTTCTCACAGAACTCATGCATAAGAAGAGACTCAAACTTTGTTCCATGATCACTTCTGATCAATGCAACATGAGTATAGAACTCAATCTGTATGGTCCTCAGAAAATCTGTAAGAACTTTGAATGTATCTGACTTAGTTCTCAAAAAGGCCACCCAACTGAATCTAGAGAAGTCATCAACAATTACTAAAGTGTAAGACTTCCATCCTAGGCTTTGTACTGCAATGGGTCCAAATAGGTCCACATGAAGCAAATACAAAATCCTAGGCGAATCACCCTTATTAATGGATTTGAAAGTAGTTTTAGTTTGCTTGCCTAATTGACAAGCCCTGAAAAGATTTTCCTTCTTGTAGGGACCAGAAGGTAGACCTCTAACAAGGTTATCTTTAGATAACCTAGCTATATTTTTAATGTTTACAAGACCTAATCTTTTATGCCACAACTCATTTTGGTTACTAGTGATATTGAGTATACAAATATCAGTTTTGGCAGAAATAAAATCTACTAGATATATGTTACCTTGTCTAATTCTAATTAAAACAGTTTTGTTTTCATTATTAATAATAGAACAGGAGGTAGAGTTAAAGTGTACCTGATAACCTTCATCACATAATTGGCTTATGGATATTAGGTTATGTTTAAGTCCTCTTACATATGTTACTTTCTTGAAGGTAACTGTTCCAACCTTTACTGCTCCATATCCTTCAGATTGGACACTATTTGAATCACCAAAGATCACCTTTGGTCCTAGCTTGGACTTGTAATTAGATAGATTATCCTTGCTGCCTGTCATATGTTTGGAGCAACCACTATCCAAGTACCAGGTCTGACTCACCCTTGGACAGCTCTTCACCTGTACCTATAATGAAAAACAAAACTCAATTGTTCTTGACCCAGGTTACCTTGGGTCCTTTATTTGGTTGAAATGAAAAGATGGATATAACTGACAAAGTAGGTTGAGATTTATAACCTGAGGGATGATATCTCCTAGGTGGAATAACCCAATCAGCTACTGGATTGAATGGTTTATTAGCTGGCTTAGAATTTTTGTAAGAGAAATGATTTATGTTTGGTCCTTCTGGGTTCGACGAATTCTTGTAAGTTCGTCGACCAGAGTTCGACGAATAGGGCTGATATCGTCGATCTCTGCTCAAAGAATGACAATAGTCATTTTCTGCGCCCCATGTTCGTCGACCTCTTCTCGACGAACCATACAAAGTTCGCCAATTGCAGTTAAACGAATTATTATAACTGAAGTTTGCGTTCAGCGTTCGTCGATCTGGGTTCGATGAACTGGCCACATTTCATCGATCTGAGTTCGACGAATGCTGCTGAACCTTATTTTTATTAGTTGTTTTCTGATTTTTATTGCTCTTGTCTATGGGTATCTTCTCTTTTCCCTTGGCAGAAACAAATTTAATGGGTGTGATAAGAATATTTTTCTTAATTATGGGGGGCAAACCTGATGATGCACCCAAGCCCAGCTTGCCATTTAATCTGGCATTCACTGTGCTTGTTAGTATCAAAAATGTGAAAAACTTGAATTCATATTTTCCCGTGTCCATCAGCTTGAGACTTCTTCCATTGAGAGATTTCTCAAGTTGTTTGGCCTCATATAAATCGTATTTTAATTTAATTATCTCCTCATGTGCTACAGTTAGTTGATCTTTTAGTTTAAGATTTTCTGAGTTAACAGATTCAAGATTTCCTAAATTTTCTCTAAGGGTTTTTATTTCTTTCTCTGAATTGATTAAATCTAAACACATAGTTTTGAATTCAATTTTAAATAAATCAGAATTAAAGTCAAAATTTGAAAGAACCTGATCTGCCTCTGAGTATGAGGCTGTCTCATCTTCAGATTCTCCTTCTGATCCTGAACAGCACTTGGAGGCATTAATTGTCATAAGGCAAACCTCCTTGGATCTTGCTTCTTCCTCTTCTTCACTTGAGCTGGAAGAGGATGATTCTTCTTTAGTGTCCCTCCATGTTTCAACAACAAAGCCTTTGTCTCTCTTTTTGTACTTGTTGGAGGAGGGTCTGCTGCTGTGTTTTCACCTGGAGTCCTTTTCTCTGCTTTTCTCCTTCTTCTAGTTTTCTGGACATTCTGAGATGTAATGTCCAGGCTTTCTGCATCCAAAGCACACAACCTCCTTGGTTGGTGTCTTGTCAAATCTGGGCTTATCATCCTGCCTGGATGATTTCCTTCTGAAATACTTTCTAGCCATCTTATAAAATCTTTTTGCAAAGAGGCTCATTAGTTCTTCATTTGATGTTGAGGTCTCACATTCCTCTGATGCTTTGAAAACTATACTGTAATCTTTTTTAATTGGAGTTGTAGATTTCTGTTCAGCTTCTTCTCTTGACTTAATCAACTGCTCATAAGACTTTAGTTTGCCTAGCAGAGATTTAGTTGATATCTCATTTAGGCTTCTGTCTTCTTTGATAGGCCAGATTCTTGAGTCCCAAGAGCTAGGGAAGCACATCAAGATTTTGTCATTCACCTCTGTCAGGATGATGTCTTTATCCAAGGTTTTGAGCTCATTGATGATTGAGCTTAACCTGTTGTACATTTCAGCCACTGATTCAGCCTCATCCTTCTTAAAATTATCATACAAGGATATGAGGTTTGATCTCCTGTCTTTCCTTTCATCAGCTGAACCAGCTACCATTTGGTTGAGGGAGTCCCAAATGGCCTTGGCTGAGGTGCACTCATCCATATTCTGAAATATTTCATCTGACATAGTCTGAGCGAAGATGTTCATTGCTTTTGCATCTGCAATTTTGGCTTTCTTGTAAGCATCATTATTCTCTGGAGGAGGTACTGCAGTCATGTTTGTATAGGTGCTTGTAGAAGCTGCAGGTGCTGGAGGTACTCCTGTCAAGATGGAAGCAAAAATATCTTCATCAACAGAATTCATGTACAGTTTTATTCTTGACATCCAGATGGCAAATCTGTTAAGATTGCATACTGGAGGTCTGATGGTTGAATAATCTTTGTTTTGAGCCATTTCTGTGAAGAAATAAATCTAATAAAGGAAACAAAACAACCAGATCTAACAAAAGGGATCTTTATGATTCAGGTGTTAGCCTGTACAACCAATTAACCTCTTAAGGTGTGGTAGATTAACCAACCTCACTTTGATATCAATTGAAAGTGAAGATTAGATCTGAAATACTCTAGAGGGGGGGGGGGTGAATAGAGTATTGTGCTCTCTACAAAAAATCTTTACAACTTTTGTTGTAATCCTAGGTGAACAGGTTAGCAAATAAAATAATAAGCAAATCAACCTAGTAAATCACAGAACACAGCCAAAACAAAAGAAAGTGGGCAACCATACGACACAAGAAATTTATAGTGGTTCCCCAACCTGGGTACGTCCACTCTTCTACCACCATGGTAGGAATCCACTCAGGTTTTTGATCAAGTGCCTGACACCAATGAGCATTTGTTCAGGTGCTCAAAAACCAAAACCTCAAGTCTTTTGGTAGGAGACTTGCAACCAGGAATAATTTTGAAGGGAATTAAAACCCTGTACAGAAGATGGAAAAGGGTGATGGGGTCTTCTCTTTCTCAATAACAACTGAGAAGACTTGTGGATTGATTTCAACAGATTGCTCCCCCTGAGATCTTGAATGGATCAAGAAATCTGGAGCACTGCTTCAGTATTACAGGTCTTCAAAGAACTTGATTGCCTTGACCAGAGATTGCTTCAGGAACTTCTTTGACATATATAGATTGTTGTCCTTCTGAAGTTGTCCTGTAGGATTGAAGGAAGAAGACTCTTGATGGAGATTGTATGTTCTTATTCTTGATGATGTTCTCTGGCCTATGCTGATTGCAGTATGAAACTATTGATTTCTGTAAGACTTGTTGAATGTAATCTTTTTCTATGTGTGTCTATCAGTCTGCTTTATCTTTTCTTCTTTTTGTTTACTGACTGAAGAGCACATTCAAAATTAGAATCCTTGAGCAGTAAATGCAGTCGGCCTGGGAAGGAAGCGGCAATCAATGATTTTCCTAACTGCCCCATGGAAAAACAGAATGTAATAATCCATGATCAATGCTCGTTCTAATGGTAACATTCCGAGAAGATTGAGCATTAATTACTCAGGATTCATCGCCAAGAAAAGGGCCGGAAAACTGGAGAAGACCTAATCTGGAATCGTCGAAAGAAGAACAGGAATCGTCGAGCTGAGTTCACAGTTCGTCGAGCTGAGCTGATGAGTTCGTCGACCAGATAATAGCAATTAGTCTTCAAAGGAAACTTGTCAATTCTGCTGCAATCTTCGTCGAACTGACAATCTTCATTCGTCGAGCTGACAATCATCATTCGTCGAACTGAGATCCAAAATCGTCGACCGAAGAATGATTGTGGACTTAGAATCTGAGAAGTCTCTGGCTGAGAAGAATGCAAATCGTAGACCAGAAATCGTCGAGTAGAGTACTGAGTTCGTCGACCTGAGAAGTTGACTTCGTCGACCTGAGAAGTTGTGAACTTGAGGTCCAAGTTCATCGACCAAAGCCTGAAGTTGGACTTAGAAAAATCTGGAGTTACCCTGACTTTATTTTGTTGAAGTATCTCAGTATTCCTCGAATAGAGAACAAAGATCGTCGAGCTCAGCACAGATAAATATCTCAAGATCGTCGAGCTCAGAACCCCTTTTGTCGACCTGAGTTCGATGAACGTCGAACTCATTTTACTTAGTCTTGAAATCTTCTAATTCTTGAGTCTCTGATAGGTTTGTTGATAGCTGGTCCATCTGATGTTGACTCTAAGGACTTGGCCTGGACTCTAGGACATAAATTTGACCCTGGCTATACATATGGTTCACATCCTAAGCTAGTGAACCTAGCCCAAATCAACTAGGGATCTAACAATCTTCCCCTATTTGGGTGAGGTCACTAAGAGACTCAAAATAGATATACAAAGCGATAAACAAAGCAAGAAAAAGGTATATCTGGCAGAGAATTACCAACACATGCAACAGATATATATGTACATAGGGTTTGTTTAAACAAATAACATAGTTTGAAAGAAAATGCAGAAAGAAGTTGAAATAAAATAAAGATTACTTCTTCTGTTTCTTCTGCATAGACTTGTCTTCTTTTTTCTTCTCTCTTGGCTTTTTAAAGATAATTTATCTGTTTAGATTTGAAGCCTCTGTCTGTGTCATTGTCATGTCAGCTGCCCCAATGATCTTCAGTGATGTAGCTCTGGGGACAACTGCTTCAGGTTGGAGCTTCATGTAATCATCAACATTGAAAAGTTTGTTGCCTTTGTCAAACCTTTTTAGTTCTTCCTTCCTGTACTTTGACATAGTTGTAAAACCTGAAATGTCGTTACCTTTAGCTTTAGCTTTATTAATCAGGGACAGACTAATAAGTTCCTGGAACCTAGCCATTTTAGCAGTGTTGGCTGTTTCAGGGTCTTCAAAAGGAATGGGAGGAGAAAGCGGTATTTTGGGACTGATTGCCTGCTGTTGCTGCTGAGGTTGTTGTTGTTGAAGTTGTTGTTGCTGTGAAGATTGTTGATTATCCGAAGATTGTTGCCTCTATTGGTAGCATCCTGAAGACTTGCTCTGATGTCTTTGATAGGTTTGCACATGATCAGGCTTTGAAGTTGAGGAACTGGAAGCTCCAGCAACTGGAGGAGGTGGAGGAGGTGGATCTTTTTTGAATCTATGAACTGGTGGAGGAGAGTATCTCCTACTTCTTTTCCTTTCCTTTTGCTGGTTCTTAGATAACCACATCCAAGCAGGCATTCCCTTATAAGGAGTAACATTATGCAGAATGTAGTAGGGAGTGTCAGCTGTTGGATTGGGCTTAGGAGCAGGAGGAGGAGCCTTCCTTTTCTTTGATAGCATTTTCTTCTTTTTCTTTGCAGCTTCTTCATCTGAATCATCTTCATCATCATCTTCATCATCTTCACTGCCAGAACCCTGAGGGTTATCATATAAAGCATCGAATGCTTTCAAAGCTTTATCATCAAAAGCAGTCTTTTCTGGAGGAGGGGCAGAAGGTTCAGAAGCTAGATTTTCAGAAACTATATAGGAATCAGAAATAATTGGGACAGAGCTTTCAGTTGCTGCCTTATTTTCTTCTTCAATATCAACCAAGATTAACTCATCCAGATCTGGCATAGGAGAATCATCCATAACAAAAATTGGTGCTGAAATAGCTTTTGGAGAGGATGGAATAGCTATAGAGATTGGAGCAAAAACTGGAATGTCAAAACTGTCACAGACTTGCATGTCAACTACTGGACTAACAGGGAAGAATAAGGAACAATAGCAAACTGTGGCTTAGTGGAAGGGAACTGTACATAAACTGTATCAAAATTTCTCAACAAACCAGCCAAATCAACTGTGGGATTAAAATGGAAATCACCAACAGATTTGATCTGCTCTGGAACTAACTCATCTAAGTCAATGTCAGTATCCATAAAATGAATCAATTCAATCACATCTTAATCAAATTCTGGCAAAATTTATGCAGGAGGAACTGCTGCTGTATCTGCTGCCGTATCTGCTGCTACTGCTGCTGCATCTGCATCTGCTGCTGGTTCATCACAGAGCATCTCCCCCTTCCTGGGTTCAGGATAACCTGGAGCCAGGCCCCTGAATGAAGAGGGGCAGCAGAAAGGAGAGAAACTTGGGCAGATAAAGAATTAATAGAATTCACAAGAGGTGTAATGGCCTCTGTGATTAGGGATTTGATGAGGGGAGTGAGCAGGGTTATGATTGTAGATATAGTGGAGGAGTCCAAAGATGGAGAGGTAGTTGGTGAAGGTAGAGAAGTAGATGAAGTAGGGGGAACAGATGGAGGAGGAATGGCATCTGTCAAGGTGGTGTCTGGTGGAGGTGGAGAAGGTGATGGTATATGAAAGTGTGGAATGTTAGATAGATGAGGTGGTGGAGGTGATGCTGGAGGAGTTGGGTGAGGATTCTCCTGAAGGAGGGTAGATGGACTATCAGTGATGTCGAGTGGTGGAGAGGGAGGAGGAGTAGGGACATGAGAATGTTGGTGTGATTGCGGTGCTGGAGGAGATGGAAGATGGGTTGCTGGAAGTGGTTGTGGAGATGGGATTACCTCTTCTGCACGGTGGAGAGTGGCCTTCACAGCCCTTGTGCTCTCAGAAGCTGGGATGGAAGAGGAGGAAGCCTTGGATGTCTTGGAGATCATCCTCTCCCATCTGCCAAACAGAGCGCATGTGAGGTGCTTGCTGGCATTGATGACGATGGTCGGGGAGACCATAAATTCACCTGCTTTTTCTTGAAGGAAAATCCACAGGATTCTTCCAAAGCAAACCTCTTTCTTGTTGTTTTTCTTCTTTATCAGCTCGAAGAAAATCTAGCTCCAAACAACTTGACGCTTGTTGACCACCGCACACATGACAATGATTTGGTGTCTTGTAATGTAGTCGTGCGTGGAGTGCTTGCCCATCAGCACTTTTCCCACAATATCCGCCAAGAACTGGTAGGCGGCAGAGAGTTGTTTCTTGAACAACTTGTTAGGGTTACTCCCAGTAAAACCCATCAATTTCAGCATCGAACTATATTCTTCAGAATCTATCTCCAAATCATCTTCTCCATTGACCAGCACAAAAATCTCAAAAAGAATGGAGTGGGATAAAGAAACAATATTACCCCCGATAGTCCCTGTCAGGATGTTTTCCTCAGAAGCAGACAAAGTATATACCCATTCTTTAATCTCAGTTGAATGCAGTTTGATACTCCGTATCATAAAATCCCTGAGACCCTGCTCTTCAAGAAGTTCTAGAATGTAGATAAATATAGTGTCAGAATGCTGGAATGAATCAAAATCCATGTCAAATCCAGTGTCGAATTTCATGGCAGCCAGGGTGCTCGCGGGAATAGTCATTAATGACCTGTAAGAGAAACAAACAACGATCAAGTGCAACAGGAACTGAAAGCACGGGACGGAGGTCGAAGAAAACCTAGATATAGGGTTTTCCTGAATATGAATCGACAAACTCCGTTCGACGAAAAAGAAACAGTTCTTCGAACTGAGGTTGACGAAATAAATGATAGATAGATAATTCGTCGATCTCATCCTGAAGAAACGAAGACAGTTCGTCGAACTCTGTTCGATGAAATATCTTCTGAAGCAAGGTTCGTCAATCTCCGGTCGACGAATATTGTTTCCACACCGAGAATTTGTCGATCTCCGTTTGACGAGCATCTCTCAAACTTTCCCTAATTCGTCGAACTCCGTTCGACGAACTCTGGAAAATTCGTCGAATGCAGACAGAAACTAATTTAACTCTTCTCCATTGATCATTCCCAGTTGATTTATAAAGAACAGATGATTTTTCTCATCCAAGGGTTTGGTGAAAATGTCTGCTCTCTATAAATCAGTAGGAATATGGATTAGCTTAATTTTCTTTTTGTCTACATTATCTCTAATGAAATGATGACTTATATCAATATGTTTAGTCCTACTATGGTGAACTGGATTCTGTGCTGTAACAATAGCACTAGTATTATCACATAATAATGTTGAATTATTTAAGTTGACACCATAGTCTAGGAGTTGGTTTTGTATCCATAATATTTGTGAACAGCAACTGCCAGCATCCTTATATTCTTCTTCTGTAGTTGATGTAGACACAGATGTTTGTTTTTTTACAAAACCAGGAGACAAGTCTCATACCCAGGAACTGGCAAGTTCCAGAGGTACTCTTCCTGTCCACTCTACATCCAGCATAGTCAGCATCTGAGTATCCAGTTAACTCAAACTCTGACTCTACAGGATTCCAGAGTCCTAGATTAGGACAACTCTTTATATATCTCAAAAATTTTTTTAAGAAAATAAGGTGAGATTCTTTAGGCTTCACTTGGAACCTAGCATAAAGGCATGTGACAAACATGATATCAGTCCTGCTCGCTGTTAGGTATAATAGGGATCCAACAATTGCCCTATAATGCTTCTGATCTACAGGTTTCCCTGCTGCATCAGAATCCACAACAACATTGGTAGCCATAGGTGTTTTCATTCCTGAAGCATCACCCATCCCAAACTTCTTAATAATCTCTTTAGCATACTTAGCTTGGGAGAGGAGGATACCATCAGGGAGCTGCTTCACTTGGAGACCAAGGAAGTAGGAAAGCTCACTCATGCTACTCATCTCAAATTTGGAATGCATGAGGTCAGCAAACCTCTTGCATAATTTAGGATCAGTAGACCCAAAGATGATGTCATCCACATATATTTGTACAAACAAAATTTGGTCCTTATGATGTCTAATGAAAAGGGTTTTATCTATGGTTCCTCTTGTAAATTTATGCACTAAAAGAAAGCTTGCTAGTGTCTCATACCAAGCTCTTGGAGCTTGCTTCAAAACATAGAGAGCTTTATGCAATTTAAATACAAAAGAGGGTTGAGTTAGAGAGATAAAACCTGGAGGTTGTTCCACATAAAGCTCTTCTTGAAACACTCCATTCAAAAAAGCACTCTTGACATCCATTTGGAAAACTTTGAATATCCTGTGAGCTGCATAGGCAAGGAATATTATTATGGCCTCTAACCTTGCAACAGGGGCAAAGGTTTGGTCATAGTCAATTCCTTCCTCTTGCCTATAGCCCTGAGCAACAAGTCTAGCCTTGTTTCTCACAATATTTCCTTGAGCATTTAGCTTGTTTCTATAGACCCATTTGGTTCCAATAACTAGGTAGTTATGAGGTCTTGGAACCAAATACCAAACTCTACATCTCTCAAACTGATTTAGTTCCTCTTGCATTGCAATGATCCAGTGGGGATCTTGCTCAGCTTCATGGATGGAGAGAGGTTCAATCTGAGAGAGAAAATATGCATGCATCAAATCTTGGTTGAGTTGATGCCTTGTCTGAACACCTGCTGAAATGTCTCCAATCACTTGAGATCTGGGGTGATCTCTAAGTGTGACAAGATCAGTGGGTGGAGTTTGTTCAGCAACAGCTTCTGTAATTAATTCCTCTTGAGGAATGTTATTTGCTGTTGAGGGAAGATCAGCCACTTCCACTTGAATTTCTTCTTCACTGACTTCAGCAACCTGTGGAGAAGGATGGGTTGACACATCTTGGGTAAGGTTTAGTCCATACATAGACTCACACAGTTGTGGAACCTGCAAAAGGCTATTGGTAGAAATCTCTTTCTCCTTATAAAACATGTTAGCTTCATCAAAGGATACATGAACAGACTCTTCAATTTTAAGGGTGGATTTATTAAAAACCCTATAGGCATTGCTTACTTGGGAATATCCTAGAAAAATCCTTTCTTCAGTCTTAGCCTCAAACTTTCTAATGTATCTCTTGTTATTTGTGTGAATGTAACATATACAACCAAAACCTTAAAGTATGTGATTTTAGGTTTCTTCCCTTTAAGTAATTCATAGGGGGTCTTATTTTTCAGTTTATGTATAAGGCTTCTATTCAGGACATAGTTAGCAGTGTTTACAGCTTCTGCCCAAAAGGATAGAGGCATGTAAGCATCTGCCAATAATGTGCCTACAAATTCAATGAGTGCCCTATTTTTCCTTTCAACTACCCCATTTTGTTGGGGAGTTCTAGGAGATGAGAAGCACTGCCTGATACCTTCCTTCTCACAGAACTCATGCATAAGAAGAGACTCAAACTTTGTGCCATGATCACTTCTGATCAATGCAACATGAGTAGAGAACTCAATCTGTATGGTCCTGAGAAAATCTGTAAGAACTTTGAATGTATCTGACTTAGTTCTCAAAAAGGCCACCCAACTAAATCTGGAGAAGTCATCAACAATTACTAAAGTGTAAGACTTCCCTCCTAGGCTTTGTACTGCAATGAGTCCAAATAGGTCCACATGAAGCAAAAACAAAATCCTAGGCGAATCACTCTTATTAATGGATTTGAAACTAATTTTAGTTTGCTTGCCTAATTGACAAGCCCTTCAAAGAATTTCCTTTTTATAGGGACCAGAAGGTAAACCTCTAACAAGGTTATCTTTACATAACCTAGCTATATTTTTAAGGTTTACATGACTTAATCTTTTATGCCACAACTCATTTTGGTTACTAGTGATATTGAGTAAACAAATATCAGTTTTTGCAGAAATAAAATCTAGTAGATATATGTTACCTTGTCTAATTCCAATTAAAATAGTTTTGTTTTCATTATTAATAATAGAACTGGAGGTAGAGTTAAAGTGTACCTGATAACCTTCATCACATAATTGGCTTATGGATATTAGGTTATGTTTAAGTCCTCTTACATATGTTACTTTCTTGAAGGTAACTGTTCCAATCTTTACTGCTCCATATCCTTCAGACTGGCCACTATTTGAATCACCAAAGATCACCTTTGGTCCTAGCTTGGACTTGTAATTAGATAGATTGTCCTTACTGCCTGCCATATGCTTGGATCAACCACTGTCCAAGTACGAGGTCTGACTCACCCTTGGACAGCTCTTCACCTGTACCTATAATGAAAAACAAAACTCAATTGTTCTTGACCCAGGATACCTTGGGTCCTTTATTTGGTTGAAATGAAAAGCTGGATATAACTAACAAAGTAGGTTGAGAATTATAACCTTAGGGATGATATCTCCTAGGTGGAATAACCCAATCAACTACTGGATTGAATGGTTTATTAGCTGGCTTAGAATTTCTGTAAGAGAAATGATTTATGTTTGGTCCTTCTGGGTTCGACAAATTCTTGTAAGTTTATCGACCAGAGTTCGACGAATAAGGCTGAGATCGTCGATCTCTGCTAAGAGAATGATAATAGTCATTTTCTACGCCCCATGTTCGTCAACCTCTGCTCGACGACCATACAAAGTTCGTCGATCGCAGTTAGACGAATTATTATAACTGAAGTTTGCATTCAGCATTCGTCGATCTGGGTTCGATGAACTGGCCATAATATGTCGATCTGAGTTCGACGAATGATGCTGAACCTTGTTTTTATTAGCTGTTTTCTGATTTTTATTGCTCTTGTCTATGGGTATCTTCTCTTTTCCCTTGGCAGAAACAAATTTAATGGGTGTGATAAGAATATTTTTCTTAATTATGGGGGGCAAACCTGATGATGCCCCCAAGCCCAGCTTGCCATTTAATCTGGCATTCACTGTGCTTGTTATGTCCATCAGCTTGAGACTTCTTCCATTGAGAGATTATTCAAGTTGTTTGGCCTCACATAAATCGGATTTTAATTTAATTATCTCCTCATGTGCTACAGTTAGTTGATCTTTTAGTTTAAGAATTTTTGAGTTAACAGATTCAAGATTTCCTAACTTTTATCTGAGGGTTTTTATTTCTTTCTCTGAATTGATTAAATCTAAACACATACTTTTGAATTCAATTTTAAATAAATCAGAATTAAAGTCAAAATTTGAAAGAACCTGCTCTGCCATTGAGTCTGAGGCTGCCTCATCTTCAGATTCTCCTTCTGATCCTGAACAGCTCTTGGAGGCATCAATTGCCATAAGGCAAACCTCCTTGGATCTTGCTTCTTCCTCTTCTTCACTTGAGCTAGAAGAGGATGATTCTTCTTTAGTATCACTCCATGTTTCAGCAACAAAGCCTTTGTCTCTCTTTTTGTACTTGCTGGAGGAGAGTCTGCTGCTGTGTTTTCTCCTGTAGTCCTTTTCTCTGCTTTTCTCCTTCTTCTGGTTTTCCGGACATTCTGAGATGTAATGTCCAGGCTTTCTGCATCCAAAGCACACAACCTCCTTGGTTGGTGTCTTGTCAAATTTGGGCTTACCATCCTGCCTGGATGATTTCCTTCTGAAATACTTTCTAGCCATCTTATAAAATCTTTTTGCAAAGAGGCTCATTAGTTCTTCATTTGATGTCGAGGTCTTACTTTCCTCTGATGCTTTGAAAACTATACTGTAATCTTTTTTAACTGGAGTTGTAGATTTCTATTCAGCTGCTTCTCTTGACTTAATCAACTACTCATAATACTTTAGTTTGCCTAGCAGAGATTCAGTTGATATCTCATTTAGGATTCTGGCTTCTTTGATAGGCCAGATTCTTGAGTCCCAAGATCTAGGGAAGCACATCAAGATTTTGTCATTCACCTCTGTCATGGTGATGTCTTTATCCAAGGTTTTGAGCTCATTGATGATTGAGCTTAACCTGTTGTACATTTCAGCCACTGATTCAGCCTCATCCTTCTTAAAATTATCATACAGGGATATGAGGTTTTATCTCCTGTCTTTCCTTTCATCAGCTGAACCAGCTACCATTTGGTTGAGGGAGTCCCAAATGGACTTGGCTGAGGTGCACTCAGCCACCTTCTGAAATATGTCATCTGACAGAGTCTGAGCCAAGATGTTCATTGCTTTTGCATCTGCAATTTTGGCTTTCTTGTAAGCATCATTATTCTCTGGAGGAGGTACTGCAGTCATGTTTGTAGAGGTGCTTGTAGAAGCTGCAGGTGCTGGAGGTACTCTTGTCAAGATGGAAGCAAAAATGTCTTCATCAATAGAATTCATGTACAGTTTGATTCTTGCCTTCCAGATGGCAAATCTGTTAAGATTGCATATTGGAGATCTGATGCTTGCATAATCTTTATTTTGAGCCATTTCTGTGAAGAAATAAATACAATAAAGGAAACAAAACAACCAGATCTAACAAGAGGGATCTTTATGGTTCAGGTGTTAGCATGTACAATCAATTAACCTCTTAAGGTGTGGTAGATTAACCAACCTCGCTTTGATACCAATTGAAGGTGAAGATTAGATCTGAAATACTCTAGAGGGGGGGGGGGTGAATAGAGTATTGTGCTCTCTACAAAAAATCTTTACAACTTTTGTTGTAATCCTAGATGAACAGGTTAGCAAATAAAATAATAAGCATAACAACCTAGTAAATCACAGAACAAAGCCAAAACAAAAGAAAGAGGGCAACCAGATGACACAAGAAATTTATAGTGGTTCCCCAACCTGGGTACATCCACTCTTCTACCACCCTGGTAGGAATCCACTCAGGTTTTTGATCAGGTGTCTGAAACCAATGAGCTTTTGTTCAGGTGCTCAAAAACCAAAACCTCAAGTCTTTTGGTAGGAGACTTGCAACCAGGAATAATTTTGAAGGGAATTAAAATCCTGTACAGAAGATGGAAAAGGGTGATGGGGTCTTCTCTTTCTCAATAACAACTGAGAAGACTTGTGGATTGATTTCAGCAGATTACTCCCCCTGAGATCTTGAATGGATCAGGAAATCTGGAGCACTGCTTTAGGGTGACAGGTCTTCAAAGAACTTGATTGCCTTGACCAGAGATTGCTTCAGGAACTTCTTTGACAGATAGAGATTGTTGTCCTTTTGAAGTTGTCCTGGAGGATTGAAGGAAGAAGACTCTTGATGGAGATTGTATGTTCTTCTTCTTGATGATTTTCTCTGGCCTAGGCTGATTGCAGTATGAAACTATTGATTTCTGTAAGACTTGTTGAATGTAATCTTTTTCTGTGTGTGTCTATCAGTCTGCTTGATCTTTTCTTCTTTTTGTTTACTTACTGAAGAGCACATTCAAAATTAGAATTCTTGAGCAGTAAATGCAGTCGGCCTGGGAAGGAAGTGGAAATCAATGATTTTCCTAACTGTCCCATGGAAAAACGGCATGTAATAATCCATGATCAATGCTCGTTCCAACGGTAACATTCCGAGAAGATTGAGCATTAATTACTCAGGATTCATCGCCAAGAAAAGGGACGGAAAACTGGATAATACCTAATCTGGAATCATTGAACGAAGAACAGGAATCGTCGAGCTGAGTTCACAGTTCGTCGAGCTGAGCTGATGAGTTTTTCGACCAGATAATAGCAATTAGTCTTCAAAGGAAACTTGTCAATTCTGCTGCAATCTTCGTCAAACTGACAATCTTCATTCGTCGAGCTGACAATCATCATTCGTCGAACTGAGATCCAAAATCGTCGACCGAAGAATGATTGTGGACTTAGAATCTGAGAGGTCTCTGGCTGAGAAGAATGCAAATCGTAGACCAGAAATCGTCGAGTAGAGTATTGAGTTCGTCGACCTGAGAAGTTGACTTCGTCGACCTGAGAAGTTGTGAACTTGAGGTCCAAGTTCGTCGACCAAAGCCTGATGTTGGACTTAGAAAATTTTGGAGTTACCCTGACTTTAGTTTGTTGAAGTATCTCAGTCTTCGTCGAACAGAGAACAAAGATCATCGAGCTCAGCACAGAGAAATATCTCAAGATCGTCGAGCTCAGAACCCCTTTCATCGACCTGAGTTCGACGAACGTCGAACTCATTTTACTTAGTCTTGAAATCTTCTAATTCTTGAGTCTCTGATAGGTTTGTTGATAGCTGGTCCATCTGATGTTGACTCTAAGGACTTGGCCTAGACTCTAGGACACAAATTTGACCCTGGCTATACATGTTGGGTCACATCCTAAGCTAGTGAACCTAGCCCAAATCAACTAGGGATCCAACACCTTCACATGGCTAGGAAGAAAAGTCATTACCCTCGAAGACCACTTTGGTGCCATGAGCTCCAAGCTAGCTCGCACAACTCACAAAAGCTTTTCCTCCGTAACGTCAGCCTCGGATCTCTCGTCGGCTAACCGCAGCACCACCGGTGATCATCCCCCTCTCCTCCTCCTCCTTCTTCCTCTCTCTTTTTCTCTCTATAAATGTAGTAAGAGAAAGTCAAAAGCCAAATGAGTTTCCCCAACCCATTCTCGGCCTTAAGAAGACAGGGAGTCCTCTCAGCCCTTGGATCCAGGCTGAAGGGATGGATGGCCACGATTTCACCAAAAATCATACTTTTTGCCTGACATGGCCTGTGACACGCCCGTGTACATGTCCGTATTCCCTAAGCGGTGCTCAACCGACTTATCCAACCCAGTGACATGCCCATGTGACACGCCCGTGTCATGGGCCATGTCACCCGACACACCTTCAGCCACGCCCGTGTCTGTGGTCGTGTCCGTTAGGCTGAAAAATCCCAAAATCACCCGAGACTCACACGGCCTGTGACATGCCCGTGTCCCAGGCCGTGTGGCCATACACGACACTAGACGCGCCCCAGCTCCCAGCTCAAATTCATCGGGCTGAGTTCGTCGACCGCGCTGACACGCCCTCTGACACGCCCGTGTCACAGGCCGTGTCCTAAGTTCTCGACGATCGTCGACCAAATTTTGTCGACCACTCATCGACTGTTCCTCTCGACACTCGACGCACGCAGGACACGCCCTGGGACACGCCCGTGTCCCAGGCCATGTCACCCCAAAACTGAGCCTGTTGAAAATAATGGGCTGTTACAACCCTCCCCTCCTACCAGAAATATCGTCCTCAAAATTTGTATACAGGAAGACAACCAGCAACTAAAACTTGATTACAACATGAAACGTTTATGTTACAATAAAATTTTTTACTCTCAACTCAGTTACAGAAACAGCTCGGGAAACTCCGCTCGCATGGTCTGCTCTCGCTTCCATGTAAGCTCCTCACGGCCGCAGTTGTCCCATCGAACTTTAACCATCCCGACCGTCTTGTTCCGCAACTGTTTCTCGGCTCGATCTTCGATCTGAATGGGTCTAACTCTCGTTGTTAGCCCATACTCCACCGACACCCGATCATCCGCGATCACTTGAGCTGGATCTTTAACAGCCTTCTGAAGCACCGAGATGTGAAACACATCATGTAATCCACCCAAGTCTGCCGACGGAGCTAGCCGATAAGCCGCTTCTCCGACGCGCTCCACTACTTCAAATGGACCCAAATATCTTGGACTCAACATTTTCAAACGTCGAATCCTGGAGACACCTTTGAAGGGCTTGATCTTCAAGTAGACCCAATCGCCAACCGCAATTTTCACGGTCCAGTGCTTGGCATTGTAGTACTTAGGTTGTCGATCTTGAGAAATGAGTAGCTTCCCACGAATAGTCTATATGGTTGTGTTTGCTTCATCAACCTCATTAGGTTTATACACTCGAGCTTCGCCCGCTTCTACCCAAGCCAAGGGAGTACGACATTTCCTTCCATACAGAGCTTCATATGGTGCCATCCCAATGCTTGCATGGTAGCTATTATTATACGCAAACTCCACCATCTAGAGATGATCTTCCCATCTCCTTCCGAAGTCAAGGGCGCACATCCTGAGCATGTCCTCCATAGTTCTGTTGGTACGTTCAGTTTGGCCATCCGTTTGGGGATGAAAAGCCGAACTGAAAGTCAACTTCGTGCCCAACAGTCGGTGAACTAGCCTCGAGTTATTTGACGTGAATCGCCCATCTCGATCACTTACGATGCTCCGAGGAACACCGTGAAGACCTACAATCTGGTCAACATATAATTTTGCCAAACTTTCGACCTAATCATCCATCCTATTTGGGAGAAAATGTGCCACTTTAGTTAGTTGGTCAACAATCACCCAAATAGAATCATTTCCTCGCCGCGATCTCGGCAACCCGTGCACAAAATCCATGGAAATATCATCAAATTTCCACTCTGGGATAGGCAGCGACTTCAAATAACAACCCGTCTTTTGGCATTCCTCCTTCACCATCGCACATGTTTGGCATTTGGCCATATAGAGGGCAACATCTTTCTTTAGCCCTGGCCACCAGAATAGATTTTTCATATCATTGAACATCTTCGTGCTCCCGGGGTGAATGGAATACTTTGTATAATGTGCTTCATACATCAGTTCTTCCCTCAATTTACCCACATTCGGGACGCACAAACGGCCCTCTTTTCGCAAGAGACCATCATTCCAGGAGAATTTGCCCTCTGGCCCCTCATTAACATAGCGTTAGAGATCTTCATCCAACTCCATTGCCCGTCGAACTCGGTCCGCAAGGTCACATTGCACCTCCGTCCAGTTCAAACATGCCTTGGCAGTGGCATTTTTGTCAACACAATATATCTCTAACGCTTCCAGCTCCTGTATAAGACGTTCATCATGCCTTTGTAACCAATTCGCTCTAACCGGAACTCTCCGGCTCAAGGCATCCGCGACAACATTCCCCTTCCCGGGAGTATAGTGGATCTCGAAAGTGTAGTCCCTAAGGAACTCCAACCACCTTTGTTGTCGCATATTCAAGTCCTTCTACTCCAATAGGTACTTTAAGGTCTTGTGATCTGTATAGATCTCCACCTTTACTCAATAAAGATCGTGTCGCCACAACTTTAGTGGAAAAATCACCGCCGCTAATTCCAAGTCATGGACGGGATAATTTCGTTCGTGCACCTTTAGCTAGCGTGAGCCATAAGCAATTACCTTTCCATTTTGCAGAAGAACGCAGCCTAAGCCGCTCCCTGAGGCATCACTATAAATAATAAATCCATTGGTCCCACTTGGCGAAGACAACACAGACGCCGTGGTCAACCAAACCTTCAGCTCTTCAAAAGTCCGTGCGCACTCTGGCATCCAAACGAACTTCTGATCGTTTCTCGTCAGCATGGTTAGCGGCAAAGCGATCCGCGAGAAATTCTCAACAAATCTTCGATAGTAGCACATAAGTCCAAGGAAACTCCTGACCTCGGTCACTGAAGACAATACCGGCTACTCCTCGATGTCCCTGATCTTTGCTGGATCCAATGCAATGCCCGCTCCACTGACCACATGGCCTAGGAAAGCCACCGACGATAACCAAAACTCGCACGACTACGTATCCCAAGCCACGTTATAAACTCGCTAGACAGAAAAGAATCTGATGCACCTGTATCAAACAGTGCTCGCGCCAGCGTGTCCCGAATCATCACAAAGCCTGAGACAATCATGTCACACACACAAACCGCAAACACATATGCACGAAGTAAAGTAGATAAGCCATATACTATGCCAACTAAACTCATACCTGTGACGACATCACTCTGCTTAAGGGCCTCCTGCTGGCCAAGATTGTAGACCCAGGGCTGCGCCTGCGAGGCAGAGGAGTCCACTACTGCCTTGCCCTTCTCCGCATACGACGCTCCCGCCTTCTTTTCATTCTTTGGCAGCACCCGACAATCTCGAGCTATATGCCCCACCCGTCCACAATTGAAGCATGTACGAGTATCCTACCTTGAGGTAGCCTACGCCGTGTCACCCCAAAACTGAGCCTGCTGAAAAAAATGGGCTGTTACAGGCGATGCTCCTTCCCTGCACTTTATTAGCATAACCAAGCAGTGTATAAATATACATTTCATCACAGGCGTAGGCTCACACAGCCACACACCCCGTGCACTCAGGGCACATTCTCGATTAACACGGTCAAAGCCCGCCGACTCACCACCGTCCCCAGGACGGCCAAACAATGAGCAATTTGTCTTCCCGGCATAGGTCATGGTAATTTAAACCATAGACCGCCGAAGACCCTCATCTATGGCAACAGCTCTAACCGAACGACATAGAACGGGCACGGTTCCATCTAACCCGTGCTCACATCGTAACGTTAATTTAAAATATATGCGCGGGTCAAACTTCTCCGAGTCCCGTTTTCATCACATACTTCACATAACCCGGTTATGTTCAACTTGGCTCCCAGGCCACCAAGTTGGCAAGATCACGCATCCGCCCAGTTTTCTGGGTGCACCTTAGAGTTAATCCCCAAGGCTCCCTGTTGCAATCTACCACGTCGAAAACTCGAAAAACAAACATTCGCACGGAGTCTTCTCCGGCATTTATGCAATGCAACATCACCGATCCAGACCAACATGTCCGGATAGGCTTCACACATCATGTCTATGTCCGTTCTCGATTACGTACTCTACACAACGGGGACTTCACATATCTACCCGAAGGAATGCCTCAAACTCACCGCAAACTCGCGAGAGCGGGCTTCCTATGCAAAAGAAGTAGAGCTTAACATGCTCAAGTAGAAAATTGTTACTCTAGCATTCTTCCTTGGCGCCATGGAAATGTAAGCGGATGAAAAGCACCGCAATCTCCTTACCTTCGTAGATCCGAAGTCAGCTCGCGATTTGGAGCTCTAAAACTCCTCCAAACACTAGATCTAGACTTCTTCTTCCTCCTTTGCTCTCCCCTCTCTCTAGGATTTAGACAGAGAACTTACGGCAGAAAATAATGGTTTTGAAACCCTTATCTCGGGTATAACCCTTTCGGGATAACCACAGCCGTCGGATCCCACAAAAAGGGATGCATGGATACTATCCAGGTCTGACCTGGACAAATGGTGTTAAACACCGCATGGTTCACCAATCCGGAGCAAGACACGTCCGCGACCAATTAAATTATGTCAGGACATTTAGTCAACTCCCGCCAAAAACCATTGTTGTCACGACCCGCATTTTCTCCGTATTCAAAGATACGTAAGAGTAGAGAAACTACGCTCCATGATGCCACGCCATGCAGGGGACAACTGTAGACGCTCAGGCAAGCCGACCTCACATTTACTTCAAGTAAAAGAATTATGACTTTTAGTTAAAAAAAAATACATATAAAAAAATTTATAGAGTTAATGACCGTGTCCCTCGGTCGGGTGGACTACTGTCCATAAGTCAGAAAATATACATCTTTTACGCGGCGGAAAATACTGAGTTAGCTCATTTGTTATCCTACGTGGGAGTGAGAGTCCAGTGTCATAAAATGTTGGTGTGACTTCTACATCTACTATATATATATATATATATATATATATATATATATATATATATATATATATATATATATATAGAAATCTTTTATACGCTTAAAAGTAGTAGATTTAGTAGTTGAAGTCATGCCATGCCAATATTCCGGAATGCAGTTTCCATACTTTAAAATAACTAAATGCATCCTAACACAAATCCTTCCCAGAGAGCAAGAACCATCAGGTAAAAAGTAATAGTAGTAAAAGCAGCAAGTAGTCCATCATAGAAAAGCTAAAGTCTATGGGCGTCAACAACTGACACGAACCCATAGAAAAAAAAACAAACAAGTCTAAGCAAGACAACTACCTCAAACTCAGAGGTGGAAACAAACAGCCGCAGGAACCAGCAGCACCAGAAGCCCAAGTCTGTCAGCTAAACCTCCTACAGCTCTGATCCTGAGGCATTCAAAAGAAGAACCCCTCAGAAGCAAGTCACAAGTAGGACAAGAGTAAAAGCAGACGACACAAACCTCAAAGTAGAGGAGAATGAAAGAAAAGATGACTGCAACAAAACGGTCAGCAGAGTAAAGGTGAGCAACAGTAAAACTAGCCGAGCAAGAAATGCTAAACATTTTATAAAAAGGGAACAAGCACCAACAATAGAAGTCCAATCTTCCATTAATAATTACCATGCCGAGGGAGAAACCCCAACACGCACAGTCTATCTGAGCATAAAACACAATGCCGAGGGAGGACCCCAACGCGCACAGTTCATCTGAGTATAAAACACTATGCCGACGGAGGACCCCAACGCGCACAGTTCACCTGAGTATAAAAACACTATGCCGTGGGAGGACCCCAACACGAAGAGTTCATCTGAGTATAAAAACACTATGCCGAGGGAGGACCCCAACGCGCATAGTTCATCTGAATTTCCTTAGTTACATAATTATACAAGCAGGGTTCATTTATTCTTATTCATCACCATAAACTCAAGGGATAGCCAACCAAGTGGACTGCATAAGGGCGTTTCAAAGAACAACAAGTGTAGTTTAATAAGAAAACGATCAAGATGACTCGATGGTCAAACAACACGTCAACCAATTTGTTTACCAATTCAATGGACTAAAATTTTGAGGTTAAGACTTAAGGGACAACAAGTCACAATTCCAGAAATAGAGGGGGGAAAACAAGTTAGGAGTTCAGGACAAGTATCTCTACAGTCAAAATATGATAAACTCGACAAGTGTAGAAAAAGGGCAAAAATTTAGAATCAAGAACAAAAGGGAGAGCAAGGACACTACTTGCCTCGAATTACCGGAAAATTTCCCTAAATCTCCACTCGTCGCGATAGGCGCCGAAATATGGACGAAAGATGACTGGAATAACGGTTAGGGTCGAAAACCCTAGCAAGAAAAACTCGAGAAACGGGGAAGAAATTACCCCGAGGGCACAGCTCTCGACGAGAGCTTTCCAGATCCACGATCGGTGGGAAAAACCGAGCATCGGAGCTCCGTCGGTGATCACCGGAAGAGGCACGGATGGCAAACTTCTCCGCACACGCCGCTCTGGTACGGAAGGCAGGAGAAATCTAGGTCGGCTCAAGATAAGAAGAAGCAGAGTTTAAATACTCAACAGCCAAAAGGACCGGGTTCAACTACACCGGCCCAGCGGTGCCGACACACTACAGAACAGCGGTGTCGACACAACAGTGTCGACACCGGCCGGCAGTGTCGACACAGCTGTGTCGACACCGGTCGGAAGTGTCGACACAGCTGTGTCGACACCCGACAGCCAGCGATGTCGACACACTGTGTCGACACCGGTCGGCAGTGTCGACACAGCTCTGTCGACACCCAACAGCCAGCGGTGTCGACACACTGTGTGGACACCGGTCGGCAGTGTCAACACAGCTGTTTCGACACCCGACAACCAGCGGTGTCGACACAATGTGTCGACACCGGTCGGCAGTGTCGACACAGTTGTGTCGACAACCGACAGCCATCGGTGTCGACACACTGTGTCGACACCAGACGGCTCCGCTCGACGATTGCCAATCTCCAGCCAATGCCCGGAGAATCAGCCAATCGTCGAGCTCCGCTCGACGGTCGTCGAACTCCAAGCAGCAAACAAGAAGGAAAACTATTATCGAGCTCCGCTCGACGATCGTCGAACCCAGACAACGACCAAAAGACTAAAGCGATCATCAAGCTCCGCTCGACTATCGTCAAACCCAGGCAACACCAGAAAGGAAAGGGCGATCGTCGAGCTCCGCTCGACAATCGTCGAACCCAGACCGCGCCAGAAGGGAAAGTGATCGTCGAGCTCTGCTCGACGATCGTCGAACCCAGACATCGCCAGAAGAATAACAAGAAACTAAATAACAAGCAATAAGCTTAGTTCGACGAAACTGGACGAGCAAGACTAAAATCGATCAGTTAAATTTTCCAAGAGTGAAATTTTCCGTTACTGCCAAAGATTCAAGAATTCAGCCGACTGAATCGAAAAGACGCGAAAACGCACTATCGGCCACGGGCCACCAACTGCACGCTAAAGTAATGCCCTTACGTCATTATGATGCCAACAAGGGGAGAAAATAATGCCGAAAAAAGCAGGGGCGTTACAGTCACCCCTCCAAAAAGGAAGTTTCGTCCCGAAACTTGAAACACGAAAGAAATAAGAGGACAGAGAACTAGACAAGACAGAAGAATTCTTGAAACTAGAATACTAACCAGGGAGATTAAGAGAACAGCTGAGGATGAGATTCTCTCATCGCGGATTCCAATTCCCAAGTTGCACCTCTTGCATCCTGATTTCGCCAGAGAACCTTAACCATTGGAATTGTTTTCTTTCTTAGCACACGGTCTTGCGTATCCAGAATACGGACAGGTTCTTCAACATACGAGAGATTAGGCTACAACTGAAGTACTGATACAAGGACATGCCGCTCACTGTGGACACACTTTCGCAACTGGCTCACGTAAAACACGCCGTGAACACCAGGGAAAGAATCAGGCAACTCTAGTCTATTGGCAGAAACTCCAATGCGCTCCAAAATCTGAAAAGGCCCCACATACCTGGGATCTAGTTTATGGTTTCTTCCAAATCTTTTAACACCCGGCATCGGGGAGACCTTCAAAAACACCATGTCCCCAACTACAAACTCCAGATCAACTCTGCGCTGGTTTGCATACTTCTCGTATCGCTCCTGAGCTATCCTCAGCTTTTCACGAATGTGTCTTACTGAAGTACTCATATCCTCCAGCACTTCCGGTCTGAGCAACGGCTTCTCGCCAACTTCTGTCCAAAATAGGGGAGTTCGACAACGCCTTCCATATAAAGCTTCAAAGGGCGCCATCTGCAAACTTTCCTGATAACTATTATTGTACGCAAACTCCATTAATCCGAGGCGTTTATCCCAAGCTCCGCCATGGTCCAGTATATAACATCTAAGCATATCTTCCAATATCTAGTTCACTCTCTCTGTCTGACCATTTGTCTGCGGATGATAGGCAGTAGAATACCTGAGGTCGGTACCTAGAGCTCCTTGTAAGCTTTGCCAGAATCGAGAAATGAATCGGGAGTCTCGGTCGGACACAATACTCGTAGGTACACCATGAAGTCTGATAACTTCGTTCAGATAAAGCTCAGCTATCTTTTCCATGGAATAACTAATCTTGAAAGGCATAAAGTGGGCACACTTGGTTAGTCCGTCCACGATGACCCACACTGCATCATGCCCTCAGGGAGATCTAGGCAAACCGGTTATGAAATCCATTGATACACTCTCCCATTTCCAACTCGGTATATCTAAGCGCGTTAACTTACCACCCGGCCTTCTGTGATCAGCTTTGACACGTTGACAGGTATAACATTCAGACACAAATCTTGCGATGTCATTCTTCATGCCTGACCACCAAACAATCTGCTTCAGATCTCTGTACATTTTCGTGGAGCCAGGATGATATGCAACACTGGAACCATGCGCTTCACTGCATATTTTTGATCGGATGTCCCCAATAGCGGGAATACAGTATCTGCCACGGTACTTTAAGGTACCTACGTCGTCAATTGTAAAGTCAGGTAATTCCCTTTTCTCAGTTCTACTGCGGAGGTGCTGCAAGTCAGGATCGTCTTTCTGATGTAGCTTAGTGAGAGTAATCCACGAAGCCTCATCCACCTCTAGGCTACTCGGCAAAGCGCTATTCCCTACGGTTATGTCCATGAGCAAGAACTCTTCGACAAGGGATTGCACCGAGAGGTTAAAGATGTGGTGGGCTTCCGGCTCAACGCATCTGCTACTACATTAGCCTTGCCGGGATGATAAAGGATATCCACTTCGTAGTCCGCAACATACTCTAACCATCGACGCTGGCGCAAATTCAGTTCCTTCTGAGTAAAGACATATTTCAAACTTTTGCGATCTGAATAAATTTTGCATGACACTCCATATAGAAGATGTCTCCACAACTTCAAAGCATAAATAACGGCAGCAAATTCTAGATCATGCGTAGGATAATTCTTTTCATGCACCTTCAATTGTCTTGATCCATACGCAATCACCTTGCCGTCCTGCATCAACACGCAACCGAGTCCAACTCGCGAGGCGTCCACATAAACAGCATACTCCACTCCTTCCACTGGAAATGCCAACACGGGAGCAGAACACAAACGCCTCTTGAGCTCTTGAAAAGCTTCCTCACAGGCATCGCTCCAAACAAAAGCTACCCTCTTTTGTGTAAGCCTGGTCAACGGCGCAGAGAGAACAGAGAATCCTTCCACAAATCTTCTGTAGTAACCTGCCAACCCTAAGAAGCTCCTTATCTCCTTAGGCGATGCAGGTCTCTTCCAATCCAAAACCGCAGCTATCTTTGCAGAATCCACTGAGATAGCATCCTTACTTATAATGTGTCCTAGGAAAGACACCTGAGATATCCAGAACTCACACTTGATAAGCTTCGCATACAGCCTGTGCTCCCTCAGAGTAGACAAAACCAAGCGCAAGTGCAAGGCGTGCTCATCTGTATCTCTAGAATATACTAGGACATCGTCAATGAACACCACCACGAACTTATCCAGAAAATCTTTGAACACCCTGTTCATCATGTCCATAAAAGCTGACGGTGCATTCGTTAATCCAAAAGACATCACCATAAATTCAAAGTGACCATAACGAGAACGAAAAGCGGTTTGCGGAATGTCTGACTCCCGGATCCTCAACTGATGGTAACCTGAACGGAGGTCAATCTTCGAGAACACGGAGCTACCCCGCAACTGATCGAACAAATCATCGATCCTAGGCAACGAATATTTGTTCTTAATTGTTACCTTGTTTAGCTCTCGATAATCAATACATAGTCTCATCGTTCCGTCCTTTTTCTTCACGAAGAGCACTGGTGCACCCCAGGGGGAAGAACTGGGTCTAATAAAACCGCATTGCAATAACTCATCCAGTTGAGTACGTAGCTCCTCGAACTCACGCGGCGCCATGTGGTACGGTGCTTTTGCAATAGGGCGAGTGCCTGGCTCGAGGTCTATAACAAACTCCACCTCTCTCTCAGAAGGAAGTCCAGGAAGGTTATCTGGAAAAACATCCGGAAACTCGCACACCACAGAAACGTCCTCTACCCGAGGCTCAACCGGTGCAGCTCCCAGAATAGAAATAGAGACAAGAAAAGAATCACAGCCAGACTCTTGAAATTTACGAGCACGTACCACATAAATGATCGGAGATTCTGGACAAGGCAAACCATACACACTCATGGGATGACCATTGCTACCCTTGAAATCCAAGCGCTTGTGCTTGCACTGAATGACAACAACATAGTTGGACAACCAGTCCATGCCCAAAATCACGTCAAAGTCTACCAGATCTAGCACCTTCAGATCCGCAATCGCCAGAAACCCTCCTAGGGAGATGGGGCATTTTTGGATACCCTGGCTTGACCTCACCAACTCTCCTGAAGGAAATTTGACATTTATGGAGGTGTCTAACTGGTCGAGAGCCCAACGATGACAGTCCACAAAACTTCTTGCCACAAAAGAATGAGTAGCACCTGAATCAAACAAAACGCGCGCTCACTTATTCTTCACCTTAAATTCACCTAAGCACACAGCGTGCGCAACTAATATGCAGAAACCATATATCCACAAAAAGAAATAACTAGCCGAGTCAGAGACTAACCTGCGATCACCTGAGTCGATGATTGGGCTTCCTCCTTGGTCAGCACATTCAACTTTCCTTTTCCTTTGTCCGCGAGAGGCGGGGGCGGCGGTAAAGTCTGCAATGGGACTGCATGCAGTGCAGGCTGGCTCTGCGGGCAATTAGCCCTCATGTGCCCTCTTTGTCCACAGAGATTGAAAGGGAAACTAGATCTGATATACTCTAGAGGGGGGTGAATATAGTATATGGTGCTTTTAAAACACAAAGAAAAACTTTTGCAAAGCTTTACAACAATTGTTGTAATGAGTGTGAGCAGGGAAGCAGAAATAAAACTAATCACAAAACTAAGCTATGCAGAGACTAAGCACAAGAGAATCTAGGCCAGAAACAAAAAGAAAACAAGCAGAACCAGATGACACAAGGAATTATAGTGGTTCCCCAAACTTGGGTACATCCACTCTTCTACCACCCTAGGTAGGAATCCACTGCAGGATGAGTTGATCAGGTGTCCTGGGCACCAATGAGCTTTTGATAAGGTGCTCAAAAACCAAATCAGATTTTTTGATCAGGTGTCTTGCCACCAATGAGCTTTTGACAAGGTGCTCAAAAACCAGATTCAAACTTTTGAAGGGAGTTTGAAAAACCCTTTACAGAGTGGGGGTGAGAGAGTTATGACAGTCTTCTCTTTCTCAATCAACTGAGAAGACTAAGTGGATTGATGTCAAAGCTCCCCCTGAGTCCTTGATCTTCAGGAAGATGAGCTTTGCTGAGGGTGATAGGCCTTCAAAGATAGATCTCCAGCACAAGATGATTACAGCAAGCTGAAATATTGAGAGTCTGGAGTCTTGAAATGATGTTGGCCTTGAACACTTTGAGAGCTGAAGAGATTTGAAGATTGCTTGATCTCTTTGATGAGTGTTCTTCAGAATTCTTCTTGACAGAAAATTTTGAAAGAGTCTCTGTATACTGAGTTGTGTGTCCTATTCTTGTCAATCTCTGTCTTGATTCAAAAACATTCTATCTTTTATTCTCTGTGCCAGAATAGAATATCACTCTGTCAAAGATAGCCGTTGGTCTGCATTGATTAGAGCCTTAATTGCATAATTTCTTCTGAAGGAAAGTCCACTGAATTATTCCTTGAAAAATCCCTTGAAACTTGGTCCAAAAGTAAATGAAAACGGCTAGCAGATCTTCTGAATTAAATGCAGAATAACTTCTAACTGATTTGAATTTGAATTCTGAAAGATAACTGAAAACATCGAACTGAGCTCTGCTATCGTCGAGCTGAGCTCAGCGAACTGGAAAATTCAAGCAACAAAATAATCGTCGATCTGAGCTCAAAGATCGTCGAACTGAGTTCAGAGATAAAGATCCAGTGCAGAGTCAAAATCGTCGACCTGAGCTCACCGATCGTCGAATGGAGTTCGACGATATTGTGAAGTTGAGCTCAGCGATCGTCGAGTGGAGCTCGACGATATTATGAGGTTGAGCTCAGCGATCGTCGAATGGAGCTCGACGATCTACAGAAGTTGAGCTAGACGATCGTCGACCGGAGTTCGACGAAACATCGTGCTGAGCTCGACGATTAGACTTGGTCTACAGAAAAACTTGGTCTTCAGGGCAGCTTCCAATCCTAGACTTCTAACCCTTAGACTCAATTCTAATTGACCTATTAAGCTATACAGAAGGTCAAACACAGATTCCTAGAGACATAGTGATCCTGACCCAAATTAGTAATAGGGTGTTCCAACAATCTCCCCCTATTTGGGTTAGGAAAACTATTTACAGACTTTGGAAAAATCAAATAACATCATACAATCAGAAAAGCTTAAAAACAACAGCAGCTAGACACATTGCAGAAACATCACAGAGATATATATAACATCCAGATAGCAGTCAGAAAAACCAAAGATTGTCACCTTATAGAGTTACTTCTTCTCTTTGCCTTTAACCATCTTGATTTCTCTGTTAGGGTTCAATGCTTCCTTGTTGGACCTAGTGTCATCAGCTGCACCCAAGTATGTTTGCTTTGAAGTCCTGGGAACCACAGCAGCAGGATGCAACTCCATGTATCTGTCTGCATCAAAGAACTTGCTGGAGGCATATCTTTCCAACTCCTTTTGTCTTTGTTCTGACATGGTAGAAATATTTGAAGTGTCTAAGCCTTGCTCTCTGGCTTTCTTTATCTGGTCTAATGCAGCCATTTCTTTCATTCTAGCAGTCCAAGAGGCTGGGTTCTTTTCAGGGTCCTCAAATGGCACAGGTGGCTCATACCTGTTGGAAGAATTGTCCTGAGGAGGCCTAGTAGACACTGTCTCTTTGAGCTTAAAGGGGAATGGACCAGAAGTAGTATCAGATGAAGCATGTCCTCCCCTGGAGTAAGGGTGCTGCCTGGAATGCCCTTTAGAATAAACTTGAATATCTCTTTGACTTCCCCTGTATCCTCCTCTCCTGGAATAAGAACCCCTAGATTGGCTTTCCCTTGGATATGATCTGGCATGGGGTTGGTAGGGAGCCTGGCTTCTAGATGGGGCCTGACTTGCAGAGCTGCCACCTGCACCTGCATCAGGTGGAGGTGGTGGAGGAGGATGAGGGTGCTTGAACTGGGAGGAGCCCTTCTCATACTTTCTTTTCTTCTTCATTGCTTTTAGCTGATTTTTAGAGTACTGCATCCAATGTTCAGTAATTTGACAGTTATGCAGAATATAATATGGAATATCATTATCATCTTTTACTTTGGCAGGTGGAACCCTTTTCATAGCCTTGCTTCTAGCCTTCCTCTTCCTGGCAATATTGGCAGCAGAGTCATCAGAATCTGTCTTAAACTCATCAGAGTCAGAACTCTGGGCATCATATATAGCATCTATCTTCTTCATAAGATCTTTCTTCAGTTGCATTGCAGCAGATGAGGCAGAAGCAGAAGGGGCACCAGCAGGAACAGCAGCAGATACAACAATAGATACAGCAGCAGATACAGGAGCAACAGCAGAAACAACACTAGTAACTTCAGGAGTGATGGCAGCAGCAACTTCAGAAACATCAACAGAATCTGCAGCAGGCTCAACATCAAAGGCCTCTGTCATCAGAAATTCCTTGGAAATGGGCTCATCAGAAACAAAAGAGATTTCAGCAGCAGTAGGAACATTTTCTTCAGCAGCAGCAAAGACAGTTTCAGAAGCAGATTCAGTCTTTTCTTCAACAGCAGCAGCAGCAGTCACTGAGTGTATAAAAGAAGAAATAATACTGGGGTCACAGCCAGAGAAAGGCACCAGTGCCTTAGATAGGTCTTCTGAGGGCTGGACATCAATAACTTCTGGTAAACAACTGAAAAAGGCAGGATCAAAGGCTGAGAGCAAAGACCTTAGGTCTATTGCCAGAACTGGAGTAGGCACAGCAACTGGAGCAGAAGAGGCAGCAGACACAGAAGTTCCAGCAGCAGCAGCAGTATCATCAGCAACAGGAGCAGAAGCAGCAGCAACAGCAGCATGAAGGCTGGCTTCATATGGCATCTCCCCCTGCCTGGATGCAGATGCATCTGTATCAAGGCACACTGCTGGAGGTGCTGCCTGAGGAATTAGGGAGGAAAGCATGGCAGACAGAGCTTCCACTGACTATTGTAGAGGAGCTAAGGAAGCCTCCATGAGAAGAGAGAGTCTGGGGGCAAGTAGCTCATACAACTTGTCAACTAAGGCTGGCAGATCTACATGCTCACTAGCAGGAGCAGATGTAGATGGTATAGGGATGGCTGAGGATGCTGGAAGTGGAGGGCTGGATGGTGGAGGGATTGATGGCTGAGGAGTGGGGATTGTGGAGATGGAGGATAAGGGGATGGATATGGATGGAGTGAATGTGGGTTGGTCAAGGATGTGGTGGAGGAGATCTTGGAAAGATATTGAGGAGGAGTGTAATTCTGGAGGAGAAGAGGGGGAATCATCCATGTAGGAGTCATCCAGAAGGGTGAATGATGGTATGGATGGAGAAGAGGTGACATCTGGAGGTGGATATGAGAACAATGGGTGGAATTGGTCTACTGGTGGTGAGGAAATGGTTGCTGGAGATGGAATTGAGGTTGGGGAAGGGCTAGAGATGGTAATGGTGGATGGAACTGGAGTGGTGGATGGAGCTGGAGGTAGGGTTGGACTTGGAGGAGGAGAGGAAGCAGCAACAACAACAGCCAGGTCTTCTACAGGAGCAGAGACCTGTGGGGGAGTGACTCTTTGAGTCCTGGTGCCTGAAGGAGCAGTTGAAGAGGGCCTGCTGGGTTTGCTAATTTGCCTGTCCAACTTGCCAAACAGGGCACAGGTAAGTCTCTTGGAGGCATTGATGTGCACTCCAGAGGAGACCAGCAGAGCAGGGCACCTTGCCTGAAGGAAAACTCCTAGAATTCTTCCAAAATTTACAAAGGTTTTGTTAATCTTTTTCTTTATTAGGTCAAAGAAGACCTCTCCCCAATTCAAACTTTTCTTATCTACCAGAGCTCCCATGAGGCAGAGCTGATGTCTGGAGATAGTATCATGAGCTGAGTGCTTTGCCAGCAGCACTTTACCTACAACATCTGCTAGGAACCTGTACTCAACAGACAAGTTCCTTTTAAACAACTTGCTAGGGTTTCCCTCTGGATGACCCATCCTGGCAAGAATATCAGAAAATTCCTCCCCAGATAGTTCAGCAGTTTATTCTCCATTTCTTAAACCAAAAACCTTTGTTAAGGCTATTGGGGTCAGAGGTACCTGGGTTCCAGCAATAGTTCCAACTATTGTGTTGTTGTCATGGTTGTGAGCAGTATAGACCCATTCTTTTATTTCATCTGAAGCAAGCTTGATTCTAGTGGTCATGAGGGTGGACAAGTTCTGATCCTTGAACAAATTCAAAATGTCCTGGAAGATTTGATCAGTAGTGTTGAACGATTCCAGATCAATATCGAATCCTGCATCAAACTTCATGGCGGCTAGAACAGCAACTGATACGGCCATTGTACCTGCAAAAATGTAACAAACAAAACGAACAAGAGTAGAACTGTTTGGAGGGAAGAAAATTCTTGCAGAGAAATTGAAAGCGCAAGAGAGAACGACGGCGAAAAATGAGTTTTATATTAGGGTTCGACGCAGAATTGGAAAGATCATTGAACTCGGTTCGACGATCGAGGCTGCTAAAGGAATCTGAAGAGACTCCAACATCGTCGATCTCCGTTCGACGATCTGGAAAGGCGTCGAGCTCCGTTCGACGATCGTTCAGGGAACAAAATCGTCGAGCGCCGTTCGACGATCGTTGACCGGAAGAGATAGTTCATACTATCTGAGGGGCGCTGAACTCAGTTCGACGATTCTGGAAATCGTCGAGCGCTGTTCGACGATCTTTGGGGAAATCGTCGAGCGCAGTTCAGAGATCAGAAAATTCTAGACACTAAGAGAAATCAGAATTTTGCCTAGTCTTGGTCAATTTTTAGCTTTCAAAATCTTGGATATTATTTAAGACTTCCTCCATCTAACATTCCTAACTGATTTAGGAAGAAAGTGTGTTTCTTTTCATCCAAAGTCTTGGTGAAAATATCTCCCCTTTGTAAATCAGTTGGGATATATTGTAATTCAATTTTATTCTTTTCAACATTGTCTCTTAAGAAGTGATGCCTAATCTCTATGTGTTTTGTCCTACTATGGAGGACTGGATTTTGAGCTATGGAGATAGCACTTGTATTGTCACAAAAGATTTTAGACTTCTCTAAGTTGTAACCATAGTCTAGGAGTTGGTTTTGAATCCACAGTATTTGTGAACAACAACTGCCTGCAGCCATATATTCAGCTTCAGCAGTTGAAGTTGACACAGATGTTTGTTTCTTGCAAAACCAAGAGACAAGTCTATCACCAAGGAACTGACAAGTTCCACTGGTGCTTTTCCTGTCAATTCTGCATCCAGCATAATCAGCATCAGAGAATGCAGTTAACTCAAATGCTGAATCTTTTGGATACCAGAGACCTAGATTTGGACAACTTTTAACATACCTGAGAATCCTCTTTACTAATGTTAGGTGTGACTCTCTAGGGCTTACTTGGAACCTAGCACATATACATGTAGCAAACATTATATCTGGTCTACTAGCTGTAAGATACAGTAAAGAGCCAATCATTGCTCTATATGTAGTCTGATCAACAGGTTTCCCATGTTCATCAGCATCCAATACAGCATTGGTAGGCATGGGTGTTTTCATACAAGATGCCTCAGACATACCAAATTTCTTAACCAACTCATTGGCATATTTGGTTTGAGAAATAAAGATGCCTTCAGCATGTTGTTTGACTTGCAATCCTAGGAAGAAGGATAGCTCACCCATGCTACTCATCTCAAATTTAGAATGCATCAGGTTAGAAAACCTTCTGCACAATTTTGAGTCAGTAGAGCCAAAAATGATATCGTCTACATAAATTTGTACTAGTAGGGTATGGAACTTATGGGTTCTAATAAAAAGAGTTTGGTCTACTCTACCCCTGATAAAACCATTTTCCAAGAGAAAGCATGCTAGGGTCTCATACCATGCTCTAGGAGCTTGCTTGAGACCATATAATGCTTTATTTAATCTAAAAACATAATCAGGATAAGTTGGAGAGATAAAACCTGGAGGTTGTCTGACATAGACTTCCTCTTTGATGTCTCCATTTAAGAAAGCACTCTTGACATCCATCTGATAAACCTTGAAGCCTTTGTGAGCTGCATAAGCTAGAAATATTCTGATGGCTTCCAATCTTGCAACAGGTGCAAAGGTCTGGTCGTAGTCAATTCCTTCTTCTTGAGAATATCCCTGGGCAACTAGCCTTGCCTTGTTCCTTATTATTACTCCTTGATCATCCAGTTTATTTCTGAATACCCATTTTGTTCCAACAATGGAATGATCCTTTGGCTTTGGCACTAGTTCTCATACTTTGTTCCTCTCAAATTGATGCAGCTCCTCTTGCATTGCAATGATCCAGTGTGGATCTTGCTATGCATCTTGAATGGACTGAGGTTCAATTTGAGAAAGGAAGCAGGTGTGCAACAGGTTTTGGTTGACCTAATTTCTGGTTTGCACACCAGCTGAGAGTTCTCCAATTATCTGGGAAATTGGATGGTCTCTTGATGTTACTAAATCAACAGGGGGTGTTGATTGTTCACCAACCTGTGTTGTTGTTTCCTCTTGTGGACAACAACTGGCTCTTCAGGTTGTGCTTCAATGTGTTGAGCATTCCCTTCTTCTTCACTGCTTTCATCCTCTTGAGCAACATGTAACTTGTTCATATCTTCAACTAGAGAGTGTTCCTGCAAAGGTTTTATGGTAGAAGAAATCTTCTCCTTGAAAGACATGTTAGTTTCATCAAAAGAAACATGAACAGATTCCTCAATTTTCAATGATGATTTATTATAGACCCTATAGGCCTTGCTGATCATGGAGTATCCCAGAAACACTCCTTCATCAGCTTTGGCTTGAAATTTTGCAAATATTTCTTATCATTATTGTGAATAGAGCAAATGCAACCAAAAATTCTGAAATAGTCAACTTTAGGTTTCTTCCCTTTGAGTAATTCATAGGGAGTCTTTCCCTTCAGTTTATGTATCAGACTTCTGTTCAGCACATAGTTGGAGGTGTTCACTGCCTCTGCCCAAAAGGATAGAGGTAGATGAGCATCTGACAACAATATAGTGGCAGATTCAATAAGGGTTCTATTTTTCCTTTCAGCTACCCCATTTTGTTGAGGAGTTCTAGGAGCTGAGAAAGTATGCCTGATCCCTTCACTCTGACAGAACTCTTGCATAAGAAGAGAATCAAACTCTGTCCCATGATCACTTCTGATCAGGGCAATGTGAGTATTGAACTCAATCTGTATACATTTGAGAAACTCTGTCAGACACTTAAAGTTATCAGACTTCTTCCTTAGAAAGAACACCCAAGTGAATCTAGAAAAGTCATCTACAATTACTAAAGTGTAGGATTTCCCTCCTAGGCTTTGTACTGTGATGTGTCCAAATAGATCCATGTGTAACAGATATAATATCCTAGGTGAATCACTCTTATTAAGTGAGTTAAAACTGTTTTTAGTTTGCTTGCCTAATTGACAAGCCTTGCATAGTCCTTCCTTCTTGTAAGGGCCAGGAGGTAGTCCTCTAACAAGGTTGTCCTTGGATAGCCTAGCAATAGTTCTAAGGTTTAGGTGTCCTAGTCTCTTATGCCATAAAACATTTGGTCTACAGACTGGATTGAATAAACAGATATCTACATTGGTTGAAAGAAAATCTACAAGGTAGATGTTACCTTTCCTTTTACCTGTCAACACAGTTGTGTTGTCCTCTGACTTGATTTTGCATAAGGTTTTGCTGAAGGTCACCTGGTACCGTTCATCACATAGCTGACTGATGCTGATTAGGTTGTTCTTCAGTCCTTCCACATATGCTACCTTCTTGAAGGTTACAGAACCAATCTGGACTGCACCATATCCTTTAGTTTGTCCAAAGTTAGAATCACCAAAGATAACTTTGGGTCCAAGCTTGGCTCTAAAGGAATTGAGGTTGTCCTTGTTCCCTGTCATGTGCTTAGAGCACCCACTATCCAAATACCATTGTTGGTTAGATGTTGGATAGGTCTTCACCTGCACATAAAACAAGTCACTTATTTTTGACCCATTTTACCTTGGGCCTAGGTTGATAACCTTTAAATTCAGAAATGAAGGACTTCCCTGGCTGACTCTTATATCCTTCAGGATGATATCTCCTTGGAGGTATAATCCATTCAGTATAAGGGTTAAAGGTTTGGGATGAAGAACCCTTAGGATTCAATTTTGACTTGCCTTTGAAAAAGTTTCCAGAGCTCTGACCTCTGTTCGACGATCTTAGAGCTGCGTTCGACGATCGTGGGTCAGATCGTCGAGCTCCGTTTGACGGTCGACTATGGGTGAGATCAGGTATTTGGGATCGTCGACCAGCGTTCGACGATCTTGGCTGAGATCGTCGATCTGCGTTCGACGATTTGTCCTGAGATCGTCGAGCTGCGTTCGGCGATCGTCGATCTTCATTCGGCGATCGTCGATCTCCGTTCGACGATTTGTGCTGGGACTTAGTTTTCTGAGGCAGATCAGAATTTTTCCTGGCAACCTCTACAACTCCCTTTCCCTTGTCAGAAATGAACTTGATGGGAGTTGTCAGAACAATAGGTTGGCTGGATGAGGCACCCAAGCCCAGTGTACTGTTGAATCTTGAGTTCACTGTGCTTGTGATGTCCATCAGCTTGATGCTTCTCTCATTGAGAGATTCTTCAAGCTTCTTGGCCTCAGAGAGCTCACTTTTCAGTGAAGCTATCTGTCCCCTATAGTTCTCCAACTCCTGAGAGAGTTTGAGGTTTTCTGACTTTAGAACATTTTGTTCAGATAATTGATTTCTGAGAGAGATGATCTCTTTCTCAGACTTTAGCAGGTCTAAACATAGTGCTTTAAATTCAGATTTAAAATCTTCTGAAGTAAAATCAAAAGAGCTGATTAACTGATCTTCTTCAGGTTGAGTCTCTGAGTCTGACTCTGACTCCTCTTCCTCTGAGTTGTGTTGTGAGGCATTGATTGCCATCATGCAGAACTCCTTTTCCTCTGCATCATCCTCATCATCACTGGAGATGGAAGAGGCTTCTGACTCCTCTTCAGTCTCACTCCAGGATTCAGCAACAAATCCTTTCCTTGTATGCTTATTTTTGCTGGAAGAAGGTTTGCTATTGCCACTCCATTTGGAGTCTTTCTCCTTTCTTCTCTCTTTTCTTTCCCTTCTGTCCTTGTTCTTGTTCTCTGGACAGTCAGGAACTATATGCCCTGGTTTCCTGCAACCAAAGCAAATAATGTCTTTGTTATTGCCAATGGACTTGTCATCCTTGGCTTATCCTGCTCCTTGTATGATCTTCTTCTGAAGTCCTTTCTGGCCATCTTATAGAATCTTTTGGCCAACAAGCTGAGAAGTTCATCATTGCCTGTTCCTTTTTCTTCAGGCAGATCCTCAGTTGCCTTGAATGGTATGGTCTTCTCCTTTCTTGTGGCTGGTGAAGCAGCCTGATGTTCTTCCTCTCTGTTCTTGATGAGTAGCTCATAAGATTTGAGCTTACCCAACAAGGCTTCAGTGGTGATCTCATTCAGACTTCTGGCATCTTTAATTGGCCAGATTATTGAATCCCAAGTGCTGGGAAAGCACATTAGGATCTTGTCATTAAGTTCTGTCAGTGAGATCTCTTTGTCTAATGTCCTCAGTTCACTGACAATTAGACTCAGTCTGTTGTACATGTCTCCCACTGACTCAGTCTCTCCCTTCTTGAAGTTCTCATATTGGGAGATGAGATGGGATCTTCTGTCCTTTCTCTCATCAGCTGAGCCTGAAACTATTTCTAAGAGCTTGTCCCAAATCTCCTTGGCTGAATTACATTCAACTACCTTTTGAAAAATGTCATCTGACATTGTCTGAGCTAGAATGTTCATAACCTTGGCATCAGCTACTTTCCACTTTTTGATGTCAGCATCTGTTCCTGATGGAGGTGGAACAGCATTTGTACTTGTACTTTCTGGGGGTCTTGGACACACTGTCAAAACAGAATTAAAAATATCTTCGTCAATAGAATTCATGTAGAGTCTAATCCTTGCTTTCCAAAGTGCAAACTTTGACAGATTGCACACTGGAGGTCTGGTGCTAGCATAATCTTTGTTTTGGGCCATGATTTGTGCAAACAAAATCTAATAATAAAATACAAAAGAAAACAGATCTAGTTTGGGATCTTTGGGTTCAGGTGTTAGCCTGTACAACCAATCAGGTATGGTATGTTTAACCAACCTCGCTTTGATACCAATTGAAAGGGAAACTAGATCTGATATACTCTAGAGGGGGGTGAATAGAGTATATGGTGCTTTTAAAACACAAAGAAAAACTTTTGCAAAGCTTTACAACAATTGTTGTAATGAGTGTGAGCAGGGAAGCAGAAATAAAACTAATCACAAAACTAAGCTATGCAGAGACTAAGCACAAGAGAATCTAGGACAGAAACAAAAAGAAAACAAGCAGAACCAGATGACACAAGGAATTATAGTGGTTCCCCAAACTTGGGTACATCCACTCTTCTACCACCCTAGGTAGGAATCCACTGCAGGATGAGTTGATCAGGTGTCCTGGGCACCAATGAGCTTTTGATAAGGTGCTCAAAAACCAAATCAGATTTTTTGATCAGGTGTCTTGCCACCAATGAGCTTTTGACAAGGTGCTCAAAAACCAGATTCAAACTTTTGAAGGGAGTTTGAAAAACCCTTTACAGAGTGGGGGTGAGAGAGTTATGACAGTCTTCTCTTTCTCAATCAACTGAGAAGACTAAGTGGATTGATGTCAAAGCTCCCCCTGAGTCCTTGATCTTCAGGAAGATGAGCTTTGCTGAGGGTGATAGGCCTTCAAAGATAGATCTCCAGCACAAGATGATTACAGCAAGCTGAAATATTGAGAGTCTGGAGTCTTGAAATGATGTTGGCTGATTGATATTTTCTCGCATCAAGTCCGAAAACTTAATGCGGGTTAAAACTCCAAAAAGATTTACGAAGCACGGCGCCCCGGGCGATTTTATTTAAGTAGAAAAGCAGATTTGGTTTTTATTTAGAAAACGGGGCGCGCGAATTTTATTTATTTGGATATAAAGCGGATTAAATCGAGTTTTAACGAAAGGAGGCAAGTGCACCTATCGTGTGTAGTACAGGATATTCCGGGTGGAATATCGAGGTCGTATTGTTCTCGAGGCCGGTTCGTTTATTTCTACTCTTCCCTGGAGGGGACTATTATTTTACCGATAATTTTATCTTGTCGGGATATTATTTATATAAAGAAAAGGCAGAAAATAAAAGCATACTAAAGGTGGAGCCGATGAATAGCTCAGCTCGAGGGCACCGAAAAGACATTGAACTAAAATAAACGTTAAATAAAAAGAGCTCCTAAGTTTCTAATTAATTAGGGCGGAGACTTGGCCGTGGAGGTTCCACTAAAATGAACTCACCTATCTCTAGGACTATCGCTCACCTGAGCATTAAGACTATTCGACCGGGCTCTCGTCCGACGAAGGATTCCTCTTAATGCCCGCATTACGCTAAAAACCCCGCTATTGGGTGGGGAACCCAATCCGGTAGAGTTGCCGCGCCTCCTCTCTCGAGGGTTAGTGCGGAACTCCATTTACCAAGGGGTGATCGGTCCATATGCACGGCCTCTCGGCTAGCTAGCATATGGACTACGGAAATAGGGCCCACACATCGATTATGTGGTCCTACGCGTCGTAAACCCCGGGCAAACCTTAAGTGATTTTTAATTAAATAGAAAAATAAGACCTTTAATTATTTAAAGGAATTTTTTCTGTCCCAATGCTCTTCGATACTGAGGGCTAAGAACGTTAGCCACTCATCGGAATGGGGACGGCAGCGATTGAAAGCAATAAAATTAAAACAGAAAAATAAAGCAGGAAAATTAAAGCAGTAAATGGAAAGCAGTAAATTGCAAGTCCTACTCAAACGAGTAGGACTGAAATGAAAGCAGTAAAATTGCAAGTCCCGGCGCAAATGCGTGGGTGGGAAAAAGAAAGCAAGTCCTACTCAAATGAGTAGGAGAAAATAAATGCATTTACAAGGGCATTCCAAATTATTACAGTCCAATAAAGACCGACCATTTAACTCAAGTGAGTAGGCGGTAAATAAAAGCTAAAACTCATGCACTCGACATAAAATTAAAACACACCCACTCTACAAGAAGTAAACACACTCTACTGAAATAAAATCCAGCCATTTAACTCAAGTGAGTAGGCGGAAAATTAAAATACACACACTTGTTTGAATAAAATCCAGCCATTTAACTCAAGTGAGTAGGCGGAAAATTAAAAACAACACACGCACACACTCTACAGGATTTGAAATAAAGCCATAAAAACTACTCATACACGCACACACACGTACAAAATTAAGAAAAACTAAGTGACTGAAAAATTAAAACTACTACATTTCTACCGCTAGAATTCGGTAGAAATGAATAAAAAGTGAAAATAAATTTAAAAGGAGCAAAAGTTTTTGCAAAATAAACGAAAATTGCAAGTGCTCGAAAAATTGAAATGAATACATTTCTACCGATGGAATGCGGTAGAAATGCATAAAAAGAAGAAATAAAATTTAAACGGACAAAAAGTTTTGGAAAATAAAAGCTAAAACGAAGTGTTTGAAAAATTAAAATGACTATATAAACGTTCCTATAACTCCGCAAAAGTGGTTAAAAAGTGAAAATAAAGTAAAAAGGAACGAAAAGTTTTACGAGCTAAACACGAAAATCTAAGTTAGCAAAAATACAAATCACTTTGAAAACGCTTTTTACGGGTTTATAGGAATGCATAAAAGCTATTAAAACTTAAGTCTAACAAAAACTAAGTACAAATAACTAAGTATAAAAGCATGAAAGTTAATCTCATACACACACCCATTTTAAAAGATTAAAAACAAAGTTAAAACTAAATAAAAAGATAAGATTGTATAAGAGATTGCTTATAGATGAAGTTCATGACAATGTAAGGAGGAAAAACTACAAATTTTATAAAGATAAAAATTCATTACAAAGCTAAAACAAATAAACATAAAAGGGAGGGGAGAAAATCTCCTTACAAAGCCCTTGGGATCATCTATCAGCAAAGCCTTTATACAAAATGGATCCAAAAAAAAATGGAACAGCAGCTCAAAACAGAAGGGTTCAATTTATAGAGAAAATTTTTCATCGGACACGCCCTCTGACACGGGCGTGTCATAGGGCGTGTCGACACTGTACATATGGCGGCCGTCCGATTTGATTTGAGATTTGACTTGGCGGCTGAAATCACGGCGGTCACGCCCCAGGTCACGGGCGTGACTATGGGCGTGTCGACACTGTTAAGCAGCAGATTTCGGTGACTTGACGGCGAGTTGACATTGTGGCGGAAATCGCGGCGGTCACGCCCCTGGTCACGGGCGTGACGGTGGGCGTGTCGTGCGGCGATTAATGGCGTTGTGACTTCGGGAGGTTGCCGGCGGTAGTTTGTCGGGCCAGGTGGAGGAGTCACGCCCGTGTGGCATCTTGACACGGGCGTGTTGGTTGGCTCGACTGACGTCGAGCGAAAAACGTCGAAAGGAGTGGTCACGGCTTGGGTCACGCCCCGTGTCAGGTGACACGGGCGTGTCGACAGGCGTGTCAGCTGGGTCGACGATCGTTGAGCGCGATTTCGTCGATCTGGATGGTCACGGGCATGGGTCACGGGCGTGACGCGGGTGACACGGGCGTGACACGGGCGTGTCACGCTATTTCTTCAAAAAGATGTCATTTCTCGGGAATTTGACGTATCACGCCCTGGTCACGGGCGTGACCAACAGTACACGGGCGTGTACTTTGAGTTTTTGGCAATTTTTCCTGAAAAATTCAGAAAATAAAAATAACTCTAAGTTAGAAAATATTTACAAAAAGGAAGCAATTTATTAAGGAAAAACAACTAAAAATTACAAAAAGAAACGAATACATCTTATTTAATATATATAAAAAATGTATATTTACAACTCATCAAATACCCCCATACTTAAGCTTTTGCTATTCCAGAGCAAAAGTTGGAGATGAACTTATAATAAATTAAAGAAATCCTAAGTTTATCTACCGCTTGACTTAATTGAAAGAAGGATCAAAATGAATATCCAGGGTATACGAGTTAAATCCTAAATTATGCCAAAAATTTAAATAAAGGAAGAGTTTCAGCAAAAGACTTCTCGTTATAAGCAAATAGATAGCAAAAATTTTATTTGTGAGGCTAACAAAAATAGATTGGATTTATGAAACTGTAGCTTGGAAAAAATTAAAGGAAATAATTTAATTTACAAATTATGCTCTCAAAAAGATTTTAAAAATAAATCTAGAAATTTTTGAATTTGGCGGAGGGAGATATCGTGGGATATGAAGAAGGCTTAGAATTTTTAGAGGCGAGGGTATATTTTTTCGCTCGAACCTCTAATGATTTTTTTTTTTTTTGAATAAGGATGTTAGAAAAACGAAATCTTATTTTCCATAACATAATTTTTTTTAACATCTTCATAATCCAATGTATATGTGTAGGAGTAATGAATTTTATCCTCTTACTCCATAACATATAATCTTTTCAAATATTGGATGCCTATGTTTACGGAACGAAATCTTATTCCCATTGACATAGGATCTTTTAAGGATCGAAATCATGTCAAGTATGACATGAAAAAAAAGTGATAGAGTTTTTTCAAAAATAAAACTAGGTTTAATAAAAAACTTTTGAGAGCAACCTTTATAAATGAAACATTCCTAAATTTCAAAAAAAAAGCTTGGAGTTATCATAAATTGAAATCTAAGATTGTTATTTTTTAACAAAATAAATATGCAACTATTTAGATAGATTAGAAGTGGTGCTGAAAACAGGTACCTTATTTAAAATAAAAAGCATACGAAAATTTTTAAAACTTAACCCCAGATATCTAAATCTATCGTTCTCTAATTAATAAACGAATAGTAAGCAAAGAATTAAAATAATTCGCTTATAAATTAGCTCGCAACTAGATTGTTGGAGAGCGAAAAGGGTTAAGAATTGAGATATTTGATTTATTTGTTACATAATTAAAAAGACTTTTTTTTTTGATTTTTAGGGTTTTTCTCTTTTTTTTTGAATTTTTAGTTATTGGCCCGCGAACAGACTCTTTGGGTGGTTGGTTCGATGAGTCGAACGCCGCGGGCATGCTAAAAAGCGAAAAATATTTGTTTTTTTTTTGAGTTTTTGTTTTATAAATTTTTTTGATTTTTGTTTTAAAAATATTATTTTTTTTTTTGTTTTTTTTTTTTGAAATTTTAGATTATAAAAACAAGAAAAAAAAATTTTTTTTTTGGGGGGGGGGGCAGAAAATAAAGATGCAAAAAAATAGGAAGCTAAGAGAACACCCCCATACTTAAACACAACATTGTCCCCAATGTTGCAATCTAAGTATGCGGAACGATTAATATACAAAATAATATGGGCAAAATAAAGGGGAGGGGGTCGGAACTACCCTTACACGAGTTCGGGGAGGCCCGGGTGGAAACCCTGCATTATTTGATAACGAGTAGCAAAAGCATAACAAATAAAATGAAAAAGATAAACTCGGCCTAAAGGGTGCGGGCGGTAGGGGACAAATGTGTAAGTGACGCGTAAGCGAACGTCGTAGCTGTTGAGTGGGACAGATAAGCGAGCCCCTAGCGCGCACAAGAGTGCGACGTGCCGAAAAAAGTTTTATTTATTTAAAGTATTGATTATTTTTAAAAACATATTGTTGCGAAAAAAGTGTTTTTTTGTGGTCTTTTAGGAGATTTTTTTATGTTTTTGGTTTTGTGGTTTTTTTTTTTTTTTTTTTTTTTTGTTTATATGAAAGCAAAGTTTTTTTTTTTTTTTTTTTGGTAAGTTTTTAAAATTTTTTTTCTTTTTGTGTTTTATTTTTTTGTTTTATAGTTTTTTCAAATTTTTATGTTTTAAGATTTTTCAAATTTTTTAGTTTTATAAGTTTGTCAATTTTTTTGTTTTTTTTTGATTTATAATTTTGTAATAATATTATGATTATTATTATTTTTGTTGGCCATTTTTGTTTATTTTGTTGAAATATAGATAATAGGTAAAATTAATAGTATTCCAGAGTTCGAAATAACGACTCGAAAACTCCCCGGCAACGGCGCCAAAAACTTGATTGATATTTTCTCGCATCAAGTCCGAAAACTTAATGCGGGTTAAAACTCCAAAAAGATTTACGAAGCACGGCGCCCCGGGCGATTTTATTTAAGTAGAAAAGCGGATTTGGTTTTTATTTAGAAAACGGGGCGCGCGAATTATATTTATTTGGATATAAAGCGGATTAAATCGAGTTTTAACGAAAGGAGGCAAGTGCACCTATCGTGTATAGTACAGGATATTCCGGGTGGAATATCGAGGTCGTATTGTTCTCGGGGCCGGTTCGTTTATTTCTACTCTTCCCTGGAGGGGACTATTATTTTACCGATAATTTTATCTTGTCGGGATATTATTTATATAAAGAAAAGGCAGAAAATAAAAGCATACTAAAGGTGGAGCCGATGAAGAGCTCAGCTCGAGGGCACCGAAAAGACATTGAACTAAAATAAACGTTAAATAAAAAGAGCTCCTAAGTTTCTAATTAATTAGGGCGGAGACTTGGCCGTGGAGGTTCCACTAAAATGAACTCACCTATCTCTAGGACTATCGCTCACCTGAGCATTAAGACTATTCGACCGGGCTCTCGTCCGACGAAGGATTCCTCTTAATGCCCGCATTACGCTAAGAACCCCGCTATTGGGTGGGGAACCCAATCCGGTAGAGTTGGCGCGCCTCCTCTCTCGAGGGTTAGTGCGGAACTCCATTTACCAAGGGGTGATCGGTCCATATGCACGGCCTCTCGGCTAGCTAGCATATGGACTACGGAAATAGGGCCCACACATCGATTATGTGGTCCTACGCGTCGTAAACCCCGGGCAAACCTTAAGTGATTTTTAATTAAATAGAAAAATAAGACCTTTAATTATTTAAAGGAATTTTTTCTGTCCCAATGCTCTTCGATACTGAGGGCTAAGAACGTTAGCCACTCATCGGAATGGGGACGGCAGCGATTGAAAGCAATAAAATTAAAACAGAAAAATAAAGCAGGAAAATTAAAGCAGTAAATGGAAAGCAGTAAATTCCAAGTCCTACTCAAACGAGTAAGACTGAAATGAAAGCAGTAAAATTGCAAGTCCCGGCGCAAATGCGTGGGTGGGAAAAAGAAAGCAAGTCCTACTCAAATGAGTAGGAGAAAATAAATGCATTTACAAGGGCATTCCAAATTATTACAGTCCAATAAAGACCGACCATTTAACTCAAGTGAGTAGGCGGTAAATAAAAGCTAAAACTCATGCACTCGACATAAAATTAAAACACACCCACTCTACAAGAAGTAAACACACTCTACTGAAATAAAATCCAGCCATTTAACTCAAGTGAGTAGGCGGAAAATTAAAATACACACACTTGTTTGAATAAAATCCAGCCATTTAACTCAAGTGAGTAGGCTGAAAATTAAAAACAACACACGCACACACTCTACAGGATTTGAAATAAAGCCATAAAAACTACTCATACACGCACACACACGTACAAAATTAAGAAAAACTAAGTGACTGAAAAATTAAAACTACTACATTTCTACCGCTAGAATTCGGTAGAAATGAATAAAAAGTGAAAATAAATTTAAAAGGAGCAAAAGTTTTTGCAAAATAAACGAAAATTGCAAGTGCTCGAAAAATTGAAATGAATATATTTCTACCGATGGAATGCGGTAGAAATGCATAAAAAGAAGAAATAAAATTTAAACGGACAAAAAGTTTTGGAAAATAAAAGCTAAAACGAAGTGTTTGAAAAATTAAAATGACTATATAAACGTTCCTATAACTCCGCAAAAGTGGTTAAAAAGTGAAAATAAAGTAAAAAGGAACGAAAAGTTTTACGAGCTAAACACGAAAATCTAAGTTAGCAAAAATACAAATCACTTTGAAAACGCTTTTTACGGGTTTATAGGAATGCATAAAAGCTATTAAAACTTAAGTCTAACAAAAACTAAGTACAAATAACTAAGTATAAAAGCATGAAAGTTAATCTCATACACAAACCCATTTTAAAAGATTAAAAACAAAGTTAAAACTAAATAAAAAGATAAGATTGTATAAGAGATTGCTTATAGATGAAGTTCATGACAATGTAAGGAGGAAAAACTACAAATTTTATAAAGATAAAAATTCATTACAAAGCTAAAACAAATAAACATAAAAGGGAGGGGGAGAAAATCTCCTTACAAAGCCCTTGGGATCATCTATCAGCAAAGCCTTTATACAAAATGGATCCAAAAAAAACGGAAGAGCAGCTCAAAACAGAAGGGTTCAATTTATAGAGAAAATTTTTCATCGGACACGCCCTCTGACACGGGCGTGTCATAGGGCGTGTCGACACTGTACATATGGCGGCCGTCCGATTTGATTTGAGATTTGACTTGGCGGCTGAAATCACGGCGGTCACGCCCCAGGTCACGGGCGTGACTATGGGCGTGTCGACACTGTTAAGCAGCAGATTTCGGTGACTTGACGGCGAGTTGACATTGTGGCGGAAATCGCGGCGGTCACGCCCCTGGTCACGGGCGTGACGGTGGGCGTGTCGTGCGGCGATTAATGGCGTTGTGACTTCGGGAGGTTGCCGGCGGCAGTTTGTCGGGCCAGGTGGAGGAGTCACGCCCGTGTGGCATCTTGACACGGGCGTGTTGGTTGGCTCGACTGACGTCGAGCGAAAAACGTCGAAAGGAGTGGTCACGGCTTGGGTCACGCCCCGTGTCAGGTGACACGGGCGTGTCGACAGGCGTGTCAGCTGGGTCGACGATAGTTGAGCGCGATTTCGTCGATCTGGATGGTCACGGGCATGGGTCACGGGCGTGACGCGGGTGACACGGGCGTGACACGGGCGTGTCACGCTATTTCTTCAAAAAGATGTCATTTCTCGGGAATTTGACGTATCACGCCCTGGTCACGGGCGTGACCAACTGTACACGGGCGTGTACTTTGAGTTTTTGGCAATTTTTCCTGAAAAATTCAGAAAATAAAAATAACTCTAAGTTAGAAAATATTTACAAAAAGGAAGCAATTTATTAAGGAAAAACAACTAAAAATTACAAAAAGAAACGAATACATCTTATTTAATATATATAAAAACATGTATATTTACAACTCATCATTGGCCTTGAACACTTTGAGAGCTGAAGAGATTTGAAGATTGCTTGATCTCTTTGATGAGTGTTCTTCAGAATTATTCTTGACAGAAAATTTTGAAAGAGTCTCTGTATACTGAGTTGTGTGTCCTATTCTTGTCAATCTCTGTCTTGATTCAAAAACATTCTATCTTTTATTCTCTGTGCCAGAATAGAATATCACTCTGTCAAAGATAGCCGTTGGTCTGCATTGATTACAGCCTTAATTGCATAATTTCTTCTGAAGGAAAGTCCACTGAATTATTACTTGAAAAATCCCTTGAAACTTGGTCCAAAAGTAAATGAAAACGGCTAGCAGATCTTCTGAATTAAATGCAGAATAACTTCTAACTGATTTGAATTTGAATTCTGAAAGATAACTGAAAACGTCGAACTGAGCTCTGCTATCGTCGAGCTGAGCTCAGCGAACTGGAAAATTCAAGCAACAAAATAATCGTCGATCTGAGCTCAAAGATCGTCGAACTGAGCTCAGAGATAAAGATCCAGTGCAGAGTCAAAATCGTCGACCTGAGCTCACCGATCATCGAATGGAGTTCGACGATATTGTGAAGTTGAGGTCAGCGATCGTCGAGTGGAGCTCGACGATATTATGAGGTTGAGCTCAGCGATCGTCGAATGGAGCTCGACGATCTACAGAAGTTGAGCTAGACGATCGTCGACCGGAGTTCGATGAAACGTCGTGCTGAGCTCGACGATTAGACTTGGTCTACAGAAAAACTTGGTCTTCAGGGCAGCTTCCAATCCTAGACTTCTAACCCTTAGACTCAATTCTAATTGACCTATTAAGCTATACAGAAGGTCAAACACAGATTCCTAGAGACATAGTGATCCTGACCCAAATTAGTAATAGGGTGTTCCAACAGAGATAATAGGCTCCAGCCTTCATGCGATAACGGGCCATATCATGCCCACTCCTCTGACAATAGGAACAGACAGGACCCCCTTTGGGAGCATCCTAGATCGCATGCACCTGAGACAGCTTCTGCGCATCCAATCTCTTAAAACACCTATCGAGAGGGTGCCCCGGCTTACCACAGAAGCTACACACCTCTCTTCTATCCTTCTTCACTCCAGGGCCAGATGCCCTCACACTTCCTCCATCGTCAGATTTCCTCTTGTCCTTCTTTGCAAGCGATCCCCGATTCTTCGCATTTTCTATCGCCTCAACCTTTAAGGCAGCTTCAACTACTTCGGCAAAGGTCTCCGACTTGTTGGCGCTAACCAACTGCTGGATGTCATACCTCAGACCACCCAAAAAGTGCTTCACTCTGCCTTCTTCAGATGCTATCAGATCTGGGGCGAAACGTCTGAGCTTGCCAAACTCGACCTCGAACTCACCAACAGTGAGTTGTCGCTGCTTCAGGTGTAGGAAGCTATTCATGAGGCGGTCTCGCTCGACCGATGGTAGGAACATCTTTAGTAACATACTCCTGAATGATTCCCACGAGCACCCATCCGAAAGGTTCTCTTTTTCTCTGATCCACCAACTCTTCGCAAGGCCTTTGAGTTGATAAGCCGCAATCATCACCTTTTGATTGGGAGAAACGCCAGAGTAGGAAAACATTTCTTCCATGGCAATAATCCAGTCATCCAATGCCTGAAGTCTGCCCTACCGTCATAAGACGGGGGTCCTAAACGTTGGAAGTGTGAAATGAAATTCATCTCAGGCGGCAACGCAACTGGGGGAACTAGAGCAGCAGGGGAAGTAGGAACAGCTTGGTCCATAGCAGGACCCTGTGCTCTGGTCTGCTGCCCGGAGATGACAGCCAACAACGATTGCATCTGGGACTGCATGTCCACCAACTGCTTTGCTAGGGTCTCATTACTTTGCCTCAGTGCTTCGATCACCGCTTCGCTCTGTGCACCTGAAGACTCACCCTCTGACCGGGGGGTCGACCTCGTCACAATGCGCTTAGGCGACATTCCACAGAACAAACGGAGATCTAGTCAGACTTTGCCTAAGACATCACAAACTGGGAAAGCATTCCCTAAACACACTATTTCAGGTTCACATTGACCGATATTAACAAAAGGCTTATCAGGGACCTAGCTTAAGACACTGAAGCTAGAAAACTAGAATACCCTGACACAGTTCAGATCGGGAACGGACAAATTCAGATCAGGTCGGAAAATAACCGATACTTGCTCCTACTGTTACCTTGCTCTGGGAAATCATAAAATGATGTTATGCTTCTAACTTGTGCCTATAATATGAATGCATGAATGTATAAATTTCATCTCAAGGTATGGGTGTACATATGTCATCATGCAGATCTTTAACTTGGCACGTGTGCTTATGCAATGATATGCTATGTATGCAGTGCTATGCATACTACAATAAAGCCTTAGTGCATGCTATGAGCGGCGTACACATTCAATGTTATGCATCCCATACTACATAATATTGTATGTAACGAACAAAGAAAACGCGCTAATGGGCATCCATGTGATGATGGTTATGCATCCCATACTACATAACCGTCACTTGTTGCCACCTATGGTGGATCCATATACAAACACATATTATGCATCCCATACTACATAATATGCCCCGTATACTTCTTATCATGCTATGAGTGTAGTGTTCGTGCTTCCATCAAAATCTACTGATGACATATTGGTGTGTGTATGCAATATAATGATATAACTAGGGTTTTGCTTAAGGGAAAGTTGTTCGACTGGCTTGGCCAACCAACCAACCCTCTTGCAAAACCTCCCTCTGATACCAACTATCACGACCGGCATTTTCTCCGTATTCAAAGATATGTCAGAGTAGAGAAACTGCGCGCCATGATGCCACGCCATGCAGGGGACAACTGCAGACGCTCAGGCAACCCGACCTCACATTTACTTCAAGTAAAAGAATTATGAATTTTAGTTAAAAAAACAATACATAGAAAAACATTTATAGAGTTAATGACCATGTCCCTCGGTCGGGTGGACTACTGTCCATAAGTGAGAAAATATACATCTTTTACGCGGTAGAAAATAATGAGTTAGCTCATTTGTTATCCTACGTGGGAGTGAGGGTCCAGTGTCATAAAATTTTGGTGTGACTTCTACATCTACTATATATATATATATATATATAGAAATCTTTTATACGCTTAAAAGTAGTAGATTTAGTAGTTGAAGTCATGCCATGCCAATGTTTCGGAATGCAGTTTGCATACTTTAAAATAACTAAATGCATCCTAACACAAATCCTTCCCAGAGAGCAAGAACCATCAGGTAAAAAGTAACAGTAGTAAAAGCAGCAAGTAGTCCATCACAGAAAAGCTAAAGTCTATGGGCGTCAACAACTGACACAAACCCATAGAAAAAAAAACAAACAAGTCTAAGCAATACAACTACCTCAAACTCAGAGGTGGAAACAAACAGCCGCAGGAACCAGCAGCACCAGAAGCCCAAGTATGTCAACTAAACCTGCTACAGCCCTGATCCTGAGGCATTCAAAAGAAGAACACCTCAAAAGAAAGTCACAAGTAGGACAAGAGTTAAAGCAGACTACACAAACCTCAAAGTAGAGGAGAATGAAAGAAAAGGTGACTGCAACAAAACGGTCAGCAGAGTAAAGGTGAGCAACAGTAAAACTAGTCGAGCAAGAAATGCTAAACATTTTATAAAAAGGGAACAAGCACCAGCAATAGAAGTCCAATCTTTCATTAATAATTACCATGCCGTGGGAGAAAACCCAACGCGCACAGTCTATCTGAGCATAAAACACTATGCCGAGGGAGGACCCCAACGCACACAGTTCATCTGAGTATAAAACACTATGCCGAGGGAGGACCCCAACGTGCACAGTTCATCTGAGTATAAAAACACTATGCCGAGGGAGGACCCCAACCCGCATAGTTCATCTTAGTATAAAAACACTATGCCGAGGGAGGACCCCAACGCGCATAGTTCATCTGAATTTCCTTAGTTACATAATTATACAAGCAGGGTTCATTTATTCTTATTTATCACCATAAACTCAAGGGATAGCCAGCCAAGTGGACTGCATAAGGGCGTTTCAAAGAACAGCAAGTGTAGTTTAATAAGAAAACGATCAAGATGACTCGATGGTCAAACAGCACGTCAACCAATTTGTTTACCAATTCAATGGACTAAAATTTTGAGGTGAAGACTTAAGGGACAACAAGTCACAATTCCAGAAATAGAGGGGGAAAACAAGTTAGGAGTTCAGGACAAGTATCTCTACAGTCGAAATATGATAAACTCAACAAGTGTAGAAAAAGGGCAAAAATTTAGAATCAAGAACAAAAGGGAGAGCAAGGACACTACTTGCCTCGAATTACCGAAAAATTTCCCCAAATCTCCACTCGTCGCGATAGGAGCCGAAATCTGGATGAAAGATGACTGGAATAACGGTTAGGGCCGAAAACCCTAGTAAGAAAAACTCGAGAAACGGGGAAGAAATTACCCCGAGGGCGCAGCTCTCGACGAGAGCTTTCCAGATCCACGATCGGTGGGAAAAAATCGAGCACCGGAGCTCCGTCGGCGATCACCGGAAGAGGCACGGACGGCAAACTTCTCCGCACACGCCGCTCTGGTACGGAAGGCAGGAGAAATCTAGGTAGGCTAAAGATAAGAAGAAGCAGAGTATAAATACTCAACAGCCAAAAGGACCGGGTTCAACTACACCGGCCCGGCGGTGCCGACACACTACAGAATAGCGGTGTCGACACAACTGTGTCGACACCAGCCGGCAGTGTCGACACAGCTGTGTCGACACCGGTCGGCAGTGTCGACACAGCTGTGTCGACACCCGACAACCAGCGGTGTAGACATACTTTGTCGACACCGGTCGGCAGTGTCGACACAGCTGTGTCGACACCCGACAGCTAGCAATGTCGACACACTATGTCGACAACGGTCGGCAGTGTCGACACAGCTGTGTCGACACCCGACAGCCAGCGGTGTCGACACACTGTGTCGACACCGGTCGGTAGTGTCGACACAGCTGTGTCGACACCCGACAGCCAGCGGTGTCGACACACTGTGTTGACACCAGACGGCTCCGCTCAACGATTGCCAATCTCCAGTCAACGCCCACAGAATCAGCCAATCGTCGAGCTCCGCTTGACGGTCGTCGAACTCCAAGCAGCAAACAGGAAGGAAAACTATCGTCGAGCTCCGCTCGACGATCGTCGAACCCAGCCAACGACCAAAAGACTAAAGCGATCGTCGAACCCAGGCAACACCAGAAAGGAAAGGGCGATCGTCGAGCTCCGCTCGACGATCGTCGAACCCAGACCGCGCCAGAAGGGAAAGTGATCGTAGAGCTCCGCTCGATGATCGTCAAATCCAGACATCGCCAGAAGAATAACAAGAAACTAAATAACAAGCAATAAGCGTAGTTAGACGAAACAGGACGAGCAAGACTAAAATCGATCAGTTAAATTTTCCAAGAGTGAAATTTTCCGTTACTGCCAAAGTTTCAAGAATTCAGCCGACTGAATCGAAAAGATGCGAAAACGCACTATCGGCGACGTTCCACCAACTGCACGCTAATGTAACACACTTACGTCATTATGATGCCAACAAGGGGAGAAAATAATGCTGAAAAAAGCAGGGGCATTACACCTGTGTCGACACTCCGTGTCGACAGAGTTAAACACGCCACAATCACCCCTCGCTCGACGATCGTCGAACCAAGATCGTCGACCGCTATCAGATCATCGAACAGAGCTCTCTGGCCAAATCGTTGAATGCAGCCAAATCGTCGAACGGAAATCGCTGGCCCGATCGTCGAACGCAGCCAAATCATCGAACGGAAATCGCTTGCCCGATCGTCGAACCCAGCCAAATCATCGAACGGAAATCGCTGGCCCGATCGTCGAACCCACGGCCCGATCGTCGACCGTAGAAAAACACAGATCGACGACCCCAGAATTGTGACTAGATCGTCAACCGCTACTCGATGATCGTCGAACCCAGATTTCTGCCTGATCGATTTGCCAGAACTTTGAACGACCGTGACACGCCTTGGGACACGCCCGTATTCCAGGCCGTGTACCCCTGCCAAATTCCAATTTGGTACAGAAACGTCACCCGTTGCTCTTTTGAGTTTCGGGGCATTACAATGCAGTTGTAGAAACCAAGCGGTGCCGCCTTCAAAAATGGTTTCCCGACGATCTTCTCGACTTCAGGCCGCCGGCAAGGTCCTCCTCCTCTCCTTGCCTCATGGTTAGATCAAAGTAATGCTTAGGTTCAAGGTTCTGGCTCAATTGAGCCCGAACAAATTCCTGGTTTTCATAGTTTCGGGCCGAGAAATCTTCTTGGTAGAACCACCGGAATCCGCCCCTCCGACGGTTATGTCTCCGCCAGTCGTTAGCCACCATCTCGATGGAGGTGTTGGTGGCGGTGGCCGGCCGGGGAAGTGCCGGGATGGGCGGCAGCGGCGGTTGGAAGTGCCTCCAGGCTCGGGCTATCTGAGCTGTTGGTTGGAGGTAGACGATGAGCCCGGGACATTGGATCTGCTCACATAATTCGTGCGCCAGATTTGATAAAAATCATTTTAATTTCATTTCTATTTTGTTTCTATCACACTATTTTTAGTAGATGGTTTTAATTTTTAAAAATACGTAGGCTCCTCTACTGAAAAAGTCACCAACATAACGTTTGTAGCCATAAGGGTCTACTATAATTCAAAATTGATTTGAACCAATTTGTACATTTGGTTGGACTAGGGCACCCATTTGGGTACGACCTATACATAGGGCTATCCAGAGATTAAAATGGGTGTCCACTCTTCATCCCTCGTATAAATGACCTGAAATTTGGGCAGGGGGTCACCGTTAGCTATACCTAGGGCCTGTCCAAAAATGGGAATTTTTTGGAGACACTTTGTCTATGGTTTTATTTTTAATTTAATAATAATAGGGTAATTTAATTAGGTGGTCTAATTACCTCCAAACCCTCCCAAATTTTGGTGAGTGATCCCTGGCCTCATGATATGTATCTGTATAAATGTTTACCTCATTTGGATGGGTTTTGGATAGGGAATTACATAACCCTCATTTTACCTTAATGAGGGGTTCTTAAGTAAAAAGTGCACATTGAGGTTGAGTGGTCAAAGCACCTCAACAGAGGCTGAGATTTTGACCACTGACTTGGCATGACCTTTAACACCCTCATAGGGATTATGGGGTGGTCTAGGGTAGTTTTGCACTAGGATCCAAACTCAAACCCTAAGGAGGGGCTTTTGAGTGTTGTGAAGGGCATGGGGTCAAATGCCCTTGTGTGATCTTGAAACTTGGTAGAAATGATGCGATTGTAGTCCAAATCCTCTGGTATGAATCCTAGAGGATTTGGAGATGGATAGTCATCTCAAATCCCTAACCCTAGTTTAGGGCATAACCACTTTTTGTGGAGAATAAGCCACTAAAACTTACTAAAAAGGTGTGAAACGTAGGTAGCATAGACTCTAAGTTAGATAGGACCTCTGGTGAATTTATTAGAATTTTATGAGAAATATTACTAGCACCCACTTCGTTATAAATGATGTGACCCTAAATGGTATTTTATTTATTATGATCACACTGTACATTATAGACTCATGAAATTTGGGGAGAAGATGTTTTAAGTCAAAATGATTATTACTGAATTTTGTTATAAATTTTAGTTGAACAGCATTAGTACTTTCTTCACAAGATTTAAAAGGTGCAATTATGGTCAATAAATTATTTAGAGCTATTTACTTGTTGCAAAAATTGTGAAATTAGGTCTCTGATAAGTTTAGGTCAATAACCACTTGAAGAAATTAATTCATGATTTTTAGATGATTATTTACAGTATATACTTTACAAACCCATAATTTTGGGGATCTGATGTATAATTTATTCAGAGCTTATTTCCTGCTAAAAATTAGGAGACAATGGATTTTATGTTAAATTATCATATTGAATTTATCATAAATTTTGTAGAGCATTTATTTGTCTGAAATGGGTACTTCATGTTCAAACTTGAATTTTTTGATTACTAGAATAAATAAATAAATTATCAGATAAATTAGGAAAATTATGAATTTCTGGATTTAGGCTAAAAATGTCATTATTGCCCTCCAATAATTATTATAGGGGTACTTGGTGACTATTTTGTGTACCTCCCATTACACACTTCATATAGCTTAGGTTGGTCTGCATTTAGTAAAATCGCAGAAATTGAGTTGGAATAAGAATTTGGGCACACGAGTTGGGGTTAGAGATTATGTTGTTTGGATAAACAATTGAGGGTATCTCTGGAAGATAGGTTGAGTAAAGTGTGGAGTTGGCTAGTGTTAGGCGGTGCTCGGGATCAATGAAAGATCGTCTTTCTCGTGGGGAGGAAGTGTCAAATACACTAAGGTTAGACTCAATACAACATCTAAGGAACTAGGAGTTGGGTATCAACCAATATAAAAGAAGTGTCTTGCGAAAGGGAGCTTTGGGCGTAATGCGATCGTAGTTCCTAGTGCCTTCAAGAGATCTTCACGGGGTCTACCTTGGGCAGTCCTGGGCTAACCTAAATAGTAGGTAAAACTGAAATGCAAAAGTAATTAGAAATAATCTATCATTGCACTCACACTCCCCGGGGTTGTGGGAGTTAGGTTAGGTCACACGGGCAGTAGGCTTGGTGGATTTGGTGATGGGCAGGTTGGCCCGGCGAGCTTGGCTCGATTGATGTTTTTGATGGTAAGGTTGGCTCGGCGAGCTTTGGATCGGTTGTTATTTGTATCGGACGGGATGGTCCGGGGAGCTTTGGCTCGGTGGTTATACATCAAGGTTGCATGTACATAAAGTAAAGATGGTGGGTCTTCGGTATTGGAGAGTCTATACACCGACGCCAATACATTGACACGGCAAGTGTGGTTTAGCACTTGGACAGGTAAAGTCCGGTGCACCAGCCGACAAGAGTATGCAAGAGCTCAACTTAGTGCACCAGCTTGATGCGTACAATAGGTCTGACTGGTAGTGTAATTACAGGTTTAGAGGTGGGCGAGGCCCAACCCACTGCTTCTGTTTGCCACTACGGAGGTATCGTGGGAGGTTCAGCTCCAGAAAGGGGGAACTAAAGGTCTGTGTACACAGAGTCGAGTCGGTGTGTTGCACTTGCATGTTCACAGCATGGCATAATTGTATTTCATAGCATAATCATTGCATTCAACCCTGACACCTATTGTATAAAGTAGTATAGGACGCTTTATACAATAGGCCCTGCAAAACGACCCCTTGGTTTATAAGTCTGCGAGCGTGCTTATAAGTTAAGGATTTTGTTCAGCAAAATATATATCTATGCTTGTTAAAAAACCGATACCCTATCGTATAAATTGGTATGAGACTTTTTATACGATAGGAGCCCAGCGAAAGATCCCTTGTCTTATGTGTTTTCATATAAGTTAAGGTTACTTTTCTTGTTCCGTCTTTCTTACCTGCACCATATCTTATATAATATAGAACTGCAAGATTAGTTCCACCGCCATCTGCTTATTTGTCATTCTCCACTTTCATGTCCTCTCCTCTCCTTCTCCCCGCTCGGTGCTTAGGAGCCATGGTGTAAGGGGTGGGGGATGATAGGACTTAGTCTTTTAGACTAACGGTTTTCGAATCACATCATTTTAGGGGACCGTGGAGCCCAGCATGGAGGGGTAACCCCGGAGGTCGACGAGCTTGGAGATGGGGCAGTCTAGTACCGGAGTTTAGACGACAGTTACTGTGAGTCCTGTTCGCTACTAGTTGTTTTAGTTTTGCTTCCGCTATGAGAGACATGTAGTGAGGATCTGATGTACTGGGCAAGAGCCCAAGGTTTTAGTATTTTGTTATATCTGTGGACACTCCCTTCGTGGAGTTTATTTATTATATATGTGTTTTTCTGTGGACTCGCCTTTTATTATTTTGCCACAGTTTTGATCGATTTGGCCGGCAGGATCGGCGTTTTGTAGTGATGACATTCCCGGACGTGAAGGTGTCACCGCAAAGCGGCGGTTCTGGGCCTAAGTGTCACAACCCACATTTCCTCAACGAGTACCTCGTATCAGAGCAAGAGGAACTACGGGTTATGATGCCACGTCGTGCAGGGGATAACTGCACACGCTCAGGCAACCCTTGACGCTTACTTTCTGAGTTGAAATTCAACATTTGAATGTAAGAAAACCTGTGGATGTCGTGGCCGTATCCCTCGGCCTTAGATATCAAAAACTGTTTTTATACGCGGCGGAAATACTTTGTTTATTTATGACGATCTCCTATATGCAGTATATAGTGATACTACTATAAGAAACCATCTTTGTTTACGTCATTTAGAAAATACGTGTTTGGTAACCAAAACATGTTATGCATGGATACAATAATAGTTTTGGTTTAGCTTAAAAATACCTAATGCAACCTACCATAAATCCTTCCCAAGATCAAGGAGACATCATCCAAATGAGTCATATTAGCAGTCTATTATTCATACATCACAAGTAAAGTAAACCACCAATGGGCGCCAACAAGCTGACACGAACCCATTAGGGTACATGTATGTCTGTACACCAAAGAAAAGAACTACCTTGCTCCGTAAGCTTGGCTAGCTCCCAAGAAATGCCACCAACAAACCTAGCCGCTCAACCGGCTACAACCTGCACCTGAGGCATTCAAGAAAAAATAACTCAGCAATCCTCGACGATACAATAAAAAGAAGAACAGCATGTTTATACAATATCATGAAGGGGCTTACCGACCCCGAAGCAATGTTTCATATAAGTAAAATGAGTGAAGAAAACAAGTGGAAAACGCACCAAAACACATGCCAAACACACCAAGTGCATACAAGGTTCATCAAGTCCTGCTCAACCCGCAGGAGCAAAAGGCAAAACACATGCCCATTCCATCATCCTTCGTACAAGAAACAACTAAACGCGTGACACATAAGCAGCGGTTACATGCGATTCAGTAAGGGTCTTTTGGTGGCAACCCTAAAGTGGAACGCACCAATAAAAACCAGCCCAAATCGGGGCAAAAATGGTGCTCTTCACCACAAATCCAAACCTGGTGGCCACAAAGGCATAACCCACACCACCCCTTACCAAATCCGCACACACACGCTTCTGCCATGGTTCACATTCGCCTCGCAAAACTCACCATAAACGAACCTAACCGTAACCCCACAATCAAATCTCACCATAACCCAAATACCACTTTCCCTTCCTTCATCCTCACACATGACGACCAATTGCCAAAGTAGCGTTTGATGCATTTCATCACATGAAAGAGTTTGATTAATCTAAGTACATCAATCATATGTTTGGAACAAGAAAGAATCACATGCTACATGAACATGAATCAAATTAGAAAGGCTAGATGAACAAGAATCCAATTAGCTACATGAATCACATGAACAAGAGAAATTTAAGAGCATAGGGAAATTAGCTACATGAATCACATGAACAAGAGAAATTTAAGAGCATAGGGAAATTAGCTACATGAATCAAAGTCGTTCAGCATAGGGAAATTTAAGAGCATAATAAGGCTAGTGAGGAAGAACCCAAAACAAGAAGAACAAGCTCATGAAACTTGAAAGAGAAAGTAGCTATTTTGTTTGCACAATCAAAAACAAGAAAGAAGATTGGCAAGGGTGAAGAACACCGCTTGCCTGAACCGAGACGATGCCGCGACGGCTGCTCCTCTCTTTCCTTGCCTTGCTTGATCCCTTGCTCTCTTGCTTTCTCTTTGAGGATGAAGAAGAAGATGAAGAGAAGGTGAAATGAGGAGAAGAAACTCTGATTCGGCCTTATTTCCTCCAGAACAGAGCTGGACCATTAGATACAGAATCAAGGAAATCAACGGCACAAAAAAACTGGAATAAGTTGATTTTCGGGCCGGTCACGCCCTGTGTCACGCCCGTGACACAGGGCGTGTACCTTAAGCGGCGCAGAAAGTCGGCAAATCCAAGTTTATCCACACGGTACACGGCCGGGTACACGCCCGTGACGAGTCGGTCACGCCCGTGACCTAGGGCGTGTAGCCCGTGTCTCGACACCTTATCGACACAAAGTGTCGACACTCGACACAGCTGGACACGCCCTGTGACATGCCCGTGTCACAGGCCGTGTCCCCTATCTCGACACCCGACACTCGACACACAACAATCGACACTCGAAACTCAACACTCGACACTCGACACTGCGGGACACGGCCCGTGACACGCCCGTGTCACGGGGCGTGTACCCCATTCATCGAGCTTCACTCGACACCAAAAAATCGTCGAGTCAAGGAGGTCACGCCCAGGTCACGCCCTGGGTCACGCCCCGACAAGCCCGTGTCGGGGGGCGCGTCACGCACAAAAATGCCTATTTTTCCCTGTTTTGAAAAATGTTTCTGTGTCGTCCTAGACCATTTTTGCCTTAAGAACTTTTTACCCTTTTTGTTTTCTGTACCAGCAACGCATTTTGAGCGACATTTCCCGGGTGCGAAAAAAGTGCAAGCATTCCCTAAGAGGCCTCACCGAGTCCCCATCTGGACTCCGGTTTGCTGGGGAATCGTGCAACTCGGCTACCAAACAGCCACTCGCAAGCCCGCGGGAAAAAACCATGCTCGAACAACGGTCAAAGCCAACGTAACGCCTATCAAGCGTACGCAATCAAAAATCCGGGGTGTTACAATCACTCCCCCTAACAAAAAGTTTCGCCTCGAAACTTTTCAATCATTTTGATCTCAATCAAAATAAGGTAACAAACCAAAAACAGCAATGCAACAAAAACACCAATCCACATACCAGCTTGTTTACGGGAACAAATGAGGGTGAGCCGCCCTCATCGTTGACTCGAGCTCCCACGTCGCGCTTTCCACATTCTGATTTTTCCATAGCACCTTGACCATAGGAATCTTCTTTTTCCGTAACACGCGATCTTGGGAGTCCAATATCTGGATGGGCATCTCCACATAAGAAAGGTTTGGCGCCAATTGCGGCACCACATCCAACACTTGCGTGTCATGCCGCACACACTTGCGAAGTTGGCTAACATGAAACACGTCGTGAACACCAGGAAAGTTCACGGGTAACTCTACTTTGTAAGCGGATGCACCAACTCGCGCAAGAATCTTGAAAGGACCCACAAACCTTGGGTCTAATTTGCGCTCTTTTCCAAACCTTTTAATCCCAACCATTGGGGAGACTTTCAAGAAAACGAAATCCCCCACCGCAAACTCTACTTCCGACCTTCGTCGGTTGGCGTACTTTTCATATCGCTCTTGGGCGATTCAGAGCTTCTCCCGAATAAGTCGTACGGCAACTTCCATGTCCTTGAGCGCCTCTGGGCCCAACAAAGGCCGCTCGCCAACCTCAGTCCAAAAGAGGGGAGTCCGACATCGACGCCCATATAACGCTTTGAACGGAGCCATTTGCAAGCTTTCTTGATAGCTATTATTATATGTGAATTCCATAAGCCGCAAACATTCATCCCATGCTCCGCCATACTCAAGAATATAGCATCGAATCATATCTTGTACAATTTGATTAACTCATTCTGTTTGGCCATTCGTCTGAGGGTGATACGCAGTGGAATACCGCAAATCCGTGCCCAAACCCTCTTGTAGACTCTTCCAGAAATGAGAAGTAAATCGGGAATCCCTGTCTGAAATAATATTGACTGGCACACCATGCAGTCGGATGATCTCGTTCAAATAGAGCTCCGTTATTGTCTTCATCGGGTAGTTGACCTTAAATGGTATGAAATGAGCACACTTGGTCAATCTATCCACGATCACCCACACGGAGTCATGTCCTCGTGGAGATCTTGGTAGGCCTGTAATAAAATCCATTGAGATGCTTTCCCACTTCCATGTTGGAATCTCCAATTGTGTCAACTTGCCACCAGGCCTCCCATGATCAGCTTTCACCCGCTTGCAGGTATGACATTCAGCTACAAATCGCGCTATATCTCTTTTCATTCCAAACCACCAGACAATTTGTTTCAAATCACGGTACATTTTTGTTGAGCCTGGATGGTAGGCCATACTTGAACCATGTGCTTCCCGACACACCATCTCGCGAAAGTTTCCAACTGCGGGAATACAAAATCGACCACGATACTTTAACGTGCCCTCCTCATCAAAAGAAAAATCTGGTAATTCCCCTTTTTCAGTCCGAAGCAATAGATGTAACAGATCAGGATCATCCTTTTGATGTTGTCTTGCAAGCACCAGCCATGAAGGTTCTTCTACCATCGAATGACTTTGCGGGTCATATTTGCCCACAGAAATATCCATCAATAAAAATTCCTCCACAAGACGGTCAACTGAAAGATGAAATAATTTCCCCGTCTTCCGGCTCAAAGCATCGGCCACAACATTCGCTTTCCCCGGATGATACTGAATGTCCACATCATAATCAGCTACATATTCCAGCCATCGACGTTGGCGCAGATTCAATTCCTTTTGCGTGAAGACATACTTTAAACTTTTATGAGCCTTAAAGATTTTGCACTGTGCACCATACAGTAAGTGTCTCCACAACTTCAACACAAAGATCACAGCTGCGAACTCCAAATCATGCGTTGGGTAGTTCTTTTCATGACTTTTCAACTGCCGAGACCAATACGCAATCACCTTTTTGTCTTGCATTAACACACATCCAAGTCCAACGTGCGACGCATCCACAAAAACGTCATAATCTATCCCTTCTGTCGGCAAGATTAACACAGGAGCGGTACATAACCTGTTCTTGAGTTCAAGGAATGACGCCTCACACTTGTCATTCCACTCAAACGCCACATTATTCTGGGTTAAGCGAGTCAAAGGTGCGGCCAACGTCGCAAACCCTTCGACAAATCTACGATAATAGCCGGCCATTCCAAAGAAGCTTCGAATCTCCTTGGGTGTCTCCGGTCTTCTCCACTCCATGACTGCAGTAATCTTTTCGGGATCCACTGAAATTCCATGTTGATTAATGACATGACCCAGAAAAGCAACTTGAGGCAACCAAAACTTGCATTTGCTTAGTTTGGCGAATAATCGTTGGTCTCGCAAACTGGCCAATACCAAACACAGATGCTGTTCATGCTCCTCAGCACTGCGGGAGTAGACAAGAATGTCATCAATAAAAACCACCACAAACTTATCCAAGTAGTCCTTGAACACCCTGTTCATCATATCCATGAAGGCTGATGGTGCGTTGGTTAAACCAAACGACATCACCAGAAATTCAAAATGACCATGCCTTGATCGAAATGCAGTCCGCGGAATATCAGACTCCCGGACCTTGAGCTGATAATAGCCCGAGCGGAGATCAATCTTCGAAAATACGGAACTGCCATGCAGTTGATCAAACAAATCATCGATTCTTGGCAGTGGGTACTTGTTTTTAATCGTCACCTTGTTCAACTCCCGGTAATCGATGCAAAGCCGTATCGACCCATATTTCTTCTTTACAAATAACACCGGTGCACCCCAAGGTGATGAACTCAGCCTGATAAACCCTTTTGCCAATAAGTCATCCAACTGGGTACGCAACTCTGATAGCTCACGCGAGGACATTCTGTACGGCGCTTTCTCAATAGTCCGCGTACCCGGTTCCAAATCAATAACGAACTCGACATCACGATCAGGGGGAAGACCCGGAAGATCTGTAGGATAAATATCTGGGAATTCACGCACAACCGGAATCTCCTCCAAACGCGGCAAAACAGCACTAGTCCCCACAACTGAGACTAGACAAGCAAAACAGTCGGAAACAAACAACATTCGAACACATACCGCCGAGATCCCTGGAGTATCCTGGCATGAATCACCATAAACACTTCCCGGCTGACCATTGTCCTTGATAAAATCCAAGCGCTTCCCTTTGCACTAGATTATGGCGTCATAGCGGGATAACCAGTCCATGCCCAGAATGACGTCAAAATCCTTCAAATCGATCACCTTGAAATTAGCCTTTGCTACGAAATCGCCCAACAAAATGGGACAATCAAGAAGACCCCAGTCTGCCACCATAGAAGCACCGGAAGGGAATTTCACCAAAAAGACATTCCCCACTCGATCTGGTGTCAGATGATACCACTCCAGAAAGGTTCGAGCCACAAATGAATGGGTCGCGCCAGAATCAAAAAGAACACGCGCCCAACGATTCTTTACCTTAAAGTTTCCTATAAGGGTATATCTGGAACTAAGAACTACTCATAAAAGGCAGAAACAAAACGTGAACAAGAGGAATGAATCGAACCTGAGATAACCTGGGGTGACATCTGAGCTTCCTCGAAGGAGATCACATTTAACTTCCCTTTTCCTTTGTCCAAACGCGGAGGCGGAGGCAAAGCCTGGAGTGGCATTGGCTGCAGCACGCGCTGGTTTTGTGGGCATCTTGCCTTCAGATGTCCCTGTTTGCCACACTAGAAGCACACCTTGTCCTTGACCCAGCAGTGGCTCATATCATGACCTCTTCCCCCACAAGCTGTACACTCCAAGTCTCTGGTTGGCGCACTCTGAATGGCGTGCACCTGCTCCTTCTTTTGCATCCCCAACCGCTTGAAACATCTTTCAAATGGGTGGCCTGACCGGCCACAAAATCTACACGTCTCCTTGTTCCTCTTCCTTACGTCTGAGTCTTGGGAGCTTTTCCCTCCCATCAGCTTCCTCTTATCCTTCCTCATCAGTTGTCCTCTTTGTTTTGCATTTTCGATCGCTTCAACCTTCAAAGCAGCCTCCACCACCATGTTGTAACCCGTCGCTCCATAAGCACTTGCGAACTGCTGCACGTCGCTGCGGAGTCCGCTAAGAAATCTCTTTACGTTGTCAGCTTCCGTCATCACCAAGCTCGGAGCGAACCGACTTAACTTGCTAAACTCGATTTCATACTCACTAACTGTGAGTTTTCTCTGCTTTAGGTACAATAATTCATTCATCAGGCGGTCCCTTTCAACTGATGGTAGAAACTTGCGTCGTAACATGTCCTTAAAGGCTTCCCACGAACATCCCGCCCCTAAGCTCTCCTTTTCGCGCAACCACCAACCTTTAGCCAATCCTTTGAGTTGATAGGAGGCAAGCATCACCTTCTGGTCCTCGGTAACGCCAGAATAACCAAACATTTCTTCCAACGTGATCACCCAATCATCTAAGATCACAAAGTCCGCTTTTCCATCATAAATCGGTGGTCCAAGTCGCTGAAACTGCGAGATGAAAGTCATCGCAGGAGGAAACACAACTGGGGGTATCACTGCCACGGAAGGAGTAGAAATGGTGGGGCCTCGGACCGTCTCTTGCCCTCTTGGTGCCAGTCCAGACATCGCTGAGGACATAGCTTGGAGCTGGGATTGCACTTCCTGCACCTGCCTCGTCAAAGCTTCATTACTTTGGCATAAACGATCCATCAGGGCATTATTCTGCTCGCCCGAAGACTCGCCCTCGGATTGGGGAGTTTGCCTTGTCACTGGACGCTTCGACATCCTATACACACGTTCACTCTGATCAAGCTCAACCCAACAAAACACACAACGACTAAGTACAGACCATACATATATATACATATGAATATCAACTGCTAACTTGCTCTGGGAGTTTGAGAATGATGGTATGCCTAACCTAAAGATGACACACCGTCATCCCACTACCTTGTGCCTAACCAATGAATGCATGACTTTATTTGACCCAAAACCATGAGTGTGCAGGTGTCATCATGTACATCTTTAGCTTGGCACGTTGTGCTCATGCAATGTTATGTTATGCGTGCTGTGCGATGCAATCTAGAAAAAAAGCCTTAATGCATGCCATGAGCGGTCGTACGCATCACAATGCTATGCATCCCATACTACATAGCATTGCATGCAACGAAAAAAAGAAAATGTGCTAGTCGCATCCATGTGGTAAGGTTATGCATCCCATACTACATAACCCGCACATGTTGCCCCTATGGTGGATCCATATACAATCACATATTATGCATCCCATACTACATAATATGCCCCGTATACTTCTTGTCATGCCATGAGTGTAGTGTGCGTGTGTCGGCCAAGACATACTGATGGCACCTCGGTGTGTGTCTGATATGATGCTTACAACCAAACCAGAAAGTTTGCCCGACCAATTGTCAAGCAAACCTCCCTCTGATACCAACTGTCACAACCCGCATTTCCTCAACGAGTACCTCGTATCAGAGCAAGAGGAACTACGGGTTATGATGCCACGTCGTGGAGGGGATAACTGCACACGCTCAGGCAACCCTTGACGCTTACTTTCTGAGTTGAAATTCAACATTTGAATGTAAGAAAACCTGTGGATGTCGTGGCCGTATCCCTCGGCCTTAGATATCAAAAACTGTTTTTATACGCGGCGGAAATACTTTGTTTATTTATGACGATCTCCTATATGCAGTCTATAGTGATACTACTATAAGAAACCATCTTTGTTTACGTCATTTAGAAAATACGTGTTTGGTAACCAAAATATGTTATGCATGGATACAATAATAGTTTTGGTTTAGCTTAAAAATACCTAATGCAACCTACCATAAATCCTTCCCAAGATCAAGGAGACATCATCCAAATGAGTAATATTAGCAGTCTATTATTCATACATCATAAGTAAAGTAAACCACCAATGGGCGCCAACAAGCTGACACGAACCCATTGGGGTACATGTATGTCTGTACACCAAAGAAAAGAACTACCTTGCTCCGTAAGCTTGGCTAGCTCCCAATAAATGCCACCAACAAACCTAGCCGCTCAACCGGCTATAACCTGCACCTGAGGCATTCAAGAAAGAATACCTCAGCAATCCTCGACGATACAATAAAAAGAAGAACATCATGTTTATACAATATCATGAAGGGGCTTACGACCCCAAAGCAATGTTTCATATAAGTAAAATGAGTGAAGAAAACAAGTGGAAAACGCACCAAAACACATGCCAAACGCACCAAGTGCGTACAAGGTTCATCAAGTCCTGCTCAACCCGCAGGAGCAAAAGGCAAGACACATGCCCATTCCATCATCCTTCGTACAAGAAACAACTAAACGAGTGACACATAAGCAGCGGTTACATGCGATTCAGTAAGGGTCTTTTGGTAGCAGCCCTAAAGTGGAACGCACCAATAAAAACCAGCCCAAATCGCGGCAAAAATGGTGCTCTTCACCACAAATCCAAACCCGGTGGCCACAAAGGCATAACCCACACCACCCCTTACCAAATCCGCACACACACGCTTCTGCCATGGTTCACATTCGCCTCGCAAAACTCACCATAAACGAACCTAACTGTAACCCCACAATCAAATCTCACCATAACCCAAATACCACTTTCCATTCCTTCATCCTCACACATGACGACCAATTGCCAACGTAGCGTTTGATGCATTTCATCACATGAAAGAGTTTGATTAATCTAAGTACATCAATCATATGTTTGGAACAAGAATCACATGTTTGGAACAAGAAAGAATCACATGCTACATGAACATGAATCAAATTATAAAGGCTAGATGAACAAGAATCCAATTAGCTACATGAATCACATGAACAAGAGAAATTTAAGAGCATAGGGAAATTAGCTACATGAATCACATGAACAAGAGAAATTTAAGAGCATAAGGAAATTAGCTACATGAATCAAAGTCGTTCAGCATAGGGAAATTTAAGGGCATAATAAGGCTGGTGAGGAAGAACCCAAAACAAGAAGAACAAGCTCATGAAACTTGAAAGAGAAACTAGCTATTTTGTTTGCACAATCAAAAACAAGAAAGAAGATTGGCAAGGGTGAAGAACACCGCTTGCCTGAACCGAGACGATGCCACGACGGCTGCTCCTCTCTTTCCTTGCCTTGCTTGATCCCTTGCTCTCTTGCTTTCTCTTTGAGGATGAAGAAGAAGATGAAGAGAAGGTGAAATGAGGAGAAGAAACTCTGATTCGGCCTTATTTCCTCCAGAACAGAGCTGGACCATTAAATACAAAATCAAGGAAATCAACGGCACAAAAAAACTGGAAAAAGTCGATTTTCGGGCCGGTCACGCCCTGTGTCACGCCCGTGACACAGGGCGTGTACCTTAAGCGGCGCAGAAAGTCGGCAAATCCAAGTTTATCCACACGGTACACGGCCGGGTACATGCCCATGACGGGTCGGTCATGCCCGTGACCTAGGGCGTGTAGCCCGTGTCTCGACACCTTGTCGACACAAAGTGTCGACACTCGACACAGCTGGACACGCCCTGTGACACGCCCATGTCACAGACCGTGTCCCCTCTCTCGATACCCGACACTCGACACTCAACACTCGACACTCGACACTCAACACTCGACACTCGACACTGCGAGACACGGCCTGTGACACGCCCGTGTCACGGGGCGTGTACCCCATTCGTCGAGCTTCACTCGACACCAGAAAATCGTCGAGTCAAGGAGGTCACGCCCAGGTCACGCCCTGGGTCACGCCCTGACACGCCCATGTCGGGGGGTGTGTCACGCACAAAAATGCCTACTTTTCCCTATTTTGAAAAATGTTTCTGTGTCATCCTAGACCATTTTTGCCTTAAGAACTTTTTACCCTTTTTGTTTTCTGTACCAGCAACGCATTTTGAGCGACATTTCCCGGGCGCGAAAAAAGTGCAAGCATTCCCTAAGAGGCCTCACCGAGTCCCCATCTAGACTCCAGTTTGCTGGGGAATCGTGCAACTCGGCTACCAAACAGCCACTCGCAAGCCCGCGGGAAAAAACCATGCTCGAACAACGGTCAAAGCCAACGTAACGCCTATCAAGCATACGCAATAAAAAATCCGGGGTGTTACACTAAGCCCCCGGAGTTCCAAAAAAAACGAGGGTCTTACAAGTGGTATCAAATTAAGTAGACCTCGATCGAAAAGTAGTAGTCCATAACCCCTGGGTCACCCTCGCACGAGTTTAGTTTGGGGACAAACTAAGCAGCGGAAGCAGTGGTGCGCCCATATGGGGGATCACATGTAAATTGTCCACTTTTAGTTAGGTTTGAGTCGATTTCTTACTGATGGAGCTTGTTTTGCAGCCCCCAGCACAGCCTACGCCACAAGACGGAGTCCAGCAAACTCCGAATATTGCACCACCTGCCCCAGTTCTCACTCCGTTCCTACAGACAGAGAAGGGGCAGACTCTGACAGCTATCCTGGAGTCATTTAGGGTACAACAGGTTCCGGCTCCGCAGGTAAACCCGGGGGCCAACTGGCTGAGTATTTTCCGAGGACTTTCTCCCCCATCCTACTTGTGGACAGAGTCGACCGTTCGGACGGAGGAGTGCCTGGACATTATGTATGAGATGCTTATCGGGATCTGGTGCGCGTGGCAGGAGAGATTGTCCTTGGTCGTCTCTTTCTTGGACTCCCATGCCAAGAGGTGGGGAAGATTTTGCTAGACATGACGTTTACTGACAGAGAGGTTGCTGAGATAGTTTGGGGGGAATTCAGGGCCGCACTGTTGGAGTATTTTATTCCACAGTCGACTAGAGACGAGCTGGAGGATAGATTTCTACAGATGAGACAGGGTAGAAAGACAGTGGTGGAGTATCATCGGGAGTTCAACCATCTCGCCCGGTTTGTGGACTCTTACCAGTTGGATGATGCAGGTTACACCAAGAGGTTCTATAAGGTCCTACGAGAGGATCTAAGGGAAGCTCTGTTGTTCGTGTCTGACGGACCTATTCGTCGGATATTGGAGATGGCGAAAAGGATCGAGGCAGATTGGCATACTACCCGAGGCCGGAAACGGCCAACCGAGGATCAGGGCCGGGGAGTCAAGAATGATCAGTGGCGGGGCAGCATCACAGATGGGAGAAGAGTAGAAGATCAGCCTCGTCAGGAGGTGAGACAGGAGCAGAGGGAACCAATAGTGATGGCGCCTCAGCCACCCCAGATGCGGGAGGCGTAGAGACCCGAGGGTATGGCATATCCCCCGCCAGAATGCTTCAATTGTCATCAGGTGGGGCATATCCAGAGGAACTGCCCCATGAGGGGGGCACCACCACCAGCACCACCAGCTGCCCCGCCAGCTTAGTATTTTGGAGTCCGAGGACGTGGCTGAGGTCATGGATACCATGATAGAGACCACAGGAAGGAGAGGGAGCAAGTATATGTATTGGATCTGAGTCAACAACGGAATCTGGAGCAAGTGATCACAAGTACGCCCGTTAATTTTAAGTTTTCTCTTTCCTAGATAATTAAAGTTATGGATTTAGAACTGATAGACTAGGAAAGAAAACCACAATTAGATTTCTAAGACTTTAAGTTAACCCCCCATGCATAGTCTTCATCAGCGACAAGCCCGTCTATACACGGTTCAATACGGGTGCTTTGCACTCATTCATATCGGAAGCCTTTGTGGAAGGGCTGGAAGCTATGGAGCGGTTCACAAGCCTGATGATGAGGATACGGCTACCTGACGGATCAGAGTTATTCACCACCGCCTGCTGCAACATGGGGGCTGAGATCGGCGGAAAGATATTTGAAGCACCAGCGACGATCATGAAGATGCCATTCTTTGATTTGATCCTGAGAATGACATGGTTGTGCTGGAACCATGCACAGATTGACTACATGTCCAAGAGGATTACTGTTAGGCATGGGGATTCCTTCATCGTAATCGAATGTATTAGTTATATTCCCCCTCTCTTGCAGTCATCCGTGCAGGCCGTCAAGGCCCACTTGTAGGCGGAGGAAGTCTATAAAGTGTTGTATGAGATGGCCGAGGCTAAGGGTTCCATCTCGGATATTCCGGTGGTGCGAGATTTTGCCGACGTATTTCCAGAGAAGCTGGCAGGGCTACCCCCGCATCGGGAGAAGGATTTCCGGATACAGCTGGTGCCGGGGGCTAAGCCAGCATCTAGAGCCCCTTACCGGATGGCCTCGACGGAGTTGTCAGAGTTTGGGAGCCAGCTGTAGGAGCTAGTGGAGGCCGGATTTGTCCGGCCAAGCTCTTCACCATGGGGAGCCCCGGTGTTATTCGTCAAGAATAAGGACGGGACACTCAGATTGTGCATCGACTACCGAGCACTGAACCGACTGACAGTCCAGAATACCTATCCACTGCCAAGGATAGATGAGCTGTTTGACCTGCTGGAGGGCGCGCATTTCTTTTCAAAACTGGTTTTGAGGTCGGGTTACTACCAGCTGCGGATCCAGGAGGAGAACATACCGAAGACTGCCTTCAGTAGTAGATATGGGTTGTTCGAGTTTACCGTGATGCCCTTCGGGCTCACGAATGCACCGTCGGCGTTCATGAGCCTCATGAATCGGGTGTTCGAGGCATACCTGGATGTGTTTGTCATAGTATTTATTGATGACATCCTCATCTACTCGAGGACAGAGGAGGAGCACTCACGATATCTGATGCTGACCTGGAGAGACTACGGGAGCACCAGCTTTATGCGAAGTTCAGCAAATGCCAGTTCTGGCTGAAGGAGGTGGCTTTCGTAGGCCATATCATCAGTGGTGCTGGGTTGGCAGTGGACCCGGCCAAGATTCATGCAGTTCGGGATTGGCCGTAGCTGAAGTCGGCCTCAGATGTGCGGAGTTTTCTAGGACTTGTCGGTTACTACCGGAAGTTCTTGAAGGGATTTTCTCGTATTGCCCTACCACTCACATCTCTGACGAGGAAAGATATGCCCTTTGTCTGGACCCCGCTCTGCGAGGTGGCCTTCCATGAGTTAAAGGATCGACTCACCTCAGCTCCTATACTATCCCTTTCTTCGGGAAAGGAAGGAATCCAGGTTTACACCGACGCTTCCTACCAGGTCATGGGTGCGGTGCTGATACAGAATGGTCACGTGATAGCATACGCTTCTCGGCAGCTGAAGAAGCATGAGCAGAACTACCCAGTTCATGACTTGGAGATGGGAGCAGTCATATTTGCTCTGAAAGTCTGGCAACACTATCTGTAAAGTGTCCACTGCGACATTTACTCCGATCACAAGAACTTGAGGTATGTGGACATGCAGAAGGAGCTGAATATCAGGCAGAGGCGATGGGTGGAGTTTCTAGCATATTACCAGTACGAGATGCACTACCATCCAGGGAAGGCAAATGTGGTGGCCGATGCGCTGGTCCGGAAGGCCAGAAACTCTGGAGTAGGAATGCAGTTGATGGACTTGGAGTTGGTCCAGATGTTCGAAGAGATGCAGATATCCTTTGTGTCCTAGGATCACCCTAAGCCGTACTGGGAGTACCTAGCATCGTTGGTTGCCCTAGATGACATTCGAGATCGAGTCAGAGATGGGCAGAGGAAGGATGCCCAGCTCGACCCGATATACCGGGCCTTAGAAGCAGGCTCTGCTAGAGATTACTAACTAAGGGATGGTCTAGTGTGTTTTAGAGGATGGATTTACATACCAGAGGGAGGCTAGTTCCGGGAAGATATCATGTCGGAAGATCATTGCAGTTGGTATTCAGTACACCCAGGAGTTACGAAGATGACTGCGGATCTGAAGAAGACCATGTACTGGCCAGACATGAAGAAGGATATCACCTACTTCGTGACCCATTGCGAGGCATGCCAGTTGGTGAAGGCAAAGTGCAGAAACCCCGCAGCATTATTGCAACCACTCACACTGCCGGAGAGGAAATTCGATGATGTCGCAATGGACTTCATACATGTGCTTCCCCGATCGTGGATGGGAAACGATTCGATCTGGGTGATCGTCGACCTGCTTATGAAGGTAGCTAGATTTATTCCGATGAGGAAGGATGACTCGGTTGTGCTGGTTCGGAAGTTCGTGGAACAGTTCATCCGTTATCATGGCGTACCCAGGTCGATTGTATCAGATCGGGATGGACGCTTTACGTCCAGGGAGTGGAGATCAGTGCAGACGTACTTGGGCACTCGGCTGACATTCAGTACATCATTTCATCACTAGACTGATGGGCAGACGGAACACACTAATTGGACTTTGGAAGATCTACTGCGACTCTGCATATTGGATCGAGGCGAGCCTTGGGAGAAGCTGCTGCCACTGATCTAGTTCTCATATAAAAACATCTACCAGACCAGCATAAGGATGGCTCCTTATAAGGCCCTGTACGGTCGGACATATACGACTCCGCTGTCATGGATACAGGACGAGGATCCGAAGGCTTTGGGTTCGAAGTTTTTCGAGGACACCGAGGCTCAGGTGAGATTGATACGGGACAAGATGCTAGAGGCACAGAGTCGACAGGCTAAGTATTACGACGCCCGACATCGTCAGGTGGAGTTCTGGGTGGGGGACCGGGTGTTCTTGAAGATCTGACCGATGCCTGGGGTGTAACGCCCCCGGTTTTTCTGTGTTTTGTTTGATCTCTGGCTGGCATTACGATGATGTGTTCTCGGCCTTTCGCCGTTTTAGAGCGTGGTCTTAACTCTTTAGGTTCCTTGTGTAGCCTGGTTGTAGCCTGTTAGCAAGATTCCCCAGCTAACCGGAGTCTGTTTGGTGAATCGGTTGGGCCTCTTAGGGAATGCTTGTGTTTTGGCTTCGGGTGGTGATATCCCAAGTTTTGTTCGTCGAATGCTAATTTCGACTTCGCAGTTGCGTTCATAGCGTGGGTTTTTAGCTGCAATGTGAATTTCATCAATTTCTGAGATGTTTCGGTTCTTGCGTCATTTTGATATTGCAAGTAATTAATATATATTGATTTGTTTATTATTAAAACTAGTGATTATAAATAGCCTTAGGTTAGAAATTAGGGCTCGGTTCATTGTCTCTTTTCATTGTCTTTTTTTGGAAGAAGCCGCCGCCTGTGCGAGAGGAAGAGAACCGCCGGACTGCCCTAGCCTTCGGACGCCGATTCCTGGAGATTTAGCGGTCGAAATTCGATTTCGAGAGTGGATCTGGATTGCTCTCGCTTGGATCTGCATTCCTTCTGTTCCTCGGCTTGGTGCTCTGCGGCTAGATCCGAGAGTGAGGGAAGTGGCCGACCAAGCTTTGCTGGTATTGAGGCAAGTGATGTTCCCTCATCCTTGCCAAAGCTGATCCTTGTTTTTTTCTTCTTGATTAAATTTTATCTCTCTCCTGCTTAGATCCCAGGTGTACTCTAGGATTCGTCCCCGATTATACTATTGTTAGTGTAGAGAAGTTCCAGTTAAATCTCAGTTTTTCCTAAGAGAATGTGTCTAATAGGGGAGGATTTGGTACGGTTCGGGTTGAGTAGTTAGCAATTGCCGATAGATGATGAATTTCTTTTTCGTAGAGAGGCATTTTGTTCTTGTCTTGGTTGGTTGCTGGATCTGGCGCTTGTGTCGAGTGGGGCTCGACAACGGCCAGTCGAGGTGTCGACACTTTGTGTCGACACCGGCCAGTCGAGGTGTCGACACTTTATGTCGACACCGGCCAGTCGAGGTGTCGACACATTGTGTCGACACCGGCCAGTCGAGGTGTCGACACTTTGTGTCGACATCGGCCAGTCGGGGTGTCGACACTTTGTTTCGACACCGACCAGTCGGGGTGTCGACACATTGTGTCGACACCGGCCAGTCGGGGTGTCGACACATTGTGTCGACACCGGCCAGTCGAGGTGTCGACACATTGTGTCCACACCGGCCTATCGAGGTGTCGACACATTGTGTCGACAACGGCCAGTCGAGGTGTCGACACATTGTGTCGACACCGGCCAGTCGAGGTGTCGACACCTTGTGTCGACACCGGCCAGTCGAGGTGTCGACACCTTGTGTCGACACCGGCCGGTCAGGGTGTCGACACCTTGTGTCGACACCGGCCGGTCAGGGTGTCGACACCTTGTGTTGACACCGGCCGCAGTAGTGTTGACACTTTGTGTCGACACCGGCCGCAGTAGTGTCGACACTTTGTGTCGACACATCGTGTCGACACCGGTTGCTGTGCCGGTTTTGGGTCAGGTAAGACTCGGAGTTGGTTCGGGTTAGGCGTGCAAGGCCGCGTCGGTTGGACCCGACATTTTTGCCTTGGGTTCGTGTGTTTCTTTAGGATTGTTAGTGTGACTTTTCCCTAGGGGAGGGGGGGTATTGGGTGTTCGGCTAATTTTTTGCATGCCGACTCTTGGGTTGTGGCAGGTGGTGGAGTTTTGGTGGCCTTTGGAGGGGTGGTTTTTTTTGTGGAGAGCTGTGGCCACCGCCTTTTACCCGGTTTGGGTTGGCGTGTGTGGGACCCTAGTGCTGCCACTATTTGACCCCTTAGCCCTTTTTGGATCTGGTTTTGGTTATGTATTCAGATCCATGTTTTGATCACTGCCATTAACCCGCGTGTTAGGACTGTTAGTACCTTTCCTATTCCATGGCTTCTTTTGGCATATATGTATAAGTCTTGATACTATTGCCGACTCTTTTGGTGGGGCATATTGCTTTTATTGCTCGCACTTGGTGTGCTCTGCTGTGCTGTAGACATTGCTCTTTTCTTACTGTCATCCCCTTTCTTTTACTTATAGCAGTTGTTGTCGGGTTGGTAAACCCTTCTTATTTGCTCATAAATCTAATGCTTTATTTATGTTTTTGATTATTTTCTTGCTGAGGTGTTCTTTTCTTGAATGCCTCAGGTCCAGGTTGTAGCCAGTTCAGCAGCTAGTTCTTTTGGAGGGGCTTGTTGGTGGCCTCTTGGGTAGCTGAGATAGCTGATCCCCAATTTTTTTGTGAGGTAGTTCTTTACCTTTCTATATAGACATACATACTCACTAGTGGGTTCGTGTCAGGTTGTTGACGCCCACTGGTGGCTTCTTGCGATGCTGGGTATGAATTTAAACTACTATTCATGCCAATTTGTGGTTGTTTACTTGCTTCTAGGAGGGATTTATGCTAGGTTGCATGTTAGATATTTTAAACCCTAAAGGCATTACTATATGTACCTCATGCATAGCATGTTTATAAAACCAAGACACTATTTTTCCTTAGCGTAAAAGACTATCTTTCATATATACTATATTCACTTTAGAGTCGTGCATACAATGAGTCGTCCCTCGGGGACACTTATGCTCATTTAGGGTGTCAGCTTAATTGAACCAAAGTATTTTCTGCTGCGTATAAATATACTTTTCATTGTGGCCTAGCTGATCCACCGTGCCGAGGGATACGGCCATTCAACATAACTGGTTTTTCTTCATATTAATCTAAGATTTTCCTTAAGTCTAAAGTCTGGAGTTTGGCCTGAGCGTGTGCAGTTATCCCCTGCACGACGTGGCATCACGGCACGTGTTTTCTCTTGCTCTGATACGATTTTATCGTTGAGAAAATGCGGGTTGTGACAGTTGGTATCAGAGGGAGGTTGCTTGACAAATGGTCGGGCTACCTTTCCCTTGTTTGCATTAGTGGTTAGCGTCATACCATACACACACCGATATGTCATCAGCACGTCTTGGCCGAAGCACAAACACAACACTCATGAGCATGAAGAAGTATACGGGGCATATTATGTAGTATGGGATGCATAATATGTGTTTGTATATGGATCCACCATAGGAGGCAACATGTGAGGGTTATGTAGTATGGGATGCATAACCTCACCACATGAATGCGGCTATCACGTTTTGTTTTTTCGTTGCATGGAAATGGTATGTAGTATGGGTGTTGGGTATTTCATCCACATGAACCCAGATTTGATGAAGTCACCCTGGAACTAAGATGAATTAAGTTGTATTTGATGCTTGGTTTGAGCTATATGTTTGCAGGAGTTTCACTGGGAAGTGTAGATCAATGTTAGCCCACAGTGGGTCACCAAACACAGGAACTGTGCAATGTAATCCCTCATTGCATATTCCAAGGTGTTGACTCATGTATGGTCTCTCTATTGGGATACACTTCATATTCAAGCTATTGGACTATGGGAAAGGCATTGTAAGTTGGCTACTCTAGAAGAATCAGTTTTTCCAACATTAGGAAATTTCTAAGTGTTTTACTCGAGTAGAGCTTTTACCTACTCGAGTAGTCTGGGTATAAGTTACTCGAGTAAAGGAATCCTGTACTCGAGTAGACATAGTCATATACTCGAGTAGCTAAGTCACCTACTCGAGTAGACCAAGTCATATACTCGAGTAAGTATACTCACCTACTCGAGTAGATAGAAACATACTCGAGTAGTTCATTTTTTACCTACTCGAGTAGTTCTTGTGTCACCCGTGTACCTCGCTATTTCCCTACTCCAGAATTTTTCTAAGTCTTTTACTCGAGTAGAACTTTCACCTACTCGAGTAGATTACTTTCTCTCGAGTAGTTTAGTTCAACTACTCGAGTAGTTGCCAACAGACCTCTTCAGAATTTTTCTAAGTATTCCACTCGAGTAGTACTTCTTGAACTCGAGTAGGTTATGTAATATACTCGAGTAGCTCTTCCAGTACTCGAGTAGATCCTCTATATACTCGAGTAGGTCTCTTCGCATACTCGAGTAGTTCTGTCTGTATACTCGAGTAGTTGATCTCTATATACTCGACTAGTCTTTTTATACTTACCCGAGTATGTTTCCCATCATATACTCGACTAGTTATTGACTTACTCGTGTAGTTGGCCAAATATTTCCGAAAGTTTTCTAAGTCATTTTTCTGACGGGATTTTTCAAATCACGCGACATGATTGGTCCACGTGTACATCATTATGACCGATTATGACCGTTAGTCTCTCCTATATAAGGTCTTATCAGAAAATGACAAACCCTAAGTATTCTCAAAGCTTTCTTGTAATTTCTTTTTTTCGAGAAATATTCTCAAGCCGCCTCCTCTCTGACTTTCGCGAAACGGAAGCCGCCGCCGCCGCTGCCTTCTTCTCCGACCAAAGCTTCTACTTTCAGAGGTTTATCCTGAAGAAAAGTTACAGATCGAGATCGACTTCACTGATCATACTCTCTCTCGATTTCTATAAAAGCGAGTAGATCCAGATCGAGGCCGAGAACTTCTTCACCGTTTTCTGAAAGTGCAACAAAGTTGAAAAGAAGAAGATCCTGGCCATTTCTTTCAGATCTGAGTAATTTACTGTTTGTATTCTTGTAAACACTTTATTAATCTTGTAGGAGAAATCTTCTCCGAGTGTAGGAGTTTTCACTCCGAGTTTGTAGGAAGAGTTATCTTCCGAGGTGTAGATCCTTTTGTTGGATCGAGTTTGTAGGAACTTTGTTCCGAGAGTAGGATTGATTTGTGATCCGAGATAGTGGAGTAGCCGAGTCTAGTTGATTGCTAGATCGGTGAGGGAAAGTGGATGTACCCAAGGTTGGGGAACCACTATACATCTTGTGTCGTCTGTGATATTGGTAGATATTTCTGTGCAGTGCTCTAATTAATTTTTATTCCGCAAAAGATGCACAAACCACCTATTCACCCCCCTCTAGGTGATTTAGGTCGACAACAGTTTTCTTTCAATTCGTATCAGAGGGAGGTTGATCGTTAAAAGGTTAACACCTTGATCAGATCAGATATGTTGTCTGAAAGATTCTACCATAAAATGGACAAGGGCAAAGATTTCTCCAAGCTTCCTCTGTGCAACAAAAACAACTTTCCCATGTGGAAAGAAAGGATAAAATTTTTCATGGAAGCTGTGGATCCAAGGATCTTCATGATCGTTGAAGAAGGTCCTTACGTTCCCATGACTATGTCCACTATCGACCCTAGCAAGAAAGTTCCCAAAAAGCTAATGGATCTCGACAAAGACGAGATTGCACTTGTCTCTCTCGACAAGAAAGCTAAGAACATCATAGCAAGTACAGTCGATGACTCGATGCTGCAGAATTTGATTCACTGTCAATCAGATAAGGAGATGTGGCACTCCTTAGTCACTTTGATGGAAGGGACTGAAGAAGTAAGGGATGATCGGAGATCCCTTCTCAATCAAAAATATGAAGCGTTACGACAAGGGAACAAGGAAACAATTGTCGACACCTTTGAGAACTTCTTCAAGATTGTAAATGGCCTAAGTGTATATGGCCGTGTCTTCACAAACGGAGAACTGAACGACAAATTCTTGAGATCCCTAACCAAGGAATGGGATAACAAGGTATGTGCCATCAGGGAGTTCGGGAAACTAGCTGAAACGGACCCGCAAAATCTCTTTGGAAAGCTTATGTCCTATGAACTCCAAATCAATACAAGAAAAGCTGAAGAAGAGAAGGGCATGTCTGCTCTAAAGGAGAAATCTGTCGCTCTAAAGGCAGACACCTCCAGAAAGACTAAGGATGCCTCCCCCGCTCCAGCTCCAGAAGTTGATGAAGAAGAAGAAACATCAGAGCCCAGCACCTCAGGCTCTGAACTATCTGAAGGAGAGTTCTCCTTGCTCTCAAGGCAATTCAAGAAGTTTCTTAATAAAAAGAAACAATGGAAAGGTAAGGATGCCTCACACAGAAGATCGCGGCGCGATGACGATCGACAAAGAAAAGGCTCAAGCAGCCACGACAGGTATAACACTAAACAGATCAAATACATTTCAACTGACATCATTTGCTACTGTTGCAATAAGCCAGGTCACGTCATTGCTGACTGCCCTCACAAGAAGAAGGAGGGTAGCAGAAGGGAAGACAAGAAATCCTCACACAACAGGAAGAGGAAAGAGAAGAGCCTCATAGCCAAAAGGAGCAAAACTCTTAGCGACTCCGACTCATCTGAGTCAAGCGAAGAAGAAGAAGCTTACTTTGGGCTAATGGCACAAACCGATGATGAACAAGAGCCCCAGTTCACTGGGAAGGTAAATTCTCATACCCCTCTTTCGGATTCTGAAGTCTCTGACCATGATTGCGAGGGTAGCTCTTCTGACGATGAGTCAGAACTAATGGCCCAGTACAAGGAGTTGATCATGGCTTACGACAAATGTCGTCGAGTCGTGAAGACTCAGGCTAAAGAGATCAAATCTCTAAAAGCTGAAGAGAGCAACTTAAGAGAGAAAGTCGCAAAGACTGACTCCCTCGAGGAAAACTTCAATAATACTATTGAACAATACAACAAAGCTCTTGAGCACCTTGACCTGAAGGAGAAGATCATCAAAGGATTGGAAGCCGAACTTGCGGCTGAATGGAAACTTGTTGAGAGTTTCTCGAAGCCCAAGACAGTTCTTCCATTCGTTGCTGAATTCTCAGCAAAGGCCAAGGGAGCTGGACTAGGCCATGAAGAAGCTCCTCGTAAATCCTCTAGGAGAAACAAGAATCAACGGAAAAATAGGGCTGCCAAAAAGGCCTCAGCCGAAGAAAAGAGAAAAGCCTCTCAAAATCAAACCACATTCAGAAAGGTCATCTTTCCAACAAATGAGTTTGACCTTGACTCATCATACGGGCACTTTGCTAGGCCTACTTATGTAGAGCCAAAGTCCCGCTATCAAGGATGGGCTCGACCCTGAAACTTTGGTGAAAGTGTCTTTAAGGCACCTTATGAAGAAGTTGTTCTTCAGAGCAATGGCCCTTTCAATCATGGGCATAACTTCAAGAACGCACCAAAGACAAAGCTTGTTGTAGAGAAGCCCATAAAGGAGAAGAAGCAATGTGATTGCCATCACCATGAGGCATCTTCCTCTAAGAGTAATACCCCTGCTAGACCAAAGTTCCAAAAGGTCAAGCAGGAGATCTTGAGGCAAAGGTACAATAGATTTGACTGTTGGTGCTGTGGTAAGGTTGGTCACTTCGCCATAGATTGCTGGTTCAATTCCAGAAATGCTGCAACCCCTCATGTCAGCAATATGAGAAAGACCGCTCATAATGCCAACATTCGTAGGGGGAGCACTCTAACCCGAGACCAAGGACCCAAACGTGTTTGGGTTCCTAAGGTGAATTGATTGTGATTGCAGGGAAGTCCAAAGGCCAACAAAATGCCTATCTGGTACTTGGACAGCGGATGCTCTCGGCATATGACTGGGACGAGAAGCCTCATTCAGAACTTTACTCCAGTCGTGAACGGACCAAAGGTCATCTTTGGAGGTTCAGACCGTGGAATTACTAGAGGCTATGGTATGATCACTAACGGCAATGTATCCTTCTCGGATGTTGCCTATGTTGATGGATTGGAACACAATCTCATTAGCATAAGCCAACTCTGCGATAAAGGATACATAGTTGAGTTCCATGCTGATAAGTGCTTGATAAAATCCGTTGACAATATGGAAACGATTCAATCCGGCACTCGAAGCAGGAATATTTTCTGCTTAAATTTCATCTGTATAGATTCCTCCACACCAGTGTGTCTTTTAGCAAAAGATAGTGCGTACCTTGGTGACTAATGGCACAAGAGACTAGCACATATTAATTTCAAAACAATTAATAAATTATTTTCAATGAACTTGGTACGTGATGCCCCAAATGTCAAATGCGTCAAAGACAGACCTTGTTATGCATGCGTAAAAGGCAAGCAAACAAGGGCTACCTTTAAAAGAACTGTTGGCAAAGACTCTAACAGATGTCTCCATCTATTGCACATGGACTTGTTTGGTCCACTGCAGATTAGAAGTTTGGGAGGCAAGGAATATACATTGGTAATTGTTGATGACTACTCGCGCTTTGCGTGGGTGTTCTTTCTGAAACACAAGTCAGATACCTTCGATATCCTTACCAATTTTGTCAGGCAAGTACAGAATGAATACAGCTGCTCCATAGTCAAAATTAGAAGTGACAATGGAACAGAGTTCAAATCTGGGGCCATGTCAGAATTCTATGAAAGCTTAGGTATCTTTCATGAGTTTTCCTCTCCTCGTACTCCACAACAAAATGGAGTGGCTGAGAGAAGGAACAGAACACTCATAGAGGCCTGCAGGACCATGTTGAGTGATGCTTCACTACCGGAGTACTTCTGGGCTGAGGCCGTCAACACTGCATGCCACGTGCAAAATCGAGCACTCATAAACAAAGACCGCAATAAGACTCCTTACGAACTTCTGAAAGGCAGAAAACCAACAGTCTCTTACTTTAGAATCTTTGGCTGCAAAAGCTTCGTACTTAACAATGGCAAGTATCATACCACCAAGTTCAGCGAAAAGAGCTTTGAAGGTATTTTTGTAGGATATAGTAGCCATAGTAAGGCATACATGATTTTCAATAGAAAAACCCTGGTGGTGGAAGAATCGATACATGTTGTATTTGATGAGACGAGCTCGCTGCAAAGCAATCCGTCTAGTGTGCTCATTGAAGATGCAGGTGAAAAGCTGAAAGAAACCAGCTTGGATGATCCGTCCGAAGAAGAAGGAGAGAAGTTCATTAAGATCACCACTCCCACTCCTATTGGAGAGGCTGATGATCAAAATGAAGAAGTCATCCAGGATGAAGAAATCACTATGGTGCTTGAATATAATCCAGATGCAAGGACTTTAGAGCTCAGACATCTGAAAGATCACCCCATGGACCAGATCATAGGAGATCCCCGGGATGGTGTCAGAACTCGGAGAGGTACAACTAATGAGAATCTTCATTTGAGTTTACTTTCACAGGTTGAACCAAAGAAATTTGAGGAAGCAAACTCAGACGCATCATGGATACTGGCAATGGAAGAAGAGCTAAATCAGTTCAAGCGCTGCAATGTGTGGATGCTGGTAACAAGACCCAAGGGAAAGAACATCATTGGAACAAAATGGGTCTTCAGGAATAAGATGGATGAAGACGGGACTATCATAAAGAACAAGGCCAGACTCGTCGCTAAAGGCTATCGTCAAGAAAAAGGAATCGACTTCGACCAGACATATGCTCCAGTGGCCAGACTGGAGGCAATAAGGTTTTTTCTATAATATGCTTCCTTCAAAGGCTTCACCGTCTACCAGTTGGACGTGAAGTCGGCCTTCCTGAATGGTAACTTAAAGGAGAAAGTGTATGTGGAACAACCTCCAGGTTTCGTTGATCCTAACTTTCCCGATCATGTCTACTTTCTGCACAAGGCCCTATATGGTCTGAAACAAGCTCCTCGAGCTTGGTATGAAACGCTGTCTACCTTTCTACTTGAGAACAAGTTCACAAGGGGAAAGATAGACAAGACATTATTTCTTAGGGAAATAAAAGGCAAGATTTTGCTAGTGCAAATCTATGTCGACGACATTATCTTTGGCTCTACAGACAACAACCTCTGCAAAAAGTTCTCAAAACTTATGCAAGGGAAGTTTGAAATGAGTAGTATGGGCGAGCTGAAGTATTTCTTAGGGCTTTAAGTGAAACAATCTGAAGATGGAATTTTCATCTCACAGACCAAATTCACCAAAGAGCTAATTAAGAAATTCGGAATGGAGAACGTAACCTCTATGAGGACTCCAATGGGCTCAACTATGTCTCTGGACAAGGATGAGAAAGGAAAACCTTTTGATGAAACCAAGTACAGAAGCATAATTGGATCCTTGCTCTACCTTACTGCCAGTAGGCCTGACATAATGTTCTCAACATGTGCCTGTGCTAGATTTCAGGTGAACTCTAAGGAATCTCATTATGCTGCTGCAAAGCGGATCTTGAGATACCTTAAATGCACACCAAATCTTGGCTTATGGTACCCAAGAAGTAATGACAGCGAACTAATTGGATTTTCAGATGCAGATTTTGCAGGTAGCAAAGACGACCGAAAAAGAACCTCGGGGACTTGCCAATTCTTTGGAAGAAGGCTAATTTCCTGGAGTAGCAAGAAGCAGAACTGTGTCGCAATCTCAACGGCCGAGTCAGAGTACATCTCTGCAGGTAGTTGTTGCGCACAGTTGCTATGGATAAAGAATCAGTTCGAGGACTACAACGTGCAGTTCAAGGATATTCCCTTGTACTGTGACTCCTCGAGCGCAATTGCAATAGCCAACAATCCAGTCGCCCACAGCCGGACCAAGCATATCGAGCTAAGGTACCACTTCATCCGGGAACATGTGGAGCATGGAGACATAGATCTCCAATATGTGCCTACAGATAGGCAAGTTGCAGATATCTTCACCAAGCCACTGGACGATACCAAGTTCTCGTTCTTGAAGACAGAGCTTGGGATGCTCAACAAAGAGGACTAAAGAAGGCTGAATGACTAAGAAGCAAGTAATTGCAAAGGGTCAGTCAAAAATCCATTCTTTCTGAACTTTATCAAAATTCAACTCGAGAAGCTTGAGACATACTCGAGTATCTAGAGACCTACTCGAGTATATGAATGAACCCACTCGAGTATATGTACTGACCTACTCGAGTATCTAAAGAACTACTCGAGTAAGTTTCTCACCTACTCGAGTAAGTCAATACCTACTCGAGTAAGTCTTTCACCTACTCGAGTAAGTCATTATCTACTCGAGTAGTTTTCTCCGCATACTCGAGTAACTCCACTCGACCTACTCGAGTAGCTCCTTTACCTACTCGAGTAGCCTCTCTCTCTCTCGTGTCCTGCTTCCAAGTTTTTCAAAATTGTTTTATTCGCCACCCAAGGCTATATGCCGCCTCTTTATTTAAATTAATTAGCGGAAATTGAAGAGTTATATATATATATATATGAAATTCTGAAACATCAAACCTACTCGACATCTTTCTATCTCTCGAGTACCCTGTCTCTTCGCCTACCCTGCCGACTCGCCTCCGCCGCTGTTGCAGAGCTCTTACTCTCAACTCCTCCAGTCATTCGCATCCATTGCGACTTCTCACAAGATCGGCGTCGGCTCCGAACTCGTCACCGACGGTATTGCAGAGCTCTCTGACGATTTCCCCAACCTCCTCATTCTTCTCGACACCGCCGACCTCTCCTTCATCCTCCAAGAACCCTGTCGCGTTCTCTTCCCCGCAGTTGCAGAATTCTTCACAAATATCAAGGTTCGACGCAATGGCAGAGTCCTAAAATCTACAGTTAAGGGGCTGAAACTACAGTTCACCAAGACCTCTGTCTCTCAACTTCTCCATTTACCTATTGTTGATGAATAAGATGATCTGGATGCTGAAGATTCTGACCGAACCGTACTATTCTGTGGTATTTCTCCTGAAGCTCAGTACATTAAGAGGTCTGACATAAATGCTGAAGAAAAATTTCTGGTAGACATCATTGGCAAAATTCTTCTCTGCAAGACACACTCCATCAGAGACATTCCCTCATACTTCTTCGATATAATACAAGCAATTATCTGCCGCAAGAAATTTCAATTTGGTATGCTAATTTTTGACAAGATAAAGGACAGCATGAAATCCCCCAACTATGCAAGAATTATATCTCTGCTCCTTCATGAAACAAATCCTGAAGTATTCAACTTCTCACAAGGGACTCCACTTCACCACGTGAAGAAGGTCTCCATCTCTTCAATTCAGAGATGGGATCTCAAGCTCCAGAACTCTGCCCAGGCTGCAAAGGTCTCAGAAATCCCAGTAGTTCCAGCTGTAGAGGACAGGACCCCGTCTCCCCCTCCTCATCATGTGACCAGCTCCTCTGGTGCACCATGTGAGGGGGAGCCTGCTCCATCTAGCCCAGTCAGGCAACCCTCTCCTCAGCCAGAGATTCCATACCTACCTCATACTCCAAAGAGACCAGCCACTTCCTCAGAGCAAGTACCTCAAGACACTCTTCTGTCCACAGCTACTGCCATCGACGCTATGATTGCATAGCTTACTGAAGATGTGCTTCCCCCTCCTCCTCTATCTCCTCCAGCTCCAACCACTGAACATCACAAGGACTTGTCTCCAGCACAGTCTCCTGCCCACTCTCCAGCCAGAACTCCATCACCTTCTCCTACTCCTCCAGCAGATAAGCCAGACACTATTTTCATTTCTAATGAGCCTTCTCTTGAGCCAGCTGAGGCCCCTCTCAGAAACCTTGATTTCTCCATTCCCAATGATACAGAAGCACTGGATACTGTCATTCATACCACCAGAGCTCTCAGCTCAGTGCTTATTGAAGAAATAGCTCCTTGGGTACCTCCTCCTATCCCTACTGCTGCTCCCTCTACTGCTGCTGCTACAGTTTCCTCCTCCTCAGATCTGCTGCAAAGTATTGCCATTCTTCTTCAAGAACAAAGACATTATTTTGACACCTCTCTAAAGGTGGTCTCTGACAAGGTCACTGCTCTTGAGACTGAGATGAGCAGAGGTTTTGCTGAAATTCAGCATAACACTGACAAGCTAAAGTACCTGTTCCAACTTGGTGGCAAAGCTCTTGACCATACTATCACTAGTATTGGCAATGTCATGGAACAAGGTGTAACCCTGGCCAACATTCAGATTGAGGTAGACAAGAGGAATGAAACCAACAAGATGACAATCTATGAAGAAGTTGTGACCTTCAAAGATGACACCATAGAGAAAGTATCTATTGAAATCAGAAAGGGGGAGGGCTTGATAAAAGAACTCAAAGAACAGGTAGAAAAATCTACTGCTCAGAAGACAGTTGAATGGGAAGCTCATGTAAAGACCATTCATGATGATGTGCTTGCCCAGATACAGAGTGTCAAATTTCACACCTATGACACTGCTGTCTGGATGCACAATCAGATCTTTCCAGATCTTGCAGTTGACCCAAACCTCATTCCCCATCATCTCAATCCTCTAGCCACAGATGTCACTGCTCCAGCTATTCCTCCTCAACCTACCTTCTCTCCCAGGCCTGGAGACTCAGTTGCTCCACCATATACTTATGTTCCAGGCTGGGAAGACGATCCTGCTGATATATTCCTTCAAGCTCCTCCAGAGATCAGAACCAAGAAGAAAATGAAATATGGTGAAGGCCCCTCTGCCAGCAGGACTGCTCCTTCCAAAGCACCTGAACATGCTGAAGCTTGGTCTCCAACTTCAAAGTCTCTCATCTTGGACACACTCAGGTTGGTCATGGATCACAATGAGAACATGAACATGCACTACAGTTCCCAGGAATGGGAGTTATATGCGAAGTCTATGCTGAAAAGGAAGATCCATGATAGAGAATTTGGGAGAAATAATCCTGATGCTCCTATAAGGCCTCCTAAGTACTTCCCAAAGCCATTCAGCTACCTAAGGAGACAACAAGAGAAGACGGACAAGCAGCAATCCCAAGCCCAAACCTAAAATATGATGAGAAATTGAAATGACAATTGTAGACTTGATGTTTTTTTGGAAACTTACATATATATACAATTCTTCATTACTGTCTAATTATCCTTCTCATTGTCCTTTACTTACCTGCTTATATTTTTTTACTTAGTTTCTTTTATGTCTATAATTCAACTTAGTGTAAAGGGTTCTGACTTCAACAAATAGGGGGAGATTGTTGGGTATTTCATCCACATGAACCCAGATTTGATGAAGTCACCCTGGAGCTAAGATGAATTAAGTTATATTTGATGCTTGGTTTGAGCTATATGTTTGCAGGAGTTTCACTGGGAAGTGTAGACCAATGTCAGCCCACAGTGGGTCACCAAACACAGGAACTATGCAATGTAATCCCTCATTGCATATTCCAAGGTGTTGACTCATGTGTGGTCTCTCTATTGAGATACACTTCATATTCAAGCTATTGGACTATGGCAAAGGCATTGTAAGTTGGCTACTCTAGAAGAATCAGTTTTTCCAACATTAGGAAATTTCTAAGTGTTTTACTCGAGTAGAGCTTTTACCTACTCGAGTAGTCTGGGTATAAGTTACTCGAGTAAAGGAATCCTGTACTCGAGTAGACATAGTCATATACTCGAGTAGCTAAGTCACCTACTCGAGTAGACCAAGTCATATACTCGAGTAAGTATACTCACCTACTCGAGTAGATAGAAACATACTCGAGTAGTTCATTTTTTACCTACTCGAGTAGTTCTTGTGTCACCCGTGTACCTCGCTATTTCCCTACTCAAGAATTTTTTTAAGTCTTTTACTCGAGTAGAACTTTCACCTACTCGAGTAGATTACTTTCTCTCAAGTAGTTTAGTTCAACTACTCGAGTAGTTGCCAGCAGACCTCTTTAGAATTTTTCTAAGTATTCCACTCGAGTAGTACTTCTTGTACTCGAGTAGGTTATCTAATATACTCGAGTAGCTCTTCCAGTACTCGAGTAGATCCTCTATATACTCGAGTAGGTCTCTTCGCATACTCGAGTAATTCTGTGTGTATACTCGAGTAGTTGATCTCTATATACTCGAGTAGTCTTTTTATACTTACCCGAGTATGTTTCCCATCATATACTCGAGTAGTTATTCAACTACTCGAGTAGTTATTGACTTACTCGTGTAGTTGGCCAAATATTTCCGAAAGTTTTCTAAGTCATTTTTCTGACGGGATTTTTCAAATCACGCGACATGATTGGTCCACGTGTACATCATTATGACCAATTATGACCGTTAGTCTCTCCTATATAAGGTCTTATCAGAAAATGACAAACCCTAAGTATTCTCAAAGCTTTCTTGTAATTTCTTTTTTTCGAGAAATATTCTCAAGCCGCCTCCTCTCTGACTTTCGCGAAACGGAAGCCGCTGCCGTTGCCTTCTTCTCCGGCCAAAGCTTCTACTTTCAGAGGTTTATCATGAAGAAAAGTTACAGATCGAGATCGACTTCACTGATCATACTCTCTCTCGATTTCTGTAAAAGCGAGTAGATCCAGATCGAGGCCGAGAACTTCTTCACTGTTTTCTGAAAGTGCAACAAAGTTGAAAAGAAGAAGATCCTGGCCATTTCTTTCAGATCTGAGTAATTTACTGTTTGTATTCTTGTAAACACTTTATTAATCTTGTAGGAGAAATCTTCTTCGAGTGTAGGAGTTTTCACTCTGAGTTTGTAGGAAGAGTTATCTTTCGAGGTGTAGATCCTTTTGTTGGATCGAGTTTGTAGGAACTTTGTTCCGAGAGTAGGATTGATTTCTGATCCGAGATAGTGGAGTAGCCGAGTCTAGTTGATTGCTAGATCGGTGAGGGAAAGTGGATGTACCCAAGGTTGGGGAACCACTATACATCTTGTGGTGTCTGTGATATTGGTAGATATTTCTGTGTAGTGCTCTAATTAATTTTTATTCCGCAAAAGACGCACAAACCACCTATTCACCACCTTCTAGGTGATTTAGGTCGACAACAGTTTTCTTTCAATGGGATGCATAACATTTTCATGTGTACGCCGCCCATGGCATGCATTAAGGCCTTTTTAGAATGCATAGCACATCATGCATAGCATAACATTTCATAAGCACAACGTGCCAAGCTAAAGATTTGCATGATGACATATGTACACGCATGGTTTTGAGTCAAGCAGAATACAAATATATGCATTCATGGTTTAGGCACATGAGTTATCATGATGGTGGTGAACCATCTTAGATTAAGCATAACATCATCATGGCAAAAACAACTCCCAGAGCAAGTTTTGCAGTTGAAGTTCATATTTAAGTGTGTTTGACTGTACCGGGTAGTTTTGTTGTAGCTGTTGGGCTAGGTTTTGTCTAAAGCGTGTGTGATTATAGGATGGCGAGACGTCCTGCGACAAGATCAACCCCCCAATCCGAGGGTGAGACGTCAGGAGCACAGAGCGAGGCATTGGTAGAAAACCTGCGATGGAGTAACGAGGCCTTATCGAGGCAGGTAGTGGCTATGCAGGCTCAGATTCAGTCTCTTGTAGCGGTGGTGGCGGGACAGACTCCGAGAGTTCAGGACCCCACTGAGGGGGTAGCTTTTCCTGCCCCTCCTGCTGCTCCTGTGCCTATGGTTGTGGTGCCCCCGGGGATGGCGTTCATATCCCAGTTTCAGCGGCTTAGGCCCCCTACTTATGATGGGCAAGCAGGTTTCATGATTTTGGATGACTGGCTGATTTCCATTGAAGAGATGTTCTCTTACTCTGGGATTGCGGACGATCAGAGAGTGATGCTCGCTGTCTATCAGCTCAAGGGCTTAGCAAAGAGTTGGTGGCTGAGGGAGAAAGAGAGCTTGGTGGCAGGATGCACTTGGGATTCATTTAAGGTGATGTTGTTAAGTAAGTTTCTGCCTTCAGTCGAGCGGGACCGGCTAATGAATGACTTTCTTCATTTAAAGCAGAGGAAACTCACGGTTAGTGAGTATGAGATTGAGTTTAGTAAGTTGAGTCGGTTTGCTCCTGGTCTGGTGAGTGTTGAGGCAGACCGAGTTAAGCGATTTCTGGGTGGACTGAGAAGAGACATTCAGCAGTTAGCGAATGCCTACGGAGCAGTCAGTTATGCCGGTGTGGTTGAAGCTGCCTTGAGGGTTGAGGCCATTGAGAATGCCAAGAATAGAGGCCAGTAGTTCAGGAAGGATAAGCGGAAGTCCGGTGGAGGGAAGAGCCCTCAGGAACCTGATGTTGTCTTGAGAAAGAACATCAAAGAGGTTTGTAGTTTTTGTGGCCGGCCAGGACACCCCTTTGAGAAGTGATTCAAAAGGTTGGGAGCGCAGAAGAAGGAACAGGTGCACGCAATTCAGGGTGCTCCTAGAGGAGACTTGGTGTGTGCCTTATGTGGAAGAAAGGGGCATAATGTTGCCCGATGCTGGTTAAAAGATAAAGTCTATTTTCAGTGTGGGCAGAAGGGTCATCTCAAGACAAGGTGCCCACAGCTCCAGCCTATTCTATAGCCAGTTCCCCTCCAGGCTTTACCACCACCTCAGCAAATGGATAAAGGAAAGGGGAACCTGAATGTGCTTTCGGCAGACGAAGCGCAGGCTTCGACCCAGGTTATCTCAGGTTCGACACCTCCCCAGTCATTTCGTTATGTCCCCTTTTTGGTTATATTTTTCGTTTTAGCACTTGTTGCCTTAGATGAGTGTGCAATTCGTAGGACTATTTAAGGTAAAGAACCGCTGGGCGCGCGTTCTCTTCGACTCCTGCGCTACCCACTCGTTTGTGGCTAGAGCCTTCGTGGAGCGGTTCAGTTTGGGCCTAGATCATGTTGGTGGTGCCTTCTGCGTTAAGTTTCCCTCCGGTGACTCTGTGGTTACGGACCTGGGTGTCCTTGATTGTCCGATTTTGTTGGGGGATTTTCTAGCAAAGGCAGATCTGAAGGTGATCGACCTGGAGGATTTCGACGTTATTTTGGGCATGGACTGGTTGTCAAGGTACGATGCAGTTATCCAGTGCAAGGGTAAACGCTTGGACTTCATCAAAGACAACGGTCAGCCAGGGAGAGTTTATGGGTATTCTCTCCAGGAGTCTCCAGTCATTTCTGCGGTGCGTGCTCGAAAGTTGCTTGATTCTGGCTGGTTTGCCTGTGTGGTCTCTCTGGTAGGGACAGTTGTTAGTGTGCCGCGGTTGGAAGAGATTCCTGTAGTGTGTGACTTTTCTGATGTGTTTCCTGACGATCTTCCCGGTCTTCCACCCGATCGAGATGTCGAGTTTGTTATAGATTTGGAGCCAGGCACACATCCTATTATAAAGGCGCCGTACCGGATGGCCCCGCGAGAGCTGGAAGAGTTGCGAATCCAGCTGGATGAAATGTTGGCAAAAGGTTTCATAAAGCTGAGTTCTTTGCCTTGGGGTACACCAGTGCTGTTCGTTAAAAAGAAAGATTGGTCGATGAGGTTATGCATCGACTACAGAGAGCTGAACAAGGTTACTATTAAGAACAGGTACCCCTTGCCGCGAATCGACGATTTGTTTGACCAACTGCGTGGTAGCTCTGTGTTTTCCAAGATTGATCTTCGATCGGGCTATCACCAGTTGAGGATTCGGGAGTCAGATATTCCGCGGACGGCATTCCGCTCTCGTCATGGGCATTTTGAGTTTTTGGTTATGTCATTTGGTTTGATTAATGCGCCCTCGGCTTTTATGGATTTGATGAACATAGTTTTCAAGGATTTTCTAGATAAGTTTGTGATTGTCTTTTTAGACGATGTTTTGGTGTACTTTAAAGATGCAGAGGAGCATGATCGACATTTGCGTCTGGTCTTGGCGACTCTGAGAGACCATAGGATATACGCCAAGCTGAGCAAATGCGAATTTCGGTAACCTCAAGTTTCTTTTCTAGGCCACGTGGTTAATAAGGAGGGAATATCAGTGGACCCAGAAAAGATCGCTGCTATTATGGAATGGGTGAGACCTGTTACTCCCAAAGAGATCAGAAGCTTCTTGGGTTTGGCTGGCTATTATAGAAGATTTGTAGAGGGATTCTCTACCTTGTCCGCGCCGTTGACCAAGTTGACGCAGAAGAATGTAGCCTTCATATGGGATGACAAGTATGAGGATGCTTTTGAGGAACTAAAAAGACGGTTATATTCGGTTCCAATTTTGTCTTTGCCTACGGAGACTAGTGAGTATGATATATATGTGGATGTGTCGCATGTCGGACTGGGCTGCGTTTTGATGCACGGCGGGAAGGTGATTGCGTACGGGTCGAGACAGCTAAAGACTCACGAGAGGAATTACCCTATGCATGACCTGGAGTTTGCAGCCGTGATCTATGCGCTGAAATTATGGAGGCATTTGTTATATGGTACGTAGTGTAAGATTTTCACGGATCATAAGAGTTTAAAGTATGTCTTCACCCAGAAAGAATTGAATCTGCGCCAGCGGCGATGGTTGGAGTTTGTGGCCGACTATGATGTTGAAATCCAGTACCATCCGGGCAAGGCTAATGTGGTGGCCGACGCCCTGAGTCGGAAGTCAGGGAAGATTTTCAATCTCTCCGCCGTGTGCCTAGTGGAAGAGTTCCTTTTGATGGACATTTCTATGGGAAGCTGCGATTCGCAGAGTAGTTTGGCAGTGGCAGAACCTTCGTGTATTGCGCTTACGAGATTGCATCAGAAAGATGATCCCGATCTTCTGCATTTGTATCTTCGAGCTGAAAAAGGTGAATTACCAGATTTCTCTATAGATGATGCGGGTAACTTGAAGTATCGTGGCAGGTTTTGCATCACCGCCGTTGGAGATATCCGAGATTTGGTGTGCAGAGAAGCCCACGGATCTAGTGTTACCTACCATCCAGGTTCTACCAAGATGTATCATGATTTAAAGTAGATTGCTTGGTGGTATGGGATGAAGAGAGGTATAGCCAGATTTGTTTCTGAGTGTCACACTTGTAGGCATGTGAAAGCCGATCATGGGAGGCCTGGTGGAAAGCTGACTCCCTTGGAGATTCCGACGTGGAAGTGGGAGAGTATCTCGATGGATTTCATTACAGGCTTACCGAGATCTCCTAAGGGGCATGATTCTGTTTGGGTAATCGTTGACAGATTGGCGAAGAGTGCTCATTTCGTACCATTTAAGATCGATTATCCGATGATGAAGATAGCCGGGCTGTATCTGGAAGAGGTTGTCAGATTGCATGGTGTACCCGTAAGTATCATATCGGATCGAGACTCTAGGTTCACGTCTCATTTTTAGAAGAGCCTCCAAGAGGGGTTGGGTACAGATTTGAGATATTCTACAGCTTATCATCCGCAGACCAACGGTCAGACGGAGCGAGTAAATCAGATAGTGGAAGATATGATCCGATGCTATATTCTGGACCACGGGGGAGCGTGGGACGAGCGCTTGCGGCTTATGGAATTTGCGTATAACAACAGTTATCAAGAAAGCTTACAAAAGGCTCCTTTTGAAGCTTTGTATGGGAGGCACTGCAGGACTCTCTTGTTTGGGGCTGAGCTTGGCGAGAGACCCTTGTTGGGTCCAGAAGCGCTCGAGGAGATGGAAACCGCTGTGAAGCTTATTTGGGAAAAGATTCATTTAGCCCAGGAGAGATATGAGAAGAACGCCAACCGGCGTAGATCAGACTTGGAATTTGTTGTGGGGGACTCGGTGTTCTTAAAGGTCTCCCCGTTGATCAGAGTCAAGCGGTTTGGCAAGAATAGGAAGTTGGAACCGAGGTACGTGGGGCCGTTTCTGATTGTTGAGCGGATTGGGTTATCAGCCTATAGGCTGGCTTTGCCCGCAAATTTCCCTGGCGTGCATGATGTCTTTCACGTCAGTCAGCTGCAGAAATGTGTGCTGAATGGCAGGCAGGTTTTGGATTCTGTGCCTCAGTTGCAGCCGAATCTTTCTTATGTGGAGGTGCCTGTCCGCATATTGGATTCTCAAGTTCGTGCGTTGCGGAAGAAGGTTATTCCTATGGTTAAAGTTTTATGGAGGAATCAGGATGTGGAAAGCGCGACTTGGGAATTTGAGTCGGCTATGAGGGAGGCTCACCCTCATCTGTTTCCCTGATCTTGTGCCCGGTATGTTCTATTTTATTTTTATATATAGCCATTTCCTGGCTCTTTCTCTCTCCTTCTTTATAGGAGTGTCGTGAGTAAAGTTTCGAGGCGAAACTTTCTTTTAGGGGGAGTGGCTGTAACGCCCCCGGTTTTTCTGTGTTTTGTTTGATCTCTGGCTGACGTTACGATGATGTTTTTCCGGCCTTTCGCCGTTTTAGAGCGTGGTCTTAACTCTTTAGGTTCCTTGTGTAGCCTGGTTGTAGCATGTTAGCAAGATTGCCCAGCTAGCCGGAGTCTGTTTGGTGACTCGGTTCGGCCTCTTAGGGAATGCTTGTGTTTTGGCTTCGGGTGGTGATATCTCGAGTTTTGTTCGTCGAATGCTAATTTCGACTTCGCAGTTGCGTTCGTAGCGTGGGTTTTTAGCTGCGATGTGAATTTCATCAATTTCTGAGATGTTTCGGTTCTTGCGTCATTTTGATATTGCAAGTAATTAATATATATTGATTTGTTTATTATTAAAACTGGTGCTTATAAATAGCCTTAGGTTAGAAATTTGGGCTCGGTTCATTGTCTCTTTTCATTGTCTTTTTTTGGAAGAAGCCGCCGCCTGTGCGAGAGGAAGAGAACCGCCGGACTGCCCTAGCCTTCAGATGCCGATTCCTGGAGATTTAGCGGTCGAAATTTGATTTCAAGAGTGGATTTGGATTGCTCTCACTTGGATCTGCATTCCTTTTGTTCCTCGGCTTGGTGCTCTGCGGCTATATCCGAGAGTGAGGGAAGTGGCCGACCAAGCTTTGCTGGTATTGAGGCAAGTGATGTTCCCTCATCCTTGCCAAAGATGATCCTTGTTTTTTTCTTCTTGATTAAATTTTATCTCTCTCCTGCTTAGATCCCAGGTGTACTCTAGGATTCGTCCCCGATTATACTGTTGTTAGTGTAGAGACGTTCCAGTTAAATCTCATTTTTTCCTGAGAGAATGTGTCTAATAGGGGCGGATTTAGTACGGTTTGGGTTGAGTAGTTAGCAATTGCCGATAGATGATGAATTTCTTTTTCGTAGAGAGGCGTTTTGTTCTTGTCTTGGTTGGTTGCTGGATTTGGCTCTTGTGTCGAGTGGGGCTCGACACCGGCCAGTCGAGGTGTCGACACTTTGTGTCGACACCGGCCAGTCGAGGTGTCGACACTTTATGTCGACACCGGCCAGTCGAGGTGTCGACACATTGTGTCAACACCGGCCAGTCGAGGTGTCGACACATTGTGTCGGCACCGGCCAGTCGGGGTGTCGACACTTTGTGTCGACACCGGCCAGTCGGGGTGTCGACACTTTGTGTCGACACCGGCCAGTCGAGGTGTCGACACTTTGTGTCGACACCGGCCAGTCGAGCTGTCGACACATTGTGTCGACACCGGCCAGTCGAGGTGTCGACACATTATGTCGACACCAGCCAGTCGAGGTGTCGACACCTTGTGTCGACACCGTCCAGTTGAGGTGTCGACACCTTATGTCGACACCGGCCGGTGAGGGTGTCGACACCTTGTGTCGACACCGGCCGCGGTAGTGTCGACACCTTGTGTCGACACCGGCCGCAGTATTGTCGACACTTTGTGTCGACACCGACCTGTTGTGGTGTCAACACATCGTGTCGACACCGGTTGTTGTGCCAGTTTTTGGTCAGGTAAGACTCGGAGTTGGTTCGGGTTAGGCGTGCAAGGCCGCGTCAGTTGGACCCGACATTTTTGCCTTGGGTTCGTGTGTTTCTTTAGGATTGTTAGTGTGACTTTTCCCTGGGGGGGGGGGGGTAATGGGTGTTTGGCTAATTTTTTGCATGCCGACTCTTGGGTTGTCGCAGGTGGTGGAGTTTTGGTGGCCTCTGGAGGGGTGGTTTTTTTTGTGGAGAGTTGTGTCCACCGCCTTTTGCCCGGTTTGGGTTGGCGTGTGTGGGACCCTTATGCTGCCACTGTTTGACTTAGCCCTTTTTGGATCTAGTTTTGGTTATGTATTCAGATCCACGTTTTGATCACTGCCATTAACCCATGTGTTAGGATTGTTAGTACCTTTCCTATTCCATGGCTTCTTTTGGCATATATGTATAAGTCTTGATACTGTTGCCGGCTCTTTTGGTGGGGCATATTGCTTTTATTGCTCGCACTTGGTGTGCTCTGTTGTGCTGTAGACAGTGCTCTTTTCTTACTGTCATCCCCTTTCTTTTACTTATAGCAGTTGTTGCCGGGTTGGTAAACCCTTCTTATTTGCTCATAAATCTAATGCTTTATTTACCTTTTTGATTATTTTCTTGCTGAGGTGTTCTTTTCTTGAATGCCTCAGGTCCAGGTTGTAGCCAGTTCAGCAACTAGTTCTTTTGGAGGGGCTTGTTGGTGGCCTCTTGGGTAGCTGAGATAGCTGATCCCCGATTTTTTTGTGAGGTAGTTCTTTACCTTTCTGTATAGAAATACATACTCACCAGTGAGTTCGTGTCAGGTTGTTGACGCCCATTGGTGGCTTCTTGCGAGGCTGGGTATGAATTTAAACTGCTATTCATGCCTATTTGTGGTTGTTTACTTGCTTTTGGGATAGATTTATGCTAGGTTGCATGTTAGATATTTTAAACTCTAAAGGCATTACTATTTGTACCTCATGCATAACATGTTTATAATACCAAGACACTATTTTTCCTTAACGTAAAAGACTATCTTTCATATATACTATATTCACTTTAGAGTCGTGCATACCATGAGTCGTCCCTCGGGGACACTTATGCTCATTTAGGGTGTCAGCTTAATTGAACCAAAGTATTTCTGCTGCGTATAAACATACTTTTAATTGTGGACTAGCTGATCCACCGTGCCGAGGCATACAGCCATTCAACATAACTGGTTTTCTTTCATATTAATCTAAGATTTTCCTTAAGTCTAAAGTCTGGAGATTGGCATGAGCATGTGCAGTTATCCCCTGCACGACGTGACATCACGACACGTGTTTTCTCTTGCTCTGATACGATTTTATCGTTGAGAAAATGCGGGTTGTGACATGGGGTTTCACGGGTACGTGGCTGGAAGAAGAAGCTCAGCCCAAGATATATGGGGCCTTATAGGATCTGGGAGGGGATCAATCCCTTGGCATACATGCTGGAGCTGCCACCGGGGCTGGCAAGCTTGCACGTCGTGTTCCATGTATCCTCTCTCAGGAGGGCTCTACTACGCCCGGAGCAGCAGATTATGGCCACAGATGGGCCAGTAGCCTCTGATCGGTCAGTTCACCTGGAACCGGTCCGGATTGACGACAAAGGAATACGAGTCTTGCGTCGTAAGAAAGTTCCATTGGTCAAGGTCCTGTGGAGGAATCACGGGCGAGAGGAGTACACATTGGAGCCTCGAGACTTGATGCAACAAAGGTACCCGAAGCTTTTCAGTCAGGTATTACTCATAACCTCTCGGAATGTTACAATTTTCCTTTCATATTTGAAACCCCGTTGGCCTAACTAGAATTTGGAGGACGAAATTTTTTTTCTTATATATTGGGATTTGTAACATCCCTCAAACAACTAGAACCCTAGGAGTGGTTTTGTCATGACTAGGTCATGACAAAACACTAGGAAGCCCAAGAAGGCCAAGTAAACCTAGGGATGTAGGTGAGACCACTATGGTCTGCAAATAGTAGATTTATGAACCCTAGTTTAAGATGATCATGGGGCATCACCAAGACTTCAAGACCCCACCATGGCCTCACCAATCCATTGTAAGGTTCATCTGAACCTAAGGGTCCATTGGAGTCGACTCAGGGTGGCCAAGTTGACCTAGAACCACTCTAGGCCTAAACTAGGCAAGGTGCCCTAACGAAAGGCAGTGTGCCCTAGTAAAAGACCAACTGACCCTACCTGGGGTCTTTCTAAACCTAAAGTGGGGTCAATGGGTCACTAAGGATGCATGGAAGGTAGTCAAAGTGGTTAAGTTGACCAAGGTCAACCATATCCCTAAATGGGTTAAACTAGCCTACTTAGGGTCAATTGGCTAACCCCTAGCCAAGTGGACACCACCCATGCCCTACTAACCCTAAGGTGGGGTCAATGGGTCACCAAAGAGCCATTGGGGATAGCCTTAGTGGCTAATTTGACAAAAGTCAACCCTAACCTTAATTTGGGCAAAGTACCCTTCCTAAGGGCAGGTGACCTCCAAAGTGCCAAGTCCGCCCTACCCAACCATACCTAGGCCTTAGGGGAGATCAATGGGTCACCAAGGATCCATTGGGGGCAACCAAAAAGGTCAAAAAGACCAAAGCCAACCCAAGCCTACTTTGGGTCAACATAGCCCAAATAGGCTAGCCCAAGCTCAAACCTCCTCATATGGCTTCTTTAGGGAATAATGTGCATGGATGGGCTGCAAATAGTCCTCCAGGTTGACAAAGTCAACTTGGTGACTAGGAGAGAGGGTGAGCTCCATTCCATGTTAATGGAGGAGAGAGAAAAGAAGAAAGAGGAGGGAATGAAGGGATCGGCCAAGGGGAGGCTAAAGGCCACCTTTAATGGCTAAATTCAACTCCCCTAGTGAAGGGGAGAAGTTTCCATCCATTTCCCTAGCCACCAAAGGCCTGGTTCAGCCCCTTCCTCCATGGCCGAGCCTAACCATTAATGTTTTTAATGGACATTGATAATCCAGCCTCTCCTCTCCCCAACTGAGGCTTTAAACACCATCAGTGGGTCGAGAGAAGACTTTCGCAATCCTTACCTGAAGAAATCGAGCCCCCACTGTGCAATTGCAGAAACCGAGCGGTGCCGCCTTCAAAAATGGTTTCCCGACGATCTTCTCGACTTCAGGCCGCCGGCATGGTTCAACCTTAACACCTATTGTATGAAGTGGTATGTGATGCTTTTTACAATAGGCCCTGCAAAACTACCCCTTGGTTTATAAGTCGTGCGAGTGTGCTTATAAGTTAAGGTTTTTATTCAGCAAAATATATATCTATGCTTGTTAGAAAACCGACACCCTATCGTACAAATTAGTATGAGTCTTTTTATACGATAGGAGCCCTGCAAAAGATCCCTTGGCTTATGTGTTTTCATATAAGTTAAGGTTACTTTTATTGTTCAGTCTTTCTTACCTGCACCCTGTCTTATATAATATAAAAGTGCAAGATTAGTTACGCCGCCATGTGCTTATTTGTCATTCTCCACATTCATGTCCTCTCCTCTCCTTCTCCCCGCCCGGTGCTTAGGAGCCATGGGGGAAGGGGTGGGGGATGATAGGACTTAGTCTTTTAGACTAACGGTTTTCGAACCATATCATTTTAGGGGACCGTGGAGCCCAACATGGATGAGCAGCCCCGGAGGTCGACACGCTTGGAGATGGGGCAGTCTAGTACCAGAGTTCAGACGGCAGGGACTGTGAGTACTGTTCGCTACTATTTGTTTTAGTTTTACTTCCGCTATGAGAGAGATGTAGTGATGATCTGATGTACTGGGCATGATCCCAAGATTTTAGTATTTTGTTATATCTTTGGGCACTCCCTTCGTGGAGTTTATTTATTATATATGTGATTTTTTGTGGACTTGCCTTTTAATATTTTGCTACAGTTATGATCGATTTGGACGGCATGATCAGCGTTTTGTAGTGATGACCTTCCCGGGCGTGAAGGTGTCACCGCAAAGCGGCAGTTCTAGGCCTAAGACCCCAGAGTTTCAAAAAAAAGGGGGGGTCTTACAAGTTACAGCTCAGTTGGTGATGAGGAGTGGTTTGAAAACTCATTATCAAGGAGGTCTCGGGTTCGATCCCCGGCCTCAACAACCCGCCTGTGGATGGAGAGGGGTTGGTGTTCATTGTCTGTAGACCTGGTTAGGCTGAACCCTTTCGAGCATGGTGCTGGGGGTGCCGTCGGCCATCCTTTCGAGTGTGGGCTTGGGAGGCTGTTACAACCATTGCATGGGGTCTAGCGGGTGCGCGGTCGGAAGAAGCTCTATCCGAGATACATGGGGCCTTACAGGATCCTGGAACGGATCGGTCCCTTGGCTTACAGACTGGAGCTACTGCCAGAGCTAGTGGGTTTGCACGACATCATCCATGTCTACTCTCTCAGGAGAGCTCTACTTCGGCCGGAGCAGCAGATCACGACTATAGATGGGGCTATAGCTTCTGATCAATCGGTGCACCTGGAGCCGATCCTGATAGACGATACTGGGATATGGTTTTGCGGTGTAAGAATGTTCCGCTGGTCAAGAACTTGTGGAGGAATCATGGACAAGAGAAGCACGCGTGGGAGACGCAGGACTTGATGCAGCAAAGGTACCCAGAACTTTTCACATCATGTATCCCCTTTAACCTCTCGGGATGTTACACTTTATTTCTCATACTTGAAACCCCGTAGGCCTAACCTACATTTCGGGGACGAAATTTTTATTTTTGTGTATTAGGATTTGTAACATCCCTCAGACTTCTAGACAACTAGGAGTGGTTTTGTCATGACTAGGTCATGACAAAACCTTAGGAATCCCAAGAATACCAAGTGACCTATCTTGGTCCAATGTACCTTCCCTTAGCCAATTTGACTGCACCCTGGCACCTCTAACCCTAGGGGAGACCAATGGGCCACCAAGGATCCATTGGGGTCAACCAAAGAAGCTAAGTTAACCCAAGTAAACCAGAGAGATATAAAGTTCAAAGTGCCCTAATTAAGGTTCAAGTGACCTCCATTGTGTAACATCCAATTTATTGTTAGGCCCCTCGTACGGATTTTGAGCCAAGAGAAATGGCTCAGGTTCAGGAAGCATCGATTTAGATCAAGAAGTTAATTAGAAAATATCTAGGCACAGGGCATTGAGTGTGTTGAGTGCACTCAACTTCATGGATTGATTGGTGTTAAGTGCGTTGAGTGCCCTCAACGCCATTTTACTTAGATAAATATCCTGGCTCGGGGCATTGAGTGCGTTGAGTGCACTCAACACAATGGACTGATTGGCATTGAGTGCGTCAAGTGCAATCAAAGCACTTTTACTTAGAGAAAAATCCTTGCTTGGGGCATTGAGTGGGTTGAGTGCACTTAACACCATGGACTGATTGGCGTTGAGTGTGTTGAGTGCACTCGATGTAATTTTACGTAGAGAAATATCCTAGCTCGGGGCATTGAGTCCGTTGAGTGCACTCAATGTCATGGACTGATAGGCGTTGAGTGCGTTGAGTGCACTCAATGCCATTTTACCTAAAGAAACATCTTGTCTTGGGGCGTTGAGTACATGGAGTGCATTGAGCTCCATGGACTGATTTGTGTTGAGTGTGTTGAGTGCACTCAATGCAATTTTACTTAAAAAGATTTCGGTAAGCGTCGAGAGAGTCGACTGTACCCCGTTCGTCGAACTCAGCAAATAATTCGTCGGACGGAGCATATTCGACAAACACAGTTCGTCGAATTGAGTCTCTTTGGAATTAGGAGCATACTCGTCGAACGGAGTTCGACAGATGGTGCAAGTTTGCTGAACTTGGTTCAGAGTTTGTCGAACGGAGTTCGACGAATGGAGCAAGGTTGCTGAACTAGGTTCGGAGTTCATCGAACAGGTCATATTCATCGAATGGAGTTCGATGAATGGGGCAAATTTTTCGAATGGAGTTCGTTGAATAGAGAAAATTCGTCGAACTTAGCCTCTCTGGAATGACTAACTTGGAGGAGAGAGAAAATGTGAGCTTAATGGCCATCATGGCCATGGAGGCTCCATAACCCCCACTTTTATGGGGCTTTTACTCCTCTGAGGGAGAGGAGAAGTTTTCAGGAGGAGTCCGGCCATTGGGGTGGCTCTTCCCCTATAATTATTATTAATATAAAGTGTTAATAAATCACTTTATTGTGCTCTTTTTAAATCAGTAAAATAAGGCCCTTAGGTGCTGAACCATTAAAAGTCGCCACCATGAAAATTGTAGCCCTTGAAATCTACTTGGATTTGAAATTGACTTCAGCCCATTTGGGTTAGTGATTTGACTACAACACTCAAAATGGTGTAGTCTATACCTAGGCTTGATCAGAGATTGTTTAGGGTGCCGCCATCAATCGTAAACTTCAAATGACTTGAAATTCATAGCATGAGCCATTCATATCTAGATTTATAACATATCCAAAAATGAGAATTTTTGGAAAAACATTCCTAATTTGTTTTGTAGAAATTTGATAATCCATGTTCGAATTATTTAAGGGGCCTATGACCTCTAAACCCACCATAATTTTGGTGTCTACTGGTGTGAAAATATTCGCAAAGAGAAAATAAACCGAACTAGCAATTCAACAAGGCAAGTATACCTATTGAAATGCAGCTAGGGGACACAAGTGTCGTATTTAAATTCTGGAACCGTCGAGTAATCTTACTCACACGAAAACTATTATCCTATCGAAAGACTGTTTTAAGTCTTGTTAACTAAATTACAAGAAGGGATTACTTTCATAAAGAAAAAAACACTAGCACTTAAACAAAGAGAGCACAACTGGTTATTGAAATGAGGGGTTAAACAATGATAAGGAAAAGCACTCGATCGAGAATCACCTCGGCTTGAGTTGATCGAACATGCGATAATAAACTTTAACTTAATAAGGCAAAGGACCTTGACCGTAGAAGTTCTTAAAGCATGAAAATGCTTCTCTCGATGCCGTTCCCATCTGAGTTTAGGAAGGTCTGACCGTACTCTCGTCCGACTCGGAGGCCTAAAGCTGGCTTTACGCTGTGAACCCCATTATTGGGTTTCACTCCAATCCACGAGATTTAACGTCTGCCTCTCTCGAGGGGTGCGTGTAACTCTCTTCACTCTTGAGTGTTCACTCCAAACTACAACCCTCTCGGCTATCTAAGAGTGGAAACAAAGATGGAAAACATACATCGATAATACATCTCCAAACACGATTAATCAAGAGTGAATCAAGGAATAAGCCTTACAAAGAAAAAGAAAACTAGAGCATCATAACTTAATCAGCTCGAACCTCGGATCATCAAGATCGAGTACAAGGAGGATTAGTTACTGATGGTGAAGTGGAGAAAGAGAGATGAGTAGATATGCATTAAGAAAACAAAGAAAAGGTCAAACTTTTTATTAACACTGAAAGAGAACTACAGCTCGAAAATAGAAGATTACGAGTGCTGGAAATGAAAACCTATGCTAGCATTAACATTTAGCTACTAAGTAGTTACAACACTTAATACAAAAAAAAGTAAACTAAGGTAGATTACAAAGCTTAAAATGAGGAGGGAGAGGAGATACATGAGAAATTACAAGAGAAATACAAGAAAACTAAAGGGCAGAACCTCCCCTCTCAATCCAAAGATGCCTCTGAATGCTTGGAGATGGGCTCAATTTATAGAATTTTTTCGGGTTGGGTCACGCACCCTGACACGCCCGGGTTGGGCGTGTACCTGGGGCGTGACACATTCGGTGCAACTTTTTTGGCTGAAATTTACTGCTGGAGGAGATGGGCGTCGTAGTTGAAGTACACACCCATATGCCACGCCCGACCCAGGCGTGTATGGGGGGCGTGACAATTTCGGTGCGATGGTGAATCAGGAAAAAGAGCATGCTGCGTCGATTCCTCGGAACCTGGGGGTGAAATGGGTGTGACAGAGGGTGTATACACTGAGGTTCCAAGAAATGCAGTTTCAGACCGGTAACTTTATTCCCCTGGGTTACACGCCCTAGGTACAAGGCCAGGTAGGGCGTGTCCTTGGGGCGTGTAATAACAAAAATTGGCTGAATGCCGTAAAAACCTGCAAAAAGTAGAAAATGCATTAGCGGCAAATATATATACAAAAGGAAATCAATATAAGCACTTACAAGACATGATTTGTGATTTAAAACCTGAAAATATCATAATATTTTTGACTGCAAAACGTACTATCAAATTCCCCCAAGTTTAAGCTTTGCTTGTCCCCAAGCAAAGATATAAAAACTAGCTAATCATAAAAAGTGACTAATCCCATAGGTTTTAATCATGCTAACACAAGTACTATGCAGAATTCTAAATAGGGAGAATGTGAAACGTAAACCTAAAGCAGTTACTTAGGAATGATTTAACAAATTATAAACTTTACTAACAAAAATAAATCATCCAAAATTTAAATAAAGTTAAGTAATAGAACAAAATGAAAAAGAGCATTGAGTTGTTACTAGATCCAAGAGACATATTGTGACTATATCAATCAAATAACAAAAATCTAAATTTAAATCCAAAACTTTACTAATCTACTTTTCTTCTTTACTTAGCTAATAAATAAGATTCAAAAACATGAATCAAAATAGCTTATTATTACCGAAACGTTTGGTTTAGGATTAAAATTAGGAGTGGAATTCAAAGATAAACAAGAAGGCTTAAAAATCACACTAAACCAAAATAAAGAGTTTCAAAAAAAAATAATCATAAATTAAATATTTTTCGTTTTCTATTCCATTTTTCTTCCCCTTTTGTTTTCTTTTTTTTAAAAACAAAGGCCATAAATAATATTGCTTTGAATTTTTAAATTGGTCAAACAAAAGAAAACACTTTTTTGAGAATACTTTTTCAAGAAGTTCTCAGAATAAATCACAACAAAACCCTATCAAAATTCATGAAAATTTTTTAATGAAACTCAGAAGGTTAGTGTGATTGGATAGGTTGGAAAAATTTAGCTTTGGTGAAAATGAAATGATAAGTGGAGCTAATCAATTGAGAAAGGAAAAAAGGCTCAAAAGCGGCTGACTAGGGATAAAAAAAAGGTTGGCAAGAGGGATCAAACGGAAACAAAAATGGCCTAAATCATTTTCATGCTTCTAAATTATATAAAGCATTAGCTTTGAAAAATTTCAAAAAGCAAGTCCTAGATAATAAAAAAAGACTAATGAAATTATTTCGAAAATAGAAATAATAAGGGACTTGGATCGTTTACATCTACTACGCTAATCAAAAGTAGTTGACATTAAAAAAATTAACCAAAAACAAAAAGAAAAACAGTGGATGAAGAATTTTTGAGAAAGTAAAGAAAATAAAGAACGAAAACCATAATAAAATGCGAGTTGTAGAAAAACATTTTGCGTTAACATGCTACCGTGAATTAGAAACACAGCAAGACCAACATTTTACTTGTGGCACAAATTTAAAAGAACGATTAGAAAGATTTTAATTGGCTCAGTTATTTATATGAAATTTTGAGAAAAATAAAACAAAAGCAGGGGGTACTATTGAAATACCAAAATCAGTTTAAAATAACATATATATATTTTTTTATTTTAAAGGAAACAAAAATAAAGATAAGAGAAAGAGGAAATCCTCCCCCAAGTTAAATTAGACATTGTCCTCAATGGGGAAAGAAGGGGTTTGAGAGAGAGAGAGAGAGAAAAAAGTAAAACATAAATAAAAGTACAGAATTGAAAAACAGGTACTTCCACAGATTTATACGCCGTGATTATTGATTGATGCCGCTCCCCCATGCTTGCGTTCTGGATCTTTATGAAATGTCTTCTTTGGACTGCGTGATGGATTCAGCAGCATTGGAGCAGGCGATCGCAGAAGCTTCAGCTTGGCGGAGCCATCCGGGGCAAAAAGTGTAAAATAAAGAAAATAGAAAAATAGCTTGGGTTGCCTCCCAAGAGTGCCCTTTGTTTAAAGCATCGTTTGAGCTCGACGCATCAAATTAATATTGTCCAAAAGATTATTTGCCCAAAATATCATGTAAATAAATGGTGTCCAGTTAGTTTAAAGTTCGTGCAGAAGAAAATTATTACAGTTTGGACTTACATCACCACAAAAATAAAGTTTAAGACGCTGCCCATTCACTTTGAACTCACCCTTATCAGGGTGTGAAATTAAAATCGTGTCATACGGATAAACTTCTTTAACGGTAAACGACCCAGACCATCGTGATTTTAACTTCCCTGGAAATAATCGTAATCGTGAGTTATATAAAAGAACTTGGTTTCCCGGCTTGAAGGATTTTGGGTGCCTTAAGTGTTTGTCATGTAAACATTTTGTCTGCTCTTTATAAAATTTGTTATTTTTGTACGCGTAAGAGCGCCACTCGTCGAGTTCATTGAGTTGAAATTTTCTAAAATCGCCGACAGAGTGGGGATCGAAATTTAAGAACCTTAAGGACCAAAAAGCGCGGTGTTCTAGTTCTACGGGCAAGTGACACGATTTTCCATAGACCAACCGACACAGCGTACATCCGATGGCGGTTTTGTATTCTGTTCAGTAGGCTAATAGAGCATCGTCTAATTTGTTTGACCAGTATTTTCTAGAGGTGGAAACAGTCTTTTCTAAAATTCTTTTTATCTCTCTGTTTACTACTTCGATTTGTCTGTTAGTTTGGGGGTGGTAGGCGGTTGAAAGTTTATGCGTAACGACGTATTTAGTAAGGATTTTAGAAAACTATGTGTTACAGAAATGGGAACCCCTATCACTAACGATGGCTCGCGGCGTTCCGAATCGAGAAAATAATTTTTTCAAAATCGTAATGACTGCTCGGGCGTCATTAGTAGGAAGTGCTTGGGATTCATCCCATCGTGAAACATAATCAACAACAACTAAAATGAATTTATTCCCGAAGCTAGAAGGAAGAGGGACAACAAAATCGATTCCCCGGAGGTCGAAAACTTCGCACTCAAGGAAATAATTTTGCGGCATTTCATTTTTATTAGTAATATTACCCAACCGTTGGCAACTATCACACCTACTCACACAGGGTTGCGCGTCTTTAAACAGGCTAGGCCAGTAAAAACCCGAGCTTAGCACTTTGTGAGCGGCGTGAGCAGCTTGATAGTGCCCACCTGTCGGTCCTTCATGCAAATGCTTTAAAATATTTGATCCTTCTTCAAATGAGACACATCTCCTTATCACCTGGTCCGCACAGACTTGGAAAAGGTGCGGGTCCTCCCAAAAGTAGTTCTTCAACTCAGAAAAGAATTTCTTCTTTTGCTGAGAGGAGAACTCATTTGGGAGCACCCGGGCCACTAAATAGTTGGTTATTTGTGCAAACCAAGGAGAAGGCGATGTGTTATTTAAAAGCAGCTTCTCATCGGGAAAATAATCATTAAAAGATCTTTCGTCTAACTTTTCTACATGCGGGTTATCTAATCGTGAGAGATGGTCGGCGGCCAAATTCTCGGCTCCTTGCTTATCACGTATTTCTAAATCAAACACCTAGAGGAGTAAGAACCAGCAAATCAGGCACGGTTTGACATCCGTTTTAGCAAGAAGATATTTGAGGGCCGAGTGGTCCGTAAAAACGATGATTTTTGAAAGCGTAATATAAGAACGCAATTTATCAAAGGCGAAACCAACAACAAGAAGCTCTTTATCGGTTGTGGTATAGTTTTCTTGTGCGGAAGTGAGTAATTTACTTGCGTAAAAGATGGGGTGGAAGTTCTTGGAAATTCGTTGACTTAATACGGCTCCCACCAGGTAACTACTCACGTCGAACACGATTTCAAAGGGGAGGTCCCACACCGGAGCTATCATAATTGGGGTATTAATTAATTTTTCTTTTATTAAATTAAAAGCAGCTAGGGAAAGATCATCGAAAGAAAATGGGGCGTCTTTTTCTAGCAGATGAGCAAGTGGTTTTGTGATTTTGGAGAAATCTTTTATGAAGCGGCCGTAGAAGCCCGCGTGTCCTAGGAAACTTCTTATAGCTTTGACGTTCGTATGCGGCGGCAGCTTCTCAATAACTTCAATATTGGCTATATCTACTTCAATTCCTCTCGCAGAAATTTTATGACCCTAAACTAACCCTTCCATTACCATAAAATGACATTTTCCCAGTTTCGGGCAAGTTTAGTTTCTTCGCATTTTTCTAAGATTTTTGTGAGGTTTTCTAAACAACTATTGAAAACATCACCGAACACGGAGAAATCATCCATAAATACCTCCATAATGCTTCCTACATACTTGTCAATGATAGCGAGCATACATCGTTGGAATATAGCTGGCGCATTGCACAATCCAAACGACATTCTTCGGTAAGCGAAGGTGCCGAAGGGACAAGTAAACGTAGTTTTCTACTGGTCCTCGGGGGAGATGGGGATTTGAAAGTACCCTGAGAGGCCATTGAGAAAACAATAGAAGCTATGGCCCAATAATCGTTCTAAAATTTGATCGATGAATGGCAAGGGAAAGTGATCCTTGCGGGTGGTGTCATTTAACTTACGATAATCTATACACATTCTCCACTTGGTCACCGTCCATGTCGGGATTAATTCATTGTTCTCATTACTAATTACCGTGATCCCTCCCTTCTTCAGCACTACCTGGACTGGGCTAACACAATTTCTATCAGATATAGGATAGATAATTCCTGCGTCTAACAATTTCATAACCTCGCCCTTAACTACTTCTTTCATGTTGGGATTTATGCGGCGCAGAGGTTGGATTGAATTACGCGAATTATCTTCCATTAAGATTTTGTGAGTGCAAAAAGATGGGCTTAAGCCCTTGATATCTGATATTTGGCAAGCAATAGCTCTGCGATGTTTACATAAAACTAAAAGAAGTTTATCATTTTGCGCATCTGTGAGGTTGGTCAAAACTATTACTGGTAGCTTGGAGTCCTTTTCTAATAAAGCATATCTAAGATGTTCGGGTAGCTCCTTTAATTCCAGGGTAGGGGGTTCTTCATATGATGTTTTAGAAATTCTTTCTTTTTCAAAAACAATATTTTCGTAGACTTTTTCTTTATATGGAAAATTGAAAGGGGTGAAGCTTGTGGCCATGGCGGCTTCTTGCAGCGATTCCGTTGGAAGTGTGGAAGAGGAACAAAAATCAGAAAAATTCTTTTTCAAATTTAAAGGGGCGATAGGAGAATTCTTCACTTAGGTGCAGCGATTCAGTTGGAAGAATAGAGGAGGAACAAAAATCAGAAAATTCTTTTTCAAATTTAGAGAGACAATAGGAGTATTCTTCACTTAGGGTATCTACGAAAAAACAGGAGTCATCATTTGCTAGGGTGTTCTTCATCGAGGGGGTGATAGAGAAAGTCACTTCATCATCTCCTACTTGAAGGAAGGGCTTACCATTGCTTAAGTCAATGATAACTCAGGAAGTGGCAAGGAAGGGTCGGCCAAGGATCAAGGGAACCTCAACGTCTTCTTAGATGTCCAATATGACGAAGTCCACCGGGTAGATGAACTTGTCGACTTTAACTAAGACATCCTCCACGATTCCTAACGTGTATTTGACTGATCGGTCGACGAGCTAGATACTCATGCGTGTGGGGTTGAGGCTACCAATTCTTAATTTCTTAAACAACGAAAGGGGCATCAGGTTTATACTCGCACCTAAGTCAGCTAATGCGTGCTTGACAAAACGTTCGCCGAAGACACACGGAATAGAAAAACTACCCAGATCACTAATCTTCTTTGGAAAACCGTTTGTCAAGACCGCAAAGCACTCAGCATTTAACGTGACGTGCAAAAGGTTTTCTAACTTCCTCTTATTGGTCAGGAAGTCTTTAACGTACTTAGCGTATTTTGGCATTTGGGAGATTACCTCATGCAAGGGGAGATTAATGTGGATTTGCTTGAACATTTCTAGGAAGCGGGAGTATTGATCGTCTTGACATTGTTTATTAAGTTCGGAAGGGTAAGGAAGTGCTGCATTAGTTTTAAAGGCGGGTGGTGGAGTGAGATCTTTTTCTAAAATAGGGAGAGGGGTGTTAACTTCTTTTTCAACAAAGGGTGAAGTTTTTAAAATGGTGGCGGAGATTGCCTCGGGCTGTTTGCTAACCATACTGTAAACTTGCTTCCACTCCAAAGAGTTATAGCTTTCGCATGCTCTCTCAGGTTGGGATCGGTGTTTGCAGGAAGAGACCCAGCGGGTCGCTCATAAATAAGTTTTGCAAGTTGTCCTACTTGATTTTCTAAGCTTTTAACTGTCCCGGCTAGGGTTCTTATAGTAGCGTCATTAACATTCATATATTTTGAAAACATTTCCTCCAAACTTGGAGGTTTTGGAAAATTTTGAGGAAGTGGTGGTGGTGCAGAAAAATAATTTTGTGGTGGCGGGCGCATTGCGTTCGAGGGATTACTCCATGAAAAATTCGGGAGATTCCGTAAAGCGGGATTATAACAATTCGGAAAAGCGAAACCCAGAGAAAGAAAATTAGCAGCAAAAAAATTTTGTAAATCATTTTGAGGCATATTATTAATATAATCTAGTTATTCGGCAGCAGGAGTTGCAAATTCCCATACTTGAGGGGCGGAGGCAGGAGTCATCTCCGTTATCTTTTTATTTAAAATTTATACTTGCAGAGCTAGCTTGGAGACATTGTCCACTTCAAATATACCTGCAGGTTTGGGCGGGCAGGACCTAGGCACATTCCACTGATATGTGTTCATGGCCATGTCCTAGAAAAGCTCAAGAGTAGCTTCCAAGGTTTTGGGGTTTAAGGTACCACCAGAAACTGCATCTATCATTTGCATTGTGCTTTGCTTTAGCCCATTATAAAACGTCTGCACCTGCAACCATACAGGCAGGGCATGGTGTGGGCATTGTCTTAAGAGTTCTTTAAATCTTTCCTAGGTTTCATATTAGGTTTCGGAATTTATTTGTCCATAGCAGAAATATCGTTCCTAAGTTTTGTTGTTTTAGCTGGCGGAATATACTTTGCTAGAAATTTTTCAGTTAGTTGATTCCAGGTGGTGATGTTGTTTTTTGGTAGAGTGTTCAGCCATTGCTTAGCCTTGGTTCTTAGGGATAAAGGGAAGAGTCTTAGCCTAATAGCATCATTTGTAACACCATTGATTTTAAAGGTGTCATAAATATCAAGAAAGCTTGTTATATGCGCGTTCGGATCTTCATCTTGAAGTCCATAAAATTGCACATACTGCTGCACCATTTGAATAATGCTAGGCTTAAGTTCAAAATTATTATTAGCTATAGCAGGGCGAACTATGCTTGATTATGTACCCTCGAGATTTGGTCGTGCATAATAGGACATAGGACTATGCCGGGCTTCCTCTACGACAGGTTCTTCCATTCGTAGGGTAGAAAATGACTCGGAATCCTCAATCGGTATTTGGTGAGTAGGGACTTTAAATCGCGATCTTCTCCAAAGAGTATGCTCAATTTCGTGGTCCAAGTCCAAAATATTCGACGGATTCCCTCGGGTCATGCACTAGAAGAAGAGAAGGAAAAAAAGAAGTAAATAAACTATATAAAAAAATTTTGAAATAGATTTTTTTATGTTTTAACTCCCGAACTTCCCAAGGGCTACCCGATGAAGGGTTCGCAACGTACTAGACAAGATAGTGACATTTAAAGCCACATTGCCCTTTTCGAGAGAGATAGGTGGTATAGAAAAATTGTGATATGGGTTTCTATTAGGAGCGTTAATATTTTTTTGATTTTTTTTTTAATTTATGAAAGAGGGTGAGAAGGAGAAATGATAAAAGTAATAGGTTCGTGTTTTCGAATTATCAACAAAATTTGCGTCCCCGGCAACGGAGCCAAAAAAATTGGGTTGAAAATATTCGCAAAGAGAAAATAAACCAAACTAGCAATTCAACAAGGCGAGTATACCTATCGAAATGCAGCTAGGGGACACAGGTGTCGTATTTAATTCCTGGAACCATCGAGTAATCTTACTCACACTAAAACTATTATCTTATCGAAAGATTGTTTTAAGGCTTGTTAACTAAATTACAAGAAGAGATTACTTGTATAAAGAAAAAAAACACTAGCAGTTAAACAAAGAGAGCACAACTGGTTTTTAAAATGAGGGGTTAAATAATGATAAAGAAAAGCACTCGATCGAGAATCACCTCGGCTTGAGTTGATCGAACATGCGATAATAAACTTTAACTTAATAAGGCAATGGACCTTGACCGTGGAGGTTCTTAAAGCACGAACACGCTTCTCTCGAAGTCGTGCCCATCTGAGTTTAGGAAGGTCTGACCGAAGTCTCGTCCGAGTCGGAGGCCTAAGGCTCGCTTTACGTTGTGAACCCCGCTATTGGGTTTCACTCCAATCCAGAAGATTTAACATCTTCCTTTTTCGAGGGGTGCATGCAACTCTCTTCACTCTTGAGTGTTCACTCCAAACAACGAACCTCTCGGCTATCTAAGAGTGGAAACAAAGATGGAAAAATACAACGATAATACATCTCCAAACACGATTAATCAAGAGTGAATCATGGAATAAGCCTTACAAAGAAAAAGAAAACTAGAGCATCATAACTTAATCAACCCGAACCTCGGATCATCAAGATCGAGTACACAGAGGATTAGTTACTCATGTTGAAGTGGAGAAAGAGAGATGAGTAGAAATGCATTAAGAAAACAAAGAAAAGGGCAAACTTTTTTTTTACACTGGAAGAGATCTACAAATCGAAAATAGAAGATTACCAGTGCTGGAAATGAAAACCTATGCTAGCATTAATATTTAGCTACTAAGTAGTTACAACACTTAATACAAAAAAAGTAAACCAAGCTCGATTACAAAGCTTAAAATGAGGAGGGAGAGGAGAAACATTGGAAATTACAAGAAAATACAAGAAAACTAAAGGTAAGAACCTCCCCTCTCAATCCAAAGATGCCTCTGAACCGTTGGCGATGGGCTCAATTTATAGAATTTTTTCGGGTTGGGTCACGCCCCCCAGACACGCCCGGGTCGGGCGTGTACCTGGGGCGTGACACATTCGGTGCGACGTTTTTTGCTAAAATTTACTGCTGGAGGTGACGGGCATCGTAGTTGAAGTACAGACCCATATGTCACGCCCGACCCGGGCGTGTACAGGGGGGGCATGACCATTTCGGTGCGACGGTGGAGTGGGAAAAGGAGCGTGATTCGGTGATTCCTCGGAACCTGGGGACACACCTCTGGAACATGCCCGTATAGTTGTGACACGGGCGTGATAGAGGGCGTGTACACTGAGTTTCCAAGAAATACAGTTTTGGACCGGTAGCTTCATTCCCCTGGGTTACACGCCCTAGGTACACGCACGAGTATGGCGTGACCTTGGGGCGTGTAACAACAAAAATTGGCTGAAAGCTGTAAAACCTGGAAAAAGCAGAAAACGCATTAGCGACAAATATATATACAAAAGGAAATCAATATAAGCACTTACAAGACATGATTTGTGCTTTAAAACCCTGAAAATATCATAATATTTTTTACTGCAAAATATACTATCATGTGCCGCTTATGGTCATGGCATTACTATGATAAAAATCTCAGCCCAATTTAGTTTGATTTGAATATGTTTTGGTAAGACAAAAGTGTGGACCTTTAAGGGTTAATTAAGGCAAGAGTGAGATTGTGGCATGGAGAGGCCAATTCTTACCCAAAAGGGTTGGGACTCTGGCCAGAGCCCCAAGGTTTGTTTAAACACCCTCACATGGAGTTTGGGGTGGATTAGGGTTGATTTGCACTAGGACCCTAGTTTAAACCCTAAGGTTGAACTTTGGAGATTTGTGAAGGACATGGTGTGATATATCCATGTATGAACTTGGGGTTTAGTCCATGTAATCCTAGGATGGTGAATAGCCCTAGGAAGGAATTTGGTGACATTTAGACTTAGGCACACAACTTAAACCAACTAGGGATAGTTTAGGCCTATACCTTTTATGAAAATATTAAAGGGTCATATGATCTTGGATCTTCATGAGATTCTGGTAGGAGTAATTTTATAGTGATATTGACCTCTGAAATTTATTATAGGATGTTTAGAAAACAATTGCTCATACCTATAGTTATAACCTTCATCTTGCCCCTTGTGATGATTTTGAAGTAACCATGGTTAAATTAACATAAAATGATATGAAACTCTTGCAAGGTTAATTAAATATCATTTAGATGCACTAGAAATTATTTGGATTATTCGGGCATTTCCTCTTAGTACTTCATGTGTAAAGTGAACTAGTGCACCTTATTTTGGAAAATAGATAATAAATATTATATCTTGATGAAAAATTATGTTACTTGGCTAGAGAATTTGTTAGGTTCTAGTAAAATCAAGAAAATTGTTATATGTTATTGGGATGAGTTTATAAGTGTAACACCCCCTATCCGTCACATAGCATATAGCAGTAGGTCCGGCCGGGGCCCGACGCCGTATGCCACAGACAGACCGGGTGGTTACTCATGGAGACCATCCAACCAATCTCAACATCCTACACAGAGCATTCTAGAGGAAGCAGTTTATAAAAGTTGTAACAAAGAACCCAGCATTAAAGCATGAATGTGCACTAATACATAATAGGATTGTTATACACAATACCCAAAATAAGCCTTAAGGCCTTACAAAATGTTTCACTTCAAATTACATGTTTTATAAACCACGGCACGCAGGCCGGTCACACATGAATAAAGCAGTAAACACTTCCAATTAGGCCTTCAAGGGCCGGCTTCACATTCGGGCTTTAGCCCGCTATTCACCGCTTGGTCCAGCTGCACCTGCAAGCAACAAACCACCGCACGGTGGCAAAACAAGGCAACGGTCAGCAATGCTGACCAAATTATAACGATCCCGCCCCCAACTCGGGGCGGCGATGCTCCTTCCCTACATTCCATTAGCATAAGCGAGCGATAAACATATACAGCCATTTCATCACAGACGTTGGCTCGCACGGCCACACGCCCTGTGCTCTCAGGGAACATTCTCGGTGAACCGGTCGATGTCACGTCAATTTAAGCCATCGGCATTCCGGACTCACCATTGCCACTAAGACGGCCAAACCTATGAGCAATTTGTCTTCTTGGCCTGGGTCATGACAATTTAAGCCATCGACCGCCGAAGACCCTAATCTATGCCAACGGTAAGTGCCACGTGCCTTTAGGTCTCTTTAACTGAACGACATAGAACGAGTACGGTTCCATCTAACCCGTGCTCACATCGCAACGACAGTTTAAGTCATATGCGCAGGTCAAACTTCCACCGAGTCCCATATCCATCACAATTCACATAACCCGGTTATGTTCAAGTTGGCTCTCAGGCCACCAAGTTTTCAAGATCTCGTATCCGCCCAGTTTTCTGGGTGCACCTTTCGGTTAGTCCCTAAGGCTCCCTGCTGTAATCTACCGCGTAGAAAACCCGAAAAACAACCAATAGCACGGAGACTTCTCCGGCATTATGCAATGCAACATCACCGATCCAGACCAACATGTCCGGGTAGGCATCACACATCATGCCTATGTCCGTTCTCACTTACGGACTCTAAACAACGGGGACTTCACATATCTACCCAAAGGAACGCCTCCAACTCTCTGCAAACTCGCGAGAGCGGGCTTCCTATGCAAAGAAAGAGAGCTACTCATGCTCAAGATGAGGATCGTTACCCTAGCATTCCTCTTTGGCGCCATTGAAAAGTAATCGGATGAAAAGCACCGCACTAACTTTGCCTCCGTGGATCCGGAGTCGGCTCGCGTTTTGGAGCTTCGAAGCTCCTCCAATGGCGGGATCTAGCTCCTTCTTCCTCCCTTGGCTCTCCTCTCTCTCTAAGGTTTTAGAAAGCTAACCACTCATGAAAAGTGAGGGTTTCTAAGTCCAATCCCGGGTATATCCCTTCAGGAACAACCCCCAGCCGTTGGATCTCAAAATAAGGAAACGAACGGCTTTGATTCGGGACTGAAATGCCCAATCTGGACCGAACACGGCCTGGCACACGCCCGTGTCCAGGGCCGTGTGCCTCATTCGCCGTCAAAATAGGCTCGCCTGGAACCTCACACGGGTATCGAACACGCCCGTGTTCGAGCTGACACGCCTGTGTTCCATGTGACACGGCCGTGTGGCCGGCCGTGTACCCCCATCATTTTTCCCCAAAATCAACCCGAGCACTGTACGGGTTCTAGGACACGCCCGTGTCCTTACCCGTGTCACCTCAACACGCCTGGACCCCAGGCCATGTACACGGTCTCGACACTCAACACTTCGTCGAGTGAAGATCGTCGACCTACTAACACGGCCTTGGACACGCCCGTGTCCTAGGTCGTGTGCCTTGTCTCGACACAATGTCGAGACCAAAGTGTCGACTTCCCGGGACGAGTGTCGACACAGGTTGACACGCCCTACGACACGCCCGTGTCGCAGGCCGTGTGCCATTTCTCGACACTTTGTCGAACGCAGAGTGTCGACTTCGCGGGCTAAGTGTCGACACGGGTCGACACGCCCTGCGACACGCCCGTGTCGCAGGCCGCGTGCCCAGTCTCGACACAATGTTGAGACCAAAGTGTCGACTTCCCGTCTCAGTGTCGACACAGGCTCGACACGCCCTGGGACACGCCCGTGTCCCAGGCCGTGTGCCTGCAGCCAGAACCCAAACTGGCCCAAAATGTCCCCCTTTGCTCTTTGAGTTTTGGGGCATTACAACTCTCCCCCTCTTAAAAGAATTTCGTCCACGAAATTATACAAAGGAAAGACATGTATGAAACCAAAATTTGCACCTGAGCAGAACAACTCCGGATACTCGTCAAGCATAGTTTGCTCTCGCTCCCAAGAGAGCTCCTCACGACCGCAATTGTCCCACCGGACCTTGACCATCCTGATCTCTTTATTGCGTAACCGCTTGACCTCCGAGTCCTCAATCCGCATGGGCTTGACCTTTGTCGTTAGCCCACTATCCACCGGCATTTGATCAAACACGATCACTTACGTAGGCTCTTGCACCGCCTTCCGAAGTACCGAAATATGGAATACATCGTGTAAACCACTAAGCTCCACTGAAAGCTCCAACCGATAGGCTGCTTCACCAACTCGATCCAGAACCTCAAACGGTCCAAGGTACCTCGGGCTTAGCTTTTTCAATCGCCGCACCCGCGAGACACCCTTGAACGGCTTGATCTTTAAGTATACATAATCGCCCACAGCGAACTCCACGTTCCTGTGCTTGGCATTATAGTACTTTCCTTACCGGTCCTGAGCGATAACCAACCTCTCCTGAATGGTTCTCACCAAAGAAGTAGCATCCTCCACTTCTGATCGCTTATACAACTTTGACTCACCCGTTTCTAACCAAGACAACGGCGTGCGACATTTTCTACCATATAGTGTTGGGTATTGTATCCACAATGTACCTGATTTGAAGAAGCCCCTGGACAAGCTAAGGTCAATAGACTATGTATTTGATAAACTTTTTCAAGTTGTACTTGCAGTTTCTCCACGCTAAGTGCACACCAATGTCAGGGTGCAGTAGGTCAATATACACGGGTCTGCACGACGTAATCCCTCGTTGAGCAGATCAGTGTGTTGGCCTATGTGTACTCTCTCTATTGGAGTGCACTTACTTTCAAGTACAGGGCCGCTCATATGCAAGAGAAGTCAAGGAGCATGGAGGATCAAGGAGCAGCTCCTAGGTGGAAGACGAAAAATCGTCCAAGGCAAATTCGACGAGAATCACCAAGTGATTCTCGCCGAATCGGCGAGAATCACTTGGTGATTCTCGCCGAATCGACGAGAATCATCAGTGATTCTCGCCGACTCCTTTTGGCCATCTCAAAATGGTGCCAAGTAAGATTCGGCGAGAATCACTTGTGATTCCCGCCGAACCAGTGGTCAAGCAGCCCATGTATAAAGTAAAATTCGTTGAGAATCGACAAGTGATTCGACGAGAATCACAAACGATTCTCGACGAATCGTCGAGAATCACTTGGTGATTCTCGCCGATTCGTCGAGAATCGTCTGCGATTCTCGCCGATTTTGACTTGGCGTTTTCTCAGATTGCTGCTGAACCGGATTCTGCTTCTGGATCAGCTTGAACCGGATTTTGGGGATTTCATTTGTGGGTCCCACAACGGTCAAATTTGCTGTAGCTACAGTATTTATACTCGGGTATATTGAACGGAATACCCACCGAGAAAGAAGCCGAGCACGAAACCCTAATATCGCGATTTCTCTTCTCCGCCGCCGTCGCGCTCGGGCTAGTACGTCGCCGCCGCTGATCATTCTTCTTCCCGATCTCCGGCGACAGTAGCTTAGCAAAGCTTGCGTCTCACGCGTCTATCCAGAGATCTCTTGTCTCTCGATTTGTTGACCGGGTAACACTCCCCCGTCCGAATCGATCGAGACGACCGATCCTAGAGTGACCGTTGGTAGACCTAGTTTGCTTCGCAAGGAAGTTTGGATCTCAAAGCACTGCAGCAGCGCACCTTCGTCGCCGCCAACTCCGAACCAAGCCGCCGCTCGGATTGCCGCCGCCGGTTTCGGGAGATCCTCTCCAAGAGAGACCAAGGTCGTAGACTCTTCATCGACTTCAAGAACACGTCGTCGAACAAAGAGGAACACCGTAGTCTCCAAGAGAAGTTTGTATCACGTGTACATTCTACATTTATTTTATTGTTTAGGAACCTTTGTTCCGTGTTGTAAGGGTTGGGTGCAACCCGTTTTGTGGGAGTGTTGACTCTCACGTGTGGAAGGGCTCCTTCCGTTAGTGCAGGGATTGGATTTCAATCCCGTTGGAGAAGTGACCGAGTCGTCCCTTGTTGGGGAGATAGGTCGTAGGGGGAAAGTGGATGTACCCAAGTCGGGGAACCACTATAAAGTTGCTGTGTATTCTGTGTGCTGTGGTTTTTGTTTTTATTGTGCAGGTGCATCCGTAAATTCCACAAAAGAATCACACGTCACCTATTCCCCCCCCCATAGGTGCACATAGCCGACACTAGGTGGACTTTCAAGTGGTATCAAAGCGAGGTTCCTCAACAAAAAGGTTAACACCTTGAGGTGAATCCTGCCACTAGTGTCAACAAGGAGACATACATCTACTATGGACGGGCTCAAGTACTCCGGCAAGATCCCAGTGTGCAACAGACTCAACTTTCCTATCTGGAAGGAAAGAATCAGGTTCTACATGGAAGCAGTGGACCCTCGACTGTTCATGATCGTGCTGGAGGGACCTTATGTCCCCACTAAGGCCTCCACCATTGATCCCACCAAGAAAGTGCCGAAGACACTCTCTGAAATGGACAAGGATGAGATGGTCCTAGTGGGCCTTGACATGAAGGCAAGAAACATCCTGGTCAGTGCAGTTGATGACTCGATGATGCAAAACTTCAGCAACTGCAGGACAGCTCAGGAGATATGGCAGTGTCTGATCATTCTAATGGAGGGCACAGATGAAGTAAGGGATGATCGGAGATCCCTCCTGAACCAGAAGTATGAGGCCTTCCGGCAAGGGCCTAAGGAAGAGATCGGAGTCACATACGAGAACTTCCTGAAGATTGTCAACGCCCTCAAGGGCTATGGAAGAGTGTTCACCAATGGTGAACTCAATGACAAATTCCTTAGGTCCCTTACTAAGGAATGGGACACAAAGATCTGCGCCATCAGAGAATTTGGCAGACTAGCAGAAACTGATCCACAAATCCTGTTCGGGAAGCTGATGTCCTATGAACTTCAGCTGAACACCAGGAAGGCAGAGGAAGAAGCAGAGAAGGCTGCTGCAAAAGAAAAGACTGTGGCCCTAAAAGCCAGTCACTCCAGAAAAGGGAAGGGTGCGGTGTCATACCGTGCCAGAAATAAGGAAGAAGAGGAGGACTCCGATCCATGCTCCTCCAGCTCTGAACTGTCGGAAGAGGATTTCTCCCTCATCACTCGAGAGTTCAAGAAATTCCTCAAGATGAGGAATCAAAGAAAGAGAGACGGCTCCTCTTCCAGACATCAGAAGAAAAACTACTCTTCTGACAGGTATGCATCTAAACCTAATAAACATCGTTCTTCTGATATTATTTGCTTTGGATGCAATAAGCCAGGTCACGTCGTGGCCGACTGCCATCAAAGCAAAAGAGATAAAGGGAAAGGAGAGGAGCTCAAATCCTCCAGAGATAAGAAGAAGGAGCGGAGCTACATCGCTAGAAGACCAAAGACACTAAGTGAGTCTGATTCCTCAGACTCCAGTGATGATGAGGAAGCCTACTTCGGGCTGGTGGGTCGCTCGGACTCAGAAGGAGAATGCCACCCATTTACTGGGAAGGTAAAGGCTCACACCCCTCTCTCTAACTCCGACTCTGATCCTGAGTCTCAGGATGATGAACCTGAGGATGGCCCTTCGGCCCGCGAAGCTGAACTCCTCGAAAAGTATGAGCTTCTGCTCAACACTTTCGACGAGTGCCGCAAGAGACTGAAGGCTGAGAAGAAGGAAGTAAAATTCCTTAAGGGTGAGTGTGTATCCCTAAGGGAAGAGGTCACTAGCTTGATCTCTCTCAGACAGGAGCACCTTGACCTAACTTCAAAGCACTCAGAGTCTTTGAAGCTCCTTGATCTCAAGCAGGAGGAAGTCAACAAATTGGAAGAACTACTTGCGGCAGAAAGGAAGATCGTACAGAGCTTCTCTATGCCAAAAACAGTGCTTCCAGTCGTTGACACCTTCTCTGCTCAGGCCAAAGGAGCTGGCTTGGGGCATATTGGGGCATCTGGTTCTTCATCTAGGAGAAACAAGAACCAGAGGAAGAATAAGGCCGCCAAGAAGGCCTCTGCTGATGAAAAGGGGAAGGCTCCTCTTAGTCCTGTTGCGTTCAGGAAGCCTGGCTTTCCTTGCAACCAACATGACTTTGAGTCAACATTTGGGCATCATTTCCGGCCCTCGGTTGCAAAGCCTAAGAGCCGGTATGACGGTTGGAACTTCCCCCGGAACTTTGGTGAGAGTGCCTTCAAGGCACCTTATGAGGAAATCCACATAGGAAATTATGGTCCGTTCTCTAGCGGCCATAATGGAAAGCAGGCACCAAAGGCCAAACCAGTTATACAGAAGGTGACAAAGTCATGTGACTGTTGTCACCATGAGGTCTCCACCTCCAGATCCAAGGCCCCAGCCGCACCCACTGTTCCCAGGGTAAGGCAGGAGCCTAGGAAGAGATACAACAGGTTCGACTGTTGGTGCTGTGGCAAAGTCGGTCACTTTGCCGTGGATTGTTGGTTTAATCCAAGGAACTACGAGACTCCCCATGTTAACAATGCGAGACCGACCACTCGTAGGGTTAACCAACCGAGGGGGAGTGTGCTAACCAGGAATCTAGGACCCAAGTTCGATTGGGTTCCTAAGGCAAATTAATTTTGTTTTGCAGGAATGTCCAAAGGCCACCAAAACGCCAATCTGGTATTTGGACAGTGGATGCTCCTGGCATATGACCGGGACAAGAAGCCTGCTGCGTGATTACACTCCAGTCGAGAATGGACCCAAAGTCATCTTTGGAGGGTCAGATCGAGGAGTCACCAGAGGTTATGGTATGATTTCCAACGGTATAATCTCTATCACCGACGTGGCCTATGTTGAAGGGTTAAACCATAACCTGATCAGTGTAAGTCAGTTATGTGATAAAGGTTATGACGTTAAGTTCTGCAAGGATAAATGTCTGATAATTTCACGTATCTCTTCTGAGACGGTATTATCAGGCATTAGGAGCAGAAATATCTTTTGCTTAGATTTTCTCAGTTTGGATTCATCTACCCCCGTATGCCTTGTGGCAACAGGCAGTGCATCTCTTTGTGAACAATGGCACAAGAGACTGGCACATATTAATTTCAAGACAATTAGTATGCTATTTTCTAAGAACTTAGTAAGAGATGCTCCCAGTATCAAGTGCATCAAAGATAGCCCCTGTCCTGCATGCCAGATGGGCAAACAGACTCGGGCTACCTTCAAGAGCATTGCAGACAAAGACTCCTCCCGATGTCTTTACCTGTTACATATGGACTTGTTTGGCCCAATGCAAGTTCATAGCTTGGGAGGCAAGTCATATACGCTAGTGATAGTTGATGATCACTCACGGTTTACATGGGTGTTCTTTTTGAAACGAAAGTCAGATACTTTTGACATCTTCACTAATTTTGTCAAGCAGGTTCAGAACGAATTTAACTGCTCCGTGGTCAAAATCCGAAGTGACCATGGAACAGAATTCGAATCTGGTGCTATGACAGAATTTTGTGAAGAACAAGGTATCTTTCATGAGTTTTCCTCCCCGCGCACTCCTCAGCAAAATGGAGTTGCGGAGAGGAGAAATAGAACTCTCATTGAAGCCTGCACGACTATGTTGAAAGATGCTTCTCTCCCGAAATACTTCTGGGCAGAGGGTGTCAATACGGCATGTCATGTACAAAACCGAGCTTTGATCAACAAGCATCATCGTAAGACGCCCTACGAGCTACTGAAAGGCAGGAAACCAACCATGTCCTACTTGAGGATTTTTGGTTGCAGATGCTATGTACTGAATAATGGGAAGTACCCGCGTACTAAATTCGGTGAAAAATGCTTCGAAGGCATATTCATGGGCTATAGTTCCCATAGTCGGGCATATAGGGTCTTCAATAAGAAAACCCTAGTGGTAGAAGAATCAATAAATGTTGTATTTGATGAAGGAAGTTTGCTTAACAGCAATTCTTCCAGTAGTATTCTTGAAGATGCAGGTGCTAGACTTGACCAGCTGAATCTGGATGAGACCCCTAAAGATGACGCACCCAAGTACGTCAAAGTTTCCACCTCCACGTCATCTGAAAATGTTGAAGATCAAGATGGAACAAATCTTTTAGAAGAAAGAGAAGCACAAGAAGTAGCTGAAGCCCCAGACGCCAGACTTCTAGAGCTCCGTCACGTGAGGGATCATCCTAGAGAACAGATCATCGGAGATCCTCGTGTAGGCGTCAGAACTCGAAGAGGTACAACTAACGAAGTATTGCATCTCAGCTTCCTGTCACAGGTAGAGCCAAAGAAGTTCGACGAGGCGAACAAGGATGTGGCATGGATTTTGGCCATGCAAGAGGAACTACATCAATTCGAACGGTGCAAAGTTTGGACGCTGGTTCCCAGACCATACAAGCAGAATGTGATCGGCACAAAGTGGATCTTCAGAAACAAGTTGGGTGAACATGGTGTCATCGTAAAGAACAAAGCCAGGCTGGTGGCTCAAGGTTACCGACAGGAGGAAGGGATTGATTTCGACCAGACCTTTGCACCAGTAGCAAGGCTCGAGGCAATCCGGTTGTTCCTGGCGTATGCTTCACACAAAGGATTCACAGTCTACCAAATGGATGTGAAATCGGCATTCCTGAACGGAGACCTGAAAGAGGAAGTATACGTCGCTCAACCCCCAGGTTTTGTCGATCCTACTTATCCCAATCACGTTTATTTTCTTAATAAGGCCTTATATGGGTTGAAACAAGCTACACGAGCTTGGTATGAGACTTTATCTAGTTTTCTTCTTGAGAACAAGTTCTCCAGAGGTAAAATAGATAAAACATTGTTTCTCAGGGAAGTCAAAGGCAAGATTTTGCTGGTGCAAATCTATGTCGATGACATAATATTCGGCTCAACGGACAACAATCTTTGCAAAAAGTTTTCTAAACTTATGCAAGGAAAGTTTGAAATGAGCAGTATGGGAGAGCTCAAGTATTTCTTAGGCCTTCAAGTGAAACAGTCTGAGGATGGAATCTTCATCTCTCAGACGAAGTTCACAAATGAACTCCTTAAGAAATTCGGTATGGAGAGTGCAACCTCTATGAGGACTCCAATGGGATCCACCATGTCTCTGGATAAGGACGAGAAAGGTAAACCTTTCGATGAAACCAAATACAGAAGCATCATTGGATCCGTGCTCTACCTTACTGCCAGTAGACCGGATATTATGTTCTCCACATGTGTATGTGCCCGCTATCAGGTGAACACTAAAGAATCTCACTATGTCGCTGCAAAGCGAATTCTAAGATACCTTAAAGGTACTCCTAATCTTGGCTTGTGGTACCCGAGGAACAATGATGTCGAGCTAATAGGCTTTTCAGATGCTGATTTTGCAGGGAGCAGGGATGACAGGAAAAGCACCTCCGGGACGTATCAATTCCTCGGCAGGAGGCTTATCTCATGGAACAGCAAGAAACAGAATTATGTTGCAACCTCCACAGCAGAGTCAGAGTATATCTCGGCAGGAAGCTGTTGCGCACAACTCCTTTGGATCAGAAATCAGTTGGCCGACTACAACCTTCAGTTCAAGGAAGTTCCAATGTACTGCGACTCCTCCAGTGCAATTGCCATTGCCAACAATCCGGTGTCGCACAGCCGAACGAAGCATATTGAAGTACGCTACCACTTCATTCGGGAGCACGTGGAGAACAAGGATATCTCTCTCTGTTATGTCCCCACGGACAAGCAGATTGCTGATATATTCACAAAGCCCCTAGACGAGGCCAAGTTCAATCTTTTCAAGACTGAATTGGGAATGCTCAACTATGAGGAGTGAAGACTACAGAAGCTCCAGGCTCGTGCAAGAACCGAGGGGGAGCAAGGAACTCCAGCGTGCGTACAGCTGCAAGAACTGAGGGGGAGCAAAGAGTCAATCGCTACAGACCCCGATTTGTAGAAGCCGAAAAGGGGGAGATTACCCTCTCGGGGTCAAGGCTAAGGTGTGGCTCCAGCTTGCTCCCAAGAAATTGGTATTGGTAAGGGATGACTCCACCCAATGTTAAGTTTATGAATTTCATTTGCTTTCATTTTCATTCTCTCCATTCACCTTAGCTTGTAGGGTTTAGGCTTCTTCAAATAGGGGGAGATTGTTGGGTATTGTATCCACAATGTACCTGATTTGAAGAAGCCCCTGGACAAGCTAAGGTCAATAGACTATGTATTTGATAAACTTTTTCAAGTTGTACTTGCAGTTTCTCCACGCTAAGTGCACACCAATGTCAGGGTGCAGTAGGTCAATATACACGGGTCTGCACGACGTAATCCCTCGTTGAGCAGATCAGTGTGTTGGCCTATGTGTACTCTCTCTATTGGAGTGCACTTACTTTCAAGTACAGGGCCGCTCATATGCAAGAGAAGTCAAGGAGCATGGAGGATCAAGGAGCAGCTCCTAGGTGGAAGACGAAAAATCGTCCAAGGCAAATTCGACGAGAATCACCAAGTGATTCTCGCCGAATCGGCGAGAATCACTTGGTGATTCTCCCCGAATCGACGAGAATCATCAGTGATTCTCGCCGACTCCTTTTGGCCATCTCAAAATGGTGCCAAGTAAGATTCGGCGAGAATCACTTGTGATTCCCGCCGAACCAGTGGTCAAGCAGCCCATGTATAAAGTAAAATTCGTTGAGAATCGACAAGTGATTCGACGAGAATCACAAACGATTCTCGACGAATCGTCGAGAATCACTTGGTGATTCTCGCTGATTCGTCGAGAATCGTCTGCGATTCTCGCCGATTTTGACTTGGCGTTTTCTCAGATCGCTGCTGAACCGGATTCTGCTTCTGGATCAGCTTGAACCGGATTTTGGGGATTTCATTTGTGGGTCCCACAACGGTCAAATTTGCTGTAGCTACGGTATTTATACTCGGGTATTTTGAACGGAATACCCACCGAGAAAGAAGCCGAGCACGAAACCCTAATATCGCGATTTCTCTTCTCCGCCGCCGTCGCGCTCGGGCTAGTACGTCGCCGCCGCTGATCATTCTTCTTCCCGATCTCCGGCGACAGTAGCTTAGCAAAGCTTGCGTCTCACGCGTCTATCCAGAGATCTCTTGTCTCTCGATTTCTTGACCGGGTAACACTCCCCCATCCGAATCGATCGAGACGACCGATCCTAGAGTGACCGTTGGTAGACCTAGTTTGCTTCGCAAGGAAGTTTGGATCTCAAAGCACTGCAGCAGCGCACCTTCGTCGCCGCCAACTCCGAACCAAGCCGCCGCTCGGATTGCCGCCGCCGGTTTCGGGAGATCCTCTCCAAGAGAGATCAAGGTCGTAGACTCTTCATCGACTTCAAGAACACGTCGTCGAACAAAGAGGAACACCGTAGTCTCCAAGAGAAGTTTGTATCACGTGTACATTCTACATTTATTTTATTGTTTAGGAACCTTTGTTCCGTGTTGTAAGGGTTGGGTGCAACCCGTTTTGTGGGAGTGTTGACTCTCACGTGTGGAAGGGCTCCTTCCGTTAGTGCAGGGATTGGATTTCAATCCCGTTGGAGAAGTGACCGAGTCGTCCCTTGTTGGGGAGATAGGTCGTAGGGGGAAAGTGGATGTACCCAAGTCGGGGAACCACTATAAAGTTGCTGTGTATTCTGTGTGCTGTGGTTTTTGTTTTTATTGTGCAGGTGCATCCGTAAATTCCGCAAAAGAATCACACGTCACCTATTCCCCCCCCCCCCCATAGGTGCACATAGCCGACACTAGGTGGACTTTCATATAGGGCCTCGAAAGGCGCCATCTGAATACTCGCTTGGTAGCTATTGTTGTATGCGAACTCCACCAAATAATGGTGGTCTTCCCATTGCTTTCCGAAATCCAAGACACACATGCGGAGCATGTCTTCCATGGTTCTATTAACCCTCTCGGTCTGCCCATCCGTTTGTGGATGGAAAGCTGTGCTGAATTTCAACTTTGTTCCCAACATTTGCTGCACAAGTCTCCAATCGTTGGACGTGAACCGCCCATCTCGGTCACTCACGATGCTGCGGGGCACACCATGAAGCCGTACTATGTTATCCACATAAAGTTTTGCCAACTTCTCCACCGGATCATCCTTCCTATGCGGAATAAAATGCGAAAACTTCGTTAATCGATCAACAACCACATAAATGGCGTTGTTCCCCTTTTGCGACCTTGGCAAACCGTGCACAAAGTCCATAGAGATGTCGTAAAATTTCCACTCCGGAATAGGCAAGGACTTAAGTAATCCTCCCGGCTTTTGGCACTCCGCCTTTACCAAGGCGCAAGTTTGGCACTTCGCTACGTATAGCGCCACATCCTTCTTCAAACCCGGCCACCAAAACAGTTTCTTAACATCACGGTACATCTTCGTGCTCCCCGGGTGAATCGAGTACTTGGTATGGTATGCCTCGAACAACAACTCCACCCGCAAATTGCCCACACTTGGGACGCACAAACGACCATCTTTCTAAAGTAATCCGTCCTCCACAACGAATTGTGGATTTGACCCATCCAGAGCCTCTACCATGAACTGCTTCATATGAGCATCCATATCCAAAGCCTGTCGAATACGATCAGCCAGGTCATATTGGAATTTAGTCCAATTCAGAACTGCTTCAGCACTTGATCTCCTGTCCACACAAACAATCTCCAACGCCTCCAACTCTCGCACCAACCGCTCATCATGCACCGATAGCCAATTGGCTTGAGCTGGGGCTCGGCGACTCAACGCGTCCGCAACCGCATTCCCTTTACCGGGCACGTAATGGATCTTGAATTTATAGTCCCCCCAGGAACTCCATCCATCTACGCTGCCGCATATTCAGATCCTTCTGATCAATAAGATACTTCAGGCTTTTGTGTTTGGTGTAGATATCAATCTTCACACCGTACAAGTAGTGTCTCCACAGCTTCAGGGCAAAAATCACGGCCGCTAACTCCAAGTCATGGACCGGATAGTTCCTTTCATGCACTTTTAGCTGTCTCGAGCCATAAGCTATTACACTTCCGTGTTGCAGTAGCACGCAACCCAAACCGCTGCCCGAAGCATCGCTATAAATCTCGTAGCCTTCGGTCCCACATGCCGAACTCAGCACAGGCGCCGTGGTCAACCAACACTTCAACTCCTCAAAAGCTCGTGCGCACTCCGGCGTCCAAACGAACTTATGCTCCTTCCTCGTCAAAGTAGTGAGAGGTAACGCTATCCGCGAGAAGTTCTCTATGAAGCGCCTATAATAGCCGGCAAGCCCCAGAAAACTCCGGACTTCCGCTATAGTAGCAAGCTCAGGCCACTCCCGTATCGCAACAATCTTCGCCGGATCCACAGAAATACCCTCTCCACTCACTATATGACCGAGGTACGCCACTGAGGATAGCCAAAACTCGCACTTCGAGAACTTGGCATACAACTGATTTCTCCTTAGCATCTCCAACACCAAATGAAGATGCTTGAAGTGATCTTCCTCACTTTGCGAGTACACCAAAATATCGTTGATGAAGACGATCACGAAATGGTCCAAGTACTCCCTGAACGTCCTGTTCATCAAATCCATGAACACTGACGGCGCATTAGTCAGCCCAAACGGCATGACCGTAAACTCATAATGCCCGGATCTCGTACTAAACGCTGTCTTCGGGATATCACTTTCCCTTATTCGCAGCTGATAGTACCCAACCTTTAGATCTAACTTCGAGTACATCGTCAACCCGACTAACTGATCAAAAAGATCATCAATCCGGGAGATCGGGTACTTGTTCTTCTCTGTCAGCTTGTTGAGCTCCCGATAATCAATACATAGCCTGAAGCTTCCGTCCTTCTTCTCAACAAAGAGGACCGGTGCGCTCCAAGGCGAAGAACTCGGGCGTACGTACCCTTGCTCCAACAACTCTTGCAGTTGAACTTTCAGCTCCGCCATTTCCTTAGGCGCCAGCCGATAAGGAGATCGTGACATAGGCTTTGCACCTGGCACTAGCTCAATCGTAAAATCTATCTCCCGCTGAGGTGGGGCTGCAGGAAGATCTGCGGGGAACACATCAGGGTATTCCGATACCACTGAAATACAATCCAACGCGGGCTTCGGCTTTGCAACCTACACTAGTGTAAAGAACAGTTCTGCTCCGGCACGAACCGCCTTCACCACCTGAAGAGCAGACATCAACATCTTGCTCGACCCCTTTAAGCCCGTAAAAGTCGTCTCACGACTTGCTCCCAGCTTCACTTCCTTGATACCGCAATCTATATGGGCCTGCTGCTCCGAGAGCCAGTCCATGTCAAATATGACGTCGAACTCCACCAACGGAAGTAAAGATGCCCGCAGGTCGAACTCCTGCTCCCCAATACAAATCTTAACATCGCAGATCCTATCCGCTCACATCTAACACCCATTGGGCAACAACACATCCAACTTATCCTTTGCCATCGAAGAAGGGACTCCGATGCGTGATATAAATCCTTCGGACAAGAAGGAGTGTGAAGCTCCCGTATCAAAGAGTGCTCGTGCCGGATTTTCACAAATCAATACAAATCCTAAACAAGCAGTGGTAGGGTAACATGTGCATAACAAGTATTTAAAGAAATTGACTTGCTATAAATTAAACCGTACCTGTCACCACATCAGCCTGTTTGATGGCCTCCTGTTGGCCAAGATTGTAGACCCTTGGTTGTGCCGGAGCATAATGGGATGCGGTCGACTCCACCACCTTTCCATTCTCTTCATAAGTATCTCCCGGCCTTCTCTCGGACTTAGGACGTCCGCTCCAACAGTCACGGGCAAAATGCCCCGTCTTTACATATGTAAAACACGCACCCGGGGTCCGACCCGTAGTCTCCCTAGAAGCACCAGAAGGAGCTGGACCCGAAGTCCGCTGCTTCTTAAAAGACCTCCGATACCCGGTCTTTGAAGTAGTCGACACTTTAAATTCAGATTTTCTATCACCCAAGCCTTTCTTTGCTTGCACATTCTTCATGTCCTTCTACAAGGACCGGGCAGCATTGACCAAGGTTAAGAAACCCTGCGTCATTGGCCCCGAAAGTAGTAATCTCAACTCATCTCTCAAGCCTTCGTAGAAGCGATTAGTCTTACGCTCCTCATCCACGATGGTGGAGCTACCATATCGACTTAAACGGGTGAACTCATGGAGATATTCATCCACGCACTTCTCACCCTGAACCAACTTCAGAAACTCATTCTCCAACGCTATCTTCTGCGTCGAAGGGAGGTATCTAGCCAAGAACAATCTCAAGAACTCTTCCATCGAGACATCACCAAGTTGCCTACCTCTCAGTAAGTGCAGCTCCAATCCTTCCCACCATATTCTCGCTTCACCATCCAAAAGGAACGTAGCGATGGTGGTCATTTGCCACTCCTCCGTCTCCGTCGCTGTCATGACTCTCTTCACCCTGGAGAGCCAGTCTTCAGCCTGAGATGGGGTTCCCAACCCCGAGAATAACGGAGGTTAAAGCTCATTGCATGCTTAAGCTGCCTCTCAGTTGCCCTCCTTGGTACCACCGGTTCCACAACCACTTGCTCCACTCTCCTCGGCTCGGCCTCTTGAAGAGGTTCCTGCTCCATCACAGGAGTGGGCTGCTGCGCTTGCCTTGCAGGCTGCGCATTTATCACGGCCAACACCGCTTCAGCCACCAATCGTATGTTCTCAGCCGACAGAGGTGTTGCAGGAGCAACGTCCGGTGCACTACTAGCCTCAGAAACTCGGCGTTCTGACGGCCCAACACCACTTCTGGTCACCTATAGTGGTATAAAACACCGTTAAGCGACCAAATAAATTACAAACAGCAATTATAGGAACACGCAGGTTCCTCAAACACGAGTATTTTCATTCCTAAGTGGACATTCATGGGTTCTTTTACTGTTATAACGATGACGCACACAATGTGCTCACCACCCCTTAAAAAGAATTCGCCCACGAATTCACTTTAAGCCCAACCCAAACCAGTAGTCTGATACCAAATTGTAACACCCCCTATCCGTCACATAGCATATAGTAGTAGGTCCGGCCGGGGCCCGACGCCGTATGCCACAGACAGACCGGGTGGTTACTCATGGAAACCATCCAACCAATCTCAACGTCCTACACAGAGCATTATAGCGGAAGCAGTTTATAAAAGTTGTAACAAAGAACCCAGCATTAAAGCATGAATGTCCACTAATACAGAATAGGAATGTTATACAAAATAACCAAAATAAGGCTTAAGGCCTTACAAAATGTTTCACTTCAAATTACATGTTTTACAAACCACGGCACGCAGGCCGGTCACACATGAATAAAGCAGTAAACACTTCCAATTAGGCCTTCAAGGGCCGGCTTCGCATTCGGTCTTTAGCCCGCTATTGACCGCTTGGTCCAGCTGCACCTGCAAGCAACAAACCACCGCACGGTGGCAAAACAAGGCAACGGTCAGCAATGCTGACCAAATTATAATGATCCCGCCCCCAACTCGGGGCGGCGATGCTCCTTCCCTGCATTCCATTAGCATAAGCGAGCGATAAACATATACATACATTTCATCACAGACGTTGGCTCGCACCGCCACACGCCCCGTGCTCTCAGGGCACATTCTCGGTGAACCGGTCGATGTCACGTCAATTTAAGCCATCGACATTCCGGACTCACCACCGCCACTAAGACGGCCAAACCTATGAGCAATTTGTCTTCTTGGCCTGGGTCACGACAATTTAAGCCATCGACCACCGAAGACCCTAATCTATGCCAACGGTAAGTGCCACGTGCCTTTAGGTCTCTTTAACCGAACGACATAGAACGGGTACGGTTCCATCTAACCTGTGCTCACATCACAACGATAATTTAAGTCATATGCGCGGGTCAAACTTCCACCGAGTCCCATATCCATCACAATTCACATAACCCGGCTATGTTCACGTTGGCTCTCAGGCCACAAAGTTGGCAAGATCTCGTATCCGCCCAGTTTTCCGGGTGCACCTTTGGGTTAGTCCCCAAGGCTCCCTGCTGCAATCTACCGCATAAAAAACCCGAAAAACAACCAATAGCACGGAGTCTTCTCCGGCATTATGCAATGCAACATCACCGATCCAGACCAACATGTCCGGGTAGGCTTCACACATCATGTCTATGTCCGTTCTCGCTTACGGACTCTAAACAACGGGGACTTCACATATCTACCCGAAGGAACGCATCCAACTCTCCGCAAACTCGCGAGAGCGGGCTTCCTATGCAAAGAAAGAGAGCTACTCATGCTCAAGATGAGGATCGTTACCCTAGCGTTCCTCTTTGGCACCATTGAAAAGTAATCGGATGAAAAGCACCTCACTAACTTTGCCTCCGTGGATCCGGATTCGGCTCGCGATTGGGAGCTTCGAAGCTCCTCCAATGGCGGGATCTAGCTCCTTCTTCCTCCCTTGGCTCTCCTCTCTCTCTATGGTTTTAGAAAGCTAACCACTCATGAAAAGTGAGGGTTTCTAAGTCCAATCCCGGGTATATCCCTTCAGGAACAACCCCCAGCCATTTGATCTCAAAATAAGGAAACGAACGGCTTTGATTCGGGACTGAAATGCCCAATCTGGACCGAACACGGCCTGGCACACGCCCGTGTCCAGGGCCGTGTGCCTCATTCTCCGTCAAAATTGAATCACCTGGAACCTCACACGGGTATCGAACACGCCCGTGTTCGAGCTGACACGCCCGTGTTCCACCTGACACGGCCGTGTGGCCGGCCGTGTACCCCATCATTTTTCCCCAAAATCAACCCGAGCACTGCACGGGTTCTAGGACACGCCCGTGTCCTTACCCGTGTCACCTCAATACGCCTGGACCCCAGGCTGTGTACACGGTATCGACACTCGACACTTCGTCGAGCGAAGATCGTCGACCTACTCACACGGCCTTGGATACGCCTGTGTCCTAGGCCGTGTGCCTTGTCTCGACACAATGTCGAGACCAAAGTGTCGACTTCCCGGGACGAGTGTCGACACGAGTTGACAGGCCCTGCGACACGCCCGTGTCGCAGGCCGTGTGCCATGTCTCGACACTTTGTCGAACGCAGAGTGTCGACTTTACGGGCTAAGTGTCGACACTGGTCGACACGCCCTGCGACACGCCCGTGTCGCAGGCCGTGTGCCCAGTCTCGACACAATGTCGAGACCAAAGTGTCGACTTCCCCTCTCAGTGTCGACACAGGCTCGACACGCCCTGGGACACGCCCGTGTCCCAGGCCGTGTTCCTGCAGCCAGAACCCAAACTGGCCCAAAATGTCCCCCTTTGCTCCTTTGAGTTTCGGGGCATTACAATAAGAATGTTCCTTCACAAGTGCACTTTAATTGAATTATTTAAAGTATTTTACTACATGGCTCACTAACCTTGGAATTGTATGAAACTTAGTCATTAGTGTTTGATGATCATTATAAGGATCTGGTAAGTTTTATATAATTTCCGAACTAAGATTTATGGTTCTCCCTTTATTAACTCTAATTATTTAAATTACCTTGAATTATTTTACTTAGAGGTTATTACTGTTATTAATGTCTATGAAATTTGGTATTCACTGATATTTTGCTATCATATAGTGTTCATAATTTTAGGGTGGCCATAACTTAATGAATTATAGTACATCATGTTCAAAATTAACCAGGGCCTAACATTCAGGAAAAATTAATAAAAGCCAAATTAACTAGGAAAATTATAAGTTTTTGGATTTAGGCTAAATGTGTCATGATAGACACACAATAATTATTTTTGGGCATAGGGAGTTGGAGTTAATAGTTTACTGACTTTGGTCAAGTGAAAATGAGTTTATCATTTAGAGACATGATGTAGAAGTATTGTGTTGATTGGTGTTAAATGGTGCTCGGGATCGACAAAACATCATCCTTTCTATGGAGAGAGAATATAGTCAAAATACACTAGGGTTAGATTAAGTATAAATTTAAATGGGGTTAATTATTGGTGGATACCAATAATAATAAGTACCTTGCAAAATGTAGTTTTGGGCTTCAGCACATCAAAGTTCCTAGTGCCCTCGAGAGCCCTTCATAGAAAATCCCATGGGCAGTACATGTAACATCTCATTTCCAACTAGACCCCTAGGAGTGGTTTTGTCCATGACTAAGTCATGACAAACCCTAGGAAGCCAGGAATGGGCCAAGAGATAGGAGACAAGATGTGGAAAATCATCATGGTCTGCAAATAGTAGAACTCTAAACAATGATTTAGGATGACCATGGGCTACACCTTGACCCCAAGATCCTACCACAACACCCCCTAACACCTTAGGATGCCCATTAGAGCCATAAGGACCCATTGGGGTCAATCAAAGAGACTCAGTTGACCAAGGTCAACCCTAACCCAAAATGGGTCAAACTGGCCTACTTAGGGTCAATTGACCTACCCCTAGCCTAGAGGACCCCACCTATGCCCCCCTAACTCTAAAGTGAAGTCAAGGGGTCACTAAGGACACTTTGGGTTCAGCCCTGGAGGCCAGGTTGACCCAAGTCAACTCAAGCCCCTAATCTGGTCAAAGTACCCTTACTAAGGGTATGTGACCTCCAAAGTGCAAGGTAACCCTACATAACCCTTCCTAGACCATAGGGGAAGCCAATGGGTCACCAAGGACCCATTAGGGTAAACCCAAATAGTCATTTTGACCCAAGTCAACTCTAGCCCTAAAATGGTCAAAGTGCCCTTACCAAGGGACATGTGACCCCCAAGATGCCCAACCAACCTTATTCAAGTCTTTCTAGACCTTAAGGGAGTCCAATGGGTCACCAAGGACCCAATGGGGTCAACCCAAATGGTCAAATTGACCCAGGTCAACCCTAACTTAATCCAAGTCAAACCTAGTCCAAAAGGGCTAACCCAAGCCCAAGCCACTTCTTCCTTAGGCTAACCTCACTTTCATGATCATCATGACTAAGTGGGCTGCACATAGCCTATGGGGTTTAACAGTCAACAAGGGTGACTAGGAGAGAGAAGGGAGCTTCCCTCCATGTTAATGGTGGAGAGAGAAGATGGGGGAGAGGAAGGGGAGAGTGGAGCCGGCCAAAGGGAGACTAACAGCCACCTTTAATGGCTGCAATCAACTCCTCTAGGGAAGAGGAGTTGATTCCAGACGTTTCCCGACCACCAAGGGGTGGATTCAGCCCCCCTCCACTCAACCCGAGCCACACCATAAATGGTGTTGATGAGCATTGAAGAACCAGCCGCCCCCTCCCCAATTGCCCATTTAAACATCATCAGTGGGCAGAGGGGAACATTTTAGAGCTTTTACGTGGAGGAGACAGGCCTTCTCACTGTGCTATTGCAGAAGCCGAGCGCCGCCGCCGTCAACTATGGCATCCCGCCGCTCCACCCGCATTCAGGCCGCCAGGAAGGTCCTCCCCCTCTCCTTAACTCACGGGTAGATCATAGGTCTCCTTAGGTTTAAGTTTCGGGCTCAATTGAGCCCGATCCAAACCAAGATTTTCATGGTTTTCGGCAAAAAAATTATCTTGCTAGAACCGTCGAGAAACACCTCTCCGGCGGCTGAGCCGCCGCTTGGCGATAGCCACCACCTCAACGGAGGTGGTGGTGGCGGTGGCCGGCCAGGGAAGGGGCTGGATCGCCGGCGGCAGAGTTTGGAAGCGGCTCCATGCGGGATGGATCCTGGCCGTCGGCTCAAGGATGAAGATGAAGGGATCCCGTCCCTTTTGCTTCAAGATCTGTGCGGCTAAATGATTAAACTATAGGAAATCTTTTTATATTAATGTGATTTATGTCACAGATTTTGATATTAATGGTTTTAAATTTTAAAAATACTTAGGCCCCTCCGCAGAAAAGGTCACCAACAAGGAAGTTGTAGTCCTTTGTGTCTACTTTATTTTAAAATTGGTTTGAACCAATTTGGGTCCATGGTCTGACCAGGGCACACATTTTGGTGGGACATACACTTAGGGCTAGGCAGTCATTAAACTGAGTGCCCACATCTCATCCCTAGTCCAAATCAATTGAAATTTTGGCAGGGAGATTAACTTAGCTATTCCTAGGGCCTGCCCAAAAATCAGAATTTTTGGAGACACTTTGCCTGAATTTTTTGCTTTTATTTAATAATGTTATGGTAATTTAATTAGGTGGTCAAATTACCTCCAAACCCTCCCAAATTTCGGAGAGTGGTCCCTGGAATCAAGACCTAGTTCGATACAAAATTTCATCTCATTTGGATATGTTTTGGTTAGGGAATGACCAAACCCTAGTTTGGCCTTAAGAGGGTATTTTTGATTACAAGTGCCCTATGGACTTAGGGTGGTCCCCTCCCCTCAACAGAGGCTGAGGTTTTGGATACTGAATTGGCATGGCTAATTTCACCCTCTTATGTAAAATGGGATGATTTAGGCTTGATTCACCATAGGGTTCAACCACAAACCCTAAGGAAGGACTTTTGAGGGTTGTAAAGGACATGGGGGGCAAATGCCCTTGTATAGCCTTGGAAATCTAGTAGAGTTGAGGGTAATGTAACCTAAGATCTCTGGTAGGAACTTTAGAAGAGTTGGAGCAAGGTAGACACCTCAAAACCCTAACCCTAGTTTTAGGGTAGGAGCACAAATTTGAAGATTCAGCCACTAAACATTCCCTAAAAGTTATGAAATTGGGTAGAGTAGGTTTTAGGCCATCTAGAACCCCTGGTAATTTCTATAGAATTTTATGGATTTTATTCCTGATACTTCTTTTGTTAATTACCAAAAGGCCCAAAATGATGTTTGATTTTCTTATGGTTATTCCCTGCATTTGAATCTAATGAAACTTGGTCAGAATATCTTAAAGGCCTAAGTGAATATCCCTGAATATTCTTATAATTTTTACTTGAGTTTATTTTGTACTTCCTTCACAAGTTTTGGAAAGGGGCTTGGTAGAATAAAATTAATTATTGATGATTTATCTGTTGAAAAATCATGAGACTTAGGTTTTGATGTTTTCAGGCCAAAAGGTACTTGTAGAAATTTATTTATAATTTTTAGAGGTATGTTTTCAGAACTTCCTTTACAAGGCCATATTTTTGAGAATAGGATAAATAATTAATTTAGGGAATAATTATTTCAAATAAATTATGAAAGTTTACTTAGAGGCTTTATGTGCCCTTACAATCATCCTATAATTTTCTCTGAATTTTTGGAAGTATTTTTGTTGTACATCCCATTTTAATGATTTATTTTGCATTAAATTGGAAATACAATTTAAGGGGGGCTTAAAGCTTGCTGAAAAGTTGGGAGATTCTGGATTTTTAGATGATTATTCATTTTGCATTTAACATAAATTTAGTGGAATTTTATCTTGTCTAAAACTTGTACTTCATGTTCAAACTTGGAACTTTTGGTTATTAGAATAAATAAATAAATTATCAGTTAAATTATGAAAATTAGGAAATTATGGATTCAGGCTACAAATGCCAATATAGTCCTCCAATAATTATTATATGAGTACTGGATGATCATTTGGTATACTTCCCATTTTACGGGTCATATAGCTTAAGTGGTCTGCATTTAGTAAAACTGCAGGAAATCATTCCGGATATGAATTAGAGCACATGTGATGGGTCTTGTTGGTTTGCTGGAAGGATAATTGGAATTAGGAGCATCATTGGAAGATAAAATGAGTAGAGTGTTGTTTTGGCTAGGGTTTAGAGGCGCTCGGGTTCGACGAAAGATCGCCCTCCCCGAGGTGAGGTAGAGTCAAATCACCCTAGGATTAGCCTATCGCAACATGAGAAAGTAATGGGTAAGGGAATCAACCAATAATAATAATAAGTACCTTGCGAAAGGGAACCCTGGGCGTAATCCCAACATAGTTCCTAGTGCCCCTTGAGAGCCCTTCACAGGGAATACCGGGGGCAGTCCTGGGTTAACGTAAACTGTTTTAACAAGCTGAAAAGAGTAACTTAGGAATTAGGGTTGCACCTTTCACAAACGCTGATAGCACCGGAAGTTAGCTGGTAGCTTCGGCTCGTGTGGTTAAAAGACGGACTTTGGGTCCGGGGAGCTTCGACTCGATTGTTTGAGACGGATGTTTTGGTCCAGGGAGCTTCGACTCGGTTTTGATTTCGCTAAATTTGCATGTGCATAAAAAGAAGGAAAAATTAAGGTGGTGGGTCTTCGGTATTGGAGGGTCGATGCACCGATGCCAATACGTTGACTCGGCAAGTGTGGTTAGCACTTCGCCAACAGAAGTCTGGTGTGCCAGCCGGCAAGAGTACGCAGGAGTCCACATCGTGCACCAAGCGTTGAGGCGTACGATAGGTCTGACCGGTAGTGCTTTACTGGTTTAGAGGTGGGCGAGGCCCAACCCACCGCTTCCGTCTGCCACTACGGAGGTATCCTGGGAGGTTACGGATCCAGAAAGGGGGAACTAAAGGTCTGTGTACACAGAGTCGGGTGGGTGCGTTGCACTTGCATGTTCCATCATACCCACTTGCATGTCATAACATAATCGATTCATTTAATCCCTGACACCTAATATATAAGTGGAATGTGACGCTTATACATAAGGACCTGCTAAACGACCCCTTGGTCTATAAGCTTGTGTTTGCAACTTTATAAATTAAGGTCAATTTCGATATATATTTATATATTGCTGTGTGATAACTGACACCCCAACGTATAAATTGGTATGAGACTCTTTATACGATGGGAGCCTTGCAGAAGACCCCTTGGATTATGTGTTCTCACATAAGTGAAGGTTACCTTTTTATATGTAATCTTATTGTCAATATCTATTATAGAATTGCTAGTATAAGTCCGCTGCCACCTGTTTTGATTATTCTCCACCTTCAAGTCCTCCCCTTTCTTCCTCTTCGCTCGGTGCCTAGGAGCCATGGGGGAAGGGGATGATAGGACTTAGTCTTTTAGACTAACAGTTTTCGAAACGCATCATTTAGGGGATCGTGGAGCCCATCATGGAGGAGCAGCCCCAGAGACCGATACGCTTGGAGGTGGGGCAGTCTAGCTCCGGAGTTCATACAGCCGGGACCGTGAGTCTCGACCTTGAGTAGTTTTTCTGCTTTTGCTTCCGCATGAGTGATTTGTAGTAAGGATATGATGTACCGGGCATAAGCCCGTATTTTAGCACTCTGATGTGTTATTCTGTGGACACTCCCTTCATGGAGATTTATTACTATGATATGTGATTTTCTGTGGACGGTTAGTTTCCATTACTTTATTGTGCTACTTTTCTGTGATCTAATTGGCGGCAGAATCGACGCTTTGTGGTGATGAACCTTCAGGGAGTGAAGGAGTCACCGCAAAACGGCGGTTCTGGGCCTAAGACGCCGGTGTTGAAAAAGAAAAAAAAGGGGGTCTTACAAGTGGTATCAAAGGCGACCTCGATCGAAAAGTAGCAGTCCACAACGCTGGGTCACCCCCGCGCGAGTTTAGTTTGGGGACAAACTAAGCAGCGAAAGCAGTGGTATGCCCATATGGGGGATCACATGTAAATTGTCCACTTATCATTAGGTATTGAGTCAATTACCTACTAATGTAGTTCGTTTTGCAGCCCCCAACTCAGCCCACCCCACAAGGTGGAGCTCAGCAGACTCCAGACATTGCACCACCTCCCATGGTCCCCACACCTTTCCTTCAGTCAGACATGGGGCAAACTCTTACAGCTATCCTTGCGGCCTTCCGGGCTCAGCAGGCTCCGGCCCAGCAGCCAAACCCAGGGGCCAACTGGATGAGCACCTTCCGAGGACTCTCTCCCCCGTCCTACTTGGGGACATAGTCGGCAGTGCTGACAGAGGAGTGGCTGGATGTTATGTACGAGATGTTGACTGGGATACGGTGCCCCTGGGAGGAGAGGGTGGCTTTGGTGGTATCTTTCTTGGAGTCCCATGCCAAGAGGTGGTGGAAGACGCTGCTGGACACGACGTTTGCTGATAGGGAGATTGCAGAAATTACTTGGGAGGAATTCAGGGCCACGTTGCTGGAGCACTTTGTCCCGCAGTCGGCCAGGGACGAGTTGGAGGAGCGGTTCTTACAGCTGAGGCAGGGCACCAGGACGGTGGTGGAGTACCATCGAGAGTTCGACCATTTGGCTCGATATGCAGGTTCTTACCAGCTGGACGAAGCAGGATACGTCAAGAGATTCTATAAGGGCCTGAAGGAGAAGTTGAGGGAGGCCTTGTTGTTTGTATCTGACGGGCCTATCTCCCGGATTTTGGAGATGACAAAGAGAATTGAGGCTGATTGGCACACCACTCGGGGCCGGAAGCGGCAAGCGGAGGATCAGGGCCGGAGGGCCAGAAATGATCAACGGCGAGGCGCTATACCAGATGGGAGAAGGATGGAGGACCAGCCTCGTCAAGAGGTAAGGCAGGAGATGAGAGAGCAGATGATATTGGCCCCTCAACCTATTCGGATACAGGAGATGCCGAGACCCGGGGGTATGGCGTATCCCCCACCGGAGTGCTTCCATTGCCATCAGGTGGGACACCTCCGGAGAAATTGCCCCATGAGGGGGGCACCACCTCCAGCACCACAGGGTGGCCCACCTGCCCAGCTTTTTGGAGGCCGAGGACGCGGCCGAGGACGTGGTTACCAGGGAGTAGAGCGAAGACGGGAAAGGGAGCAGACATATGCCCTGGATCTGGCACAACCTCGAATTCCAGAGCGGGTCATCACAGGTAAGTCAAGATGTTTAAATTGTTTAAATTAAATTTCCGTTCTCATTTGCCCAACAAGTAGAACTGCCCTAGGTAGAATAAATAAGAAAGAAAACGTGTTATAAATACTAAAACCTTTAATCATCTCAGGTATAGTATTCATCAGCGGCAAGCCCGCCTATACTCTGTTCGACACGGGTGCATCGCACTCGTTTGTGTCGGAGGCCTTTCTGGAAGGGCTGGAAGGAGTGGAACGGTTCACAGGCCAGATGAGGAGGGTGCGTCTACCCGACGGATCAGAGATACTCAGCTCAGCCCACTGCAGCATGGACGCGGAGATTGGAGAAAAGTCGTTCGAAGTTCCGACAACGGTCCTGAGGATGCCAGTCTTCGAGGTGATCCTGGGCATGACTTGGCTACAGTGGAATCATGCCCAAATTGATTGTCAAGCGAAGAGGATCACCGTGAGGCACGGGGACTCTACCATCATCATCGAAGGTATAAGACCTGCCTCACGTATACCCTTATCTTCAGTACAGGCCATTAAGGCCTATTTACAGGGGGAGGAGGTCTACGAAGTGCTGTTTTGTTGGGTACATTGGAATAAATGTACCTGATTTGAATAAGCCTCACCCTACTCAATGATATACATCAAAATGTATTTGATGTGTTTTGAGTTTAGTTGTGCAGGTTAAGTATTTGCAGGGAAAGCTGAAAAGTTTCTAAGTCCATGTGTCGACACCCAAAAGGAAAGTGTCGACACTTAAGAAGACTTGTGTCGACACCCAAAGAAGTAGTGTCGACACTTGGAGTAATTGTGTCGACACCAGGGATGCAGAGTCGACACCAGAAGGAAAGTGTCGACACATACAGGCTGTGTCGACACTCAATGAAGAAATGTCCAGTGAAGCAGTGTCGACACTTAGAAGCAGTGTCGACACCCAGAGGAACTTTGTCGACATCAGAAACTGTCGACACTTGGAGGTTGTGTCGACACTCAGCAAAGTTCAACAGAGTCTATGTATAAGTGTCGACATAATGAAGACTGTGTCGACACACAGCAGAAGACTCAACACATGAAGAAAGTGTCGACACTAGGAGGCTGTGTCGACACTCAGCAAAGTTCAACAAATTCTAAGTACAAGTGTCGACACAAAGGAGATGTGTCGACACTCAGCAAAAGTCTCAACAAAAGAAGAATGTGTCGACACAAGGAGCTGTGTCGACACTCAACAAGTATCAACACAGAAGGCATGTGTCGACACCAAGAAGATGTGTCGACACTGAACAAGTTCAACACAAGAAGATGTGTCGACACAATGGAGTAGTGACGACACTTGGCAGAATCCAACTAAGTACTGAAGAACAAGAAGTTGTGTCGACACACAATATCAGTGTCGACACATATTGAAGAGTTGTGTCGAGAAGTAAATTCTACAATACAAGGAGTTGTGTCGACACCTTGAAGGCTAGTGTCGACACTTAGTCTACTTGTGTCGACACTTAGTCTATAAGTGTCGACACTTAAAGACAGATTATCTCGACACTTTCAGACAGTTATAGATATTTCAAGAAGTGACTGAATAACATGACAGCTGCCATTCCAGCCGGTCTACTGCACCTATCAAAGATGTCAGAAAGTCGTTAGAAACCGGATCAGTCGGTCACCATGAAGAAGGCCTATATATAGGCTTATTCTGTCAACAGAAGGAGATGATCAACAACAATCAAAGAAGAAGATCTAGCAATTCATTGAAGAATCAATTCAAGTGAAGATCTAAGAAGTTGGAGAGAGAGAGCTCCTTCCAAGAAAGACAGCTGTTGGAACCAGGCTGTGAAGAAAGTTTTAGACTTAGTTCTGATTCTTAAGTTAGCAGTGATTGAAGATCAGCTGCAGAGAGTATCAACCCTATTGTGTTCTACATTCAAGAATCTTTGAAGAAAGCCAAGTGAGGTTGATCTCAGCAGAGTTCTTCCAAGAACTCATCAAGAAACCAGACAACTCTTCTCTCTTATACTTAGTTGTAGGTATATACATTGTATTCTTAATTTCTTGTAGGATCCTAAGGGATCTGAGTTGTAAGCTTGAAATTATAAAGGCTGAGTGGTAGGGCCTGTGTGCCTGAGTGTAGGAGATCTATTTCTCTGAGTGTAGGCCTGTTGTAGGCTGAGTGTAGGTCTTATGGCTGAGTGTAGGTCTTTAGAGAAGACTGAGTGGTAGGGCCTTGGGCCTGAGTTGTAGGAACCTGGTTGAGGTTCTGAGTGTAAGATCTGAGGATCTGAGATATAGTGGAGGAGTTTGGCCAAATATAGTACACTACTAGATAGGCGAAGGGGGAAAGTGGATGTACCCAAACCTTGGGGAACCACTATAAAACTGTATGTACTCTGTGAATGTGATTGTTGCTGTGTATGCTGTTTATAGTTCTGTGAAATCTGTGATATAATCTGGCTAAAAGTTTAAAAAGATTAAGTCACCTATTCACCCCCCCCCCCCCGCTAGGTGATTAGGTACAATTTCTTTCAAGTATTATCAGAGCGAGGTTACTCAAAAAGGGAGATAACTGTCTGAGTAGATCCTGTTGGCAGATTCAGTTTAATCAAGTGCAGAATCAAGAAAATCAAGAAACATGGGTTCAATAGAGAATCATAAGGAACTTGGATCCATGAAGTTGCCAATTTGCAGAAAAGACATCTTTGGCATCTGGAAAGAAAGGGTTAGACTGTTTATGGAAGCCTCTGACCCTAGAATCTATATCACAGTTAAAGAAGGGTCATATGTGCCTATGAAAGTATCAGGCCTGGATGCAAATCAGAGAACACCTAAGAACTTTTCTGAAATGACAAAAGATGAGATTATTCTAGCTACAATGGACAAAAGGGCTCATAATATCATTGTAAGTGCAATAGATGATGCTACATTTCAGAACTTGATACACTGTAAAACATCAAAGGAGATGTGGGATACTCTGATAGTGTACATGGAGGGTTCAGAAGAAGTTAGACAGGACAGAAAGTCTTTGTTAAACCAAGAGTATGAAAGTTTCAGGCAAGGCAGGTCTGATAGTATAACAGAATGCTACAAGAAATTCTATAGGATTGTCAATGAGTTGATATCCTATGAAAGAGAATTCAGCAATTATGAGCAGAATGATAAGTTCTTGAGGTCCCTAACAAAGGACTGGGACACCAAGATTTGTGCCATAAGGGAAATGGCCAAGTTAGCAGATATTCCTCCTCCAACATTGTTTGGAAAGCTGTTATCCTATGAAATGCAGCTAATGGTAAGGAAAGAAGAGGAGAAGACTACTACAGTTGAGCATAAAGAAAGAGCTGTGGCATTCAAGACAGAAGCCACCAGGAAATACAAAAGTAAGTCTCAATCTCCACCTCCAAAGGTTGCTGGATCTGAGACAGGTGAGACAGAATGCAGGAATTCTGAAAGCAGTGAGAGTGATGAGGATTTTGTAGCTTTCACAAGACACTTTCAGAAGTTTCGAAAGAAGAAACAGTGGAGGACAAAGCCATCCACTTCACAGGGAAAAGATGACTATTATCAGAACAAGAAGTCATCAAAGAAAGACAGGAGAAAGCCCAAGTCAAGCAAAGCAACTTTATCAAAAATTATATGCTATTACTGTAACAAACAAGGACATGTTGTTGCAGACTGTCTAGAGAAAAGGAAAGAGTCAAATGATAAGAAGAAGACTCAATTCAAGGGCAAAAAGGAAAGGTCCTTTGTTGCCAAAAAGGATAAAAGCCTGTCAGACATATCATCTTCAGAAACTGATTCAGAAGCAGAAGCTTATATTGGACTGTTTGCTGAAGAAGAAGAAGAGGAGTTCATCAAGTTAATGAACTCAATATATGAGCAAGAGGACAATCAGTGCCAGGGACAGATGGCCTTATTAGAAGGAGACAAAATCCATGAGCAGCCTGGACCTAGTCAGGTGAGTCCAAGTGGCCATGCCCCAATATGGTACTTGGACAGTGGATGTTCCAGGCACATGACTGGAACTAGGGGATTGCTAAAGGACTACACACAAATCAAGGATGGTCCTAAAGTCACCTTTGGTGGTTCTGAAAAAGGAATCATCAAAGGTTTTGGTAACATTTCTAGCAAGCTTATAATAATTACTCAAGTGGCTTATGTTAAAGGTTTGAAAAATAACCTTATTAGTATAAGTCAACTGAGTGATTTAGGATATGACATCTCATTTGTCAAAGATGGTTGTCATATCAGGAGATCAAATGATCAAGAGATCATTCTGACAGGATATAGAAAGAGAAATGTCTATTGCCTAGACATTATGTGTGAGAACAATGTTTCTCCAGTGTGTCTTGTAGCTGATGAGAAAGTCTCTCATTGTGTCAAATGGCATAAGAGGCTAGACCATCTTAACTACAAGATAATTGGCCAACTCTATAGCAAAGTGTTAGTGAGGAATGGTACTCAGGTTAAGTGTATTAAAGATGGGATATGTTCAACTTGTCAAAAGGGCAAGTAGACTAGATCCACCTTTAATAGCATTGAGAACAAAGATGATGTGAGGTGCTTATACCTCTTGCATATGAATCTCTTTGGTCCTATGCCACTTCACAGCCTAGGTAAGAAGGTCTACACATTTGTGGTTGTAGATGACTACTCAAAGTTTTCCTGGGTGTTCTTCCTTAGACAGAAATCTGAACCACCTAGTATCTTCTATAGTTTTGTCAAACAAATTCAGAATGAGTTAGACAGTACAGTGGTCAAAGTAAGAAGTGATCATGGTACTGAATTCCAGTCTGATAGTATGACAAAGCTATGTGAAGAGTTTGGGATATTTCAGGAATTTTCTTCACAAAGAACACCTCTGCAAAATGGCATTACTGAGAGGAAAAATAGAACCTTGATTGAGGCTGGTAGAACTCTATTAAGTGACACATCTCTACCAGAATATTTCTGGGCTGAGGTAGTTAATACTGCATGCCATATAATTAATAGGACTACCATCACCAAGAGCCACAAGAAGACCCCCTATGAGATTGTGAAAGGCAGAAAACCAAGCCTATCCTATTTCAGGATCTTTGGTTGTAAATGCTATATACTTAACAATGGTAAGTTTTACTTAACCAAGTTTACTGCCAAATCCCAAGAGGGGATCTTTGTTGGGTACAGCAACAACAATAAGGCTTATAGGGTCTACAACTTGAGCACTCAAGTTGTAGAAGAGTCAGTACATGTAGTATTTGATGAAGCTAGACTTATTAACAATGAATTGTCTAGAAGTATTTGCAGCTCCACAGGTGTGACTAATAAGATGGACAAGCTCACTATTGAAGAAGGATCTACTGCAAGTCAGCATGTAGATGATAGCGGCTGTTGTCCAGGGGGAGTACTAGATGCACCTGATGTAGAAGAAGACCAAGGAGTGCAGCAAGTTGAAGAAGCTGAAGGAGTTCAACCTGAAGACAGGCTGCCTCCAGCTATTAGACATCTAAGAGATCATCCAGCAAATCAAATTATTCGTGATCTAAGTCAAGGGGTACAAACAAGGAGCAGAAATCTAAGTTCAGTACTCTAATCCAGTTTTCTATCCCAAGTTGAGCCAAAGAAATTTGAAGAAGCCATCCTAGATCCTCATTGGATTGAGGCAATTCAAGAGGAGCTGAATCAGTTCAAGAGATGCAAAGTCTGGGAGCTTGTTCCTAAACCAAAAGACCACAACATAATTTGAACTAAATGGATCTTTAGGAACAAGATGGATGAACATGGAGTGATTATCAAGAACAAAGCAAGACCGTTGCTAAGGGATATATGCAGGAAGAAGGTATTGACTTTGATCAAACCTTTGCTCCAATAGCCAGACTGGAGGCCATAAGGATGTTCCTGGCCTATGTAACCTATCAAGGGTTTAAAGTATACCAAATGGATGTTAAGTCAGCTTTTTTGAATGGTAATCTGAAAGAAGAGGTCTATGTGGAACAGCCATCAGGTTTTGTTGATTCAACTCAACCTAATTATGTCTATAGACTTAGGAAGGCTTTGTATGGGTTAAAACAAGCCCCTAGGGCTTGGTATGAAACCCTGTCTAGTTTCCTCATTGAGAATAAATTCACAAGGGGGAAAATAGACAAGACTCTATTCCTTAGGGAATCCAGAGGCAAGATCATTCTAGTCCAAATATATGTAGATGACATCATATTTGGGTCTACTGAAAATAGTCTTTGCAGAAAGTTTGCAAAACTAATGCAAGGACAATTTGAGATGAGCAGTATGGGGGAACTTAAGTTCTTCTTGGGTCTCCAATTTAGACAGACTGAGAATGGTTTATCCATATGCTAGTCTAAGTTCACCCTAGAATTAATAAGGAAGTATGGTATGGAATCTTCCAGTACCATGAAAACTCCTATGGGGTCAAGTATGTCTCTTAGCAAAGATGATGCAGGGAAACCTGTAGATGAGACTTTATATAGAGTGATAGTTGGATCCCTATTGTATTTGACTGAAAGTAGACCAGATATCATGTATGCTACATATGTCTGTGCTAGGTACCAAACATGCCCTAAAGAATCTCATTTGATAGCAGTCAAAAGAATACTGAGATATCTTAAGGGCACTCCTTATCTAGGCCTTCGGTACCCTAGGAATGGAGACTTTGAACTGACAGGTTATTTAGATGCAGATTTTGCTGGCTGCAAAGAAGATAGGAAAGGTACAACTGGTACCTGTCAATTCCTAGGTGGAAGGCTGATATCATGGAGTAGCAAGAATCAAACAAGTGTGGCTATCTCCACAGCAGAATCAGAGTATGTGGATGAAGGAAGTTGCTATGCTCAACTTCTATGGATACAACATCAGCTTGAAGATTATGGTATTCAAGTAAGTAGAACACCACTATTTTGTGATTCCACTAGTGCTATATCTATTGCAAACAATCATATTTCCCATGGTAGTACTAAGCACATAGAAATAAAATACCATTTTCTAAGGGAACATGTGGAAAAAGAAGATATTTCACTAGAGTATGTTAATATAGATAATCAACTAGCTGACATGTATACTAAGCCTTTAGATGAAACCAAATTCAATAGGTTTAAAATTGAATTAAGTATGATAAACTTATAATAAGTTTACAAAATGGCTAAGTAAAATAGTGTCGACACACAAAGTTGTCTGTGTCGAGACAGAGAATTGGTGTCGTCACTTCAGAGAAAAGGTGTCGACACATCTAGGAAGTTGGTGTCGACACTTCAGAGAATTAGTGTCGACACATACAGGGTAGGTGTCGACACATCCAAGGTGGTGTCGACACTTAAGATTTACACAGAATTAGACAAGTAAAGTCTCGACTAAGTGTCGAGCTAAGCGGTGTCGACACATAAACAAGTGTCGACACATATATTCTGTCGACTATACTTGTGTCGACACATGGTTGTCGAGACATTATAAGTCTGTGCCGACACGTATCAACAGTGTCGACACAATTTGAGTATTTTGACGCGCCCTTTCATCTTCGATTCTAGAAAGGTATAAATAGGATTTCGCCATTGTCTGTCGACACGCTCACCAAAGTTTCGAGACCAAACTTGTGTGTCGACACCTCTCTTCTCTAGATTCAAATTTCTTCAAACCCTAATGGCGCCCAAGCTAGAAGAGAATGTGAATGAAGGATACGAACTGGTGCGGCACGTGTTTGATGAGGCGGAACCCGAGATCAAAGGTGTGGTAACCCTAGTTGCAGAATCTGGATTAGAATTCCTTGTTTAAGAACCCATCAAGATCTGGAAGAAGGATGTCCTGGAATTTCTGAATGGCGCAACCCTAGATGAATCAGGACTAAAGATTAAGTCAAGGGTTCATGGAGAAAAGGTAAAGGTTTCTCCCAAAAGTCTGAGAAAGGTACTTCAACTACCTAAGACTAAGGAAGAAGAAGATGTTTCTGTTTCTAAAATTAGAGAAGCACTAACATGTGTGTATTGGACTCCAACCTGAAAATAGGTTCTATTTTCAACAGGAAGGGAATGAACAACCAAGGCAAATACTTATCTAAGATTGTGGGCAAGGTTATCCTATGCAAGACTGGAGGACATGACAAGATTTCAGCTCATATGTTCAATCTAATGACAAGGATCATATTCAAACTGTGTACTGATTGGTCTACAATCTTGTTTGATAAGATTAAAGAGAGTATGAAGAAACCCAATTTGGGTAGGATTCTAAGTCTTTACTTGGCTGGTAGTATACCAGAAGTAATGAGCCAAGCTGCAGGTTCTAAGATCAATCACATGTGGAAGATGGACATGAGAATCTTCTCTAGATGGGATAGAGTCTTGACCAAGGAAATGCCAAATCCTGAGAAGGTAACACCCCAGAAAAGGAAGAAGAAATCAGCCCCTGTGGCTCAAGAATCATCAAGCAGTTCTAAGGAACAAGTAGTGTTCACTCCTGATGAAGAAGACACTGGAAATGCTGGAAAGTCTCCAGCTAGACAAGATGATGCAGAGAGGCAGGGGAAGCTATCACAGGCTAGCCCACTTCACCAGTATTCCATCCAGGGGGAGCCTCTGCTGGTGGATGAGTCAACTCCACTAGAGAGTGAACAAGCTACCCACACAATACTTGAGGTAATAACTGCAATTAATGAATTAGATTTCCCTATTGAGGATGATGTTTTGTCTGATTCATTACCTAATATTAATCAGCAAACACAGACACATAGCCAACCCCAAGATGTTGTCATGGAGGACACATCTGTTGCTATTCAAGTGGAATCTAATCAAGTGGTTGATGAGATAAGAGAATCTCCACCCCATCCTCAACAAGAGTTTACTTTGGAAGAACTGTTCCCAAACCTTCTTCAAACTGACATTGAAGTGGAAAAAGCTGCTGCTGAGGGGGAGAAAGTAAGTATTGAGGGGGAGCAAGTGGAGTTTATAGATGACAATGCAGGCACAGAGACTGAGGTGCCAAAAGATGCTGAGCAGGTTCAAATGACTGAGAAGGAGTTACCTACAAGTACTAAGGACAGAGTGACTATTGATAGCACATCTGCTTCTGAAGATGAGGAGGCTGCAAGAGCCAAGAAGAGAAAAATTCAAGTTTTCAAGAGCAGAAGCCAGACTTATAAGAAAGCTTTAAAAATAATAGCACCACAGCCAGCACCATCTATAGATTTTAGTTCTCTGATAGTTGCATTACAGATAAAGCTTGATGAGCAAAGGCAAGCACTGGAAAAATATGTGGATGAAGGACAAAAATCTCTGCAATTTGATCTTGCACAGAATATTAAGTCCATCAGATTGAGATGAATCTGAATAAGAAAGAGATGACTGACTGCTTTCATAAGGGAGGAAATGCAGTGGTCTACTTAGCTACACATCAAGAGAAGATTAAAGCTCAAGTGGATGATATTGCAGTGAAGCAAGGCTATGTTCTGGAGAACCATCTAAGGATGAATGATAATTTAACTGCTTCACACAATGCAATAGTCACAGAAATGAAGAATGTAGCTACTGGTCAGACTATAGCTAATGCTACAGCTAAGGCAGAATTTGATAAAGCCTTACAAGAGGGAATAACTGCTGTTAAAACTGCTATACAAGACTCTCAAAAGGCTATAACTGACAAGCTTCAAAGGTTGAAACCTTTCTTTAAGGATGGAGTAAACTATTTGGATGCACAAATAAGATTTCAGAAAGATGATCTGAGGGATCATATTGTTAGAGAAGTCATAAAGGGGGAGAGGGTGTTAGTCAAAGTTAGCTCTGATCATGTCAAATGGATTTTAAATTCCATCAGAGCCACCCTTGGATATCATCCATTATGTGATGATGATAATGTTACAGAGTCTGGGATTAACCCTGCATATCTTGGAGGGGAGCAAGATGAAGTGGCTCAAGTAATATACCCTCCACCAGACTTTGATATGATACATGCAGATATACAGTCAATGTATATCCCACCTGAGGGAAAGCAAAATGTCATCATAGAAAAAGTGGTTCAGCCAGTGCCAGAGGCTATACTGAAAGAACAAGAGGCTTTGCAGAAAGAACAAGAAGCACAATTGTCTAAGAAGAGATTCAGGGAGCAAGCTGAATTGAGGCCTGACTTTGAACAGTGGAGCCCCACTTCAAGGAATATTATCTTAACTGCATGGAAGGCTGCCAAGGATAATATTCAAGATAGAAACAAGTGGTATTCTGAACTGGAGTGGAGGAAGCATGAGTCCAGGCAAGAAGCCATTGTGCAATACAAAAGAAAGGCTAAGATGGAAAAGCTACCTCCTACTGCCCAGGAGCCTAGCAAGTACTTTCCAAAGCCATATAATTACTTTGAAAGACAAAAGATCAAAGCTGAAGAGCAGAAAAAGAATGATCTGAAAGGAAAGAAGCCTACTGCTGCTGAAGATACTAAAGCTCCTGTCCAAGCAAAGATACAGTCTAGAAAGGGCATAGTGATCAAGGAGCCTGAGCAGCAATAGGATAGAATTTTTCTTAAGTTTACTAGTTGTAATCATTTGATTTTAAACATTCTGTAAACTTTTGAACAATGAATATGATAAAGTTGTTAGAACAATGTGATATATGTTCAACTATTACATTAATTGTTCTGAGATATCTGTGTATACATGTTTTTATTAATACATGTTTATGTACTTACCCTGTTATATAATCCTGCTTTACATCATACTGTAATTTTGTTATGTATGGTGTATATCATTGACTAAGGGTTATGACTTCTCCAAATAGGGGGAGATTGTTGGGTACATTGGAATAAATGTATCTGATTTGAAGAAGCCTCACCCTACTCAATGATATACATAAAAATGTATTTGATGTGTTTTGAGTTTAGTCGTGCAGGTTAAGTAATTGCAGGGAAAGCTGAAAAGTTTCTAAGTCCATGTGTCGACACCCAGAAGGAAAGTGTCGACACTTAAGAAGACTTGTGTCGACACCCAGAGAAGCAGTGTCGACACTTGGAGTAATTGTGTCGACACCAGGGATGCAGTGTCGAAACCAGAAGGAAAGTGTCGACACATACATGCTGTGTCGACACTCAATGAAGAAATGTCCAGTGAACCAGTGTCGACACTTAGAAGCAGTGTCGACACCCAGAGGAACTTTGTCGACATCAGAAAGTGTCGACACTTGGAGGCTGTGTCGACACTCAGCAAAGTTCAACAGAGTCTAAGTATAAGTGTCGACATAATGAAGAATGTGTCGACACACAGCAGAAGACTCAACACATGAAGAAAGTGTCGACACTAGGATGCTGTGTCCACACTCAGCAAAGTTAAACAAATTCTAAGTACAAGTGTCGACACAAAGGAAATGTGTCGACACTCAGCAAAAGTCTCAACAAAAGAAGAATGTGTCGACACAAGGAGCTGTGTCGACACTCAGCAAGTATCAACACAGAAGGCATGTGTCGACACCAAGAAGATGTGTCGACACTAAACAAGTTCAACACAAGAAGATGTGTCGACACAAAGGAGTAGTGTCGACACTTGGCAGAATTCAACTAAGTACTGAAGAATAAGGAGTTGTGTCGACACACAATATCAGTGTCGACACATATTGAAGAAGCTGTGTCGGGAAGTAAATTCTACAACACAAGAAGTTGTGTCGACACATTGAAGGCTAGTGTCGACACTTAGTCTACTTGTGTCGACACTTAGTCTATAAGTGTCGACACTTAAAGACAGACTGTCTCGACACTTTCAGACAGTTACAGATATTTCAAGAAGTGACTGAATGACATGACAGCTGCCATTCCAGCCGGTCTACTGCACCTGTCAAAGATGTCAGAAAGTCGTTAGAAACCAGATCAGTCGGTCACCATGAAGAAGACCTATATATAGGCTTATTCTGTCAACAGAAGGAGATGATCAACAACAATCAAAGAAGAAGATCTAGCAATTCATTGAAGAATCAATTCAAGTGAAGATCTAAGAAGTTGGAGAGATAGAGCTCCTTCCAAGAAAGACAGTTGTTGGAACCAGGCTGTGAAGAAAGTTTCAGACTTAGTTCTGATTCTTAAGTTAGCAGTGATTGAAGATCAGCTGCAGAGAGTATCAACCCTATTGTGTTCTACATTCAAGAAGCTTTGAAGAAAGCCAAGTGAGGTTGATCTCAGCAGAGTTCTTCCAAGAACTCATCAAGAAACCAGACAACTCTTCTCTCTTATACTTAGTTGTAGGTATATACATTGTATTCTTAATTTCTTGTAGGATCCTAAGGGATCTGAGTTGTAAGCCTGAAATTATAAAGGCTGAGTGGTAGGGCCTGTGTGCCTGAGTGTAGCAGATCTATTTCTCTGAGTGTAGGCTTGTTGTAGGCTGAGTGTAGGCCTTGTGGCTGAGTGTAGGTCTTTGGAGAAGACTGAATGGTAGGGCCTTGGGCCTGAGTTGTAGGAACCTGGTTGAGGTTCTGAGTGTAAGATCTGAGGATCTGAGGTATAGTGGAGGAGTTTGGCCGAATCTAGTACACTACTAGATAGGCAAAGGGGGAAAGTGGATGTACCCAAACCTTGGGGAACCACTATAAAACTGTGTGTACTCTGTGAATGTGATTGATGCTGTGTATGCTGTTTATAATACTGTGAAATCTGTGATATAATCTGCCTAAAAGTTTAAAAAGATTAAGTCACCTATTCACCCCCCCCCCCTCTAGGTGATTAGGTACAATTTCTTTCATGTTTGAGATGGCGGAGGCCACAAATTCTATATCAAATATCCCGGTGGTGCGGGAGTTTTAGGACGTATTTCCAGAAAAATTACCTGGACTACCCCCGCGCAGGGAGCAGGACTTTTAGATACAGCTTGTGCCGGGGGCCAAGCCAGCGTCCAAGGCACCTTACCGGATGGCCCTAAGGTAGTTGACAGAGTTCCAGAGCCAGCTTCAGGAGTTAGTGGAAGCCGGATTTGTCCGGCCAAGCTCTTCACCATGGGGAGCCCCGATATTGTTCGTCAAAAAGAAAGACGGGACTCTCAGATTGTGCATCGACTACCGAACACTATATCGGCTGACGGTTCGGAACACCTATCCACTGCCAAGGATAGACGAGCTGTTAGATCAGCTGCAGGGAGCGCAGTTCTTTTCGAAATTAGATTTGAGGTCGGGATACTACCAGCTTCGGATTCGAGAGGAGGACATTCAGAAGACTGCTTTTAGTAGCAGATATGGATTATTTGAGTTTACGGTGATGCCCTTCGGGCTCACTAATGCACCCTCGGCGTTCATGACTCTAATGAACCAGGTTTTCAAGGAGTACCTATACGTGTTTGTCATTGTGTTTATCGATGACATCCTCATCTACTCGAGGACGGAGGAGGAGCACACTCGCCATCTGGCACTTACCCTACAGAGACTGCGGGAGAATCATTTATATGCGAAGTTTAGTAAATGTCAGTTCTGGCTGAAGGAGGTGGGCTTCTTAGGCCATATTATCAGTGGAGCCGGGTTGGCAGGAGATACGACAAAGATTCAGGCTATTCGGGATTGGCCGCAGCTAAAGACAGCCACCGACGTACGAAGTTTTCTAGGACTTGCCGGTTACTACCGGAAGTTCGTGGAGGGATTCTCTCAAATCGGCCTCCTGCTCACATGCTTGACGAAGAAGAAGGTACCTTTCGTGTGGACCCCGCAGTGCCAGACAACTTTCCAGGAGCTGAAGGATCGGCTAACCTCGGCTCTCATTCTTACTCTCCCCTCGGGGAGGGAAGGATTTCAGGTCTACACTGATGCTTCCTACCAGGGTATGGGAGCTGTACTGATGCAGAAGGGCCATGTGATTGCATTTGCATCTCGCCAGTTGAAGAAGCACGAACAGAACTATCCGGTGCACGACCTTGAGATGGGGGCGGTCGTTTTTGCTTTGAAGGTCTGGCGCCATTATATTTATGGAGTCCACTGCGACATCTACTCAGACCACAAGAACCTGAAATATGTGAACATGCAGAAGGAACTGAACATCAGGCAGAGGCGCTGGGTGGAGTTCTTAGCAGATTATCATTATGAAATGCACTAACATCCAGGGAAGGCAAACGTGGTGGCGGACGCATTGAGTCGGAGAGCTGCCACTTCTGAGGTCGGGCCCCAGGTTATGTCTATGGAGCTGGTGAGGAGATTGGAGGATATGCACATCACACTGGTGTCATCCGAGGACCACGTGTTAAAATTCAACAAAACCGCAGAGGCCTCCTCAGATACCCTGTTGAAACTCAACAAACCGGAGGAGAACACCGCACTTATATTGTTGAAAGTTTTCCCGGATCGTGGAGTTAGCAGGGATTATCTCAACAAAGCAGTAACAACTAGCAACACATGCAGCACAAGCTTCTTTATTGATCAAGAGCAAACTTCTTTACAAGGTGAGACATGCATGGCGAGATATGCTTCACCAAAACCCAAACCAGGAGAGCAGAGACAGTTACAAAGACAATAAACAAAAACAAGCCACGCGGACTCAACCACCAAGCCGCCGGTCTACTGCTGTGGAGTCCGCTCAGTCCGCCAGGTCGCCAGACCGCAACCCAAGCCGCGCGGACTACCCCTTATTCCAATGCTTAGCTCTTCACCGCCGATCTGCAGGCCGCCTGACCGCGAGGTCGCCTAGCCGCCAGACCGCACAAGCTGCGTCACCGAATGGAACAGTCCGCCTGAAGCAGGCGACTTCCGGAACCCCGAACCAAGTTGCCAAAGTGGAGACCGCCTGGTCGCTATCCGCGACCTGCTGTTTACCGCCTGTTGCTTAACCGCAGAGTCCGCACTGTCCCTGACCGCAAATAGAGCCAAGTCCTTGCTTTCCAGCACTATACGCACAACCTGCACAGCACAACTGTGTCAACTCTCAAACCGCGCGGACACCAAAGTCCAGACCGCAGCAACTTACGCGAGCTCAATTACTGTTCAATTACTTCGGTTCAGGTTGCATTCAAGGTACATCCTGATGTGACAAGGGTCCAATTTATAGGCACGATGATGAGTATGGTCACCTCCCTAGCCGATAGGATCACCGCCACATCCCGCAGCAAGAACAAGTGTGTTCGCCAGTCCGCGGACACACATTCCAGTTCGCCGCTCCTGTGCAGATAGCCAGTCCGCCCCAGCTTCTCCAAGACCGGACTCCAATATCCAGCCCGCCTTGCCGCTAGAGGCCAAGCCAGGACCACCACAGCCGGACTCCACAACAGCTATGTCCGCCAATCCGCGGACAAGGCATCAGCCCGCATAACCCGAGCCCGCAGCCTCGCCATCAAGCCACCTGCCGGACTCAGCGGACACCCGGCTTCTGTCTGCACCTCCTGAGTCCATTGCCTCTATCTCCAATGCACCGTCGGACTCAGCGGACACGCCGATTCAGTCTGCTTACACAGCAAACTCCAATCCGCATTCCTGAATTCATAACCTCATCACAAGGCTAAATCGAACTCAGCGGACTCCAGCTCCAGTTCACACGCTCTTGCACAAGCAATCCTCCAGTCCGCATCCCCCAAGCTAGCAATCAAGGCAACAACACTTCTTTTAGGCTTGGCGGACTGAGAAAGCAGCCTGCACTCCACTGTGCGATCTCCCCGGACTGAGCCAACCTGGACTTGGTACAGATCCCACCAAGTCTAGTCCACTGGCCACAAGGGCCAGTCCACACTTACTGGCGGACACTAGATCTAGCCCGCCATACCGGGCGACCTCCAGCTTCTGTCCGCACTGACTGGCGGTCTCCGCGGCTTCCACTTGCGGCTGCACTAGAGCAAGACCTAGGCAATTGCCAAACCGGTCTGCCGAGCTCCAGTTCATCAGTCTGCTCTATGCCGGACTCTGCGGATAGGATTTCTATCCTCCTGGTTACTTCCTGGGATCCAACTGTCTGCTGAGTATTCACCGGCCAGACAGACCGCTGCTGCTGTCCGCGTAGTCCGTGCGAACAGACCGCCCAGGCCGCCACAGAGCAAACCGCCTGCAACATCCCTGCCGACTTAGCAGTCCACAAACCCTGTCCGCGTAGTCCGCGCGGATAGGTTTCCCAAGCCTTCCATTCACCCACTTTCACTTCACAATTTTCAACACTCCCCCTTGAAGTGATAAGTGGTGAATAACTCCAGCAGCTCCCGTAACCTTGCACCTAGTCCTTCCAATAGCATCTACGAAGAGATGTCCAAGACATAGTCCTCGCCCCGCATATCATGGACCATGAGGGAGCCCTCCAGCATCTCCCAAAAGGAGTCATGCTTCCATCTGCCTTCTTCAACTTCAACCTCCACTCATGCATCACAGGAGTATCACCAACTTCCTTGGGCACAAAAACCCAAGCCTTGTTACCTCTGAGAGAAGTCACCTCTTCAGCCTTGGTGTCAACCACCTCCTTGATTCTAGTGGGATCATCACAGCCAGAAGTATCTTGCTCGACCTGAGGGCTAACAGGGAAACAAGGAACCAAGTCCGCCGTGTTCCCTTCACTATATCGAGCTGGTGGCTTACTGATCCTCTTCGATCTCCGAAGAACCTGATCATGGCTAACCACCTCCGCTGCTTTTGAACCAGCTCCATTCCCGGGCAAACCCGGAAAAATGCTCCCCGTGCTTCCTGAACAAGACGCCTCCTTACTGGAACCAAGAGCACCTGTAGCAACGCTCCCCCTGCTACAAGACCCAGAAAACTCCCCTCTTGAACAAGAACTGCCTAGAACATCGCTCCCCCTGCTACCTGAACCGGAAGCCTCCACCTTTGAGCCAGAAGATCCTGGAGCTTTGCTCCCTCTTCTTCCCGACTCTGATGCCTTTGCCCCGGAGCTAGAACAACCTGGAGTACCTGGTGACTCAGGCAACTCCACTTCCTTAGCAGCAGCCTCCTTCAGCCCACGTTCTAACCTGCTTATCTTTAGCTCCACATGAGAGCTACCCCAATACGTCGTCAACTCATCGAAGACAATGTCACTCGACACTATGAGTTTCTTCGTCGCAGGATCCATACACCTCCATCTTCTCCTCTGCTCATCATACCCAATGAAGAATAGCTTTGTCTTGAGAACACCCGGAGACTGTATGTAGCAGGTAGATCCAAAGACCCGAAGATGTTTCACGCTAGGCTTTACTCCGAACATCAGCTCATAAGAAGTCTTCACTATGATCGGACTAAGAGGCATCCGGTTGATGACATGAGCAGCACAGGCCATCCCTTCCGCCCAAAGACCCTTTGGAATGCCATTACTCTGAAGCCAACATTTGCAGGTCTCCGTTAACAAACGGATCATCCGAGCTGCAATACTACCTTGTTGTGAAGTATGTCCACAAGAAAGCTCCTTCCGGATCCCTTGCTTCCTGCAAAAGTGTGAGAACTCGGTTGAGCCAAACTCACAACCGACACTTGTCCTCAACACCTTGATCCTCCGGCCAAGCTGGCCTTCCACAAGCTTCTTGAACTCCACAAACAAGTGCATCATGTTGGACCTCTTCTTCATGAAGTATACCAATGTATACCTTGAATAGTCATCAACCAATACCAGCATGAACCTGCTGCCTCCAAGACTGGCTGTGACGGTCGGTCCCACCAGAGCACAATGGACAACCGCCAATGGTGCTTTATATCTGGATTGTGCTTTCTCAACCATGAAGTGATAGGCTCCACTTTCCTGACATCCCGCACACCCCCGACCATTGCCATAGGATGACAATCTAGGCAAGCCTCTTACGAGTCTTCTTTCCGCCAATGCTTCCAGCTTGTCCATCCCTACATGCCGCAGTCTTTCATGCCAGATAGCTGCACTATCACTGGCATTCATCCGAGCAGCTCCATAACTAGTTGATGTCCCAACTACGTTCTTGTAACACCCCCTATCCGTCACATAGCATATAGCAGTAGGTCCGGTCGGGGCCCGACGCCGTATGCCACAGACAGACCGGGTGGTTACTTATGGAAACCATCCAACCAATCTCAACGTCCTACACAGAGCATTCTAGCGGAAACAGTTTATAAAAGTTGCAATAAAGAAGCCAGCATTAGAGCATGAATGTCCACTAGTACAGAATAGGAATGTTATACAAAATACCCAAAATAAGCCTTAAGGCCTTACAAAATGTTTCACTTCCAATTACATGTTTTACAAACCACGGCACGCAGGCCGGTCACACATGAATAAAGCAGTAAACACTTCCAATTAGGCCTTCAAGGGTCGGCTTCGCATTCGGGCTTTAGCCCGCTATTGACCGCTTGGTCCAACTGCACCTGCAAGCAACATACCACCACACGGTGGCAAAACAAGGCAATGGTCAGCTATGCTGACCAAATTATAACGATCCCGCCCCCAACTCGGGGCGGCGATGCTCCTTCCCTGCATTTCATTAACATAAGCGAGCAATGTATATATATATAGCCATTTCATCACAGACGTTGGCTCGCACGGCCACACACCCCGTGCTCTCAGGGCACATTCTCGGTGAACCGGTCGATGTCACGTCAATTAAAGCCATAGACATTCCGGACTCACCACCGCCACATGGACGGCCAAACCTATGAGCAATTTGTCTTCCTGGCCTGGGTCACGAGAATTTAAGCCATTGACCGCCGAAGACCCTAATCTATGCCAACGGTAAGTGCCACGTGCCCTTAGGTCTCTTCAACCGAACGACATAGAACGGGTACGGTTCCATCTAACCCGTGCTCACATCGCAACGACAATTTAAGCCATTTGCGCGGGTCAAACTTCCACCGAGTCCCATTTCCATCACAAGTCACATAACCCGGTTATGTTCAAGTTGGCTCTCAAGCCACCAAGTTGGCAAGATCTCGTATCCGCCCAGTTTTCCGGGTGCACCTTTGGGTTAGTCCCCAAGGCTCCCTGCTGCAATCTACCGCGTAGAAAACCCTAAAAACAACCAATAGCACGGAGTCTTCTCCGGCATTATGCAATGCAACATCACCGATCCAGACCAACATGTCCGGGTAGGCTTCACACATCATGTCTATGTCCATTCTCGCTTACGGACTCTAAACAACGGGGACTTCATATATCTACCCGAAGGAACGCCTCCAACTCTCCGCAAACTCGCGAGAGCGGGCTTCCTATGCAAAGAAAGAGAGCTACTCATGCTCAAGATGAGGATCGTTACCCTAGAGTTCCTCTTTGGCGCCATTGCAAAGTAATCAGATGAAAAGCACGCAAAAGCTTTTCCTCCGTGGATCCGGAGTTGGCTCGCGATTTGGAGCTTCGAAGCTCCTCCAATGGCGGGATCTAGCTCCTTCTTCCTCCCTTGGCTCTCCTCTCTCTCTCTAAGGTTTTAGAAAGATAACACTTAAGAAAAAGTGAGGGTTTCTAAGTCCAATCCCGGGTATATCCCTTCAGGAACAACCCCCAGCCATTGGATCTCAAAATGAGGAAACGAACGGCTTTGATTCGGGACTGAAATGCCCAATCTGGACCGAACACGGCCTGGCACACGCCCGTGTCCAGGGTCGTGTGCCTCATTCACCGTCAAAATCGAATCACCTGGAACCTCACACGGGTATCGAACACGCCCGTGTTCGAGCTGACACGCCCGTGTTCCACCTGACACGGCCGTGTGGCCGGCCGTGTACCCCATCCTTTTTCCCCAAAATCAACCCGAGCACTGCACGGGTTCTAGGACACGCCCGTGTCCTTGCCCGTGTCACCTCAACACGCCTGGACCCCAGGCCGTGTACACGGTCTCGACACTCGACACTTCGTCGAGCGAAGATCGTCGACCTGATGATACGGCCTTGGACACGCCCGTGTCCTAGGTCGTGTGCCTTGTCTCGACATATTGTCGACACCAAGGTGTCGACTTCCCGGGACGAGTGTTGACACGGGTTGACACGCCCTGCGACACGCCTGTGTCGCAGGCCATGTGCTATGTCTCGACACTTCGTCGAATGCAGAGTGTCGACTTCGCGGCTAAGTGTTGACACGGGTCGACACGCCCTGCGACACGCCCGTGTCGTAGGCCGTGTGCCCAGTCTCGACACAATGTCGAGACCAAAGTGTCGACTTCCCGACTGAGTGTCGACACAGGCTTGACACGCCCTGGGACATGCCCGTGTCCCAGGCCGGGTGCCTGCTGCCAGAACCCAAACTGGCCCAAAACGTCCCCCTTTGCTCCTTTGAGTTTCGGGGCATTACAACTCTCCCCCTCTTAAAAGAATTTCGTCCACGAAATTACATAAAGGATAGACATGTACAAAACCAAAATTTGTACCTGAGCGGAACAACTCCGGATACTCGTCAAGCATAGTCTTCTCTCGCTCCCAAGAGAGCTCCTCACGACCGCAATTGTCCCACCGGACCTTGACCATCCTGATCTCTTTATTGCGTAGCCGCTTGACCTCCGAGTCCTCAATCCGCACGGGCTTGACCTTTGTCGTCAGCCCACTATCCACCGGTACTTGATCAACCGCGATCACTTGTATAGGCTCTTGCACCGCCTTCCGAAGCACCGAAATGTGGAATACATCATGTAAACCACTAAGCTCCACTGAAAGCTTCAACCGATAGGCCGCTTCACCAACTCGCTCCAGAACCTCAAACCCACCAAGGTACCTCGGGCTTAGCTTTTTCAATCGCCGCACCCGCGAGACACCCTTGAACGGCTTGATCTTTAGGTACACATAATCACCCACAGCGAACTCCACGTTCTTGTGCTTGGCATTATAGTATTTCGCTTGCCGGTCCTGAGCGATAAGCAACCTCTCCCGAATGGTTCGCACCAAAGAAGTAGCACCCTCCACTTCCGATCGCTTATACAACTTTGACTCACCCGTTTCTAACCAAGACAACGGCGTGCGACATTTTCTACCATATAGGGCCTCGAAAGGCGCCATCTGAATACTCGCTTGGTAGCTATTGTTGTATGCGAACTCCACCAAATAAAGGTGGTCTTCCCATTGCTTTCCGAAATCCAAGACACACATGCGGAGCATGTCTTCCATAGTTCTATTGACCCTTTCGGTCTGCCCATCCGTTTGCGGATGGAAGGCTGTGCTGAATTTCAGCTTTGTTCCCAGCATTTGCTGCACAAGCCTCCAATCATTGGACGTGAACCGCCCATCTCGGTCACTCACGATGATGCGGGGCACACCATGAAGCCGCTCTATGTTATCCACATAAAGCTTCGCCAACTTCTCCACCGGATCATCCTTCCTATGTGGAATAAAATGCGACACCTTCGTTAATCGATCAACAACCACCCAAATGGCGTCGTTTCCCTTTTGCGACCTTGGCAAACCGTGCACAAAGTCCATAGAGATGTCGTCAAATTTCCACTCCGGAATAGGCAAGGACTTAAGAAATCCTCCCGGATTTTAGCACTCCGCCTTTACCAATGCACAAGTTTGGCACTTCGCTACGTAGAGCGCCACATCATTCTTCAAACCCGGCCACCAAAACAGTTTCTTCACATCACGGTACATCTTCGTGCTCCCCGGGTGAATCGAGTACTAGGTATGGTGTGCCTCGTACAACAACTCCACCTGTAAATTGCCCACACTTGGGACGCACAAATGACCGTCTTTCCAAAGCAATCCGTCCTCCACGACGAATTGGGAATTTGACCCATCCAGAGCCTCTACCATGAACTGCTTCATATGAGCATCCATATCCAAAGCCTGCCGAATACGATCAGCCAGGTCATATTGGACTTCAGTCCAATTCAGAACTGCTTCAGCACTTGATTGTCTGTCCACACAGACAATCTCCAATGCCTTCAACTCTCGCACCAACCGCTCATCATGCACCGATAGCCAATTGGCTTGGGGTGGGGCTCGGCGACTCAGCGCATCCGCAACCGCATTCCCTTTGCCAGACACGTAGAGGATCTTGAACGTATAGTCCCCCAGGAACTCCATCCATCTACGCTGCCGCATATTCAGATCTTTCTGATCAATAAGGTACTTCAGGCTCTTGTGATCGGTGTAGATATCAATCTTCACACCGTACAAGTAGTGTCTCCACAGCTTCAAGGCAAAAATCACGGCCGCTAACTCCAAGTCATGGACCGGATAGTTCCTCTCGTGTACTTTTAGATGTCTCGAGCCATAAGCTATTACACTTCCGTGTTGCAGTAGCACGCAACCCAAACCGCTGCCCGAAGCATCGCTATAAATCTCATAGCCTTTGGTTCCACATGGCGAACTCAGCACAGGCGTCGTGGTCAACCGACACTTCAACTCCTCAAAAGCTCGTGCGCACTCCGGCGTCCAAACGAACTTATGCTCCTTCCTCGTCAGTGTAGTGAGAGGTAACGCTATCCGCGAGAAGTTCTCTACGAAACGCCTATAATAGCCGGCAAGCCCCAGAAAACTCTGGACTTCCGCTACAGTAGCAAGCTCAGGCCACTCCCGTATCGCAACAATCTTCGCCGGATCCACAGCAATACCCTCTACACTTACTATATGCCCGAGGAACGCCACTGAGGATAGCCAAAACTCGCACTTCGAGAACTTGGCATACAACTGGTTTCTTCTTAGCGTCTCCAACACCAAATGAAGATGCTTGAAGTGATCTTCCTCACTTTGCGAGTACACCAAAATATCGTCGATGAAGACGATCACGAAATGGTCCAAGTACTCCCTGAAAGTCCTGTTCATCAAATCCATGAACACTGACGGCGCATTAGTCAGCCCAAACGGCATGATCGTAAACTCATAATGCCTGTATCTCGTACTAAACGCTGCCTTCGGGATATCACTCTCCCTTATTCGCAGCTGATAGTACCCAGCTTTGAGATCTAACTTCGAGTACACCGTCGACCCGACTAACTGATCAAAAAGATCATCAATCCGAGGGATCGGGTACTTGTTCTTCTCCGTCAACTTGTTGAGCTCCCTATAATCAATAGATAGCCTCAAGCTTCCGTCCTTATTCTTAACAAAGAGGACCGGTGCGCTCCAAGGTGAAGAACTCGGGCGCACATACCCTTGATCCAACAATTCTTGTAGTTGAACTTTCAGCTCCGCCATTTCCTTAGGCGCTTGCCGATAAGGAGATCGTGACACAGGCTTTGCACCTCGCACTAGCTCGATCGTAAAATCTATCTCCCGCTGAGGCGGGGCTCCAGGAAGATCTGCGGGGAACACATCAGGGTGTTCCGATACCACTGAAACACAATCCAACGCGGGCTTCGGCTTTGCAACCTCCACTAGTGTAAAGAACAGTTCGGCTCCGGCACGAACCGCCTTCACCACCTGAAGAGCAGACATCAACGTCTTGCTCGACCCCTTTATGCCCGTAAAAGTCGTCTCACGACTCGCTCCCAGCTTAACTTCCTTGCTACCGCAATCTATATGGGCCTGCTGCTCCGAGAGCCAGTCCATCCCAAATATGACGTCGAACTCCACCAACGGAAGTAAAGACGCCTGCAGGTCGAACTCCTGCTCCCCAATACGAATCTTAACATCGCAGATCCTATCCGCTCGCATCGAACACCCATTGGGCAACAACACATCCAACTTATCCGTCGCCATCGAAGAAGGGACTCCGATGCGTGATATAAATCCTTCGGACAAGAAGGAGTGTGAAGCTCCCGTATCGAAGAGTGCCCGTGCCGGATTTTCGCAAATCAATACAAATCCTAAACAAGCAGTGGTAAGGTAACACGTTCATAACAAGTATTTAAATAAATTGACTTGCTATAAATTAAACCGTACCTGTCACCACATCAGCTTGTTTGATGGCCTCCTGTTGGCCAAGATTATAGACCCTTGGTTGGGCCGGAGCATAATGGGATGCGGTCGACTCCACCGCCTTTCCCTTCTCTTCATAAGTAGCTCCCGACTTTCTCTCGGACATAGGACGTCCGCTCCAACAGTCACGGGCAAAGTGCCCCGTCTTTCCACAAGTAAAACACGCGCCCGGTGTCCGACTCGTAGTCGCCCCAGAAGCACCAGAAGGAACTGGACCCGAAGTCCTATGCTTCTTGAAAGCCCTCCGATAGCCGGACTTTGAAGTAGTCGGCACTTTAAACTCAGATTTTCTATCACCCAAGCATTTCTTCGCTTGCACATTCTTCATGTCCTTCTCCAAGGACCGGGCAGTATTGACCAAGGTTAAGAAACCCTGCGTCATCGGCCCCGAAAGTAGTAGTCTCAACTCATCCCTCAAGCCTTCATAGAAGCGATTAGTCTTGCGCTCCTCATCCATGATGGTGGAGCTAGCATAACGACTCAGACGAGTAAACTCGTGGAGATATTCATCCACGCTCCTCTCACCCTGTACCAACTTCAGGAACTCATTCTCCAACGCTATCTTCTGCGTCGAAGGGAGGTATCTAGCCAAATATAATCTCGAGAACTCCTCCATCGAGACATCACGAAGTTGCCTACCTCTCAGTAAGTGCAGCTCCAATCCTTCCCACCACATCCTCGCTTCACCGTCCAAAAGGAACGTAGCGATGGTGGTCATTTGCCACTCCTCCGTCTCCATCGCTGTCATGACTCTCTTCACCCTGGAGAGCCAGTCTTCAGCCTGAGATGGGGTTCCCAACCCTGAGAATACCGGAGGGTTAAAGTTCATTACATGCTTAAGCTGCCTCTTTGTTGCCCTCCTTGGCACCACCGGTTCCACAACCACTTGCTCCACTCTCCTCGGCTCAGCCTCTTGAAGTGGTTCCTGCTCCATCACAGGAGCGGGCTGCTGCGCTTGCCTTGCAGGCTACGCATTTATCACGACCAACACCGCTTCAGCCACCAATCGAATATTCTCAGCCGACAGAGGTGTTGCAGGAGCAACATCCGGTGCACTACTAGCCTCAGAAACTCGGCGTTCTGACGGCCCAACACCACTTCTGGTCACCTATAGTGGTACAAAACACCGTTAAGCGACCAAATAAATGACAAACAGCAATTATAGGAACACGCAGGTTCCTCAAAAATGAGTATTTTCATTCCTAAGTGGACATTCATGGGTTCTTTTTACTGTTATTACGATGACGCACACAATGTGCTCACCACCCCTTAAAAAGAATTCGCCCACGAATTCACTTTAAGCCCGACCAAAACCAGGAGTCTGATACCAAATTGTAACACCCCCTATCCGTCACATAGCATATAGCAGTACGTCCGGCCGGGGCCTGACGCCGTATGCCACAGACAGACCGGGTGGTTACTTATGGAAACCATCCAACCAATCTCAATGTCCTACACAGAGCATTCTAGCGGAAGCAGTTTATAAAAGTTGCAATAGATAACCCAGCATTAGAGCATGAATGTCCACTAGTACAGAATAGGAATGTTATACAAAATACCCAAAATAAGCCTTAAGGCCTTACAAAATGTTTCACTTCCAATTACATGTTTTACAAACCACGGCACGCAGGCCGGTCACACATGAATAAAGCAGTAAACACTTCCAATTAGGCCTTCAAGGGTCGGCTTCGCATTCGGGCTTTAGCCGCTATTGACCGCTTGGTCCAGCTGCACCTGCAAGCAACATACCACCGCACAGTGGCAAAACAAGGCAACGGTCAGCTATGCTGACCAAATTATAACGATCCCGCCCCCAACTCGGTGCGGCGATGCTCCTTCCCTGCATTTCATTAGCATAAGCGAGCAATGTATATATATAGCCATTTCATCACAGAAGTTGGCTCGCACGGCCACACGCCCCGTGCTCTCAGGGCACATTCTCGGTGAACCGGTCGATGTCACGTCAATTAAAGCCATAGACATTCCGGACTCACCACCGCCACATGGACGGCCAAACCTATGAGCAATTTGTCTTCCTGGCCTGGGTCACGACAATTTAAGTCATTGACCGCCGAAGACCCTAATCTATGCCAACGGTAAGTGCCACCTGCCTTTAGGTCTCTTCAACCGAACGACATAGAACAGGTACGGTTCCATCTAACCCGTGCTCACATCGCAACGACAATTTAAGCCATTTGCGCGGGTCAAACTTCCACCGAGTCCCATTTCCATCACAAGTCGCATAACCCGGTTATGTTCAAGTTGGCTCTCAAGCCACCAAGGTGGCAAGATCTCGTATCCGCCCAGTTTTCCGGGTGCACCTTTGGGTTAGTCCCCAAGGCTCCCTGCTGCAATCTACCGCGTAGAAAACCCGAAAACAACCAATAGCACGGAGTCTTCTCCGGCATTATGCAATGCAACATCACCGATCCAGACCAACATGTCTGGGTAGGCTTCACACATCATGCCTATGTCCGTTCTCGCTTACGGACTCTAAACAATGGGGAGTTCACATATCTACCCGAAGGAACGCCTCCAACTCTCCGCAAACTCGCGAGAGCGGGCTTCCTATGCAAAGAAAGAGAGCTACTCATGCTCAAGATGAGGATCGTTACCCTAGAGTTCCTCTTTGGCGCCATTGCAAAGTAATCGGATGAAAAGCACCGCACTAGCTTTGACTCCATGGATCCGGAGTCGGCTCGCGATTTGGAGCTTCGAAGCTCCTCCAATGGCGGGATCTAGCTCCTTCTTCCTCCCTTGGCTCTCCTATCTCTTTAAGGTTTTAGAAAGATAACATTTAAGAAAAAGTGAGGGTTTCTAAGTCCAATCCCGGGTATATCCCTTCAGGAACAACCCCCAGCCATTGGATCTCAAAATGAGGAAACGAACGGCTTTGATTCGGGACTGAAATGCCCAATCTGGATCGAACACGGCCTGGCACACGCCCGTGTCCAGGGCCGTGTGCCTCATTCGCCGTCAAAATCGAATCACCTGGAACCTCACACGGGTATCGAACACGCCCGTGTTCGAGCTGACACGCCCGTGTTCCACCTGACACGGCCGTGTGGCCGGCCGTGTACCCCATCATTTTTCCCCAAAATCAGCTCGAGCACTGCACGGGTTCTAGGACACACCCGTGTCCTTGCCCGTGTCACCTCAACACGCTTGGACCCCAGGCCGTGTACACGGTCTCGACACTCGACACTTCGTCGAGCGAAGATCGTCGACCTGATGACACGGCCTTGGACACGCCCGTGTCCTAGGCCGTGTGCCTTGTCTCGACACATTGTCGACACCAAGGTGTCGACTTCCCGGGACTAGTGTCGACACGGGTTGACACGCCCTGCGACACGCCCGTGTCGCAGGCCGTGTGCCATGTCTCCACACTTTGTCGAATGCAGAGTGTCGACTTCGAGGCTAAGTGTTGACACGGGTCGACACGCCCTGCGACACGCCCGTGTCGCAGGCCGTGTGCCCAGTCTCGACACAATGTTGAGACCAAAGTGTCGACTTCCCGACTGAGTGTCGACACAGGCTTGACACGCCCTGGGACACGCCCGTGTCCCAGGCCGTGTGCCTGCTACCAGAACCCAAACTGGCCCAAAACGTCCCCCTTTGCTCCTTTGAGTTTCGGGGCGTTATAGTTCTTCTCCTTACCTCCGACATGAGCTACGTTCGCCGAGAGCAAGACAACCTTGCACTCCTTCCGAAGATGACCTTGCTGCTTGCATTTATAGCACCTTGGTCCTTCCTTTCTCTTCCTATCACGCCTAGGAGAAATACTCCTTTCTTCCTGATATGAAGTAGAGGGACCATCGTCAGCAGCAACCTTCACCTCGTTCCTGAACAACCCATCAAGGGAAGTCCAAACCTCCGCAGCTGACCGACATCCACTGATGTGGTCCAAGAGCTCCGATGAGATCCCCTGCTTGAGAATAGACTCTGCTTTCGCATTTGTCTCCTTCCAAGCTCTCATCGAGTCAGCATTGTCAGGAGTATCCTCTTGTCTTCCTGCTCCGCATACAACCTCCCAAAGGTCCTCGCCAAGAAGAAAGCTCTTCATACAGGACTTCCACCTATCAAAGTTCATCACTGTAAGGAGATCAATTCCAAGACAACTTGCATCCTCCACTGCCGTCGTTCTACCACTGGTTTCCTCTATAGAAGAGCAACTACTTCCATTGAGCACTGCTTAACCACTCCAACAACCTCCCTCTGATACCATGTTAAAATTCAACAAAACCACAGAGGCCTCCTCGGATACCCTGTTGAAACTCAACAAACCGGAGGAGAACACCCCACTTATATTGTCGAAAGTTTTCCCGGATCGTGGAGTTAGCAGGGATTATCTCAACAAAGCAGTAACAACCAGCAACACATGCAGCACAAGCTTCTTTATTGATCAAGAGCAAACTTCTTTACAAGGCGAGACATACATGGAGAGACATGCTTCACCAAAACCCAAACCAGGAGAGCAGAGACAGTTATAAAGACAAGAAACAAAAACAAGCCGCGCGGACTCAACCACCAAGACACCGGTCTACTGCTGTGGAGTCCGCTCAGTCCGCCAGGTCGCCAGACCGCAACCCAAGCGACGCGGACTACCCCTTATTCCAATGCTTAGCTCTTCACAGCCGATCTACAGGCCGCCTGACCGCGAGGTCGCCTAGCCGCCAGACCGCACAAGCTGCATCACCGAATGGAACAGTCCGCCTGAAGCAGGTGACTTCCTGAACCCCGAACCAAGTTGCCAAAGAGGAGACCGCCTGGTCGCTATCCGCGACCTGCTGTTTACCGCCTGTTGCTTAACCGCAGAGTCCGCACTGTCCCTGACCGCAATCAGAGCCAAGTCCTGGATTTCCAACGCTATCCGCACAACCTACACAGCACAACCGGGTCAACTCTCATACCGCGCGGACACCAAAGTCCAGACCGCAGCAACTTACGCGAGCTCAATTCCTGTTCACTTACTTCGGTTCAGGTTGCATTGAAGGTACATCCTGATGTGACAAGGGTCCTATTTATTGGCACGATGATGAGTATGGTCACCGCCCTAGCTGATAGGATCACCGCCACATCTCGCAGCAAGAACAAGTGTGTTCGCCAGTCCGCGGACACACATTCCAGTTCGCCGCTCCTGTGCAGATAGCCAGTCCACCCCAACTTCTCCAAGACCGTACTCCAATATCCAGCCCGCCTTGCCGCCAGAGGCCAAGCCAGGACCAACACAGTCGGACTCCACAATAGCTATGTCCGCCAATCCATGAACAAGACATCAGCCCGCATAACCCGAGCCCGCAGCCTCGCCATCAAGGCACCTGTCGGACTCAGCGGACACCCGACTTCCGTCCGCACCTCCTGAGTCCATTGCCTCTATCTCCAAGGCACCGCCGGACTCAGCGGACACGCCGATCCAGTCTGCTTACACAGCAAACTTCAATCGAACTCCAGCTCCAGTTTGCAAAATTCATAACCTCATCACAAGGCTAAACCGAACTCAGCGGACTCCAGCTCCAGTTTGCACGCTCTTGCACAGGCAATCCTCCAGTCCGCATCCCCCAAGCTAGCAATCAAGGCAACAACACTTCTACTAGGCTTGGCGGACTGAGAAAGCAGCCCGCACTCCACTGCGCGATCTCCCCGGACTGAGCCAACCTGGACTTGGTACAGATCCCACCAAGTCCAGTACACTGGCCACAAGGGCTAGTCTGCACTTACTGGCGGACACTGGATCTAGCCCGCCATACCGGGTGTCACAACCTGCATTTTCTCAATGGTAAAATCGTATCAGAGTAAGAGAAAACACGTGCTGTGATGCCACGTCGTGCAGGGGAGAACTGCACACGCTCAGGAAAAACTCCAAACGTTAGATTTTAAGGAAAATTGTTGATTAAATATGAAAGAAAATCAGTTATGTTGAATGGCCGTATCCCTCGGCCCGGTAGATCAGCTAGTCCACAGTTAAAATTATATTTACACGCAGCAGAAAATACTTTTGTTCAATTAAGTTGACACCCTAAATGAGCATAAGTGTCCCCGGGGGGCGACTTATGTGTGCACGACCCTAAGGTGGATATAGTAGATATGAAACATAGTGTTTTACGTTGAGGAAAAATAGTGTCTTTGATTTAGAAACATGTTATGCATGGGGTACATATAATAATACTTTTAGGTTTTAAAATATCTAACATGCAACCTAGCATAAATCCTTCCCAGAAGCAAGTAACCAACCACAAGTAGGCAAAATCAGTAGTTTAAATTCATATCCAGCATCACAAGAAGCCACCAGTGGGCGTCAACAACCTGATACGAACCCACTGGCGAGTTTGTATGTCTATACAGAAAAGTAAAGAACTACCTCACAACAAAACGGGGATCAACTATCTCAGCTACCCTTGAGGCCACCAACAAGCCCCTCCAAAAGAACTAGCCTCTGAACTGGCTACAACCTGGACCTGAGGCATTCAAGAAAAGAACACCTCAGCAAGGAAAAATAATCAAAAGGGGGAAAGATAGAGCAATAGATTAATTAGCAAGTAAGAAAAGGGGTTTACCAACCCGGCAACAAACTGCAATACGCAAAAGAAAAGGGGTGACAGTAAGGGGAGAGTACTGTCTAAAGCACAACAGAGCGCACCAAGTGCGAGCAATAAAGCCATTATGCCCTACCAAGAGAGTCTGCAACAGGATCAAGACATATACATATATGCCAAAAGAAGGAAAGCACAAACAGGAAAAGGGACTAACAGTCCTAACACGTGGGTAAGTGGTAGTGGTCAAAACATGGGTCTGAATACATAAGCAAAATCAGACCCAAAAAGGGCTAAGGGGTCAAACAGTGGCAGCTTTAGGGTCCCACACACACCAGCCCAAACCGGGGCAAAAATGCGGTGGCCACAGCTCTCTACATAAAACCACCCCTCCAGAGGCCACCAAAACTCCACCACCTGCCACAACCCAAGAGTCGGCATGCAGCAATTAGCCGAACACCCAATGCCCCCCTACTAGGGAAGAGTCCCACTAACAGTCCTAAGAAACACCCGAACCCAAGGCAAAAACGTCGGGTCCAACCGACGCGGCCTTGCACGCCTAACCAAAACCAACCCCGAGTCTCCCTGACCCCAAAGCCAGGGCAGCACCCAGTGTCGACACGATGTGTCGACACCACGACAAACAGGTGTCGACACAAGGTGTCGACACAACCGCTGTTGTTGTCGACACCAAGTGTCGACACCACTGCGGCCGGTGTCGACACAAGGTGTCGACACTACCGCTACGGGTGTCGACACCAAGTGTCGACACCACTGCGGCCAGTGTCGACATAAGCTGTCGACACTGCCGCTGCGGGTGTCGACACCAAGTGTCGACACCACTATGGCCGGTGACGACACAAGGTGTCGACACTGCCACTGCGGGTGTCGACACCAAGTGTTGACACCACTTCGGCCGGTGTCGACACAAGGTGTCGACACTGCCGCTGCGGGTGTTGACACCAAGTGTCGACACCCCGACTGGCTGGTGTCGTCACCACGGTGTCGACACCCTGACTGGCTGGTGTCGACACCACGGTGTCGACACCCTGACTGGCTGGTGTCGACACCACGGTGTCGACACCCTGACTGGCTGGTGTCGACACCATGGGGTCGACACCCTGACTGGCTTCAGGCGCCAAATCCAGCACACCACCAGAAACGAGAACGAGGTCTCCCTATGGTTACAACAACCATCGACGATCGCAACTACTCGACCTAAACCGAACCAAAACTGTCCCTAATAGACACAACCCCTCACGAAAACTGAAATTATAACTGGAACTTTCTACACTAACCGCGGCATGATCGGGAACGTACCCTAGCGTACCCCTATGATCTAAGCAGGAAAAAGATGAAATTAAATCCAAGAAAAAGGCAAAGATCAACTGTGGCAAGGATGAGGGGACATCACTTGCCTCAATACCAGAAAAGCTAGGTCGGCGGCATCCCCCACTCTCGGATCTAGCCGCAGGGCACCAGCCGAGGAGCAGAAAGAAGGCAGATCCAGGCGAGGGCAGTCCAGATCCACCCTCGAAATTGAATTTCGACCGCTAAATCTCCAGGAAAACGGCATCCGAAGGCTAGGGTAGGCCGGCGGTGCTCTTCCTCTCAAACAAGCGGCGGCTTCTTCCAAGCAGAGAAAAAGAAAAGGCAAGAGGAACCGAGCCCTAATTCTAACCCAAGACTATATATACACAGCAGTTTTAATAATAAACAAACAATACATAATAATAATTATTTACACTCAAAAGTCAAAACAACACGAGACCCGAAACATCTCGAAAAAAGATAAAATTAACGCCGCAGCTAAAAACCCACGCTACGAACACAACTGCGAAGTCGAAATTAGCATTCGACGAACAAAACCCGGGATAGCACCTCCCGAAGCCGAAACACAAGCATTCCCTAAGAGGCCCAGCCGAGTCATCAAATGGACTCCGGCTAGCTGGGGAATCTTGCTAACAGGCTACAAACAGGCTACACAGGGAACCCTAAGAGCTAAAACCACGCTCCACAACGACAAAAAGCCGGAAATACGCCATCGTAACGCCTGCCAAAGGTCAAACAAAACACAGAAAACCCGGGGGCATTACAGCCACCCCCCCTAAAAGAAAGTTTCGCCTCGAAACTTTACTCACAACACTCCTACATAGAAGGAGAGAAAAAGAGCCAGGAAAGGGCTACAAATAAAAAAGAATAAAACAGAGCATACCAGGCACAAGGTCAGGGAAACAGATGAGGGTGAGCCTCCCTCATAGCCGACTCCAACTCCCAAGTCGCGCTTTCCACATCCTGATTCCTCCATAAAACTTTAACCATAGGAATAGTCTTCTTCCGCAACGCCCGAACTTGAGAATCCAAAATTCGAACAGGCACCTCCACATAAGAAAGATTTGGCTCCAACTGAGGCACATAATCCAAAACCTGCCTGCAATTTACCACACATTTTCGCAGCTGACTGACGTGAAAGACATCATGCACGCCAGGGAAATTTGCGGGCAAAGCCAGCCTGTAGGCTGATACCCCAATCTGCTCAACAACCGGAAACGGCCCCACGTACCTCGGGTCCAACTTCCTATTCCTGCCAAACCGCTTGACTCCAATCAACGGGGAGACCTTTAAGAACACCGAGTCCCCCACAGCAAATTCCAAGTCCGATCTACGCCGATTGGCGTTCTTCTCATATCTCTCCTGGGCTATCCGAAGCTTTTCCCGAATAAGCTTCACAGCGGTTTCCATCTCCTCAAGCGCTTCTGGACCCAACAAAGGTCCCTCGCCAAGCTCAGCCCAAAACAAGGGAGTCCTGCAGCGCCTCCCATACAGGGCTTCAAAGGGAGCCATTTGCAAGCTTTCTTGATAACTGTTGTTATAGGCGAATTCCATAAGCCGCAAGCGCTCGTCCCACGCTCCTCCGTGGTCCAGAATATAGCATCGGATCTTATCTTCCACAATCTGATTTACTCGCTCCGTCTGACCATTGGTCTGCGGATGATAAGCCATGGAATATCTCAAATCTGTACCCAACCATTCTTGAAGGCTCTTCCAAAAACGAGACGTGAACCTGGAGTCTCGGTCTGATATGATACTTACGGGTACACCATGCAATCTGACAACCTCTTCCAGATACAGCTCGGCTATCTTCCTCATCTGATAATCGATCTTAAATGGTACGAAATGAGCGCTCTTCGTCAATCTGTCTATGATTACCCAAACTGAATCATGCCCCTTAGGCGATCTCGGTAAGCCGGTAATGAAATCCATCGAGATACTCTCCCACTTCCACATCGGAATCTCCAGGGGAGTCAGCTTGCCACCAGGCCTCCCATGGTCGGCTTTCACACGCCTGCAAGTGAAACACTCTGAAACAAATCTGGCTATGTCCTTCTTCATCCCGTACCACCAGGCAATCTGTTTTAAATCATGGTACATCTTGGTCGACCCTGGATGGTAGGCGACACTAGATCCGTGGGCGTCTCTGCACACCATAACCCGGATATCCCCAACTGCGGGGATGCAAAACCTGCCACGATACTTCAAGGTACCCGCATCATCTATAGAGAAGTCTGGTAATTAACCCTTCTCAGCTCGAAGATACAAACGCAGAAGATCGGGATCGTCCTTCTGATGCAGTCTCGTAAGCGCAATCCACGAAGGTTCTGCTACTGCTAAGCTACTCTGCGACTCACAGCTTCCCACAGAAATGTCCATCAAAAGAAACTCTTCCACTAGACGCTCGGCGGAAAGATTAAAAATCTTACCTGACTTCCGACTCAGGGCATCAGCCACCACATTTGCCTTGCCCGGATGATACTGAATTTCAACATCATAGTCGGCCACGTACTCCAACCATCGCCGCTGGCGTAGATTCCATTCTTTCTGAGTGAAGACATACTTCAAACTCTTATGATCCGTGAAAATCTTGCACTGCGCGCCATATAGCAAATGCCTCCACAATTTCAGAGCATAGATCACAGCTGCAAACTCCAGGTCATACGTAGGGTAATTCCTCTCGTGTGTCTTTAGCTGCCTCGACCCATACGCAATCACATTCCCGCCCTGCATCAAAATGCGGCCCAGACCGACATGCGACGCATCCACATAAATATCATACTCGCTACCCTCCGTAGGCAAAGACAAAATTGGAGCCGAACAAAGCCTTCTTTTTAGTTCCTCAAAAGCCTTCTCACACTTGTCATCTCATATAAAGGCCACATTCTTCTGCGTCAACTTGGTCAGCGGTGCGGACAAGGTAGAGAAACCTTCTTCAAATCTTCTATAATTACCCGCCAAACCCAAGAAGCTTCTGATCTCTTTGGGGGTAACAGGTCTCGCCCATTCCATAACAACAACGATCTTTTCTGGGTCCACCGATATTCCCTCCTTATTAATCACGTGGCCTAGAAAAGAAACTTGAGGCAACCAAAATTCACATTTGCTCAGCTTGGCGTATAGCTTATGGTCTCTCAGAGTCACCAAGACCAGCCGCAAATGTCGATCATGCTCCTCCTCATCCTTAGAGTACACCAAAACATCATCTATAAATACAATCACGAACTTATCGGGAAAATCCTTGAAAACTCTGTTCATCAAATCCATAAAAGCTGAGGGCGCATTAGTCAAACCGAATGACATAACCAAAAACTCAAAATGCCCATGACGAGAGCGGAACGCCGTCCGCGGAACATCTGACTCCCGAATCCTCAACTAGTGATAGCCCGAACGAAGATCTATCTTGGAAAACACGGCACTACCACGCAGTTGGTCGAACAAATCGTCGATTCGCGGCAAAGGGTACCTGTTCTTAATAATAACCTTGTTCAGCTCTCTATAGTCGATGCATAACCTCATCGACCCATCCTTCTTTTTAACAAACAGCACTGGAGCACCCTAAGGCGAAGAACTCGGCCTTATAAAGCCTTTTACCAACAACTCATCCAGCTGAATTCGCAACTCTTCCAGCTCCCGCGGGGCCATCCGGTACGGCGCCTTTACAATAGGACGCGTGCCTGGCTCCAAATCTATGGCAAACTCGACATCTCGATCGGGTGGAAGACCGGGAAGATCGTTAGGAAACACATCAGAGAAGTCACACACTACAGGAATCTCTTCCAAGCGGGGCACACTAACAATCGTCCCTACCAGAGAAACCACACAGGCAAAACAGCCAGAAAGAAGCAACTTCCGAGCACGCACCGCAGAATTGACTGGAGACTCCTGGAGGGAATACCCATAAACGCTCCCTGGCTGACCGTTGTCTTTGACAAATTCCAAGCGCTTACCCTTGCACTGGATCACAGCATCGTACCTTGACAACCAGTCCATGCCCAAAATAACGTCGAAGTCCTCCAGGTCAATCACCTTCAAATCTGCCTTGGCTAGAAAATCTCCCAACACTATCGGACAATCGAGAACACCCAGATCCGTAACCACAGAGTCGCCGGAGGGGAACTTAACGCAGAAGGCACCACCAACACGATCTAGGCCCAAACTGAACCGCTCCACGAAGGCCCTAGCCACAAACGAGTGGGTGGCGCCGGAATCGAAGAGAACGAGCGCCCAGCGGTTCTTTACCTTAAATCGTCCTACGAATTGAACATGCATCTAAGGCAACAAGCGCTAGAACGAAAACTACAACCAAAAAGGGAACGTAATGAAGTGACAGGGGAGGAGTCGAACCTGAGATAACCTGGGTCGAGGTCTGCGCTTCGTCTGCCGAAAACACATTCAGCTTCCCCTTTCCTTTATCCATATGCTGAGGCGGTGGCAAAGCCTGGAGGGGAACTGGCTGCAGAATAGACTGGGTCTGGGGGCACCTTGTCCTGAGATGTCCCTTCTGGCCGCACTGAAAACAGATCTTATCTTTTAACCAACAACGGGCAGCCTCATGCCCCTTCCTTCCACACAAGGCACACACCAAGTCTCCCCTGGGAACACCCTGAATTGCGTGCACCTGATCCTTCTTCTGCGCTCCCAACCTTTTGAAACACTTCTCAAAGGGGTGGCCTGGCCGGCCACAAAAGCTACAAATCTCTTTGACCTTCTTTCTTGAGACAGCATCAGGTTCCTGAGGGCTCTTCCCTCCACCGGACTTCCGCTTATCCTTCCTTAACTGCTGGCCTCTATTTTTGGCATTCTTAATGGCCTCAACTCTCAAGGCAGCTTCAACCACGCTGGCATAACTGAATGCTCCATAGGCGTTCGCTAACTGCTGAATGTCGCTTCTTAGTCCACCCAGAAACCGCTTAACTCGGTCTGCCTCCACACTCACTAGACCCGGAGCAAACCGACTCAACTTACTAAACTCAATCTCATACTCACTAACCGTGAGTTTCCTCTGCTTTAGATGAAGAAAGTCATTCATTAGCCGGTCCCGTTCGACTGAAGGCAGAAACTTACTTAACAACATCACCTTAAGTGACTCCCATGTGCAACCTGCCACTAAGCTCTCTTTCTCCCTCAGCCACCAATTCTTTGCTAAACCCTTGAGCTGGTAGGCAGCGAGCATCACTCTCTGATCATCCATAATCCCTGAGTACGAGAACATATCCTCAATGGTAATCAGCCAATCATCCAAAATCATGAAATCTGCTTGCCCATCATAGGTAGGGGGTCTCAGCCGCTGAAACTGGGATATGAACGCCATCTCCGGGGGCACCACAACAAAAGGCACGGGAGGAGCAGGAGGGGCAGGAACAGCTACTCCCTCAGCGGGGTTCTGAGCTCTCGGGGTCTCTCCCGCCACCACTGCTACAAGGGACTGAATCTGAGCCTGCATAGCCACTACCTGCCTCGATAATTCCTCATTACTCTATCGCAGGCTTTCTACCAACGCATCGCTCTGCGCTCCTGACGTCTCACCCTCGGATTGGGGGGTCGATCTCGTCGCAGGACGTCTCACCATCCTAAAATCGCACAAGCTTTAGACAAATCCTAGCCCATCAACTAGAACAAAACTACCCGGTATGGACAAACACACTTAAATATGAACTTCAACTGCAAAACTTGCTCTGGGAGTTGTTTTTACCATGATGATGTTATGCTTATCCTAAGATGGTTCACCACCATCATACTAACTCATGTGCCTAAACCATGAATGCATGTATCTGTATTTCTTTTGACTCAAAACCATGTGTGTACATATGTCATCTTGCAAGTCTTTAGCTTGGCACGTTGTGCTTATGAAATGTTATGCTATGCATGATGTGATATGCATTCTAAAAAGGCCTTAGTGCATGCCATGGGCGACGTACACATGAAAATGTTATGCATCCCATACTACATAACATTCCTATGTAACGAAAAAGAAAACGTGCTAGCCGCATTCATGTGGTGAGGTTATGCATCCCATACTACATAACCCTCACATGTTGCCTCCGATGGTGGATCCATATAAAAACACATATTATGCATCCCATACTACATAATATGCCCTGTATACTTCTTTATGCTCATGAGTGTAGTGTTCGTGCTTCGGCCAAGACGTGCTGATGACATATCGGTGTGTGAATGATGTGATGCAAACTACTAATGCAGACAACGGAAAGGTTGCCCAACCATTTGTCAAGCAACCTCCCTCTGATACCAACTGTCACAACGCGCATTTTCTCAACGGTAAAATCGTATCAGAGTAAGAGAAAACACGTGCCGTGATGCCACGTCGTGCAGGGGATAACTGCACACGCTCAGGCAAAACTCCAGACGTTAGATTTTAAGGAACATTGTTGATTAAATATGAAAGAAAATCAGTTATGTTGAATGGTCGTATCCCTCGGCCCGGTGGATAAGCTACTCCACAGTTAAAATTATATTTACACGCAGCAGAAAATACTTTGGTTCAATTAAGTTGACACCCTAAATGAGCATAAGTGTCCCCGGGGGGGCGACTTATGCGTGCACGACCCTAAGGTGGATATATTAGATATGAAAAATAGTGTTTTACGTTGAGGAAAAATAGTGTCTTTGATTTAGAAACATGTTATGCATGGGGTACATATAATAATACTTTTAGGTTTTAAAATATCTAACATGCAACCTAGCATAAATCCTTCCCAGAAGCAAGTAACCAACCACAAGTAGGCAAAATCAGCAGTTTAAATTCATATCCAGCATCACAAGAAGCCAACAGTGGGCGTCAACAACCTGACACGAACCCACTGGCGAGTATGTATGTCTATACAAAAAAGTAAAGAACTACCTCACAACAAAACGGGGATCAGCTATCTCAGCTACCCTTGAGGCCACCAACAAGCCCCTCCAAAAGAACTAGCCGCTGAACTGGTTACAACCTGGACCTGAGGCATTCAAGAAAAGAACACCTCAGCAAGGAAAAATAATCAAAAGGGGGAAAGATAGAGCAATAGATTAATTAGCAAGTAAGAAGAGGGGTTTACCAACCCGGCAACAAACTGCAATACGCAAAAGAAAAGGGGTGACAGTAAGGGGAGAGTACTGTCTAAAGCACAACAGAGCGCACCAAGTGCGAGCAATAAAGCCATTATGCCCTACCAAGAGAGTCTGCAACAGGATCAAGACATATACATATATGCCAAAAGAAGGAAAGCACAAACAGGAAAAGGGACTAACAGTCCTAAAACGTGGGTAAGTGGAAGTGGTCAAAACATGGGTCTGAATACATAACCAAAATCAGACCCAAAAAGGGCTAAGTGGTCAAACAGTGGCAGCTTTATGGTCCCACACACACCAACCCAAACCGGGGCAAAAAGGCGGTGGCCACAGCTCTCCACATAAAACCACCCCTCTAGAGGCCACCAAAACTCCACCACCTGCCATAACCCAAGAGTCGGCATGCAGCAATTAGCCGAACACCCAATGCCCCCCTCCTAGGGAAGAGTCCCACTAACAGTCCTAAGAAACACCCAAACCCAAGGCAAAAACGTCGGGTCCAACCGACGCGGCCTTGCACGCCTAACCAAAACCAACCCCGAGTCTCCCTGACCCTAAAGCCATGGCAGCACCCAGTGTCGACACGATGTGTCGACACCATGACAAACCGGTGTCGACACAACGTGTCGACACAACCGCTGCTGGTGTCGACACCAAGTTTCGACACCACTACGGCCGGTGTCGACACAAGGTGTCGACACTGCCGCTGCGGGTGTCGACACCAAGTGTCGACACCACTGCGGCCGGTGTCGACACAAGGTGTCGACACTGCCGCTGCGGGTGTCGACACCAAGTGTCGACACCACTGCGGCCGGTGTCGACACAAGGTGTCGACACTACCACTGCGGGTGTCGACACTAAGTGTCGACACCACTGCTGCCGGTGTCGACACAAGGTGTCGACACTGCCGCTGCGGATGTCGACACCACGGTGTCGACACCACGGTGTCGACACCCTGATTGGCTGGTGTCGACACCACGGTGTCGACACCCTGACTGGCTGGTGTCGACACCACGGTGTCGACACCCTGACTTGCTGGTGTCGACACCACGGTGTCGACACCCTGACTGGCTGGTGTCGACACCACGGTGTCGACACCCTGACTGGCTGGTGTCGACACCACGGTGTCTACACCCTGACTGGATGGTGTCGACACCACGGTGTCGACACCACGGTGTCGACACCCTGACTGGCTGGTGTCGACACCACGGTGTCGACACCCTGACTGGCTTCAGGCGCCAGATCCAGCACACCACCAGAAACGAGAACGAGGTCTTCCTATGGTTACAACAACCATCGACGATCGCTACTACTCGACCTGAACCGAACAAAAACTGTCCCTAATAGACACAACCCCTCAGGAAAACTGAAATTTTAACTGGAACTTTCTACACTAACCGCAGCATGATCGGGAACGAACCCTAGCGTACCCCTATGATCTAAGCAGGAAAAAGATGAAATTAAATCCAAGAAAAAGGCAAAGATCAACTGTGGCAAGGATGAGCGGACATCACTTGCCTCAATACCAGAAAAGCTAGGTCGGCGGCAACCCCCACTCTCGGATCTAGCCGCAGGGCACCTGCCGAGGAACAGAAAGAAGGCAGATCCAGGCGAGGGCAGTCCAGATCCACCCCCGAAATTGAATTTCGACCGCTAAATCTCCAGGAAAACGGCGTCCGAAGGCTAGGGTAGGCCGGAGGTGCTCTTCCTCTCGTACAGGAGGCAACTTCTTCCAAGCAGAGAAAAAGAAAAGGCAAGAGGAACCGAGCCCTAATTCTAACCCAAGACTATATATACACAGCAGTTTTAATAATAAACAAACAATACATAATAATAATTATTTACACTCAAAAGTCAAAACAACACGAGACCCGAAACATCTCGGAAAAATACGAAATTTACGACGCAGCTAAAAAACCACGCTACTAACACAACTGTGAAGTCGAAATTAGCATTTGACGAACAAAACCTGGGATAACACCTCCCGAAGCCGAAACACAAGCATTCCCTAAGAGGCCCAGCCGAGTCATCAAACGGACTCCGACTAGTTGGGGAATCTTGCTAACAGGCTACAAACAGGCTACACAGGGAACCCTAAGAGCTAAAACCACGCTTCACAACGGCAAAAAGCCGGAAATACGCCATCGTAACGCCAGCCAAAGATCAAACAAAACACAGAAAAACCGGGGGCGTTACACCGGGCGACCTCCAGCTTCTGTCCGCACTGACCGGCGGTCTCCGCAGCTTCCACTTGCCGCTGCACTAGAGCAAGACCTAGGCAACTTCCAAACTGGTCTGCCGAGCTCCAGTTCATCAGTCCGCTCCATGCCAGACTCCGCGGATAGGATTTCTATCCACCTGGTTACTTCCTGGGATCCAAATGTCTGCTGAGTATTCACTGGCCTGATAGATCGCTGCTGTTGTCCGCGTAGTCCGCGCGAACAGACCGCCCAGGCCGCCACAGAGCAAACCGCCTGCAACATCCCTGCCGACTTAGCTGTCCGCAAACCCTGTCCGCGTAGTCCGCGCGGATAGGTTGCCCAAGCCTTCCATTCACCCACTTTCACTTCACAATTTTCAACACCACGAGCTTTACATGGAGTATTTAGCTGCGGTGAGTGTTACAGACGATATCCGGGACCGAGTCAGAGAGGGACAGAGGCGAGATGTCAAATTGGAGCCGATATTCTGGGCCTTGGAGAACGGTACAGCAGGAGATTACACGATGAAGGATGGCGTGGTATGCTTTAGAGGTCGGACTTATATACCAGAAGGAGGCCAGGTCCGGGAAGATATTATGGCGGAGGCCCACCACAGCAGATACTCGGTGAACCCGGGCATCACGAAGATGACTGCGGATTTGAAGATGACTATGTACTGGCCTGGCATGAAGAAGGATATCACTCGGTTTGTGACCCACTGCAAAGCTTGCCAGCTAGTGAAGGCAGAGTGCAAAAACCCCGCGGTTTTGTTGCAACCACTCCCGGTACCAGAGTGGAAGTTTGAAGACACCGAGGCTCATGTGAGGCTGATCAGAGACAGGATGCTAGAGGCGCATAGCAGACAGGATAAGTACTATGACGCCTGGCATCGGCAGGTGGGTTTCCAGGTGGGGGACCTAGTGTTTTTGAAGATCCGGCCCATGCATGGAGTCTCACGGGTGCGTGGTCGGAGAAAGAAGCTCAGCCCTAGGTACATGGGCCATTACAGGATCCTGAGCGGATCGGGAACCTAGCCTACAGGCTGGAGTTGCCACCAGAGCTGGCAGCTCTGCACGACGTCTTCCATATTTCTTCGCTGAGGAGGGCTCTGCTATGCCCGGAGCAGCAGATTTTTACCACCGAAGGGCCGGTAGCTTCAGACCGGTCAGTTCGTTTGGAGCTGGTTAGGATCGACGACCGAGGAGTACGGGTCTTGCGTCGCAAGAAGGTCCCATTAGTCAAGGTCCTGTGGAGGAACCACGGCTAGGAGGAGCATACCTGGGAGCCGCAGGACCTGATGTGACAAAGATACCCAGAGTTGTTTAGTCAGGTATACCTCACAAACCCCTCAAGATGTTTTAATTATTTTCCTACTTTAAACTAGCAAGGGCTGCTTTAGGCAGGTAGAGGCTTATCTTTTGTTTATTGGGGGCTTATCTTTTGTTTATTGGGATCTTGGCTTCATCAATTGGGTGAATTGGGCATAGATTAGGCTTCCCTTAAAACCTAATTTAGCAAACATGGTGTCGTGATGGGATGTTACAAGTTTCTGTCTTCGGTAGAAAATTCTCGTAGGCTTAACCTTGATTTCGGGGACGAAATCTTTGTTTTGTTTATTGGGATTTGTAACATCTCATTTCCAACTAGACCCTTAGGAGTGGTTTTGTCCATGACTAGGTCATGACAACCCTAGGAAGCTAGGAATGGGCCAAGAGATAGGAGACAAGATATGGAAAATCATCATGGTCTGCAAATAGTGGAACTCTGAACAATGGTTTAGGATGACCATGGGCTACACCTTGACCCCAAGACCCTACCACAACACCCCCTAACACCTTGGGAGGCCCATTAGAGCCATAAGGACCCACTGGGGTCAATCAAAGAGACTCAGTTGACCAATTTCAACCCTAACCCAAAATGGGTCAAACTGGCCTACTTAGGGTCAATTGACCTACCCCTAGCCTAGAGGACCCAACCTATGCCCCCTAACTCTAAAGTGAAGTCAAGGGGTCACTAAGGACACTTTGGGGTCAGCCCTAGAGGCCAGGTTGACCCAAGTCAACTCAAGCCCCTAATCTGGTCAAAGTACCCTTACTAAGGGTATGTGACCTCCAAAGTGCAAGGTAACCCTACATAACCCTTCCTAGACCTTAGGGGAAGCCAATGGGTCACCAAGGACCCATTGGGGTCAACCCAAATGATCATGTTGACCCAAGTCAACTCTAGCCCAAAAATGGTCAAAGTGCCCTTACCAAGGGACATGTGACCCCCAAGATGCCCAACCAACCCTATTCAAGTCTTTCTATACCTTAAGGGAGTTCAATGGGTCACCAAGGACCCAATGGGGTCAACCCAGATGATCAAATTGACCCAGGTCAACCCTAACTTAAGCCAAGTCAAACCTAGCCCAAAAGGGCTAACCCAAGCCCAAGCCACTTCTTCCTTAGGCTAACCTCACTTTCATGAGCATCATGACTAAGTGGGCTGCACATAGCCTATGGGGTTGACCAGTCAACAAGGGTGACTAGGAGAGAGAATGGAGCTTCCCTCCATGTTAATGGTGGAGAGAGAAGATGGGGGAGAGGAAGGGGAGAGTGGAGCCGGCCAAAGGGAGACTAACAGCCACCTTTAATGGCTGCAATCAACTCCTCTAGGGAAGAGGAGTTGATTCCAGACGTTTCCCGGCCACCAAGGGGTGGATTTAGCCCCCCCTACACTCAACCCGAGCCACACCATAAATGGTGTTGATGGGCATTGAAGAACCAGTCGCCCCTCCCCAATTGCCCATTTAAACATCATCAGTGGGCAGAGGGGAACATTTTCGAGCTTTTACCTGGAGGAGACAAGCCTTCTCACTATGCTGTTGCAGAAGCCGAGCGCCGCCGCCGTCAACTATGGAATCCCGCCGCTCCACCCGCATTCAGGCCGCCAGGAAGGTCCTCCCACTCTCCTTAACTCATGGGTAGATCATAGGTCTCCTTAGGTTTAAGTTTCGGGCTCAATTGAGCCCGATCCAAACAAAGATTTTCATGGTTTTAGGCAAAAAAAATTATCTTGCTAGAACCGCCGGGAAACACCTCTCCGGCGGCTGAGCCGCCGCCTGGCGATAGCCACCACCTCAATGGAGGTGGTGGTGGCGGTGGCCGGCCGGGGAAGGGGCCGGATCGCCGGCGGCAGAGTTTGGAAGCGGCTCCAGGCGGGATGGATCCTGGCTGTCGGCTCAAGGAGGAAGATGATGGGATCTCGTCCCTTTTGCTTCAAGATATGTGCGGCTAAATGATTAAACTATAGGAAATCTTTTTATATTAATGTGATTTATGTCACAGATTTTGATATTATTGGTTTTAAATTTTAAAATTACTTAGGCCCCTCTGCAGAAAAAGTCACCAACATGAAAGTTGTAGTACTTTGTGTCTAATTTATTTTAAAATTGCTTTGAACCAATTTGGGTGCATGGTCTGACCAGGGCACCCATTTTGGTGGGACATACACTTAGGGCTATGCAGTCATTAAACTGAGTGCCCACACCTCATCCCTGGCCCAAATCACTTGAAATTTTGCCTAAAGTTTTCGGTTTTATTTAATAATGATAGGGTAATTTAATTAAGTGGTCGAATTACCTCCAAACCCTCCCAAATTTTGGAGAGTGGTCCCTGACATCACGACCTAGTTAGATACAAAATTTCATCTCATTTGGATATGTTTTGGTTAGGGAATCAGCAAACCCTAGTTTGGCCTTAAGAGTGTATTTTTGATTACAATTGCCCTATGGACTTAGGGTGGTCCCCTCCCCTCAACAGAGGCTGAGGTTTTGGACACTGACTTGACATGGCTAATGTCACCCTCTTATGTAAAATGGGATGATTTAGGCTTGATTCACCCTAGGGTTCAACCACAAACCCTAAGGAAGGACTTTTGAGGGTTGTAAAGGACATGGGGGCAAATGCCCTTGTATAGCCTTGGAAATATAGTAGAGTTGAGGGTAATGTAACCTACAATCTCTGGTAGGAACTTTAGAAGAGTTGGAGCAAGGTAGACACCTCAAAATCCTAACCCTAGTTTTAGGGAAGGAGCAAAAAATTTGACGATTCAGCCACTAAACCTTCCCCAAAAGTTATGAAACTTGGGTAGAGTAGGTTTTAGGCTATCTAAAACCCCTAGTAATTTCTATAGAAGTTTTTGGATTTTATTCCTGATACTACATTTGTTAATTACCAAAAGGCCCAAAATGATGTTTGATTTTCTTATGGTTATTCCCTGCATTTGAATGTAATGAAACTTGTTGAGAATATCTTAAAGGCCTAAGTGAATATCCTTGAATTTTCTTATAATTTTAACTTGAGTTTATTTAGTACTTCCTTCACAAGTTTTGGAAAGGGGCTTGGTAGAATAAAATTAATTATTGATGATTTTTCTGTTGAAAAATCATGAGACTTAGGTTTTGATGTTTTCAGGCCAAAAAGTACTTGTAGAAATTTATTTATAATATTTAGAGGTCTGTTTTCAGAACTTCCTTTATAAGGCCATATTTTTGAGAATAGGATAACTAATTAATTTAGGGAATAATTTTTTCAAACAAATTATGAAAGTTTACTTAGAGGCTTTATGTGCCCTTACAATCATCCTGGAATTTTCTCTGAATTTTTGGAAGTATTTTTGTTGTACATCCCCTTTTAATGATTTATTTTGGATTAAATTGGAAATAAAATTTAAGTGCTTAAAGCTTGCTGAAAAGTTGGGAGATTCAGGATTTTCAGATGATTATTCATTTTGCATTTAACATAAATTTAGTGGAATTTTATCTTGTCTAAAACTTGTACTTCATGTTCAAACTTGGAACTTTTGGTTATTAGAATAAATAAATAAATTATCAGTTAAATTATGAAAATTAGGAAATTATGGATTCAGGCTACAAATGCCGATATAGTCCTTCAATAATTATAATATGAGTACTGAATGATCATTTGGTATACTTCCCATTTTACGGGTCATATAGCTTAAGTGGTCTGCATTTAGTAAAACTGCAGGAAATCATTCGGGATATGAATTAGAGCACATGTGATGGGTCTTGTTGGTTTGCAGGAAGGATAATTGGAATTAGGAGCATCATTGGAAGATAAAATGAGTAGAGTGTTGTTTTGGCTAGGGTTTAGAGGCGCTCGGGTTCGACGAAAGATCGCCCTCCCCGAGGTGAGGTAGAGTCAAATCACCCTAGGATTAGCCTATCGCAAAATGAGAAAGTAATGGGTAAGAGAATCAACCAATAATAATAATAATAAGTACCTTGCGAAAGAGAACGCTACGCGTAATTCCAACATAGTTCCTAGTGCCCCTTGAGAGCCCTTCACAGGGAATAACGGGGGCAGTCCTGGGTTAACCTAAACTGTTTTAACAAGATGAAAAGAGTAACTTAGTAATTAGGGTTGCACCTTTCACAAACACTGATAGCACCGGAAGTTAGCTGGGAGCTTCGGCTCGGGTGGTTAAAGACGGACTTTGGGTCTGGGGAGCTTCGACTCGATTGTTTGAGACAGACGTTTTGGTCCAGGGAGCTTCGGCTCGGTTTTGATTTCGCTAAATTTGCATGTGCATAAAAGGAAGGAAAAATTAAGCTGGTGGGTCTTCGGTATTGGAGGGTCGATGCACCGACGCCAATATGTTGACTCGGCAAGTATGGTTAGCACTTCGCCAACAGAAGTCCGGTGCGCCAGCCGGCAAGAGTACGCAGGAGTCCGCTTCGTGCACCAAGCGTTGAGGCGTATAATAGGTCTGACTGGTAATGCTTTACTGGTTTAGAGGTGGGCAAGGCCCAACCCACCGCTTCCGTCTGCCACTACGGAGGTATCCTGGGAGGTTACGGCTCCAGAAAGGGGGAACTAAAGGTCTGTGTGCACATAGTCGGGTGTGTGCGTTGCACTTGCATATTCCATCATACCCACTTGCATGTCATAGCATAATCGATTCATTTAATCCCTGACACCTAATATATAAGTAGAATGGGATGCTTATACATTAGGACCTGTTAAACGACCCCTTGGTCTATAAGCTTGTGTGGACAAGTTTATAAATTAAGGTCAATTTCGATATATATTTATATATTGCTGTGTGATAACTGACACCCCAACGTATAAATTGGTATGGGACTCTTTATACGATGGAAGTCTTGCAGAAGACCCCTTGGCTTATGTGTTGTCACATAAGTGAAGGTTATCTTTTTATATATCATCTTATTGTCAATATCTATTATAGAATTGCTAGTATAGGTCTGCTGCCACATGTTTTGATTATTCTCCACCTTCAAGTCCTCCCCTTTCTTCCTCTCCGCTCGGTGCCTAGGATCCATGGGGTAAGGGGTGGGGGATGATAGGACTTAGTCTTTTAGACTAACGGTTTTCGAACCGCATCATTTAGGGGATCGTGGAGCCCAGCATGGAGGAGCAGCCCCAGAGACCGATACGCTTGGAGGTGGGGCAGTCAAGCTCCGGAGTTCATACAGCCGGGACCGTGAGTCTCGACCTTGAGTAGTTTTTCTGCTTTTGCTTTCACATGAGTGATTTGTAGTAAGGATATGATGTACCGGGAATAAGCCCGTATTTTAGCACTCTGATGTGTTATTCTGTGGACACTCTCTTCGTGGAGATTTATTTACTATGATATGTGATTTTCTGTGGACTGCAAGTTTCCATTTACTTCATTATGCTACTTTTCTGTGTTCGAATTGGCCGGCAGAATTAGCGCTTTGTGGTGATGACCCTTCAGGGCGTGAAGGAGTCACCGCAAAACGGCGGTTCTGGGCCTAAGACCCCGGTGTTGAAAGGAAAAAGGGGGGGGGGGGGTCTTACAGTACAATATTAACGTAAGCCGTAAGACAAAATGGATTACAAGAGTAATTAGAAATACTCTAGGATTACACTTACACTCACACTCCCCGGTGTTGTGGGAGTTAGGTTGGGTCTCACGAGTGGTAGGCTCGATGGTTTTGGTGATGTGCAGGTTAGCCCGGCGAGCCGATAACTCTGATAGTTTTGTGACGAACGAGATGCTCAGGGGAGCTTTAGCACGATGGGAAATACAATAATGTTGCATGTGCATAAGTATAAGGTGGTGGTTCTTTGGTATTGGAGGGTCGTCACACCGATACCAATACATTGTCTCGGCAAGTGTGGTTTAGCACTTTGCCAAATAAAGTCTGGTGCCTCAGCCGGCAAGAGTAAGCAGGACCTCTGCTTAGTGCACCAGCGTTGAGTTGTACGATAAGTCTGACTGGTAGTGCTGATACTGATTTAGAGGTGGGCGAGGACCAACCCACCTCTTCCGTTTGCCACTACAGAGGAATCCTGGGAGGTTAAGCTATAGAAAGTTGGAACTAAAGGTCTGTGTGCACAGAGTCGGGTCTTTATGTTGCACATACATGTTCATACCATAGCATACTTGTATGATATAGCATAATCATTGCATATAACCCTTGACACCTATTGTATAAATGGTTATGGCACTCTTTATACAATAGGTCTTGGAAAATGACCCCTTGGTCTACAGGTTTGTATGGGCATTCCTATAGGTCATGGTTACTTAGTTTACCTTCTTGTACCTTTACTTGCCCACCGTTTTCATGTGTGTTCTTATATTGCTTACCTAGTATTTGCATACTTATACTTGCTGTGTTTATATACTCATGATAGATTAGTTCCGTCGTCACCTTTTTTCTTTTGTTAATCTCCATCTTAAATACCTCCCCTTTCCTTCTCCCCGCTCGGTGCCTAAGAACCATGAGGGAGGGGTGGGGGATAATAGGACTTAGCCTTTTAGACTAATGGTCATTGACCAAATCATTTAGGGGATCATGGAGCCGAACTAGGAGATGCAACCCCAGAGGTCGGTGCGCATGGGGATGTGACAGTCTAGCACGGGCGTTCACGTAGTAGGGATAGTGAATCCCAATCATTAGTAGTTACTATAGATTTGCTTCCACGATAAGTGACTTGTAGTGAGGATCATGATGTATCAGGCAGGAGCCCTTTTTATTTTTACTATTTATTGTTACTGTGGACTCTTCCTTCGTGGAGATTTATTTATATTGATGTGATTTCTTGTGGAACAGCATTAAGTTTAATTTTACTCATGTACCTATACTTTTACTCCTCTCTTATGCGATCGGTACTGCCTGCATGATCAGCGTTTTGGAGTGACAACATTCCCGGTTGTGTTGGTGTCACTCCAAAATCGCGGTTCTGGGAATAAGACCCTGTTGGTTTTGTAAAAAAACTAGGGTCTTACACTCGACGCCGTGTTGAGTGTAGTCAATCCACTCAATGCCATACCAACTAATTCATCGATTTCACCTTCACTCAATGCCGCGTTGAGTACACTCAACGCCGTAGTGAGTACACTCAAACCTTAGCAGATTACTCAGTAAAAATACCTTCACTCAACGCCATGTTGAGTGCATTCAGCGCACTCAATGCTTTTGAATTAGCCTCATCGATCAATCAACGCCAAGGCTATACACTCAATGCCAAGTTAACAACACTCAACACCAAGCCTTAAGTATTCAACACACTCAACTCCATGCCTTCACTCAATGTTGCATTGAGTGTATCAAGCTCACTCATCGCTTTTTACTTAGCCTCACAGCTTACACAATGTTGTGTTGAGTGTATCAAGCACACTCAACGCTTCTATACGTAGCTCTCAGACCACTCAACGCTTCGACTCTTTACGAATTTCCCTTGGGTTATCTACGGCATACCCGACGAACTTACCTGGGCTAAATTATTATACTCGACGAATATACACTGGCAAATGCACTTATACTTGCCGAATTTGCCTCAAGATACCCGATGAATTTACCTATCATAAACCATGAATTCTTCCTATTCTTACCACAGAACCCAGACTACTCTAGGAAGGGAAGAAATGAAACAAATGAAAAGCAAGAAACCAAAAGCAAGGGGAAGATCACCACTTGCCTCGATCCGGCTGAAATCCGACCACACAGCTCTTCTCCTTGAGGATCTGACTGCAAGAATCCGTTGGCAACAATTCCTGAAACTTTTCAGGAGAAAAGAGTGTCAAGATGAGAAACCTGATCCACTACCATCAATCTTTTTCAGGACAAGTGGTGATCTTTTATGTAACCCGATCCAATACAGTTAACCCGATCCACTACAGTTTCGAACCAGTAACCCTTTTCAGGACAAGTGGTGATCTTTTATGTAACGACCAAGGCCCGACCACTACAGTTCTTTACTGGGCCCCAACTGGCACCGCTATAGGGCTATAGCCTGTACACCTCAACGCCTCTCTGTGCCTTTTTTAAGCAACAGTGCGATGTTGAAGCAGGGTTTCGAACCCTCAACCCTTTATAGCCAATCTTCATAATTGACTATCACAACCTGAGTTGCAGCTCAGTTGGTGATAGTCACTAGTGAAGAGTGGCTATTGTTGGATCCCTGGTTAGATTTGGGCTAGGTTCACTAATTAGGATGTCTGACTCACAATCTATAGCCAGGGTCATGTATTTGAGTCATTGAGTTTAGGCTAAGTCATAAGATTCAACCTTACATGGACCAGCCAGCAGAAGACCTCAGATTTACTCAACACTTAGAAGAAATCAAGTTCAGAATTTAAGTTCGACGTTCGTTGAACTCAGCTCGACGATATTCGTGCTCTACTCGATGAACTCAGAGTTAATTCTCTGAGTTGAGCTCGACGATATTCGAGCTCAGGTCAACGAATTCTGGAGTTCAGCCTTAAACACATTCTTTCTATATTCATTTCGCTGAACTCAGCTCGACGAAGACAAATTATCAGCTCAACGAACTTGGAGCGCACATTAGGCAAGTTATCTCCCTGATGCAGTTCGCTCAGCTCGGCGAACGTGGATCTCCGGTCGATGAAATCTATTCAGAGGTCGACGAACTCTGTCCAAGCCTGACTTAGAGTTTTTCAATCCTTTCTGTACTTACTTTATATATTATTTAGCAGTGATTTCTCTGAGTAATTAATGCATATATTCTCTTGAATATAGCAGTTATTGTAAGTATTGATTATGGTCTTCATCAATGATTAATTACTTGCTTAATTTATTGGGACAGTTGGGAAAATCATTAAAGACAATATTCTCCAGCCGATTTTCATTCTCCAGGCAATTAGCAATCAATGCAAGGAATTCAAAATTCAAAGGAGAATTTTGACAGTGAATATATAAAAGAGATTTTCTCTTTTAGAACAAGTAACAGACATAACAAGATCCAGAACCAGAGAATTCAAAAAGAGATACTCAGGCATTCTTTATGCAAAAAACCTCCTGTTTTCTCCTTGATCTTTCTGAAGAAGAAGAAGAACAACAAACACAAATCAAGAGTCTTCTTCAACTTCAACTCCAGGAGCTCTTAAGAAAAACAAAATTTGAATCAGTAAGAAGTTCCTAGATTACTTCAAGTCAAGGCAGGAGACCTACACCCTGAGCAAGGCTTCAAGTGATTTCTGTAGGATGCTTGACAACAACAATCCACTAAGTCTTCTCTGTTGATTAGAGAAAGAGAAGACACCATCAAATCTCTCACCCCCTCATGTATAAAGGGTTTATTAACTCCCTTCAAAAGTTTATTCTTTATTTTTGGGAACCTGATCAAAAGATCAAAGGGTTATGAGATCTCCCTGGTAATAGATCTTGTGGTGGCAGTCACCTGATCAAAAACCTGCTAGTGGATTCCTACAATGCTGGTAGAAGAGTGGATATACCTAGATTGGGGAACCACTATAAAATTCTTGTGTCGTCTGGTTGCATCTTTTCTTTATGCTGTGATATATTGTTGTACTGTGTTAGAGTAGATTAACTTAGACTGTTTTTCCTTTCTATTATTATTGGTATCACATACTTTTTACTATGATAAAAATCTAAAATAGCCAAAAAGTTTTATTACTCTATTCACCCCCCCCCCCCTCTAGAGTAAATCATATCTAACCCCTATCTTTCAATTAGTATCAGAGCAGGTTCCTTTGGTTGTACAAGTTAACACTTGAACCAAAAGATCCTTATTAGATCCCATCTTCTTTTTCCATAGTTTTTCTGATTACTTTCATAGTATAGCACAGAACGAGAATTATGCAAGCACCAGACCTCCAGTCTGTAACTTGAATAAATTTGCAATCTAGAAGGCAAGAATCAAGCTTTATATGAATTCAATTGATGAGGACATATATAATTCTATTTTGACAGGTCCTCCTCAACCTAAAGCAGCTACATTTACCTCTACTTCAAGAACTCATGCTGTTTCACCACCATAGTGGACAGATGCTCAGAAAAAGGCAAAGATAGCAGATGCAAAGGCCATGAATATACTGGCTCAAACTATGTCAGATGATATCTTCCAAAAAGTGGCTGAATGCACATCTGCCAAGGCAATCTATGACTCACTCAACAAGATGGTTTCTTGTTCTGCAGATGAGAGGAAGGATAGAAGATCAACTCTCATCTCCAAATATGAAAATTTCAAGAAGTATGAATCAGAGTCTATCGCTGATATGTATAACAGATTAAGCTCAATCATCAATGAGCTAAAGACTCTAGATAAGGATATCACTCTCATTGAGGTGAATGAAAAGATCCTCATGTGCTTCCCAAGCTTGTGGGACTCCAGAATATGGCCAATCAAGGAATCCATAAGTTTGAATGAGATTTCCACTGAATCACTTCTGGGAAAGCTCAAATCATATGAGCAATTGATCAAGTCAAGAGAAGCTGCAGAGCAAAAAAATCCTCCACCAATAAGAAAGGAGCAGAACATAGCTTTCAAAGCTTCAAAAGGAACAGAAGCCCCAACTACCAGTGAAGAACTTCTGAGTCTCTTAGCCAAGAGATTCTACAAAATGGCAAGGAAGGACTTCAGAAGAAAGTCATCCACGCAGGATGACAAACCAAGGTATGAAAAATACCCACTAAAGAGGTTGTTTACTTTGGGTGCAGGAAGCCAGGACACTTTATCTCAGAATATCCTGAGAATCAAAAGAAGGATAAAAGAAGAGAAAAAGAAACCAAAAAGCATCACTACAACAAGCCTTCCTCCAGCAAGCATAAGTGAAAAGAGAATGGCTTTGTGGCCAAGACTTGGAGTGACACTGAAGATGAATCCTCATCTTCTAGATCCAGTGAAGAGGAAGAAGAAGCTAATGCAAGGGAAGTTTGCCTTATGGCTATAAATGCCTCTTGCAATCCATCTGATGTTGAGGGACAAGCGGAAGAATCAGATAATGAAGAAACATTTGAATCAGATGCAGATCAGGTATTGCCTTCCTTTGATTATAATTCAGATTATTTTAAGACTGAATTTAAATCTTTGTGTATTGACTTGATTAATTTGGAAAGAGAAATTAAAAGTCTTAAAAAAATTATTTGAACAAGATAACCTATTTTCTGAAAACATTAAACTAAAGGAGGAATTAACTCTAGCAATTGATAAAATCATATCATTAAAATCTGAGTTAGCTGAGGCAAAGCAACTTGAAGAACCCCTAAATGGGAGAAGCATCAAGTTTATGGACATCACAAGCACAGTGAATGCCAGACAAAATGACAAACTGGGCTTAGGTGCTTCATCAAGCCAACCCCCACTAATTCAGAAGAATACATTAACAACTCCAATTAAATTTGTTTTAGAAATAGGAAAGGAGAAGATAAATAATAATAATAATGTTAAACAAACAGAGTTAAAACAAAAGAATAAGAGAAAGAAAAAGAATAAGAAAAATCTTAATTATAACAATGTTGAACAGATTTTTTCGAACTCAGATCGACGAAATATGTTCTGTTCATCGAACTCAAGTCGACGAACTCCGAACGCAAATTTCTATTATAATTATTCGTTGAACTACGATCGACGAAACAAGCATGGTTCGTCGACCCGACATCGATGATTTTGGGGCCCAAAGAATGAATATTCTCATTCTCTGAGGGGAGTTCGATGAACTCATCCCCATTCGTCGAACCCAGATCGACGCACTTACTTGAATTCGTCGAACACAGTTCAAGTTAATTGTAATTTTAATTTTTCTAAAACTTATGCTCAACCAATATCATCTATAAACCAATTCAATCAATGGATTATTCCACTAGAAGATATCATCTATTAGGTTATAAATGTCAACCTGAATATTCATATATTTCCAGTTTTAATTATGTAAAGAAAGAAGGACCAAAGGTAACCTGGGTTAAGAATAGCTAATCTGTTTCCTTGCAGGTTAATGACTATCCCACGATAGAGCAACAGTGGTATCCGGATAGTTGCTGTTCTAAACACATGATAGGAAATAAGGACAACCTAATCAATTACAAGTCAAAGCTAGGACCCAAAGTAATATTTGGTGACTCCAATTATGGCCAGACTAAAGGCTATGGAAAGGTCAAGATTGGAGTTGTCACCTTCAGCAAGGTAGCTTATATAAGTGGACTGAAGCACAACCTCATCACCATAAGTCAGTTATGTGATGAAAGGTTTTAGGTATCCTTTAATAAAACTTCATGTATTATTACTTCTTTAGAAAACCATGTAATATTGACTGGCACTAGAGTAGGAAACATTTATATAGTTAACTTACAGTCAGCTAAATCTGAAATATGTTTATTTAATCAAACTAGCAATAATAATGACCTTTGGCATATGAGATTAGGTCATGTTAATCTGAAAAACATTGCTAAACTATCTAGGGACAACCATGTAAGAGAATTGCCTTCTTGCCCCTACAAGAAGGAAAGCCTTTGCAGGGCTTGTCAATTAGGCAAGCAAACTAAAAATAGTTTCAAATCTAAAAATAAAAGTGACTCACCTAGAATATTGTACCTGCTACATATGGACCTTTTTGGACCTATTTATGTACAAAATCTAGGAGAGAAATCTTATGCTTTAGTGATTGTAGATGACTTCTCTAGATTCACTTGTGTATTCTTTCTGAGATCTAAGTCTGATAACTTCAAGGTTCTTACAGATTTTCTCAAGAACATAGAGATTGAGTACTCTACTCCAGTTGCATTGATCAGAAGTGATCATGGTACTAAGTTTGAGTCTCTTCTTATGCAAGAGTTCTATGAGAAGGAAGGTATCATGCACTGCTTCTCACTCCTAGAACACCTCAATAAAGTGGGGTTGCTAAAAGGAAGAATAGAACCCTAATTGAATCTGCAGGCACATTACTTGCAGATGCTCATTTGCCCCTATCTTTTTGGGCATAGGCTGTGAGCATAGCAAATTATATACTGAATAGAAGTCTTATACACAAGCTTAAGAATAAAACTCCATATGAGCTACTTAAAGGGAAGAAACCTAAAGTAGACTATTTTAAAATTTTTGGTTGCTTATGTTACATTCACAACAACAATAAGAAACACATTGGAAAATTTGAAACAAGGCTGAAATTGGAATTTTTCTTGGATATTCCCAAGTAAGTAAGACTTATAGGGTCTATAATAAATCTACCATGAAAATTGAAGAATCTATCCATGTTTCATTTGATGAAACTAACATGTTTTATAAGGAGAAAAATATTTCTACCAATAACACTTTACAGGAACCACATTTGTGTGAGAAGTTGAATGAATTAACCCTCAGCAATGAGCCTGTTAGCCATCCTTCTCCACAAATTGCTGAAGATAGTAAAGATCAAGACAGTGAAGATGAAGAAACTGAAATTAGTGAAGAGACAACAACAACTACCATAATTCCACAAGAGGAATTTATTCCCCAAGCTGTTGCTCAACCAACTCCACCTACTGAATTTGTCACACTTAAAGATCACCCTATATCTCAAGTGATTGAAGTCATTTCAGTTGGTGTGCAGACCAGGTATCAACTCAACCAAGACTTGATGCTTGCCTGCTTCATATCTCAAATTAAGCCCCAATCCATTAAATATGCAGAGTAAGATCCCCACTGGATTATTGCAATGCAAGAGGAGCTCAATCAATTTGAGAGATGCAGAGTTTGAGATTTTGTTCCAAGACCAAAATACTACACAGTCATTGGAACTAAATGGGTGTTCAGAAACAAGCTTGATGCCAAAGGTATTATCATAAGAAACAAGGTAAGGCTGGTTGCTCAAGGCTACAAACAAGAGGAAGGGATTGACTATGACCAGACATTTGCACCTGTTGCAAGGTTGGAAGCAATAAGAATCTTCCTTGCTTATGCTGCCTAAAAAAAGTTCAAAGTATACCAAATGGATTTCAAGATTGCATTCTTGAATGGTGAACTTAAAGAAGAAGTTTATGTTGAGCAACCACCAGGTTTTATCTCTCCTACTTATCCCTCTTATGTCTTTAAATTGCATAAAGCTCTTTATCGTTTAAAGCAAGCTCTAAGAGCTTGGTATGAAACCTTAGCTAGCTTTGTTCTAGAACATAAATTTTCTAGGGGCATTGTAGATAGGACATTATTCACTAGACATCATAAGGATCAAATCTTATTAGTACAAATCTATAAATATGACATTATTTTTGGGTCTACAGATTCCAAACTATGCAAGAGGTTCTCTGACCTCATGTATTCCAAGTTTGAAATGAGTTACATGGGTGAGCCCTCCTGCTTCCTTAGCCTCCAAGTGAAGCAGCTACCTGATGAAATCTTCATATCCCAATCTAAATATGCTAAGGAGCTAATCAAAAGTTCGGGATGTCAGATGCCACAGCCAAGAAAACACCTATGACTACAAATGCTGTAATTGATTCTGATGAACATGGGAAACCTGTTGATCAGAAATTATATATGGCCTTTGTTGGGTATATAACACCCCGAAACTCAAAAGAGCGACGAGAGGCATTTTGATCCAAGTCTGGGACTTGGTAGAGGTCACACAGCCTGGGACACAGGCCTGTCCTAGGGGCGTGTCGTTCTTGGGTTCGATGACAGCTGTGTGGTCGATGAAATTGCAGTCGACGATCATCGAACAACGAACACGGCCTGAGACACGGGCATGTCCCAGGTCGTGTCCTACTCGGGTAGTTGGCCGAGTTGTGATGGGAGAGAAACACATCCTGGAGCCTAGGCATGTTCGGGCTTGACACGAGCATGTCAAATGGGACACGGGCGTGTCGAATACTTGTGTTCTCCTTGGGTTGGTGTTGGTCCCGTGTCGATGGAGGAACACACCCATATACACTGGCGTGTACTGGATGACATGGGCATGTCAAGCTTGACACGGGCGTGTCGAGAGCCCGTGTTCTTTTCGGGATGCTAAGGTTTCAGCATCAAATGGGGCACACGGTGATGCTAAAGATCACGACAGTGAACAGGTCGTACAAGTAATATAAAATGGGGGTTTTCCCAAGTATCGATCTCACAAGGAACACAGTAAGGTGGAGTTAATTTCGAGGAGGACTTGAGATTGAAGTCCTTAGGGTCGGCGGTAACGAAGGGGGGTTTTGATGTTGCGGAAACAGAAAATAAAAAGCTAACAACTACTCCTATGCAACGCCGCTATGCGATGCTTCGTCAGGCGGGATGGAAGACTAGTCGGGCCGCTATGCACCGAATTGCTAGGCGGATGGAAGAATAGGCTCGCGGATGAGGTGGTGAGAACGGCAGAATGAGGGTCGTGAGCACCTCTTCGCAACGCATGCCACTAGTAATTGCTAGTGCGGCAAGGGTGGATGGTGGTGGATGGAATAATAGGAGCCCTCAAGTAAATAACGAACACAAACAATCACATAGACATAATTGTAAGAACGTTTTACAAATAAGCATACATCATCTATAAATAAGGTTTACAACAACACATAAACAACAATAAAGGAAGAACAAGGCAAGAGATCGACCGAATCTGAAGTCTTGCTGAGGATTCACGGTTGGAATCGTCGGGTTGTCAATCCGCGTCCAAGCTCGGTCCTCAACTGCGTCCGGGATAGAGAAGGGCTGTCACCACCTTCCAATGGCCCGTCTTCTTCGTCTCACAACAGCGGACGAAAGTTGCAAGCTTCTCTTTGCTTGATGGCTATGGCGTTGAAACTTACCTGAAGCTCACGGATGAAGGAGAAGGCCGAGAGGAAGCTCCGGCTTGGATTTGGCGGTGAATGCTTGCCCGGAGCACCTCCCTAGGGTGGAATATGAAGGGGAACGGCGGAGAAGGCGGAAAACGGCGGAGAAATGTCGAGCTCCGGATCCTCTTTGAATTAGGGCGAGACCTGCACTATTTATACAAAAGCAGAAATGAACAATACGCACGATCACATGCGCACGACCAGTGGTCATGCGCACTATGTCCTGTGCTCGTGCGCACTGGCATGGAATATCAGGAAGAAGAACTGGGATAATGCGCACGAGTAGTGGCGCACGACCAATGGTCGTGCGCACTAAGTCCAATGATCGTGCGATTACCCAGACAGGACTCCAGAAAAGAGGAATCAATGCACACGATCAGTGGCGCACGACCGGTGGTTATGCGCAGTATGTCCAGTGGTCGTGCGCTTACCCCAGGCTGATTCTGGAAAACGTAGAGTAGTGCGCACAATCAGGTGCGCACGACCAGTGGTCGTGCGCATTATATCCCATGATCGTGCGCAGTATTCCTGTTTCACAACCATCCCGGAACACGCACACGACCCCTGTACCGATAGGAAAAACAAATCACTAATCTGTGCAGACATTACAGACAATCACAAAAGGGAGTACAAACTATAAAAATAACAAAATACACAACCACGGGCCTAAGTGTGCACTTCCTATGGAAATAAAGACAAGATGAAATATGAACGATATAGAACTAAAAGTGAAGTGCAAATGCTTGAAAACTAGCCCAGATGAGTCCGAAAATATGTATATAACATGGTCTCATCACACCCCCAGACTTAACTATTTGCGCGTCCTGAGCAAACAAAATCTAAGCAGATAGGGAAAAATACTAGTTAACAAAGAAATTGTGATACGAAGTACCATGCGAAGTCGCATGCTCGCGCACGTAAAAATATAATAGAAGAAATTTCTAAGTATACAAAATAGTTTATACTTTTCACAATGCGTATCAACATTTTATTATTACTCAAAAATGGAATCACGGTGAATCATCCGATCACGCGTAGGGAGAAAGTAAACTAATCGCTAGGCGAGCATTGCCAAAGATCGGGGCTCGGGATAACCTCCAAAGGAATCCACCAATGTCGGTGACCATATGCTTGCCCTTTTGCATTCTCTCCACGGCACTGGTTTTGTTCACACACTAATCAGTAGGACTTTAGGTGAAGAGATGGGGCTTGGGTTTCGGTGAGGTAAACAAGGATAAACAAGAAGGCTAAGCACCTAACCCAAATGAGCTAGAATGAAAGGAATCCCTCTACTAAGCAAAATACATGCTGGTACACCACACCCCCAGACTTAACTTTTAAAAAATGGGTGTGTGCACCGCCTACTCCAAATATAATCACATTTCCCTAAAAGATTTTCAATTTAAACATTTTCTTTTCACTTTTTTTTTCTTTTTCTTTTTCTTTACAAATATTTTTCTTTTTCTTCTTTTTTTTTCTTTTTCTTCATTTTATTTTCACAATTCAGCAAATATAACATTGGAGCACATCCACATAATCACAAGTAAAATCACCACATCACCCCCCAACACTAAAATGTAAACACTAAAGCTCAACTTGGGTGTGCGACTAGGATCAGCTATGAGGCTTTGGTGATATCATGTTGGATCTGAATCAAAAGGAGGGGTAGGCACAACAGGGCTAGCGAGGATAAGACGTTAGGAATGGTACAAAGCTCAACCGGGCCAAAATGATGGCCTACATCACGCTCATACATGACTAACCTATACCCATGATTCAAGAATAGCTTGGGGCAAGTTCTTAGCCAACGAGAAAGACTATCCATCCTCTCGACTCGAGCAATACGAACCTAATGGCCGTCTACACACATCCCTAAGCTACCGTCGGATTCCCACCAGATTCACCAACTTTTGAGTAGAATAAAAAGTATTTACGCAATTAGAAAAATATAAAACTAAAAGCATAAAGAAAAATTAAATCTACTCGAATTTCTACACGAGATGAGAGCAGTTGACTAGAAACACAACAAGGCCAACATTTTACTCCATCTCACAATCCTATGTCAGCACCATAATTTTCCCAAATCTAACGAAGAAATGAGTTTAACTCGCAGCACGCAAAAAGCTAAGCACGCGCTCATGTGGGTGCAGTGGTGTGTGATGCAATGAACTAAGCAAAATAAAATAATAAAAGCTTCTAGTATGCACAAGAAATGTGTGTGTGCAATAGGTAACAGATCTCTCCCCCAGACTTAAACTAAGCAACAAATCATAAGATAGAGAAATTAAAATCATAAAGAGCTAAGGGAAGAGTTTACCCCATGCTCAGCTAGTGAGCATACCAGAAGACGCGTGGAAACCTGAAGCAGGCCTGCCATATGAAGAATGAGAACCCCGCCAATGCGATTTGCTATGAATACCTGCAGGGGTGAGCTCCGCAAAAACAAAACAAAATATACAAAAAGAAATGCTAAAACTAAAATAGACAAGAAAAATAAAATGCAGAAAATGAAAGATAAGTACTGGTGTTACTGTCATCCCAGCACGACTTATTAAATTCTAAACAGTTTTAGCTTATAGGCCTATGAAATAAAAAGTGCACAGGTAACTGTTCCAATATCCGTTTCGGTAACGGGTACCGATACGGTGATAGAGCAGTTACCCCTCTACCTAAATAGTAATACCTGCCCAACACAGGTAGAGGAAATAGGAAGTAGGAGGAGGAGGAGGCCTGGTCCTCACTCATCTCACCATAAAACAAATCCTTGCCTAGCAAGGTATCGTCTATCACAGGCCCGCAGGAGGCAATGACAACGGCATGAGCACAAAGCTCATCGTCATCCCAACGTACCTGTGGAGACTCATCCTGCACAGGCTCAGATAAGAAAGGGGGATCAAGTAATAAAAGAGAAGAGGAACTAAAAGAATCAGAAATAGGGGGAGTGGTCCCGATCTCACTCCCAGCAGGATCCAAGCATAGATCACTGTCGGTATCATACGAGTCGTACCGAGGGGAATCCGAGAACTCAAGGTCCGCGGTGGTAAGAGGAACGACCTCATCTAATAAAGAGGTGCAAACCTCCACATCAGAAAGAGGGTATTCCTCATCCCACCGGAGTGCGTAAAAGTGTTCCGAAGATCCACCTTCTCCGTCAGAGATAGAGGAATAATCATCCCACTTCGGCGCAACCTCGGGCACCGAATCATCCACAATCACGACATCATACCGACTCACAAGAAAGAGGAATAGCACAATCCGGCAAAAATTACGGAGGGGCAAGGCTGCTCTCAAAATCAAGCACTGAATGAGCAGGCCCCATCGCAAAATGATTCGCCGACGCCACCTCGTCGATGACCGGAACAATCTCATCATCCCATACAGGAGCGCCCGTGAGTTCCTGCTCCTCTTTTTGTTGGCTAACACCAGAGTGATCATCATCACTCGAGGAAAGCTCGTAAAAAGAGATCGAGGGACCCATGAAAGAGCTGTATGCGGCCAGAGATTCTTCAGTAATCTCAACGGGTAAAGAATGAACAAAGTGCGTTATATCAGTGTATGGGCCAGGCAAAACCCTGGTAGGCCTATCCAAAACAGTCTTCCGCGAATGGGAGGTTGTTATGCACATGCCCTCAGAGGGAGAAGGCTTGCACAAACGAGGGCAATCCTTCAACATGTGGCCCACACCTTGACATAACAAACACCGAATGCAATGCTCGACATTCATAACAGCAATGACATCAATGGATCGGCGCAAAGTGTCAAGGATACGACACTCAACATCAGAATCCATCACGAACAAAAATAATTGCTGAAAAAGTGCTACACAGCTAAAATGAAAATAGCACGGATCTGCTATCTAAATCAAAAATCAGAAAAGGGCAAAAAGAAATAAGCAAAATAAAAATTATAATAACCAAAGCAAAAAAGAAAAAAGAATGATATGCACAAATGGAAAAGGGCTTCAATCTATTATCTCCCTCTCCAAAAACTCACACGACTATATTCCCCGGCAACGGTGCCAAAACCTGATGCTAAAGATCACGGCATTGAACCGGTCGCACAAGTAATATAAAATGGGGGTTTTCCCAAGTATCGATCTCACAAGGAACACAGTAAGGTGGAGTTAATTTCGAGGAGGACTTGAGATTGAAGTCCTTAGGTTCGGCGGTAACGAAGGGGGGTTTTGATGTTGCGGAAACAGAAAATAAAATGCTAACAACTACTCCTATGCAACGCCGCTATGCGATGCTTTGTCAGGCGGGATGGAAGACTAGTCGGGCCGCTATGCACCGAATCGCTAGGCGGATGGAAGAGTAGGCTCGCGGATGAGGTGGTGAGAACGGCGAAATGAGGGTCGTGAGCACCTCTTCGCAACGTATGCCACTAGAAATTGCTAGTGCGGCAAGGGTGGATGGTGGTGGATGGAATAATATGCGCACCTAAAGTAAATAACGAACACAAACAATCACATAGACATAATTGTAAGAACGTTTTACAAATAAGCATACATCATCTATAAATAAGGTTTACAACAACACATAAACAACAATAAAGGAAGAACAAGGCTAGAGATCGACTGAATCCGAAGTCTTGCTGAGGATTCACGGTTGGAATCGTCGGGTTGTCAATCCGCGTCCAAGCTCGGTCCTCAACTCCGTCCGGGATAGAGAAGGGCTGTCACCACCTTCCAATGGCCCGTCTTCTTCATCTCACGACAGCGGACGAAAGTTGCAAGCTTCCCTTTGCTTGATGGCTATGGCGTTGAAACTTACTTTAAGCTTACGGATGAAGGAGAAGGCCGAGAGGAAGCTCCGGCTTGGATTTGGCGGTGAAGGCTTGCCCGAAGCACCTCCCTAGGGTGGAATATGAAGGGGAACGGCGGAGAAGGCGGAAAATGGCGGAGAAATGTCGAGCTCCGGATCCTCTTTGAATTAGGGCGAGACCTGCACTACTTATACAAAAGCAGAAATGAACAATGCGCATGATCACAGGCGCACGATCAGTGGTCGTGCACACTATGTCCTGTGCTCGTGCGCACTGGCATGAAATATCAGGAAGAAGAACTGGGATAATGCCCACGAGTAGTGGCGCACGACCAGTGGTCGTGCGCACTAAGTCCAATGATCGTGCGATTACCCAGACAGGACTCCAGAAAAGAGGAATCAATGCACACGATCAGTGGCGCATGACCGGTGGTCGTGCGCAGTATGTCCAGTGGTCGTGCGCTTACCCCAGGCTGATTCTTGAAAATGTAGAGTAGTGCGCACGATCAGGTGCGCACGACCAGTGGTTGTGCGCATTATATCCCATGATCGTGCGTAGTATTCCTGTTTCACAATCATCCCGGAACATGCACACGACCCCTGTACCGATAGGAAAAACAAATCACTAATCTGTGCAGACATTCCAGACAATCACAAAAGGGAGTACAAACTATAAAAATAACAAAATACACAACCACGGGCCTAAGTGTGCACTTCCTATGGAAATAAAGACAAGATGAAATATGAACGATATAGAACTAAAAGTGAAGTGCAAATGCTTGAAAACTAGGCCAGATGAGTCCGAAAATAGGTATATAACATGGACTCATCACACGGCCTTCGACACGGTCATGTCACATGCCTTGTTCGGCCCAGGTTTTGGATTTCAAGTCTGAATCGTGGCCGTCCGTTTCCTTATTTTGGTATCCCATAGCTCAGGGCTGTTCTTGCTGGGATATACCCAGGAATAGGTCTTAAAACCCTCATTCTATTTGGGTTTTCTCTTTCTAAAGTTCTAAAGAGTGGGGAGAGTAAGGAAGGAGAAGGAAGAGAGATTCGGCCACTGGTGGAGCTTCGAAGCCCCAAATCGCAAGCCGAGTTCGGATCTGCGGAGGCGAGGACATTGCGCTGCTTTCATCCGCAGAGATTTTCATGGCACCGAAGAGGAATGCTAGGGAAATGATTCTCATCTTGGACATGTGAAGTCCTCTTTTCCCTTTCATAGGAAGCCCTCTCTCACGAGTTTGCGATGAGTGTGAGGTGTTCCTTCTGGTAGACATGAATAATCCTCATTGTTTTGCATGTAGAGTCCGTAGTCAAGAAACAGACATAGGCATGATGTGTGAAGCCTACCCGGACAAGTTGGTCTGGATCGGTGATGTTGTATTACATGAATGGCCGGAGAAGACTCCACGCAGTTGTTTGTGTTTCGGGTTTTCTACGCGGTAGATTTCAACAGGGAACCTTGGGGAGTAACTCCGAGGTGCACCCTAAAAACTAGGCAGATGTGTGATTCTGCCAACATGGTGGCATGAGAGCAAACTTGTACATAACCGGGTTATGTAAAGTGTGTGATCGAAATGGGATTCAGGGAAGTGTGACCCGTGCCGATGACATAAATTGACGTTGTGGTGTGAGCAACGGGTTAGGAGGAATCGCATCTGCTCTATGTGGTTCAGTTAGAGAGATCTAAGGTACGTGGAACTCGTCGTTGGCATAGATGGAGGGTCTTAGGAAGTATCCAGAAAGACCGTAATGCTCAAGGGGAATTGCCGTCAAAGGGGAGGTGGTGAGACCACGGGATGTTACCGAGTTCACCGAGAATGTGCCTTGAGTGCACGGGGTGTGTGGCCGTGAGTGCCTACGCCTGTGGTGAAGTGTTTATTCACTATTATTTGGCAATGCTAATAAAGTGCAGGGAAGGAGCACCGCCTCCCCGAGTTTAGGGGCGGGATCGTTATAATTTGGTCAGCATAGCTGACCATTGCTTTTTTTGCCACCGCTTCGGTGGATTTTTTCCTGCAGGTGCTGCGGAGCCAAGTGGCAAATAGTAGGCTAAAGCCCTTGTTGCTGAGACGGCCCTCGAAGGCCTAATTTTGAGTATTTTCTTTTATTCTCATGTATGACTGGCCTACGTGCCGAGGTTAGGAATACACTTTTATTTGAGTAAACTATTGTAAGACCATAAGACCAAGTACTTTTGTATTTGTACGTTCATTCCTATTGTGTTATTGTAGTGGAAAATAAGGTTATTTTGCTGGGTTCTTATTCTTGCAACTTTTAAATTGCTTCCGCTAGAATGTAATCTGTGTAGGACCTTGGTTATTGGCAGGATGGTTTCCATTGCGTAACCTTCCGGTCTGTCTGTGGTATATGGCGTCGGGCCCCTGCCGGACCTACTACTCTATGCTATGCGTCGAATAGGGGGTGTTACAATTTGGTATCAGACTTCTAGTTTCGGTCAACCTAAAGTAATTCTTGGATGAATTCTTTAAAGGGGTGGTGAGCATATGTGTGTGCGTCATCGATATAACATAAAAGAACCCGTGAATGTCCACTTAGGAATGAAAATACACGTGTTTGAGGAACCTGTGTGTTCCTATAATTGCTTTTTGCAATTTTGTTTGGTCGCTTAACGGTGTTTTGTACAACTATAGGTGACCAGAAGTGGTGCAGGGCCGTCAGAACACTCGGTTTCTGAGGCTAATAGCGCACCGAATTATGTTCCTGCAACACCTCCCTCGGCAAAAACCATACGATTGGTGGCCTAAGCGGTGTTTGCCATGATCAATGCGCAGCCTGCAAGGCAGATGTAGTAGCCTGCCCCTGTGGTGGAGCAGGTACCGCTTCAAGCGACTGAACCGAGAAGGGTGGAGCAAGTAGTGGTGGAGTCTTTGGTGCTTAGGAGAGCGACTGAAAGGCAGCACAAACATGTTATGGGCTTCAATCGTCCGATATTCTCGGGGACGGGAACCCCATCCCAAGCTGAGGATTGGCTCTCCTGAGTGAAGAGAGTACTGACAGCTACTGAAACAGAAGAGTGGAAGATGACCACCATAGATACATTCCTGTTGGACGGAGATGCAAGGCTGTGGTGGGAAGGTTTGGAGTTACATCACTTGAGGGGAAGGCAACTCACGGACGTCTCGATGGAAGAGTTTTTGATACTGTTCTTGGCAAGGTACCTTCCCTCGGCTCAGAGGATAGTGTTGGAGAATGAGTTCAAGAGGTTGATGCAAGGAGAGAGTAGCGTGGATGAGTATCTCCACGAATTTACACAGTTATGTCGGTACTACACCTCTACGTTCGCGGATGAGGAGCATAAGACAATCCGATTCTATGAAGGTCTGAGGGATGACCTAAGGCTACTGCTCTTGGAGACTATGACGCATGGATTCTTGACCATGGTCAATACGGCCAGGTCTTTAGAAAAGGATCTGAGGAATGTGCAAGCAAAGAGAGACTCTGGAGCTAAGAAGAAAGAGTTTAAGGTGCCGGCTAACGGAAAGTCTGGGTATCGTAAGTTCAATAAGAGGGCTAGGACTTCGGGTCCAGCCCCTTCTTTCGGTGCCTCGGGGGCGACTACAAGCCGAACCCCGGGTGTGTGCTATAATTGTGGGAAGCTGGGACACTTTGCCCGGGACTGCTGGAGCGGATGTCCAAAGTCCGAGAGGAAGCCGGGAGCAACCTATGAAGAGAAGGGCAAGGCGGTGGAGTCAACCACATCTCATTATGCTCCGGCTCAACCTAGAGTTTATAATCTTGGCCAGCAGGAGGCCATCAAGCAAGCGGATGTGGTGACAGGTATGGTTTACATTAATTACAAGTTAATTTTTAAATACTTGTTATGCGCATGTTACCTTACCACTGCTTGTATAAGCTTTGTTTTGATTTATGATAATCCGGTGAGAGCACTCTTTGATACGGGAGCTTCGCACTCCTTTTTGTCCAAAGGATTCATATCGCGCATCGGAGTACCTTCTTCGATGGCAAAGGACAAACTGGATGTGTTGTTGTCGAATGGGTGTTCGATCCATGCGGATAGAGTCTGTGGCGTAAAGATTTATACTGGGAGTTACGAGTTCAATTTGCAAGCATCGTTACTATTGCTGGTGGAGTTCGACGTTATATTTGGTATAGACAGGCTCTCGGAGCAGCAAGCATCGATTGTATTCGCAAGGAGGTCAAGTTGGGAACAGGTCGTGAGATGACTTTTACGGGCTTGAAAGGGTCGAGCAAGACTTTGATGTCTGCTCTTCAGGTGGTGAAGGTGGTTCATGCTGGAGCAGAGCTATTCTTCATGCTAATGGAGGTTGCAAATCTTAAGCCTACATTGGACAGTATTTCAGTGGTATCTGAGTACCCTGATGTGTTCCCTGGCGATCTTCCTGGATCCCCACATGAACGGGAGATTGATTTCACCATCGAGCTAGTGCTAGGTGCGAAACCTGTGTCACGCTCACCGTATCAGCTAGCGCCTAAGGAAATGACGAAGCTGAAGGTGAAACTTCAAGAGTTTTTGGAGCAGGGTTATGTGCGTCCAAGTTCGTCACCTTGGAGCGCACCGTTCCTTTTTGTTAAGAAGAAGGACGAAAGCTTGAGACTTTGTATCGATTATCGACAATTGAACAAGCTAACAAAGAAGAATACGTACCCGATCCCGAGGATTGATGATTTGTTCGATCAGTTAGTCGGGTCATCGGTGTACTCGAAATTGGATCTCATGTCCGGTTATTATCAGCTGAGGATAAGGGAATGTGATATCCCCAAGATAGCTTTTAGTATGAGATACAGACATTATGAGTTTACGGTCATGCAGTTTGGGCTGACTAATGCGCCATCAGTGTTCATGTATCTGATGAACAGGACTTTCAGGGAGTACCTAGACCACTTTGTGATCGTCTTCATCGATGATATATTGGTGTACTCACAGAGTGAGGACGATCACTTTAAGTATCTGCATTTGGTGTTGGAGACGCTGAGGAGGAATCAACTGTACGCCTAGTTCTCCAAATGGGAGTTTTGGTTGTCCTCAGTGGCGTTCCTTGGTCACATAGTCTGTAGAGTGGGAATTGCGGTGGATCCGATGAAGATTGTTGCTATACGAGAGTGGCCTATGCTGTCTACGGTAGCGAAAGCCCAGAGTTTTCTGGGGCTTGCCGGCTATTACAGGAGCTTCGTGGAGAACTTCTCGCGGATAGTGTTACCCCTCACGACTCTGAGAAGGAAAGAGCAGAAGTATGTTTGGACGTTGTAGTGCACACGAGCTTTTGAGGAGTTGAAAAGTAGGTTTACCACGGCGCCTGTGCTGAGATCGTCGAGTGGGACCGAAGGCTTTGAGATTTACAGCGATGCTTCGGGTAGTGGACTGGGTTGTGTTCTACTGCAGCACGAAAGTGTGATAGTTTATGGCTCGCATCAGATGAAGGTGCATAAGAGGAATTACCCGGCCCATGACTTGGAGTTAGCGGTCGTGATATTTTCCCTGAAGCTGTGGAGGCATTACTTGTATGGGGTGAAGGTCGATATCTATACCGACCGCAAGAGCCTGAAATACTTGTTAGATCAGAAGGATCTGAACATGCGACAGCGGAGATGGATGGAGTTCCTGGGGGACTGCACATTCAAAATTCATTATGTTCATGGGAAAGGAAATGCAGTTGCGGATGCATTGAGTTGTAGTGCCCCATCTCAAGCCAACTTGCTGTCGGTTCATGACGAGTGTTTGGTTTGGGAGTTGGAGGCGTTAGAGATCTCTTGCGTAGACAAGCAGACAAGTGCTGAAGTGCTATTGAACTGGACAAAAGTTCAGTATGACCTGACTGATCGGATTCAACAGGCTTTGGATTTGGATGGCCACATGAAGCAAATCATGGTTGAGGCCTTGATTGGGTCAAATTCCCAATTTGAGGTTGTGGATGGCTTGTTATGGAAGGACAGTCGTTTGTGCGTCCCGAATGTGTGTAAATTGCGGGTGGAATTGATGTACGAGGCTAATCATACCAAGTACTTGATTCACCCGGGGAGCACGAAGATGTACCGTGATATGAAGAAATTGTTCTTGTGGTCAGGACTTAATAAGGATGTGGCATTGTACGTGACAAAGTGTCAAATATGTGCCTTAGTGAAGGTGGAGTGCCAGAAGCCTGGAGGTTTCCTGAAATCCTTGCCTATTCCGGAGTGGAAGTTCGACGACATTACTATGGACTTTGTGCATGGTTTCCCAAGGTCGCAGATGGGAAACGATGCCATCTGGGTAGTCGTAGATCGTTTGGCGAAAGTGTCGCACTTCATTCTAAATAGGAAGGATGATTTTGTGGAGAAATTGGCAAAGTTATGTGTGGATAATATTGTGCGGCTTCACGGTGTGCCCCGCAGCATCGTGAGTGACCGAGATGGGCGGTTCACGTCCAATGATTGGTTGTTGGTGCAGCAGATGTTGCGAACAAAGTTGAGTTTCAGCACAGCCTTACATCCGCAGACGGATGGTCAGACCGAGAGGGTCAACAGGATGATGGAAGACATGCTTCGCATGTGAGTTCTGGGCTTCGAAAAGCAGTGGGAAGATCACCTATACTTGGTGGAATTCACTTACAACAATAGCTACCAGGCGAGCATTCAAATGGCGCCCTTCGAGGCCCTTTATGGTAGAAGATGTCGCACGTCGTAGTCTTGGTTGGAAACAGGTTATTAAAAGTTGTACAAGCGGCAAGAGGTGGAAGATGCAACGTCATTGCTTCGAATGATTAGAGAAAGACTGCTAATCGCTCAGGACTGGCAAGCTAAGTACTATAACGCCAATCATAGGAACGTGGAGTTTGTTGTTGGTGACTGGGTGTACATGAAGATTAAGCCGTTCAAGGGTGTCTCGCAGGTACGATGCTTAAAGAAGCTAAGCCCGAGGTACCTTGGACCATTTGAGGTTCTGGAGCGGATTGGCGAAGCAGCGCATCGATTGAAGCTACTAGTGGAGCTAAGTGGTCTACACGACGTATTCCACATATCAGTGCTGTGGAAGGCAGTGCAAGAGCCTTCACAAGTGATTTTGGTCGATCAAGTGCCGGTCGATAATGGGTTGACGACGAAGGTCAAGCCCGTTCGCATTGAGGTCTCGGAAGTCAAGCGATTGCATAACAAGGAAATCAGGATGGTCAAGGTCCGTTGGGATAACTGCGGTCGGGAGGAGCTGTCGTGGGTGCGAGAGCAGACCATACTTGAGGAGTACCCGGAGTTATTCCACTCAGGTACCGTTTAAGTTTTGCTTATATCTTTTCTTTTATGTAATTTCGTGACGAAATTCTTTTTAGAGGGAGTGAGTTGTAACGCCCCGAAACTCAAAAGAGAGACGGGAGGCATTTTGAGCCAAGTCTGGGACTTGGTAGAGGTCATACGGCCTGGGACACGAGCGTATCCTAGGGGCGTGTCGTGCTCAGGTTCGACGACGACCATGTGGTCGACGAAATTGCAGTCGACGATTGTCGAACAGCGAACATGGCCGGAGACACGGGCGAGTCCCAGGTCGTATCCTACTCGGGTAGTTGGCCGAGTTGTGCTGGGGGAGAAATACAGCCTTGAGTCCGGGCGTGTTTGGGCTTGACACGGGTGTGTCAAATGGGACACGAGCATGTCGAATACCCGTGTTCTCCTCAGGTTGGTGTTGGACCTGTGTCGATGGAGGAACATGCCCAGCTACACGGGCGTGTACTGGATGACACGGGCATGTCAAGCCTGACACGGGCGTGTCAAGAGCCCGTGTTCTTTTCAGGATGTGACAGTTTCGGTGTCGAATGGGGCACATGGCCTGGGACACGGGCGTGTCACAAGCCGTGTTCGGCCCAAGTTTTGGATTTCAAGTCCGAATCGTGGCCGTCCGTTTCCTTATTTTGGGATCCAACAGCTCGTGGCTGTTCTTTCTGGGATATACCCTGTAATATGTCTTAGAAACCCTCATTCTATTTGGGTTTTCTCTTTCTAAAGTTCTAGAGAAAGGGGAGAGTAAGGAAGGAGACGGAAGAGAGATCCGGCCACCGGTGGAGCTTCGGAGCCCCAAATCGCAAGCCGAGTTCGGATCTGCGGAGGCGAGGACATTGCGGTGCTTTTCATCCGCATAGATTTTCATGGCACCGAAGAGAAATGCTAGGGTAACGATTCTCATCTTGGACATGTGAAGTCCTCTTTTCCCTTGCAAAGGAAGCCCGCTCTTGCGAGTTTGCGGTGAGTGTGAGGTGTTCCTTTAGGTAGACATGAATAGTCCCCGTTATTTTGCATGTAGAGACCGTAGTCGAGAAACAGACATAGGCATGATGTGTGAAGCCTCCCCGGACAAGTTGGTCTGGATCGATGATGTTGCATTGCATGAATGGCCGGAGAATACTCCGCTCAGTTGTTTGTTTTTCGATTTTTCTACGCGATAGATTGTAACTGGGAACCTTGGGGACTAACTCCGAGGTGCACCCGGAAAACTTAGCTGATGTATGATTCTGCCAACATGGTGGCCTGGGAGCCAACTTATACATAACCGGGTTATGTAAAGTGTGTGATAAAAACAGGATTTGGGGAAGCTTGACCCGCGCTGATGGATTAAATAGACGTTGCGGTGTGAGCAACGGGTTATTCGCTATTGTTTGGCAATGCTAATAAAGTGCAAGGAAGGAGCATCGCCGCCGCGAGTTTAGGGGCGGGATCATTTTAATTTGGTCAGCATAGCTGACTGTTGCTTTTGTTTGCCACCGCTTCGGTGGATTATTGCTTACAGGTGCTGCGGAGCCAAGTGGCAAATAGCGGGCTAAAGCCATTGTTGCTGAGCCGACCCTCGAAGGCCTAATTTTGAGAGTTTTCTTTTATTCTCATGTATGACCTACCTACGTGCAGAGGTCTGGAAGACACTTTAATTTGAGTAAACTATTATAAGGCCATAAGGCCTAGTAATTGTGTATTTGTATCTTCATTCCTATTGTGTTATTGTACTGGACATTCATGCTGTTTGGCTAGGTTCTTATTCTTGCAACTTTTAAATTGCTTCCACTAGAATATACACTATGTAGGACTTTGGTTATTGGCAGGATGGTTTCCATTGCGTAACCTTCCGGTCTGTCTGTGGAATATGACGTCGGGCCCCGGCCGGACCTACTGCTATATGTTATGCGACGGATAGGGGGTGTTATAGGGTCCCTGTTATATCTTACAACAAGTAGACCAGACATCATGTTTGCTACATGTCTTTGTGCTAGGTTCCAAGTGAACCCTAAAGATCTCACCTTATTTTCTTAAAAAGGATTTTAAGATATATAAAGAGGTATCATAGTCTAGGACTCTGGTATCCAACTGAGTCAGAGTTTGAGTTGACTGGATACTCAGATGTTTACTTTGCTGGATGTAGAGTAGACAGAAAATGCACCTCAGGGACATGCCAGTTCCTTGGTATGAGACTAGTGTCTTGGTTTTGCAAAAAACAGTCATCTGTGTCTACTTGAACTGTTGAAGCAGAATACATAGCTGCTGGCAGTTGCTATTCCCAGATATTGTGGATTCAGAACCAACTCCTAGATTATGGCTTCAACTTAAATAATTCAACCATACTTTGTGATAACATAAGTGAAATTTCTATTGCGCAAAATCCAATGCATCATAGTATAACTAAACACATAGACATCATGCATCATTTCATTAGATAGTGTGTGGACAAAAATAAAATTAAGCTTATCTATATCTACACTTATTTGCAAAGAGCAGACATTTTCACCAAACTCTTGGATGAGAGAAACCATCTGTTCATTATAAATCAGTTAGGTATGATCAATGGAGAGGCCTTAATTTAAATTACTGTCTGCGGTCGAAGAATTTATCAAAGTTCGTCGAATGGAGATCGACGAACTGAGAAACGTTTTTGAGAAATTCGTCGAACTGAGATCGCTGAACTATCTGTGTGTGAAGCTCTTTTTGTCGAACGGAGATCGACGATATTACTTCAGAAAATTTTCGTCGAACTGAACTCAATGAAATGTTTTCACTTCTTCTGACTGAGATCGACGAATTATTTTGACAATAAAATATTTTGTCGACCTGAGATTGAAGAATTTTTATTTTTTTCGGACGAAGTCTGCCGCTTCATATTCTGAAAACCATATATATAGGTTTTCTTCGAGCTATGTCCCGCGCTTTCTGTTCCCTTGCACTTGATCACTCTGTTTTCTTTTGTAGGCAAACTAATGGCGATTCTGGCGAACTCCCTGGCAGCGATGAAGTTCGACATGGGTTTCGACATTGATTTCGATTCCTTTCAACACTCAGACCAAATCTTCTTGGACATACTGCAACTGTTTGAGGAACAGAATCTAAAGAACTTCATGACAACAGAATAAAGATAACAGCGACTGAAATTAGAGAATGGGTATTCTCAGCCACAACACCCGACGCAGATACTATGACCGGCACCATATCTGATAATCAAGTTTCTCTTTCCCCCACCGTCTTTACTGATATTTTTGGTTTGATGAATGGAAATGAAGATATAGAGATTGATAATGTTGAATATGATAATATGTTGCTAAAAATGGGTTATACTAGAGAAAACCCAAACAAACTACTGAAGAAAAATTTATCTTCTGAGTATAAATTTTTGGCGAATGTTATCGGGAAGGTCCTGTTGGGTAAACACACAGCCCATGATTACATCACCAGACACCAGTTTCTTGTGAAGAGTGCTCTGGTTGAGAAGAAAGTAGTTAACTGGGCAAAACTGTTGTTTAATTTAATTAAGAAGAAAAATAATAAGAAGGAGATTTGTTTTGGAAGGGTACTGGGCATATTCCTACAAGAAAAGGCTGCTGAATCCCTGGTATCCCATACCATATTCATCAATACCTCTAAAAGGCTGACATGTGCCTTATTCTGAAGGTGGGAGAGGACCATCTCTAAGCCATCCAGAGCTTCCTCCTCTTCCAAACCTTTTGAGGGCACAAGGGCTGTACCAGCCACCCCTACCCTACTATTGAAGAAGCTTTTATTCCTCCTCTACCTTCAATAAAACCTCTTCCTACAACAACTCCTCCATATCCAGAAGATGTCCTTCCCTCCACCAGAATTTCTTCACCACCTGCCTCACCAATACATATCCCAACACCAGTTCCATCTCCCGAGCACATCACTCCACCTCCATCTCCACTTCCACCTCATCTTCATGACATACATCCTGGCACATTTTTGTCATCCCCCACTTTCAATCTGCTCAACTCCTTACAATCTACACCTACTGCACCTATACATGACAATTCCACTCCAATACAATCTCCTACTGCATCACCTTCATAGGATGACATCATACTAGATCTCCCTCCATCTGATGTTATTCCTCCCCCTCATCCTGCTATATCCACTCAAACTCCACCTGAGTTTATGGATATAGATTCTTCCTCCCTTTCCACCATCCTGGAGCACATCATGCCAGTGATAAGGCAACTCATAGCAGAGGCAATCTCACCTCTTGCTGCCTTCATTTCTTCTCTTGCTACTCTCTTTGCTTCCTCCTCTATCCCTTCTTCTTCCATGGGCCTGATCCCAGTATCCACTGAAATCAGGTAGGGGGAGATTCTCAATGAAGAAGCAGTTTCAGCTCTAGTAGCAGCAGCAACAGTAGTAGTAATTTTGTTTACAGATGCAGAGACTGATGTATATATGCTTACAGAAGCTGAGATAGTAACAGTTGATACATTATGTACAGATACAACTATAGAAATTTTAGAAGTTTTGACTATGGGTGATTTCATTGTCAATCCCACAATAGATATTTACAGTTTATTAAATTGTTTTGATACAGTTCATTTGAATCACCTTCCAGAGGACTACTCGAAGCCTTCTATGGCTATTATACCATATACTTCTCCAATAAGCCCTACAGTTGCTAAGCAACTTAAGGCAAGTTTTGCAAGAACAGAGCGTACAAAAAGTATCATCCCCTCCCAAGGCTATTTCTCCTCAAAAAGCTATCTCTCCTCCTACCTATGTAATGGATGACAGTCCTCTACCAGATTTAGATGAAAGTTTTATGGCTGATATTGAAGAAGAGAATAAGTTAATTTCTGAAAGTGTTGCTGAAATAGTTGTTCCAGAAGTTGCAGAACCTCCAGTACAGCCTCAGGCTGAGAAATAAATATCTAAAGATATTCTAAAGGCCATTGATGCCTTATATGAGAATCCTCAAGGATGTTGTGATGGTGAAGATGATGATGATGACTCTGAGGATTCTGATTACAATAAAGCTAAGAAGAAAGCTGTTAAGAAAAGGAAAGTTGTTCCTAAAGCTGCTCCCAAACCAAATCCCACACATGATACTCCATAATACATTCTACAGAATATTACTCCATATCCATGGATGCCTGCATGGGTGTGACAATGTAAGAATAGTAGAAAGCCAGGAAGAATAGTAGAAGGTACTCTCCTCCTCCTCCTTCTCAAAGGAACTAGAGAGGTCCTCCTCCTCCTCCTACTGCTGGTGCCTCAGGCAATATCTGAAAGAATTGGTTTCAAAATGTCCTAAACACCTAGAGGGGGGGGGGCGGTGAATACGTTCAATTCTTTTTCTAACTTAGGCAGACAAATCTATCTAGTTTAGCAATTTATTCAGCAGATATCACAGCATAGTATTCACATACACACAACATTCCACATATTGCACACCAGATTTATAGTGGTTCCCCAAATGATGGGTACATCCACTTTCCCCCTTCGCATATCTAGTACTGTACTAGATTCGGCCTAACTTCCTTCTTTCTTCTCAGATCCGCAGATCTTACAGCTCAGAACCAAGAATGGTTCCTACAACTCAGAGTAAATCCACACTCCTACAACTCTAGCACAAACCATACCTCAGCCTCTTTCACATGCCTACAACTCAGAGTGAAACACCACTACTACAACTTAGCCAAAAGCCCTACCTCTATAATGCCCCAAAACTCAAAAGAGCGACGGGAGGCGTTTTGAGCCAAGTTTGGAATTTGACAGGGGCCACACAGACTGGGATATAGGTCGTGTCCTTGGCGAGTTGTGGCGTGTCGACACAGGGCCTGCTGTGTTGACACAGGGCCTGCTGTGTCGACACAGGGCCTGCTGTGTCGACACAGGTCCTGCTGTGTCGACACAGGGCCTGCTGTGTCGACACAGGGCCTGCTTTGTCGACACAGGGCCTGCTGTGTCGACACAGGGCCTGCTTTGTCGACACTGTTGGTACTGTGATTCTTTGCTTGAGTGCTGGAGCTACACCTTTGTCATTAAGAATATCAGGCTTACCATAGCCATGTATGATATCATGATCATATCTATTGGTAGTCTGTTGCACTTTCCTGAAGGCAATGGGGGGTTTGAAGGCAAGTGGCTGAACTGGGGCATTACTTTTTTCCTTTGGAATTAGCTGCCCTAGTATTTCCCTTAAAACCTAATCCTTTATTACCCTTTTGAGTAATGAAATCATCAATTAGAGGTAAGACTGATTTTGGCTTTTAGAATTTAGCCACCAGATCCTTCTCCCTCTGAAGTTTGCCTTCCAGACTTTTGATTTGATCATTCTTGAATGTAATTGTACACATCTGAATAACAGTTATGTTTTTTTGTTTGGCTACTTCATTCATCTTTAGATCCAACATTTTTTCTGAATTTAATGCAGCCAACTTAAGAGATGCAATTTCCTTATTCTGACTTTTAACAAGGTTCCTACTTCTCTTAAGTGATTTCAACAAATCACCATATTCATTAATGAGTTGATGAACATCCCCTTTAGATTCAGATCCATCCACATCTCTTGATGCAGATGCTTCTAATTCTGATTCAGTATAGTAATTAGAAACTATTGAAGAATTGTTTACCTTACTAGGACCAGGCTGATCCTGGCACTGATCTTCTTTTGTCAAGGCCATCAGCCCTTTATAACAATGTTCTTCAATTCCATTTACAGAGTCCAGCAATTTCAAGAACTCAGCCTCTTCTGCATCCTCTTCAGTTGCAAACAGTCCTATGTATGTTTCAGCTTCAGCTTCATCCTCAAAATCTGATGATGAAGAATCTGACCAGCCTTTTTGCTTCTTTGAAACAAAGGATTTCTCCTTCTTGCTCTTGTTTTTTAGTTTCTTCTTGTCATTTGATTTTTTCATTTTGTTAGGACAATCAGCTACCACATGTACAGGCCTGTTGCAACAATAGCAAAAAATCGTAATTGAAGATAATTTACTAGGTTTAGAGCCATACATGTCCTTCCTAGAGGATTTCTTTTTCTGATAGTAATCATCCTTGGATTGTTTGGAGGATGGCTTGGATCTCCACTATTTCTTCTTCAAAAACCTTTGAAATTGTCTTGAAAAAGCAGCTAATTCTTCATCAGAATTTGGACAATATGATGTGTGATTGTCAGAACTTTCTGAAAATACTTCTGTATCTTTCCTAGGAGGAGATGGAGACATCCTCCTGTCCTTTCTTGTGGCTTCAGTCTTGAAAGACACTGACTTATCTCTGTAATCAACTTTATGACTTTTCTCCTCCTCCTCTCTGGCCATCAGTTGCATCTCATATTAAAGCAGTTTGCCAAATAATGTAGGAGGTGAGATTTCTGCTAGTCTGGCCACTTCCCTAATAGCACATATCTTGGTGTCCTAGTCCTTATTAATGATCTCAAAAACTTATCATTTAACTCATATGTGCTGAATACTCTTCCTTATGACATCAATTCATTAACTATTCTGAAGAACTTCTTGTAACATTCAGTTATGCTGTCTATTTTAGATTGTCTAAAACATTCATACTCCTGATTAGCATAGACTTTTTGTCTTCTCTGAGTTCTTCTGATCCCTCCATGTAAACAATCAGGGTGTCCCACATTTCTTTGGAGGTCTTGTAGTGAATCAAATTTTGGAATGTTTGGTCATCTATAGCACTGACTATCATATTCTGTGCTATCTTATCCATAGTAGCCAAGATGATCGCATCCTTTATCATTTTAGAATACTCCTTTGGTGTCGTAAGATTTGCATCAATAATTGAGACTTTCATTGGTATGAATGGCCCTTCTTTGACTGTCATATAGATTCTTGCATCTGAAGCTTCCATAAACAGTCTAAATCATTCTTTCCATATGCCAAAAATCTTTTTCCTACATATAGGTAACTTCATGGAACCAAACTCCTTATGATTCTCAATGGAACCCATTTTGTCTAATAGATTTCTACCTTGGAATCTACTTAGACCATTAAGTCTATTCTTTGAGGAACCTCGCTTTGATACCACTTGAAAGAATTGGTTTCAAGATGTCCTAAACACCTAGAGGGGGGGGGGGTGAATAGGTTCAATTCTTTTTCTAACATTGGTAGAAAGATCTATCTAGTTTAGCAATTTATTCAGCAGATATCACATCACAGCATTCACATACACACAGCATTCCACAAATTGCACACCAGATTTATAGTGGTTCCCCAAATGATGGGTACATCCACATTCCCCCTTTGCCTATCTAGCAGTGTACTAGATTCAGCCTAACTTCCTTCTTTCTTCTCAGATCCGCAAATATTACAGCTCAGAACCAAGAATGGTTCCCATAACTCAGAGTAAATCCACACTCCTACAACTCGGGCACAAGCCCTACCTCAGCCTCTTTCACAGGCCTACAACTCGGAGTGAAACCCCACTCCTACAACTCAGGCACTCAGCCCTACCTCAGTCTTTATAATTTAGGCTTACAACTCAGAGAAATAAATCTCCTACACTCAGTTCTATTACATATCCTACAAAAGTTATTGATGAAAAGATAATAATATCTTCAACCAGATGGAGAGATAATTGGTTGAAGGCTTCTTGATCAGTTCTTGATAAAACTGATTGCTTAAGGATCAACCTGTCTTAGCTTCTTCAAAGCTTCTTGAATCTGAACAAAGTAAGGTTGATCTTCTTGGTGTTGGAGTTGATCTTCAATCAGCTTCCTTCTTATTCAGAAATTAATCTGAATTCTTCCTCAGAATTGATCTGAATTCTTCTGGCAGACTGTTCAGGATCTGCCTTCACTGGATGAGGACTTCTCTCCTTCTTATTTTTCTCTCTCTACAATCTGTTGACTGTTACTTCTTTCTTTTCTTCTGGATCCTTAATCCTTCAGAGATTATTCTTCATTCACTAATCATGATCACGATCACTTCATCACAATTGATACCAATTGTTGAGAGAGCATATCTATATATAGGCTTCATCCATGGTTACCGGCTGTTTCGGTTCCAAACAGTCTTCTGACACCTCTGATAGATATGACAGCAATGTCAGTAATGACAGTTGTCAAGTCTCCAGTTGTATTACTTCAACCTTCATTGGACTTTGACTCAGCAGCAGAGAGTGTCGAGTTAATACTTCATATGTGTCGACACATATAGTACATGTGTCGACACAAGTCTTGATGATGTCGACACAGCTTCACTTTTACTTCTCGACACAGCTTTTGTGGAATGTGTCGACACAAGTCCTGTGTCTCGACACAATCACTCCTTGTTTTGACAAAGTTGGTGTCGACAGAATTCTGGTGTGTGTCGACACAAGTTCTATGTGTCGACACAGACGTTGTCGACAGAATTCTGGAATGTGTCGACATCTTCTCTGTATTTCGACACAGATTCTGGGTGTCGACACAATCTGGCCTTTGGCGTCGACACAGCGTTGTCGACAGATTTTCTGTGTGTCGACACAAATTCTGGGTGTCGACACAATCTTGTCCTTGGTGTCGACATAGTCATTCCCAAGTGTCGACACTTTTACTTAGAAAATTTTTCTTCCATTTACTTAACCTGCACATGATAACTCAACACAACGTCAAATACAACTTGATGCATATCATTGAGTTAGGTGAGGCTTCTCCAAATCTGGTACACATTTTCCAATGTACCCAACAATATCTCTCGAAGATCTACTTCTTATACCAAGACTTATCAAAGATAGCCAGACAGATCCTCAAGATATCATGGAAGCAGTCAGCACAGACACACATGCAGTAGCAAACAGCAACAACAGAAAGCATCTGAAACTGAAAAAGCTGAAAGTCCAAAAAGGCCAGACTCTCCACCAATTCCATTTGTAGATCCAGAACAAGATAATACTGCAAGAATGGCAAGATTTCAAGAATTGGTTGGACTCTCCATAATCAATAAGGTCAGAGCTGAAGGTTGAGATCCTTCTCAATACTCAACCATGTCATCCTATAGAAGAGAAGAACTTAAAAGGTATGAAAAGGCTAACAAATTTTTCAATGTTGATGCTTACAGGAACATGCATCCAGAGGCTATGGTACCTAGAGCTACATCTCTCAATATAATTGTAGTTGCTGACATGACAATGTCTACAAGAGAAGCAGTCAATCATAATAGAGAGATCAAATTCACACAGCCCTCTGAGAAAGAGAAAGTTGATAAAGGAAAGCAAAAGAAGAGCAAATGACATTCTGTTTAGTTGTTATTTTCTGAACTATATTTGTTTAAACTGTCACAAAGCTTTTGATTATGTACAAATCTGCTGAATGATTTAAGTTTTATGCCAGATATATTTATTTTGCTTTGTGATCATTTTCTTTCATTTGTATTAGTGACCTCACCCAAATAGGGGGAGATTGTTGGATCTCTAGTTGGATTTGGGTTAGGTTCACGAAATAGGATATCTGACCCACAATGTATAGCCAGGGCCATGTCTTTGAGTCCTAGAGTTTAGGCTAAGTCATTACGTTCAACCTTACATGGACCAGCCAGCAGAAGACCTCAAATTGACTCAAGACTTAGAAGATATCAAGTTCAGAATTTAAGTTCGACGTTTGTCGAACTCAGCTCGACGATTGTCGTGCTCTACTCGACGAACTCAGAGTTAATTCTCTGAGTTGAGCTCGATGATATTTGAGCTCAGGTCGACGAATTCTGAAGTTCAGCCTTCAACACATTCTTTCCAGATTCATTTCACAGAACTCAGCTCGATGAACTTGGAGCACACATTAGGCAAGTTATCTCCAGAATATAGTTTGCTGAGCTCAGGTCGACGAACAGGATTTCTCAGCACGATGAACATGGATCTTCGGTCGACGAAATTTGTTCAGAGGTCGACGAACTCTGTCCAGCCTGACTTAGAGTTTTTCCCTCCTTTCTGTCCTTACTTTCCATATTATTTAGTAGTGATTTCTTTGCGTAATTAATGCACATATTCTCTTGAATATATCTGTTATTGGAAGTATTGATTATGGTCTTCATCAGGGATTAATTACTTGCTTAATTTATTAGGACGGTTGGGAAAATCATTAAAGATAATATTCTCCAGCCGATTTTCATTCTCCAGGAAATCAGCAATCAATGTAAGGAATTAAAAATTCAAAGGAGAATTTCGACAGATAATATATAAAAGATATTTTCTCTTTCAGAACAAGTAACAGAGATATCAAGATCCAGAACCAGAGAATATAGAAAAAGATACTCAGACATTCTCTGTGCAGAAAACAACATGTTTTCTCCTTGATCTTTCTGAAGAAGAAGAAGAAGAAGAACATCAAACACAAATCAAGAGTCTTCTTCAACTTCAACTCCAGGAGCTCTCAAGGATAACAAAATTTGAATCAGTAAGAAGTTCCTGGATTACTTCAAGTCAAGACAGAAGACCTACACCCTGAGAAAGGCTTCAAGTGATTTCTGCAGGAGCCTTGACAACAGCAATTCACTAAGTCTTCTCTGTGGATTAGAGAAAGAGAAGACGCCATCAAATATCTCACCCCCTCCTGTATAAATGGTTTATTAACTCCCTTCAAAAGTTTATTCTTGGTTTCTGGGCAGCTGATCAAAAGCTCAAAGGGTTGTGAGATCTCCCTGGAAATAGATCTTGTGGTGGTAGTCACATGATCAAAAACCTGCTAGTGGATTCATACCTGGGTGATAGAAGAGTGGATGTACCAAGGTTGGGGAACCACTATAAAATTCTTGTATCATCTGGTTGCCTCTTTTCTTTATGCTGTGATATAGTGCTGTGTTGTTTTAGAGTAGATTAACTTAGACTGTTTTTCCTTTCTATTATTATTGGTATCACATACTTTTTACTCTGATAAAAATCTAAAACAGCCAAAAACTTTTATTACTCTATTCACCCCCCCCCCCCCTCTAGAGTAAATAAGATCTAACCCATATCTTTCATCTATAAAGGGTTGCGGGTTCCAAAACATGCTCCAAAATCGTATTGTTGCTAAAAAATAGACACAGATAGGCATTGGGGTGTACGGGCTGCAGCCCTATAGCAGTGCTAGTTGGGTCCTAGTAAAGCCCTGCAGTGGTCGGGCCTGAGCTGTTACATAAAAGTACTGTTGGGTCCCAGTAAAGGCCTGTAGTGGTCGGCCCTGGGCCGTTACATAAAAGTGCACTTTTATTTAATGGCCCAGGCCCGACCACTACAGGGCTTTAATGGGACCCAATTGGTACCGCTATCGGGTTGCAGCCCGTACACCCCAACGCCTATATTTGCCTGTTTTTCAGCAACAGTGTGATGTTGGCACAGGATTTCGAACCCGCAACACTTTATAGCCAGTCTTCTCTAGTGACTATCACCAACTGAGCTGCAGGTTCGAAACCCTGTGCCAAATTCGCATTGTTGCTGAAAAACAGGCACAGAGAGGCATTGTGGAGTATGGGTTACAGCCCTGTATCGGTTCCAGTTGAGTCTCATTAAAGCTCTGTAGTGGTCGGGTCTGGGTGGTTACAACACCCACTCCACTACCACCGTGACCAACGATAGTTGGTACCAGAGAGGTTGGCCACCTCCAAAAATTGGGGATGCATGAAAAGTGTGTGCACAGAGTCGTGTGTGAGAGTTGCAAATCATTGCATTTCATAGCACGAAATAGCATACACACTTGCAGATCCATATCAAATATATTAGTACAAGCACTTTTTACGATGTGTTACTATTTTGGAAACCTTAACTTATATGTTTGTATGGGCATTCATGTAAGTTAGGGTACGCTTCTATGATGGTAGTTTAGATTCTTACTTTGCTAGTTTTACTTAGCCTCGCTTACTATACTTTTATACTATATTAGTTACTGATCTTCTTTACTGTTCATACTAATATAGAACTGCTAGAGAATTTTGTATATATACCACGGTCACTGGCTTGTATATTCTTCTATTTTGGTCCTCTATTTTCACTCAAAATGATCAACGAGATAGTCTGACGCCAAATTAATATTCTCAGAGCTATCAGGATAATAACTTGATCAAGAGAAAATTGGGAAAGCAAGCTCAAACACCAGAAGCAATCAGAAAGAACAAGCAGATCATATTTTATTAACTTCTTTACAGGGAGAGTTATATGTGGCGAGATATGATTGCCAGTACACAATGGAAAACAAAAAAAGATTACAAGTGTCAATCCAAGCGGACAGAATGGGAGACCGCAGAGACCGCTCGAACTGCTGCTATATGACGAATAAAACACGTAGTCCGCCAAGACCGTGAGGTCACGCAGACACACAATTATTCTCTAACTGCTGGAAGCTTTCGCCAAACAGAAGAACAAACCGCCAAGTCCGCCTAGACGGCGACCTGGTTTTTAAACTTAGACCTATTGAAGGAGAGAAACTGGTTGGCCGCCACCTGCAACCTACTGCAACTGCTGATTGTAAACCACAAGCTTCACTGCTTCCTGACCTTCATCAGAACCAGACGACCGGCTTCACAGTGCTAGCCACACAACCTGCAAATAAAAACAAGTTAAATCTCAACCCGCGCGACCTGGAAAATCGAGTCTGCAACAATTGATCTGCGCTCAACTTACTATTCACTCTGTTACAATAGTCATGCCGAGGGGTCTATTTATAGGCGAGATGAGGAGTGTGGTCACCGTCCTAGTGAATAGAGTCACCACCCCAGCTCGCATCTAGCAAAACCTAGTCCGCCGAGTCTGTAAGGACTTGGCCGGACTTCAAACAACTCGCCAGGTGCCAAGTCAAGGTCAGTCCACCACCAGGAGGACAAAGCGCCTGTCCGCACACATGCAGCATGCAGACATAGAAACATCCCATTCACTGTGTCAGTCCGCACACAACATGTGGACAAGCAACAGCCCGCACAACCCACAAGCATAGCACAAGTCCGCCAGACTGCACAGCACACAGACACAACCATAGCCCATACTGCATCAGTCCACACGCCATATGCGAACATGGAGACAGTCCGCAAAGCTCGAAAGCAACCTGAGCTCACCACTTGAGTCCACGACCGACAGGCAGACCGCCAACTTCCATTCATTGATCAAATGTTGGAAAGGCTTGCCAGAAAGAAATATTTTTGCTTCCTTGACGGATACTCAGGGTACAACAAAATTCTCATCGACCCCGATGATCAAGAAAAAACAACATTCACCTACCCTGCTGGTACATTCGCATTCAATAGGATGCCTTTTGGACTGTGCAATGCTCCTGCGACCTTTCAATGATGCATTCTGGCTATCTTCCACGACATTGTTGGGAAGCTTTTAGAAGTTTTTATGGACGACTTTACTCTTTTTGGTGCAGATTTTCATTTGTGTTTCGACATCCTCACAACCATTCTGAAATGTTGTGAAGACACATATCCGGTGCTGAATTTGGAGAAATGTCATTTCATGGTAGAGAAGGGTATAGTCCTTGGACATGAAGTGTTAAGCATGGGTATGGCGGTGGATCAAGCAAAAGGTGAAGTCATCAAGAAACTGCCTCCTCCAACTTCTATGAAACGGATCTGTAGCTTCTTAGGGCATGCCGGATTTTACCGGCGCATCATTAAAGACTTCTCCTCTATCGTGAAACCACTGAGCAATTTTCTTGGTAAGGATGTGTTATTCAAATTTGACGAAAATTGCTTGCAAGATTTTTGCAAATTGAAGGGCTGCTTGACTAGTGCCCCAGTTCTCACGTCCCCGGATTGGACATTCCCATTCGAATTGATGTGCGACGTGAGTGATTTAGGTGTCATAGCAGTCTTTGGATAGAGGAAGAATAAGGTTTTCCACACAATTTATTATGCAAGTCTTAATTTGAATGATTCTCAACGGAACTACACCACTACTGAGAAAGAGCTATTAGCAGTGGTTTTCACATTGGAGAAATTTGACCCCTACGTTGTTCTATCGAAAGTCATGGTGTACGCCGATCATGCCGCTCTTAAGTACCTTATGCCGAAAAAGGATGCAAATCCGCGACTCATCCGATGGATTTTAATGCTGCAAGAGTACGAGTTGGAAGTGCGGGACAAGAAGGTAGTTGAGAATGTTATTGCAGACCATCTATCACGGTTGGAAACGCATGACACTTCACAACATCAAGACTCTATAATTTCTGACTCATTTCTCGATCAGACTCTTTTCTCTTTAACAACAGAACATGGTAAGTCTCCCTAGTTTGCTGACTTAGCTAACTTACTCGCGTGCGTAAAATTGCCTCCCAATCTGTACTTCCAGAAGCAGAAGAAGTTTTTCTCAGATGCTAAGTACTACTTCTGGGAGGATCCGCTGAGGTTCCACACTTGTGCAGACGGCATCATCAGAAGGTGTGTCCTATGTAACGCCCCGAAACTCAAAGGAGCGAAGGGGGACGTTTTGGGCCAGATTGGGTTCTGGCTGCAGGCACACGGCCTGGGACACGGGTGTGTCCCAGGGCGTGTCAAGCGTGTGTCGACACTTAGCCGCGAAGTCGTCGAGATTTTCTCGACGATTCGCTGAGAATGGGCACACGGCCTGTGACACGGTCGTGTCGCAGGGCATGTCGACCCGTGTCGACACTTAGCCGCGGAGTTGTCGAGCTGAGAATGGGCACACGGCCTGCGACACGGGCGTGTCGCAGGGCGTGTCGACCCATGTCGACACTTAGCCGCGGATTCGTCGAGTTGTACTCGACGATTCGTCGAGAATGGGCACACGGCCTGCGACACGGGCGTGTCGCAAGGCGTGTCGACCCGTGTCGATGATCGTCCCGGGGAGTCGTCGAGATTCACTCGACGATCGTCGAGACAAGGCACACGGCCTAGGACACGGGCGTGTCCAAGGCCGTGTCAGTAAGTCGTCGATCTTCCCTCGACGAAGTGTCCCGTGTACACGGCCTGGGGTCCAGGCATGTCAATGTGACACGGCAAGGACACGGGTGTGTCCTACAACCCGTGCAGTGCTCGGGTTGAAAATGGGGAAAATCATGGGGTACACGGCCGGCTACACGGCCGTGTGAAGTGGAACACGGGCGTGTCAGCTCGAACACGGGCGTGTTCGATACCCGTGTGAGGTTCCAGGAGATTCGATTTTGACGGCGAATGCGGCACACGGCCCTGGACACGGGCGTGTGCCAGACTGTGTTTGGCCCAGATTGGGCATTTAAGTCCCGAATCGAAGCCGTTCGTTTCCTTGTTTTGAGATCCAACGGTTGGGGGATGTTCCTGAAGGGATATACCCGTGGGGTTACTTAGAAATCCATCACTTTTCATACCTTGTTCTCTTTCTAAATCCTTGGAGAGAGAGGAGAGCTAAGGGAAGAAGAAGGAGCTAGATCCGCTATTGGAGGAGCTTCAGAGCTCCGAGTCGCAAGCCGACTCCGGATCCACGGAGGCAACGCTAGTGCGGTGATTTCCATCCGATTACTTTTCAATGGCGCCAAAGAGGAACTCAAGGGTAACGATCCTCATCTTGAGCACGAATAGCTCTCTTTCCTAGCATAGGAAGCCCGCTCTCGCGAGTTTGCGGAGAGTTGGAGGCGTTCCTTCGGGTAGATATGTAAAGTCCCCGTTGTTTAGAGTCCGTATGCGAGAACGGACGTAGGCATGATGTGTGAAGCCTACCCGGACATGTTAGTCTGGATCGGTGATGTTGCATTGCATAAGGCCGGAGAAGACTCCGTGCTATTGGTTGTTTTTCGGGTTTTCTACGCGGTAGATTGCAGCAGGGAGCCTTGGGGACTAACCCAAAGGTGCACCCGGAAAACTGGGTGGATACGAGATCTTGCCGACTTGGTGGCTTGAGAGCCAACTTGAACATAACGGGGTTATGTGACTTGTGATGGAAATGGGACTCGGTGGAAGTTTGACCCGCGCAAATGGCTTAAATTGCCGTTGCGATGTGAGCACGGGTTAGATGGAACCGTACCCGTTCTATGTCGTTCGGTTAAAGAGACCTAAAGGCACGTGGCACTTACCGTTGGCATAGATTAGGGTCTTCGGCGGTCAATGGCTTAAATTGTCGTGACCCAGGCCAGGAAGACAAATTGCTCATAGGTTTGGCCGTCTAAGTGGCGGTGGTGAGTCCGGAATGTTAATGGCTTTAATTGACGTGACATCGACCGGTTCACCGAGAATGTGCCCTGAGTGCACGGGGCGTGTGGCCGTGCGAGCCAACGTCTGTGATGAAATGGTTATGGTTATATACATTGCTCGCTTATGCTAATGAAATGCAGGGAAGGAGCAACGCCGCCCCGATTTGGGGGTGGGATCGTTATAATTTGGTCAGCATTGCTGACCGTTGCCTTGTTTTGCCACCGTGAGGTGGTTTGTTGCTTGCAGGTGCAGCTGGACCAAGCGGTCAATAGCGGGCTAAAGCCCTTTTTGCGAAGCCGGCCCTCGAAGGCCCAAATGGAAATGTTTATTGCTTTATTCATGTATGACCGGCCTGCGTGCCGTGGTTTGTAAAACATGTAATATTCAAGTGAAACATTTTGTAAGGCCTTAAGGCTTGTTTTGAGTATTTTGTAATAACATTCCTGTTTTGTACTAGTGGACATTTGTGCTTTAATGCTGGGTTTTTTGTTTACAACTTTTATAAACTGCTTCCGCTAGAATGCTCTGTATAGGACGTTGAGATTGGTTGGATGGTTTCCATAAGTAACCACCCGGTCTGTCTGTGGTATATGGCGTCGGGCCCCGGCCGGACCTACTGCTATATGCTATGCGACGGATAGGTGGTGTTACAATTTGGTATCAGACTACTGGTTTAGGTCGGGCTTAAAGTGAATTCGTGGGTGAATTCTTTTTAAGGGGTGGTGAGCACATTGTGTGCGTCATCGTTATAATGGTAAAAAGAACCCATTAATGTCCACTTAGGAATGAAAATACTCTGTTTGAGGAACCTGCGTGTTCCTATAATTGCTGTTTGTAATTTATTTGGTCGCTTAACGGTGTTTTGTACCACTATAGGTGACCAGAAGTGGTATTGGGCCGTCAGAACGCCGAGTTTCTGAGGCTAGTAGTGCACCGGATGTTGCTCCTGCAACACCTCTGTCGGCTGAAAATATACGATTGGTGGCTGAAGTGGTGTTGGCCGTGATAAATGCGCAGCCTGGAAGGCAAACGCAGTAGCCCGCTCCTGTGATGGAGCAAGTACCTCTGCAAGAGGCTGAGCCGAGGAGAGTGGAGCAAGTGGTTGTAGAACCGGTGGTGCCAAGGAGGGCAACTGAGAGGCAGTTGAAGCATGTAATGAGCTTTAACCCTCCGTTATTCTCGGGGTTGGGAAACCCATCTTAGGCTGAAAACTGGCTCTCCAGGGTGAAGAGAGTCATGACAGCGACGGAGACGGAGGAGTGGCAAATGACCACCATCGCTACGTTCCTGCTGGACGGTGAAGCGAGGATGTGGTGGGAAGGATTGGAGCTGCATCATTTGAGAGGTAGACAACTGATAGACGTTCCGATGGAAGAGTTCTCGGGATTGTTCTTAGCAAGATACCTCCCTTCTACTCAGAGGATTTCGATGGAGAATGAATTTCTGAGGTTGGTTCAGGGTGAGAGGAGCGTGGATGAATATCTCCACGAGTTTACTCGTCTGAGTCGTTATGCTAGCTCCACCATCATGGATGAGGAGCGCAAGACAAATCGTTTCTATGAAGGATTGAGAGATGAGTTGAGACTACTACTGTCGGGGCCGATGACGCAGGGTTTCTTAACCTTGGTCAATACTGCCCGGTCCTTGGAGAAGGACATGAAGAGCGTGCAAGCGAAGAAAAGCTTGGGTGAAAAGAAATCTGAGATCAGAGTGCCGACTACTTCAAAGTCCGGCTATCGGAGGTCTTTCAAGAAGCATAGGACTTCGGGTCCAGCTCCTTCTGGCGCTTCTGGGGCGACTACGGGTCGGACCCCGGGTGCGTGCTTTACATGTGGAAAGACAGGGCATTTCGCCCGTGACTGTTGGAGCGGACGTCCTAGGTCCGAGAGAAGGCCGGGAGCTACATATGAAGAGAAGGGAAAGGCGGTGGAGTCGACCGCATCCCACTATGCTCCGGCCCAACCAAGGGTCTACAATCTTGGCCAACAGGAGGCCATTAAACAAGCTGATGTGGTGACAGGTACGGTTTAATTTATAGCAAGTCAATTTCTTATATGCTTGTTATGCACATGTTACCTTACCACTACTTGTTTAGGATTTGTATTGATTTTTGAAAATCCGGCACGAGCACTCTTCGATACAGGAGCTTCACACTCCTTCTTGTCCGAAGGATTTATATCACGCATCGGAGTCCCTTCTTAGATGGCGAAGGATAACTTGGATGTGTTGTTGCCTAATGGGTGTTCGATGCGAGCGAATAGGATCTGCGATGTTAAGACTCGTATTGGGGAGCAGGAGTTCGACCTGCGGGCGTCTTTACTTCCGTTAGTGGAGTTCGACGTCATATTTGGCATGGACTGGCTCTCGGAGCAGCAGGCCCATATAGATTGCGGTAACAAGGAAGTTAAGCTGGGAGCGAGTCGTGAGACGACGTTTCGGGCTTAAAGGGGTCGAGCAAGACGTTGATGTCTGCTCTTCAGGTGGTGAAGGCGGTTCGTGCTGGAGCAGAACTGTTCTTTACACTAGTGGAGGTTGCAAAGCCGAAGCCCGCATTGGATTGTATTTCAGTGGTATCGGAATACCCTGATGTGTTCCCCGCAGATCTTCCTGGAGCCCCATCTCAGCGGGAGATAGATTTTACGATCGAGCTAGTGCCAGGTGCAAAGCCTGTGTCACGATCTCCGTATCGGCTAGCGCCTAAGGAAATGGCGGAGCTGAAAGTTCAACTGTAAGAGTTGTTGGAGCAAGGGTATGTGCGCCCGAGTTCTTCGCCTTGGAGCGCACCGGTCCTCTTTGTTAAGAAGAAGGACGGAAGCTTGAGGCTATGTATTGATTATCGGGAGCTAAACAAGCTGACGGAGAAGAACAAGTACCCGATCCCCCGGATTGATGATCTCTTCGATCAGTTAGTCGGGTCGACGGTGTACTCGAAGTTGGACCTCAAGGCTGGGTACTATCAGCTGCGAATAAGGGAGAGTGATATCCCGAACACAACGTTTAGTACGAGATACGGGCATTATGAGTTTACGGTCATGCCGTTTGGGCTGACTAATGCGCCGTCAGTATTCATGGATTTGATGAACAGGACGTTCAGGGAGTACTTGGACCATTTCGTGATCGTCTTCATCGACGATATTTTGGTGTACTCGCAAAGTGAGGAAGATCACTTCAAGCATCTTCATTTGGTGTTGGAGACGCTAAGGAGAAATCAGTTGTATGCCAAGTTCTCGAAGTGCGAGTTTTGGCTATCCTCAGTAGCGTTCCTCGGGCATATAGTAAGTGGAGAGGGTATTGCTGTGGATCCGGCGAAGATTGTTGCGATACGGGAGTGGCCTGAGCTTGCTACGGTAGCAGAAGTCCGGAGCTTTTTGGGGCTTGCCGGCTATTATAGGCGCTTCGTAGAGAACTTCTCACGGATAGCGTTACCTCTCACTACTTTGACGAGGAAGGAGCATAAGTTCGTTTTGACGCCGGAGTGCGCGCGAGCTTTCGAGGAGTTGAAGTGTCGGTTGACCACGGCGCCTGTGCTGAGTTAGCCATGTGGAACCGAAGGCTATGAGATATATAGCGATGCTTCGGGCAGCGGTTTGGGTTGCGTGCTACTGCAGCACGGAAGCGTGATAGCTTATGGCTCGAGACAGCTAAAAGCGCATGAGAGGAACTATCCGGTCCATGACTTGGAGTTAGCGGCCGTGATTTTCGCCTTGAAGCTGTGGAGACACTATTTGTACGGTGTGAAGATTGATATCTACACCGATCACAAGAGCCTAAAGTACCTGATGGATCAGAAGGATCTGAATATGCAGCAGCGTAGATGGATGGAGTTCCTGGTGGACTATACATTCAAGATCCACTACGTGCCTGGCAAAGGGAATGCGGTTGCGGATGCGTTGAGTCGCCGAGCCCCAGCTCAAGCCAATTGGCTATCAGTGCATGATGAGAGGTTGGTGCGGGAGTTGGAGGCGTTGGAGATTGTTTGTGTGGATAGACAATCTAGTGCCGAAGCAGTTCTGAATTGGACTGAAGTCCAATATGACCTGGCTGATCGGATTCGGCAGGCTTTGGATATGGATGCTCATATGAAGCAGTTCATGATAGAGGCTCTGGATGGGTCAAATTCCTAATTCGTCGTGGAGGACGAATTGCTTTGGAAAAACGGTCGATTGTGCGTCCCAAGTGTGGGCAATTTACGGGTGGAGTTGTTGTACGAGGCACACCATACCAAGTACTCGATTCACCCGGGGAGCACAAAGATGTACCGTGATGTGAAGAAACTGTTTTGGTGGCCGGGTTTAAAGAAGGATGTGGCGCTATACGTAGCGAAGTGCCAAACTTGCGCCTTGGTAAAGGCGGAGTTCCAAAAGCCGGGAGGATTTCTTAAGTCCTTACCTATTCCGGAGTGGAAATTCGACGACATCTCTATGGACTTTGTGCACGGTTTGCCAAGGTCGCAAAAGGGAAACGACGCCATTTGGGTGGTTGTTGATCGATTAACGAAGGTGTCGCATTTTATTCCGCATAGGAAGGATGATCCGGTGGAGAAGCTGGCAAAGCTTTATGTGGATAACATAGTACGACTTCATGGTGTGCCCCGCAGCATCGTGAGTGATCGAGATGGGCGGTTCACGTCCAATGATTGGAGGCTGGTGCAGCAAATGTTGGGAACAAAGCTGAAGTTTAGCACAGCCTTCCATCCACAAATGGATGGGCAGACCGAGAGGGTTAATAGAACCATGGAAGACATGCTTCGCATGTGTGTCTTGGATTTTGGAAAGCAATGGGAAGACCACCTTTATTTGGTGGAGTTCGCATACAACAACAGCTACCAAGCAAGTATTCAGATGGCGCCTTTCGAGGCCCTATATGGTAGAAGATGTCGCACACCGTTGTCTTGGATAGAAACGGGTGAGTCAAAGTTGTATAAGCGATCAGAAGTAGAGGGTGCTACTTCTTTGGTGAGAACCATTCGGGAGAGCTTGTTTATCGCTCAGGACCGGCAAGCAAAGTACTATAATGCCAAGCACAGGAACGTGGAGTTCGATGTGGGCGATTATGTATACTTGAAGATCAAGCCGTTCAAGGGTGTCTCGCGGGTGCGGCGATTGAAAAAGCTAAGCCCAAGATACCTTGGACCATTTGAGGTTCTGGAGCGAGTTGGGGAAGCGGCCTATCGGCTGAAGCTTTCAGTGGAGCTAAGTGGTTTACATGATGTATTCCATATTTCGGTGCTTCGGAAGGCGGTGCAAGAGCCTACGCAAGTGATCGCGGTTGATCAAGTACTGGTGGATAGTGGGCTAACGACAAAGGTCAAGCCCATGCGGATTGAGGACTCGGAGGTCAAGCGGCTACGCAATAAAGAGATCAGGATGGTCAAAGTCCGGTGGGACAATTGTGGTCGTGAGGAGCTCTCTTGGGAGAGAGAGCAGACTATGCTTGACGAATATCCGGAGTTGTTCCGCTCAGGTACAAATTTTGGTTTTGTACATGTCTTTCCTTTATGTAATTTCGTGGGCAAAATTCTTTTAATAGGGGTAGAGTTGTAACGCCCCGAAACTCAAAGGAGCGAAGGGGGACGTTTTGGGCTAGTTTGGGTTCTGGCTGCAGGCACACGGCCTGGGACACGGGCGTGTCCCAGGGCGTGTCAAGCGTGTGTCGACACTTAGCCGCGAAGTCGTCGAGATTTTCTCGACGATTCGCTGAGAATGGGCACACGGCCTACGATACGGGCGTGTCGCAGGGCGTGTCGACCCGTGTCGACACTTAGCCGCGGAGTCGTCGAGATATACTCGACGATTCGCTGAGAATGGGCACACGGCCTGCGACACGGGCATGTCGCAGGGCGTGTCGACCCGTGTCGACACTTAGCCGCGTAGTCGTCGAGTTGTACTCGACGATTCGTCGAGAATGGGCACACGGCCTGCGACACGAGCATGTCGCAGGGCGTGTCGACCCGTGTCGACGATCGTCCCGGGGAGTCGTCGAGATTCACTCGACGATCGTCGAGACAAGGCACACGACCTAGGACACGGGCGTGTCCAAGGCCGTGTCAGCAAGTCGTCGATCTTCGCTCGACGAAGTGTCCCGTGTACACAGCCTGGGGTCCAGGCGTGTCAATGTGACACGGGCAAGGACACGGGCGTGTCCTAGAACCCGTGCAGTGCTCGGGTTGAAAATGGGGAAAAATCATGGGGTACACGGCTGGCTACACGGCCGTGTGAAGTGGAACACGGGCGTGTCAGCTCGAACACGGGCGTGTTCGATACCCTGTGAGGTTCCAGGAGATTCGATTTTGACAGCGAATGCGGCACGCGGCCCTGGACACGGGCGTGTGCCAGGCCGTGTTCGGCCCAGATTGGGCATTTCAGTCCCGAATCGAAGCCGTTCGTTTCCTTGTTTTGAGATCCAACGGTTGGGGGATGTTCCTGAAGGGATATACCCGTGGGTCGACTTAGAAATCCATCACTTTTCATACCTTGTTCTCTTTCTAAATCCTTGGAGAGAGAGGAGAGCTAAGGGAAGAAGAAGGAGCTAGATCCGCCATTGGAGGAGCTTCGGAGCTCCGAATCGCAAGCCGACTCTGGATCCACGGAGGCAACGCTAGTGCGGTGATTTCCATCTGATTACTTTTCAATGGCGCCAAAGAGGAACTCAAGGGTAACGATCCTCATCTTGAGCACGAATAGCTCTCTTTCCTAGCATAGGAAGCCCGCTCTCGCGAGTTTGCGGAGAGTTGGAGGCGTTCCTTCGGGTAGATATGTAAAGTCCCCGTTGTTTAGAGTCCGTATGCGAGAACGGACGTAGGCATGATGTGTGAAGCCTACCCGGACATGTTAGTCTGGATCCGTGATGTTGCATTGCATAAGGCCGGAGAAGACTAGAAATAAACTAGAAGAATAACATAAACGAACCTCGATCTTGGGGATGATCCCGGAGTCATCCCCCGTCGGCGGAATTTTGAATTCTTCCAAACAGCTATCTACGCTAGTGCAGGAATGTTCTGAAGCTACGTATGCCTCGTCCATGCCTCGGGCATCCTCACATGGGATGGAGGTCACAACCTCTGCCACGGAGTCGTCCTCCTCGACTGGATCTAACAGAACGCAGGAAATGCTAATTTCCACCTGCGATTCAATCTCAACAACACTGTCTGAAGAAGAAAGAATGCTATGCAAAGAGGAAGGTGAAGACACGAAGCTTGGTAGGAAGTTGAGCGCTAGCTCTTCACAACTAAAAGATTCTATGCTAGTTGAAGTAGGCACTTCAGGAGTATAAATAACAGTGTCGGAATGGGGATAAGCATATGTATTGGTGCACATTCCTGGGATGTCTTCTCCATAACCTAGAGATGGCAATGGTGCATACCACGATACGGAAGGGATGTTGCCCAAGGTTGAAGTGGAGACAATCCGAAAATCCGGCTCGTCATCCACTGCTAGCTCAGCTAGGTACGCGGCGCAATCCTTCAATGCATGATCCCAGCTTCGACAAAAAAGGCACTGCTTAGCCGGCTTCGGAGGTGCAACTGGTGCTGAAGCTGAATAAAAGTAGTGCGGTAATGGCTCCGCAGGTCGGTAGCTAACCGGCTTATGTCGACGATATGTCGATTCATAAATTTCCTGGCTACTATACTTTTGAGGGCATCTGTCGCTAGCATGAGAGATGTCTCCACAATGACGGCAATTGATATTGAAATTGGCCCACATTGCAGCGATTTCAAATATCAGGGATACAACTACTTGGCATAGATTCTATGAATAAAACTAACACTTCCATCTGACGGAATAACAACACAAGAGAAAAGGGATCAAAAACAACAAAACAACTCGCATCACAAAATTCTCAGTCATCTGGAGTCACTCTACAGTTGCATTCCCCGGCAACGGCGCCAAAAACTTGATGCGTGTAATACGACAAGCGCACCGGTCGCACAAGTAATAAAGTTTTGGGAGTAAATCCCCAAGTGTCGGTCTCTTGAGGAATGCAATTAGCGTAGAATGGCAACAGTACTGAGAATATCGTTATGAGAGTTAAAAATAGAACAAAAAGGAAATAGCGGACTCGGGAGATTGTGGATGTTTTATCTACTGAACTAGTAAAAACTATGCGGGTCGACGGCACCGCTTCGCAAGGTGAAGTGGGTTTGTCGGCTGCTATGCCGAACTTCAGTTGGGCGAGTGGAAGGGAAACTAATTGATTGCAGCGTTCTTGTGTGGATTGTAATCGGACAAGGCACAGGAATGAAGTGGATGTGGGGTGAGTGAGGCGCATTCACAGACAGAACTCACAAGCATAAGAAGAAACTAACATTCCATTAACTAGAAAGTAAACTTGATATTCAGGGATGGAAATGTTCATTACACTGCTCAAAACATTCATAACACAGAGGAAGGGGAAGAGGAGTAAACCAAAAGAGAATGAAGATCCACCGCGGGTCGTGGCCGGAGTAGCGAGTTGTCAATCCGCTTCCGGGCTCAGTCCAAGGAGGCTTCCGGTACCAACGATCTGTCACCTCGAAGGCCTTTAAGTCCGTTCTCTAGGTTATCTACTTCACCAACTCTGCAGGAAAGCTTGGAGTTGAAGTCATCAATGGCCGAGGGCTTCGCCGGAGTGTTGGAAAGCTTCGGAGTAAGTGGAAATGGCTTCCCGACGAAGGTGGAAGTGATGGAGCAGCTGGAGAAGTGAAAAGGCGATTCCCGCGCACTCTCCGATCGCAGCAAGTGACAGGCGTTCACCTAAAACGCAGAGCAAGGCCTTATATACGGAGGCAGCAGAAGCAGTGAGCACGATCAGTGGTGCACGACCAGTGGTCGTGCGCACTGTAGGTCGATGATCGTGCGACTTTTCCAAATAAACCTGCAACCTGGACAAGAAGCATCAGCATAAACGCGCACGAGCAGTGGCGCATGACCAGTGGTCGTGCGCACTATGGCCAGTGCTCGTGCGATTACCGAGACAGGGTTATTAAAAAGGGGGTGTAATGCGCACGAACGGTGGTGCACGACCAGTGGTCGTGCGCAGTAAGTCCAGTGGTCGTGCGCTTACCCCAAGCTGATTCTATAGAAAATATAGAGTAGTGCGCACGATCGGGGGCGCATGACCAGTGGTCGTGCGCATTAGATCCCCTGATCGTGCGCAGTATTCCTGTTTCACAACCATCCCGGAACACGCACACGACCCCTGTACCAGCAGAAGGGGCAGAAAGGCCACCAGAACGTGCACACCACATCCCCGAGATAGAGCTAAAGAATAACAACAGAAATGGAAACACAGAAAGCACACAGAAGCGGGCCTACAGTGCACTTAATCGTGAAATAGGTACATAAACACAAATAAGCAATAAAGGCTCTCAAGTGTAGTGCTAAGGCGATAAAACTAGCCCAGATGAGTCCAAAAATCAGTGTAAAATGTGGACTCATCAATAACCCCAGTACTTATCTTTCATTTTCTGCATTTTATTTTTCATGTCTATTTTAGTTTTAGCATTTCTTTTTGTATATTTTCTTTTGTTTTTGCGGAGCTCACCCCTACAGGTATTCTTGACAACTTCATGTTGGCGGGGTTGTGATTCTTCGTATGGCGGGCCTGCTTCGGTTTTTCACGCGTCTTCTGGTATGCTCACTGGCTGAGCATTGGGTAACCTCTTCCCTTGGCTCTTTATGATTTTAATTTCTCTATCATATGCTGTGTAGTTTAGTTTAAGTCTAGGGGAGAGCCAGTTTTGTTACCTTTGGCACACGCACATTTCATGCGCATACTAGAAGCTTTTATAGATTTATTATGATTAGTTCATTGCATCACACACCACTGCACCAACATGAGAGCGTGCTTAGCTTTTTGCTTGTTGCGAGTTAAACTCGTTTCTTTTGTATGATTTAGGAAAATTATGGTTCTGGCTTAGGATTGTGAGACAGAGTAAAATGTTGACCTTGCTGTGCTCGTAGTCGAGTGCTCTCATCTCGTGTAGAAATTTGAGTAGACTTAATTTTCCTGTATGCTTATAGTTTTATATTTTTCTAATTGCGCAAATACTTTTTATTCTACTCAAAAATTGGTGAATCCGGTGTGAATCCTACGATAGCTTAGGGATGTGTGTAGACGGCCGTTAGGTTCATATTGCTCGAGTCGGGAGGATGGATAGTCTTTCTCGTTGGCTAAGAACTTGCCCCAAGCTATTCTTGAAGCATGGGTATAGGTTAGTTCACACACATGAGCGTGATGTAGGCCATCATTTTGGACCGGTTGAGCTTTGTACCATTCCTAACGTCTTATCCTCGCTATCCCCGTTGTGCCTACCCCTCCTTTTGATTCAGCTCCACCATGATTTCACCAAAGCCTCATAGCCAATCCTAGTCGCACACCCAAGTTGAGCTTTATAGTTTTACATTTTCATTCTGGGATGTGATGTGGTGTTATTATTTGTGAAAATGTGGAAGTGCTCCTAAGTTTATATCTGATGAATTGTGAAAATAAAATGAAGAAAAAGAAAAATATTTGTAAAGAAAAAAAAGTGAAAAGAAAAACTTTAAATTGAAAATCTTTTTTTGGAAATGTGATTATATTTGGAGTAGACGGTGCACCTCACCGAAACCCAAGCCCCATCTCTTCACCTAAAGTCCTACTGATTCGTGTGTGAACCAAACTAGTGCCGTGGAGAGAATGCAAAAGGGGAAGCATATGGTCACCGACATTGGTGGATTCCTTTGGAGGTTATCCCGAGCCCCGATCTTTGGCAATGCTCGCCTAGCGATTAGTCTACTTTCTCCCTACGCGTGACCGGATGATTCACCATGATTCCATTTTTGAGTAATAATAAAATGTTGATACACATTGTGAAAAGTATAAACTATTTTGTATACTTAGAAATTTCTTCTATTATATTTTTAAGCGTGCGAGCATGCGACTTCGTATGGTACTCCGTATCACAATTTCCTTGTTAGCTAAATCATTTTCCCTATCTACTTAGATTTTGTTTGCTCGGGACGCGCAAACAGTTTAGTCTGGGGGTGTCATGAGTCCATTTTATATACCTATTTTCGGACTCATCTGGGCTTATTTTCTCATTGATGCACTTCACTTTAGAGCTTTATTTGTTCATATTTGTTATAATGTCCTTTTTATGAGTAAGTGCACATTTATGCTCGTGGTTGTGTATTTTGTTACTTTTATTATTTGTACTCCTTTTTGTGATTGCCTGGAATGTCTGCACAGATTAGTGATTTGTTTTTCCTATCGGTACAGTGGTCGTGTGTGTGTTCCGGCATGGTTGTGAAACAGGAATACTGCGCACGATCATGGTATCTAATGCGCATGACCACTGATCGTGCGCCCCTGATCGTGCGCCCCTGATCGTGCGCCCCTGATCGTGCACACTACTCTTCGTTTTCCAAAATCTGCATGGGGTAATCGCACGACCAGTGGACCTAGTGCGCACGACCACCGGTCGTGCGCCACTGATCGTGTGCATTGATTCCTCTTTTCTGGAGTCCTGTCTGGGGTAATCACACGACCATTGAACTTAGTGCGCACGACCACTGGTCGTGCGCCACTGCTCGTGCGCGTTATCCCAGTTCTTCTTCCTAATCTGCCATGCCAGTGCGCACGATCACTGGACATAGTGCGCACGACCACTGGTCGTGCGTCTGTGATCGTGCGCATTCTTCAATTCTGCTTTCTATAAATATTGCAGGTCTTGCCCTTATTCAGAATAGCGGGATCTCTCATTTTTCCTCCGCTGTTTTGATCTCCGAGGAGGGATTCCGCCGTCCTCCTTAAATCTCCACCCTAGGGAGGTGCTCCGGGCAAGCTTTCACCGATAAATCCAAGCTGGAGCTTCCTCTCGGTCTCCTCCTTCATCCTTGAGCTTCAAGAAGAGCTTGACCTAGCTTTCTCCATCAAGCTAGGAGAAGTTTTGCCATCCTCCACCGGATCGTGACACGAAGAAGAGGGGCCATTGGAAGGTGGTGACAGCCCTTCTATACCCCGGACGCAGTTAAGGACCGAGCTTGGACGCGGATTGACAACCCGACGATTCCAACCATGAATCCTCAGCAAGACGTCGGATCCGGTTGATTTCGCAGACTTTTCTTCTCTTGTTGTTGAATAGTATAGTTGATCTCTTGTTTATGATGAAGTTGTACTTATTTTGATATACATTTGAATCAAATCATGTCTATGTGATTTCTTATTTTTGTTATTTTCTTGAGGTGCGCCATATTCCATCCACCACCATACACCCTTGCCGCACTAGCAATTGCTAGTGGCGTGCGTAGCGAAGAGGTGCTCACGACCCTCATTCGCCATTCTCATCACCTCATCCACAAGCCTACTCGCCCATCCGCCTAGTGATTCGGTGCATAGCGGCCCGACTAGTCTTCCATCCCGCCTAGCGAAGCATCACATAGTGGCGTTGCATAGGAGTAGTTATTAGATTTTTACTTTCTTTTTATCGCAACAATCAAAACCCCCATCGTTACCGCCGACCTTGAGGACTTCAATCTCAAGTCCTCCTCAAAATTAACTCCACCTTACTATGTTCCTTGAGAGATCGATACTTGGGAAAACTCTCCCATTTTATATTACTTGTGCGACCGGTTCACTGTCGTGATCTTTAGCATCAAGCCCCTATTTTGTTTGTCAAGAAGAAAGATGGAACACTACGGTTGTGCATAGACTATTGAGAACTCTATCGTCTGATGATGTAGAACACCTACATGTTACCCCAGATCGATGAGTTATTCGATCAGTTGGTGGGAGCCCATTGATTTTCCAAATTGGATTTTCGCTCTGGGTACTATAAATTGAGGATTCATGAGGAAGACATTTAGAAAACAAGGATCAATTCGAGATATGGTTTATACGAGTTCACCGTGATGCCGTTCGAAATCACGAATGCCCCTTCTGCATTCATGAGTTTGATGAACAAGGTGCTTGAACACTATTTGGACGTCTTTGTCATTATGTTCACCGATGACATTCTGGTCTACTGGAAAATCAAAGAGGAGCATGCTGAGCATTTGGCCCTAGTCTTTAGAAAACTAAAAGAGCATTCTATGTTTGATAAGTTCAGCATGTGCGAATTTTGGCTCTGATAAGTTACATTCTTGGGCCATGTGATTAGTGGTTCTGGGTTAGCAGTAGTCCCGACCAAGGTACGTGTTGTAAAGGAATGGCCGCCCTTAAAATTAGCGGCTGATGTAATAAGCTTTCTTGGGCTTGCCAAAAATATTGTATGTTTGTGAAATGATTTTCAAAGATCGCCCTTCCTCTCACTACCCTAACAAACAAAGATGTGTTGTATGAGTGGACACCCTAGTGTGAAGCTGTGTTCCAAGAGCTGAAGGACCGACTTACCAATATACTAATCGTAGCTCTTCCATCAGGCAAGGAAGGATTTCAAGTTTACATCGATGACTCATATCAATAGTTGGGAGCAGTGTTGATGCAGCAAGGGCATGTGATTCCGTACGCTTCAATACAGTTGAAGAAGAAACAGATTAATTACCCAGTAAATGATTTGGAGTTGGGAGCAGTGGTGTTCACCTTAAAGGTTTGGAGGCACCTTTATTCAGCCGCGAGTACGCCGTACTCGGTGATGGCAAGGAGATTTGAGCAACAGGGGGTGGTGAATCCGACCTGCGTTATGTTCGTCCGATGTGAGACCAGAAGGTACGGTCTATTGGAGCGCATAACAAGAGTCTTAGGCATACGCGCCGTGATACAATGGGGGGCTACGGGCCAGTACCGGTTCACTAAGACTATAAAAGTCCGGCTGCATGTCATGGAGTAAATGCTCAAGTGATTTGTCGTTGGGTTGCTACACTGATACGGTGGTGGGCATCTAGTTTGCCGGTACACCAAGAATGTGCCCTGAGTGCATGGACTGTTGGGTCGGGTGGCCGACGGTTGTGATGGCATGTGTGCGTGAAAGCATATTATATGAGATATATATCCATGCTTGTGAGATGTTATGCCTGCAAGGAAGAATACCGCTGCCCCGAGAAAGGGACAGGGTCGTTATAATTTGGTCAGCTGAATGCTGACCGATGCCTCTGTTTGCTACCCTTGGGTGGAATGTCCCTATGCAGGTGCTGGAGAACCGAGCGGGATGCATAAGGGCTGAAGTCCCTGCTGCTTTTGCTGCTAGCCCTCGAAGGCTAAAATAAATGAAAGTTTTATGTTTTCTTTTGATGTGGTCGGCCTGCATGCCAACGGTTGAGGCCACTATTTGAAAGCTCTGTAAGGCCATAAAGCCAACTGTTTATGTGTGTTGTAAGACATTCATATGATGTATAAAATGTGGAGGTTTTATATGTTGGATGTTCAGGTGTGGAGTTCAAGTGTAGTGTTAAAGGCTTCTGCTAGAATGCAATGTGTTAGGGTGCGCAACGCTACTCTGGTATCATACCGTGACGTCACCGCCTTTTTTGTGGTATATGCTCTAGGACCCCGGCCGGACCTTCTAGTATATACTATGGAAACGAATGGGGGTGTTACATTTTTGGTATCAGTTGTCTTGGTCTTTTCCTCTCGAAGCCATGGTCGACTTCTTTTGTGGGGTGGCGAGCACTGATGAGTCCGATTTATATAGGGTTTTTCGAACTCATCTGCGCTAGTTTTCACACGTTTGCACTTCACTTTTAGTTCTATATCATTCATATTTCATCTTGTCTATATTTCCATAGGAAGTGCACATTTTGGCCCGTGGTTGTGTATTTTTGTACTTTTAATGTTTGTACTCTGTTTTGTGCTCATCTGGAATGTCTGCACATATCAGTTCTGGGTTCAGGGGTCGTGTACGTGTTCCGGGGATGTTTAGAAGTAGGAATACTGCGCACGCTCATTGGATATAGTGCGCACGACCACTGGTCGTGCGCCACTGCTGGTGTGCAATGTTCCCTGATTTCAAGAATCTGCCTGGGGTATGTGCACTATCACTGGACACAGTGCGCACGACCACTAGTTGTGCGCCACTGATCGTGTGCATTGATTCCATATTTTTCCAGAATCTACCTGGGGCAAACGCACTACCACTGGACATAGTGCGCACGACCACTGGTCGTGCGCCACTGGTCGTGTGCATTATAATTTCTGCAATCTATAAATTCACAGGTTCCGCCCTAATTCAGGATCGCTCGACATTTCTCCGCCGTTTTCCGCCTTCTCCACCGTTTTTCTTCAATCTCCACCATAGGGAGGTGCTCCGGGCAAGCTTTCACCGCCAAATCAAAGTCGGGGCTTCCTCTCGGCCTCCTCCTTCATCCTTGAGCTATAAGAAGAGCTTGACCTAGCTTTATCCATCAAGCTAGGGGAAGTTGTGCCATCCTCCACCGGATCGTGACACAAAGAAGACGGGCCATTGGAAGGTGGTGACAGCCCTTCTCTACCCCGGACACTGTTGCAGACCGAGCTTGGATGCGGATTGACAACCCGACGATTCCAACCGTGAATATTCAGCAAGGCTTCGGATCCGGTCGATTTCGCACACTTGTCTTCTCTTGTTGTTGATAGTTTAGTTGAACTCTTTGTATTTGATGAAGCTATGCTTAGTGTAATATATGTTTATCTATAATCATGTCTATGTGATTGTATATTTTCGTTATATTTACTTGAGGTGCGCCTATTTGTCCATCCACCATCCATCCGCCCTTGCCGCACTAGCAATTGCTAGTGGCATGCATAGCGAAGAGGTGCTTATGACCCTCATTCTGCCATTCTAACCACCTCATCCGCAAGCCTACTCGCCCATCCGCCTAGTGATTCGGTGCATAGCGGCCCGACTAGTCTTCCATCCCGCCTGGCGAAGCATCGCATAGCGGCGTTGCATAGGAGTAGTTGATAGCCTTTTATTTTCTGTTTCCGCATATATCAAAACCCCCCCTTAGTTAGCTCCGACCTAAGGACTTCAATCTCAAGTCCTCCTCGAAATTAACTCCACCTTACTGTGTTCCTTGAGAGATCGATACTTGGGAAAACTCGCCCACTTTATATTACTTGTGCGACCGGTTCACTGCCGTGATCTTTAGCATCAAGTTTTTGGCGTCGTTGCCGCGGAACATTGTCGTGTGAGTTTTTGTAGAGGAAGATAAGAGACAGAAGCCCTTTTTCATTTGTTCATATCACTTTATTCTTTGTTTTAGTTTTTAGCATTTGTGTTTGTTTTTATTTGTTCCTATTGTAGTTTTAATTTTTCTGTAGCAAGTTTTCCTATTCTTTTATTTGTGGTGTGTAGTTAATTGTTGCTTAGAAACTTCCTGTTGGTGAATTCTTCTTGTTGCACCATGTATTCTTATATGAATATTCGTTGCCGATTGTGCGGGGATTATAGGCATGGTAGTGATGAGTGCCCCACTGAAGATTGGGAGCATAATTCTCGTGGTTTTGTGAATGGAGCACCGTCTTCCTATGGTACTTCATACACCCAACCCAGGTCTTATGGTCACTCCTCCTCTACGCATTCATCTTTTTCTTATTCCTCTCCGGTCCCACCTGTACCGAGGAGTAATGGAAAATGATGTTTGTGTTGTTGTAGCACCAACCACGTGTTGAAAAATTGCGCAGAATTTCAGCGCCAGTTGGAGGAGGATGATGAACCGGGTATCTGATTCATTCCATCCACCTCTCAATCGCCTGCCCCTTCTGATTCTGATGATATGTTCGCAGCACCACCTTGTCTATGGGGGACTGCTGCGGATATACCCATCAGACTTTCTGCTGATCGGTGTGACGATATTGTGTCACCATCTCTCACCATGCACTCTTCCCCTCTTGTTGATTCACCCCCGGAGGAACCTGCACATATTTTCTCTGATGCTGTTGTTCCTCCGCCTTCTTTGCAAGAATTATCTATCCCTATTTTTAATGAGTCGGTTGATGATGTTCGGGCGGATTGTGATTCTGAGCCTGAGGATGTGCCCATGTTTGACGAGGATATTATTTTGATTAATGGACAGTATTACGTCTTGGAACATGTGGACGCACCGAGGTGTGTTGATGAGGATATCCTCTTTGTTGAGGAAGTTTCCACTTCCTTGATGGATGAGGAGGTCCAAACCACCACCGAGGACCTCGTGCTCGCGGATTCCCCTCGCCATGACTCATATGACTCCGTCGATGATCTATGTCGGGATCCTGCTGGGAGTGAGACCGGGACCACTCCCCCTATTTCTGATTCTTTTAGTTATTCATCTCCTTTATTTCTTGATCCCATTTCTGTATATGAGCCTGTGCGGGTTGAGTCTTCGCAGGTGCCTCAGGAGGACTTGGAGCTTTCGGCTCGAGTCGTGGATGATAGCATCCTCTTTTGCGAGGAGGTTGATTCCTCCTCTGTTAAGGAAGCTCCATTCATCGCTTTCTCCTCCTGCAGTCTCCCTGTAGACGATATCTTGCTAGGCAAGGATTTCTTTTGTGATAAGATGAGCGAGGATCAGTGCTCCTCCTCTTCTTATTTCTTATTTCCTCTACCTGTGTTGTGCAAGTATTACTATTTAGGTAGAAGGGGTAACTGTTCTATCGTCGTATCGCTACCCGTTACCGCAACGGATAATGGAACAGTTGTTGGGTTTCTCTATGAGGATGGCACAACACTTGTGCACGCAGCGGAAAAGAAAAACATCAAGAAAAACCCAAAGAGATGTGGATCGGGCTATGAACATTGAATCAAGAAGTTAGCAAAACTAGGCAAAAATTACCTCGATGGCGTTGAGTCACAACTCAACGGAGATGCTCCAAACTTTGTCTTCTTGCTAGTGGCGAGTTCTACGTGGAATAATATCCACATCTCTACAGAAATCCACACGATCAGGAGAACGCCGATCTATCCGTCGCACGGATTATCGGGAAGGAGAAGACCGCACCTCTGCTATTCCACGGACTGCTAGGTCTGCGCCAGGAAGAGCAGCACCAGCGACGGTCGTCGGAGAAGAGGAGGTCGATGGAGCGAACACGGCGGCGGCGGAACCCTTCCGTCGGCAGTGGGATTCGGGATCGGCGGAACGATCGCAGAACGGAACTCTTCCGTCGCGGGTTTCGATCTGCTACAGGAGAAAATCGCGAGCCTGTTACCCGAAAACCCTAAGTGTTCTATTTATACCAAAGGTATAAATAAACCTAGGAAAATCGCTATTCGCAGACCACCCAAGAATAAGGGTTCCAGAATCGGCGAGAATGACCAGACGATCGGTGAGAATCGATCGTCGAGAATCACTAAGGATCGGCGAGTATCGGCTAGAATCGGCGAGAACCAGTCAGCGAGAATCGGTCGGCGAGAATCACCAGCAGATTCGGCGAGTATCAATCAGCGAGAATGCCCGATGATTCACGTCGAATCGCAGGTTGACGATTCTCGTCGATCGTCGAGAATCACTGACGATACACGTCGAACAGGGTCTACGATACATGCCGATCGACGGGAATCAGAGAACTATTCTCGACGATTCTCGTCGATCGGCGAGAATCAGAGAACTATTCTCGACGATTCTCGTCGACCCTCGGCCGACTATTCTTACCAATCCTTCGAGGAAACATTTGCCCAACCCGATGATTCTTTAAGGCAACACTTTGCCCACAACCCCATTTAGGTCGGTGATTGGCAACCTATACCAAAGCAGTCAATTATCCAACTTCTCCACATCTCTTATGTGCGACCCTGCAGGCTCATATCGCTTTGGCAGTGAGATCATATGTTTGATCACTTCCAGATCACAATGGTGACTCCAACAGACTCCCACTTGATCTCGAAAGTATCAAAGCAAAAACCTCACAAACAATGAGCAGCATCTAGCAATGCATCATTGCTCCCCAAGCAATAAGAGTTCATAACTCATAAGCCTTTATGACCAATGTATCAGCGTTGTCTTTGTCCCTTTGTCCCTTACATCCGGAAAGAACTAGAGGCATGGACCGTGTCGCCCTCGTAATAGCTCAATCCAAGTTTCTTGATCCCGGACGGACTTCCAGAGAATGGTGAGTCCAATATCACATATTGACTCAACCAAGCATGGCCATGCATTTCTCAGTCCAGTTCCATCAAGGGGCCCATGGATGCAACTCCTGTCATACAGGAGGACAAATCCCATATCTGCTCACACACAAACACCCAAATGATTCGTAACATGCCCAACAACCACCCTTATCATCAACCTTTCTCAAGGAAGACTTTAGATGGCATCAAAGCACGCTCTTCCTCACTTGATGAATGCTGTGACTTCAGGTCAAACGATCACAACACCATTGTCAATTGAGACCTACTCGTGACACGATTGGATGACAATCCACAGAGTAGTCTCAGGTTGGGTCTGTCCAGTACAACTTGTTCACTAACAAGTACCCACATGATGACTTGATATCACAATATCATGACCTGTGAGAACCGGTCATCAGTCAACACACGTGCTAGTATCCATGTACCATCATCACCCTTAGCATCTATGATGATACTCGACCAGGGACCTTTAAGAATGAAGCTTCAAATAAATCATGGGCTCTCACATTCAAGTCACGTACTTGATGTCCCATGGAAGCGAACATTCTAAGGGTATCTATTATGTTAACACTTAACTATCATATAGAAAAATACATAATAAAAGAACTTGCCATTAATTATAAGAGAAAAATTAGGTACACAGTTCATCATATGAACAAACAGCCAACAAAATACAAGATTACATGCAACCCACAAGATTCTCGCTAGAGTTGATCATTTAGGTATCGTATACCCATCGATCTAGTATGACCATCATGCTTTCTCTGCACGAGAGGCTTTGTCAGCGGATCCGCAATATTTTCCTCAGTCGGCACTCTGCAAATGTTTACATCTCCTCGTTCGACAATCTCACGAATAAGATGAAACCGCCGAAGTATGTGCTTGGAGCGCTGATGAGATCTAGGTTCCTTAGATTGTGCAATTGCACCATTGTTATCACAGTAGAGAACTACAGGACCAACAATGCTAGGAACTACATCAAGCTCGCCGATGAATTTCCTAATCCATACAACCTCCTTCGCCGCATTAGCTGCTGCGATATACTCGGCCTCAGTTGTAGAATCAGCAACTGTCTCTTGCTTGGAACTATTCCAGCTCACAGCTCCTCCATTCAGGCAAAACACAAAACCTGACTGAGACTTGGAGTCGTCTCTATCAGTTTGGAAGCTAGCATCTATGTAACCACTTAAAACGAGCTCTTCCTCTCCACCATACACCAAGAACACATCCTTAGTCCTTCTCAAGTACTTCAGGATATTCTTGACTGCAATCCAGTGACACTCACCGGGGTCTGACTGATACCTGCTAGTCATGCTCAAAGCAAAGGAGACATGGGGTCGAGTACATAACATCGCGTACATGATTGATCCAATTGCCGAAGCATATGGAATCAACTTCATGTGGTCCTTATCTTCACAAGACTTTGGACACTGGTTCTTAGAGAGATTCACACCATGAGACATGGGCAAAAATCCTTTCTTGGACTCAAGCATGTTGAACCGCTTCAACACCTTTTCGATGTACGTACTCTGGGTCAAATCCAGCAACTTCTTCGATCTATCTCTATAGATCTTAATACCGAGTACATAAGTCGCTTCACCCAAATCCTTCATTGAAAAGCAGTTCCCTAGGTTGTTCTTAACAACTTTCAGGGTAGGAATGTCATTCCCAATCAACAGTATGTCATCTACATACAATATCAGGAAGACAACAATGCTCCCACTGATTCGCTTGTAAACACAAGGCTCATCTTCATTCTTGATGAAACCAAACTTTTTGATTTTCTCATCAAAACGAAGATTCCAACTTCGAGAGGCCTGTTTCAGTCCATAAATGGACTTATTCAGCTTGCATATTTTAGTGGCTTCATCTGGGGATACAAAACTCTCGGGTTGTGTCATATACACTTCCTCAAGGAGGTTTCCATTAAGGAAAGCCGTTTTGGTATCCATCTGCCAGATCTCGTAGTCATAATACGCAGCAATAGCAAGCAATATCCTAATGGACTTCACCATAGCAACAGGGGAAAAGGTCTCATCATAGTCAATACCATGAATTTGCTTGAAACTCTTAGCCACCAGTCGCCCTTTGAATGTCTGTACATTCCCATCCATGTCGGTCTTCTTCTTGAAAACCCACTTGCACCCTATGGGTCGTACCCCTTCAGGTGGTTCCACCAAGTTCCAAACTTGGTTTGCATACATGGAGTCCATTTCGGATTTCATAGCCTCAAGCCATTTGTCGGAGTCCGGTCCATTCATAGCCTCTTGGTAGGTTGCTGGTTCATCATCATGATCCATAAGCAGCACATTACCTATTTGAGACACGAGAAATCCATATCTATCAGGCTCAAACATCGGTCTACCAGATCTACGTAGGACTTGTGTTCCTTGAGCAGGTTCTCTAGCTACAACATCTTGTAGTCCTGGCTCAGAATCCAATTCCGGTTCATTCACTACATGTGGTTCTTAAACTTCTTCAAGCTATACCTTTTCAGTCTTTCTTGATAAGAACTCTTTCTCCAAGAAGACACCAGTCCTTGCGACAAACACTTTGCCCTCAGACGGTAGGTAAAAGTAATAACCTTTCGTTTCCTTAGGATATCCCACCAGATAACATTTATCCGATTTGGGTTCCAGCTTGTCAGGCATTTGACGTCTCACGTATGCCTCACAGCCCCAAATTTTAATGAACGACATAATAGGACACTTCCCAGTCCATATCTCATATGGTGTCTTCAGAACCATTTTCGTTGGAGCGTGATTCAATGTCATTGCAGCAGTCTCTAAAGCAAAACCCCAAAAGGAAACAGGCAAGTCTGCATGACTCATCATCGAATGTACCATGTCTAACAGAGTACGATTTCTCCTCTCAGACACACCATTATGTTGTGGTGTTCTAGGTGGAGTGAGCTGTGATACAATACCACACTCTTTCAGATGATCACGGAACTCAGGACTCAGGTATTCGCCACCTCGATCAGATCGGAGTGCTTTAACCCTTTTACCCAACTGGTTTTCTACTTCATTCTTGAACTCTTTGAACTTTTCAAAGGTCTCGGATTTGCACTTCATAAGATACACATATCCGTATCTACTGAAATCATCAGTAAATGTAACAAAGTAGAAATACCCACCTCTAGCCATGGAACTCATGGGTCCGCATACATTACTATGTACAACACCCAAGAGATCCTCAGCCCTCTCAGTATAACCAGTGAAAGGATCTTTAGTCATCTTGTCTAACAAACAAGACTCGCATCGCTCAAATGATTCATAATCAAATGAGTCCAAAAGTCCATCTCTATGGAGCTTGGATATGCGCTTCTCGTTGATATGGCCCAAATGACAATGCCAGAGATACGTAGGGTTTGAGTCATTTGTTCTTAGTCTTTTATTATTATTTACATTACAGATCAGATGGTACAAGTTCAAAACATAAAGACCATTAAACAATTGGGCTACAGCATAACAAACATCATTCTTAAATATAGAACAACAATTGTTCTTAATTATAAAAGAAAAACCAATCATGTCCAAACATGAAATAGATATAATGTTTCTAGTTATGGCCAGAACAAAATAATAATTATCAAGTTCTATTACAAGCCCACTGGGCAAAGAAAGACGATAAACCCCTACGGCTACAGCAACAACTCTTGCTTCATTGCCGACGCGGAGGTCCACCTCCCCTTTACTCAGCAATCTTCTCCTTCCCAGTTCCTGCACATTTGTACAAATGTGAGAACCATATCCGGTATCCAATACCCAAGATGAAGGAGCAGAAAGGTTTATCTCTATAACGTAAACATTTGAAGCGGAAGTCATACCTCCCCTCAATTTCTGCAGACCCTCAATGTACGAAGGACAGTTCCTCCGCCAATGACCAGCCTTGCCACAGTGGTGGCATTTCCCTTCCTTCACCATGCTTTTCTTTTTCATCAGTGCTGAAGACTTGGGCTCAAGGTATGACTTAGGTCCCACCTTCGTCTTCTTAGAGCCCTTGTCCTTGCCCTTGCCCTTATGCACCATCAGTATGGGGCTGGCAGGCTTGGCCTTCTTCATATTGATTTCGGCAGTTCTCAACATGCCTAGGAGTTCGGGCAGTGTCTTGTCTATTTCATTCATGTTGTAGTTCAAGACGAACTGCTCATAACTGTCCGGCAACGATTGCAGGATCAGATCCGTGGCCAACTCTTGACCAAGAGGAAAACCCAGCCTTTCAAGGTTCTCTATATACCCAATCATCTTGAGTACGTGAGTCCCTACTGAGTCTCAAACTCCCATCTTGCACTGAAACAACGCTTTTGTGATGTCGAACCTCTCTTAACAAGCCTGCCCTTGAAACATTTTCTTGAGATGCTCGTCAATCTCCTTGCACCCCATGTTCTCATGTTGCTTCTGAAGCTCAGAGTTCATAGTGGCAAGCATAAGGCATTCGACATCTAAGGCATCGTCAGTATACTTCTTATAAGTATCTTTCTCAGCACGGGAAGAGTTCCCGGTCGGCACCTCGGGGGCTTCTTCTTCCAAGACATAGAGCTTTCGCTCTTGCCTGAGAACAATTCTCAGGTTCCTGTACCAGTCCATGTAATTTGTCCCACTGAGCTTATCCTTCTCAAGGATGGCTCTCAGAGACAACGTGGAGTGTGAAACACTTGCCATGGAATTCTACAAGAATTTATGCAGAATAAAATCAGTACCAAAATTTCAAATACAATTTATTTTAATTTGGACTTCAATTAAAAAACTCCCACAATTTTATTCGAAATGATAGCCCTTACTAACAATTCGGAGAGTTCATGCGAGCTACTCTCTTAGCGGACAAGATCCATATTTCACCAACACTATGAGTCCGCTTTGGCGTTCCTCTCACGATGCGGTTATTTAGGTAGGCAACGCTTGCCAATTGCATCCTCATGCAATTCTTGTATGGTTGGTGAATAACTCCTTATTCGCATCCATCATATGGTGCATGCCAACCCTATGCCTCTAGGCACTCAACCTTTGAGGTCACCTAGTTAAGTATGACCCGATGTCGACAGTGGGATATCACAATTATCCGCTCGCACCCTTACCAAGATAGATTAATGCACCTTGCTTTGGCAAGCCCACACTTCATCGATCGAGGCAGGAAGAGTGTCATCCATCGGAAGGCATCCGAACACTTAATATTAGATGAAGGGATTTTTTTTTTCAATTATAGGTTAACAATTAACCATGATCAACATTTGATCAATGTGCACATCCAAAGAAAAACAATTCTAAACCACATGCATCCCTTATTTGCACATCCTAACACCATCAACAATTGATAGAAGTAAGGGATAAATCTGAACATCCGGAAACTTCCAAATCCTCAGATTTACATGCATTGGACAAAGACAAAGACAACTTAACTTAAAGCAGTAGACAGACTCATCTCTCTTTGTTGGATTCAAAATCCAAAACAAAATCGAGGGATGGTTACTGCTAAGGAGATCACAATTTCTAACAATTAGAAATTCCACGCAATTCCAGAGGTTCTTCGCGGGGAACCAAGACTAAATCTAGGCATTTAGAACCCTTCTAAATCCCTAGGTTTACACGCACTGGAATAACAAACTTCCAATACAACGATCATGGCCGGAAACCTCGCTCTGATACCACTGTTGGGTTTCTCTATGAGGATGGCACAACACTTGTGCACGCAGCGGAAAAGAAAAACATCAAGAAAAACCCAAAGAGATGTGGATCGGGCTATGAACGTTGAATCAAGAAGTTAGCAAAACTACGCAAAAATTACCTCGGTGGCGTTGAGTCACAACTCAACGGAGATGCTCCAAACTTTGTCTTCTTGCTAGTGGCGAGTTCTACGTGGAATAATATCCACGTCTCTGCAGAAATCCACACGAGCGGGAGAACGCCGATCTATCCGTCGCACGGATTATCGGGAAGGAGAAGACCGCACCTCTGCTATTCCATGGACTGCTAGGTCCGCGCCAGGAAGAGCGGCACCAGCGACGGTCGCCGGAGAAGAGGAGGTCGACGGAACGAACACGGCGGCGGCGGAACCCTTCCGTCGGCGGTGGGATTCGGGATCGGCGGAACGATCGCGGAACGGAACTCTTCCGTCGCGGGTTTCGATCTGCTACAGGAGAAAATCGCGAGCCTGTTACCCGAAAACCCTAAGTGTTCTATTTATACCAAAGGTATAAATAAACCTAGGAAAATCGCTATTCGCAGACCACCCAAGAATAAGGGTTCCAGAATCGGCGAGAATGACCAGCCGATCGGTGAGAATCGATCGTCGAGAATCACTAAGGATCGGCAAGTATCGGCTAGAATCGGCGAGAACCAGTCAGCGAGAATCGGTCGGCGAGAATCACCAGCAGATTCGGCGAGTATCAATCGACGAGAATTCCCGATTATTCACGTCGAATCGCAGGTTGACGATTCTCGTCGATCGTCGAGAATCACTGACGATACACGTCGAACAGGGTCGACGATACACGCCGATCGGCGAGAATCAGAGAACTATTCTCGACGATTCTCGTCGATCGGCGAGAATCAGAGAACTATTCTCGACGATTCTCGTCGACCCTCGGCCGACTATTCTTACCAATCCTTCGAGGCAACATTTGCCCAACCCAATGATTCTTTAAGGCAACACTTTGCCCACAACCCCATTCAGGTCGGTGATTGGCAACCTTTACCAACACAGCCAATTATCCAACTTCTCCACATCTCTTATGTGCGACCCTGCAGGCTCATATCGCGTTGGCAGTGAGATCATATGTTTGATCACTTCCAGATCACAATGGTGACTCCAACAACAGTTGCCTGTGCATTTTTCTTTTCATAGACCCATTAGCTAGAACTGTATAGAATTGAATAAGTTGTGCTGCGATGACAATAACCCCAGTACTTATCTTTCATTTTCTGCATTTTGTTTTTCATGTCTATTTAGTTTTAGTATTTCTTTGTAGTTTGTATATTTTTGTTTTGTTTTTGCGGAGCTCGCCCCTGCAGGTATTCATGACAAATCGCATTGGCGGGGTTGTGATTCTTCATATGGCGTGCCTGCTTTAGGTTTCCACGCGTCTTCTAGTATGCTCACTGGCTGAGCATTGGGTAACCACTTCCCTTAGCTCCTTATGATTTTAATTTCTATATCATCTGCAGTGTAGTTTAGTTTAAGTCTGTGGGAGAGATTTGTTACTTATTGCAAGCACACATTTCTTGTGCATACTAGAAACCTTTATTGTTTTATTTTGATTAGTTCATTGTATCACACACCACTGCACCCACATGAGCGCGTGCTTAGCTGTTAGTGTGCCGCGAGTTAAACTCATTTCTTCATTAGATTTGGGAAAATTATGGTGCTGGCTTAGGATTGTGAGACAGAGTAAAATGTTGACCTTGTTGTTTTTCTAGTCAACTGCTCTCATCTCGTGTAGAAATTCAAGTAGATTTAATTTTTCTGTATGCTTTTAGTTTTATATTTTTCTAATTGCGTAAATACTTTATATTCTACTCAAAAATTGGTGAATCCGGTGTGAATCTGACGGTAGCTTAGGGATGTGTGTATACGGCCGTTAGTTTTGTATAGTTCGAGTCGGGAGGATGGATAGTCTTTCTCGTTGGCTAAGAACTTACCCCAAGCTATTCTTGAAGCATGGGTATAGGTTAGTTCACTCGCATGAGCGTGATGTAGGCCATCATTTTGGCCCGGTTGAGCTCTGTACCATTCCTAACGTCTTATCCTCGCTGGCCCCGTTGTTCCTACCCATTCTTTTGATTCAGCTCCACCTTTATTTCACCAAAGCCTCAAAGCCAATCGTAGTCGCACTCCCAAGTTGAGCTTTAGAGTTTTACATTTTTCATGCTGGGGTGTTGATGTGGTGCTGTTACTTGTGAATATGTGGATGTGCTCCAAAGCTTCTATTTGCTGAAATTGTTAAAAGAGAAGTAATTTGAAAAAGAAAAAGAAAAGTTAATAAAAAATGATGTTAATTGTGAAAAAGTGAAAAGTAAAAGTAAAATTGAAAATCCTATTTGAGATGTGAGTATTTTTGGAGTAGGCGGTGCACACACCCATATGTTAAAAGTTAAGTCTGGGGGTGTGATGTACCTGCATATATTTTGGTTAGCTGATGGATTCTTTCTTTGATAGCTCATTTGGGTTAGGTGCATAGACTTCTTGTTTATCTTTGTTTACCTCACTGAAACCCAAGCCTCATCTCTTCACCTAAAGTCCTACTGATTCGTGTATGAACACAAACCAGTGTCGTGGAGAGAATGCGAAAGGGCAAGCATATGGTCACTGACATTGGTGGATTCCTTTGGAGGTTATCCGGAGCCCCGATCTTTGGCAATGCGCGCCTAGCGATTAGTCTACTTTCTCCCTACGCGTGACCGGGTGATTCACCGTGATTATATTTTTGAGTAATAATAAAATGTTGATACGCATTGTGAAAAGCATACACTATTTTGTATACTTAGAAATTTCTTCTATTATATTTTTACGCGTGCGAGCATGCGACTTCGCATGGTACTCTGTATCCCAATTTCCTTGTTATTTAAATCATTTTCCCTATCTGCTTAGTTTTTGATTGCTCGGGACGCGCAAACAGTTAAGTCTGGGGGTGTGATGAGTCCAATTTATATAGGGTTTTTTGAACTCATCTGTGCTAGTTTTCACACGTTTGCACTTCACTTTTAGTTCTATATCGTTCATATTTCATCTTGTCTATATTTCCATAGGAAGTGCACATTTTGGCCCGTGGTTGTGTATTTTGTACTTTTAATGTTTGTACTCTATTTTGTGCTCATCTGGAATGTCTGCACATATCAGTTCTGGGTTCAGGGGTCGTGTACGTGTTTCGGGGATGTTTGGAAGCAGGAATACTGCGCATGCTCATTGGATATAGTGCGCACGACCACTGGTCGTGCGCCACTGCTCGTGCGCAATGTTCCCTGATTTCTAGAATCTGCCTGGGGTATGCGCACTATCACTGGACACAGTGCGCACGACCACTGGTCGTGCGCCAATGATTGTGTGCATTGATTCCATATTTTCCCAGAATCTACCTGGGGCAAACGCACTGCCACTGGACATAGTGCACACGACCACTGGTCGTGAGCCACTGGTCGTGTGCATTATAATTTCTACAAACTATAAATTCGCAGGTTCCGCCCTAATTCAGGATCGCCCGACATTTCTCTGTCGTTTTCCGCCTTCTCCGCCTTTTTTCTTCAATCTCCACCCTAGGGAGGTGCTCCGGGCAAGCTTTCACCGCCAAATCCAAGTCGGGGCTTCCTCTCGGCCTCCTCCTTCATCCTTGAGCTATAAGAAGAGCTTGACCTAGCTTTCTCCATCAAGCTAGGGGAAGTTGTGCCATCCTCCACCGGATCGTGACACGAAGAAGACGGGCCATTGGAAGGTGGTGACAGCCCTTCTCTACCCCGGACGCAGTTGCGGACCGAGCTTGGACACGGATTGACAACCCGACGATTCCAACCGTGAATCCTCAGCAAGGCTTCGGATCCGGTCGATTTCGCACACTTTTCTTCTCTTGTTGTTGATAGTTTAGTTGAACTCTTTGTATTTGATGAAGCTATGCTTAGTGTAATATACATTTATCTGTAATCATGTCTATGTGATTGTATGTTTTCGTTATATTTACTTGAGGTGCGCATATTTGCCCATCCACCATCCATCCTCCCTTGCCGCACTAGCAATTGCTTGTAGCGTGCGTAGCGAAGAGGTGCTCACGACCCTCATTCCGCCGTTCTAACCACCTCATCCGCAAGCCTACTCGCCCATCCGCCTAGTGATTCGGTGCATAGCGGCCCGACTAGTCTTCCATCCCGCCTGGCGAAGCATCGCATAGCGGCGTTGCATAGGAGTAGTTGGTAGCCTTTTATTTTCTGTTTCCGCATATATCAAAACCCCCCTTAGTTAGCTCCTACCTAAGGAATTCAATCTCAAGTCCTCCTCGAAATTAACGCCACCTTACTGTGTTCCTTGAGAGATCGATACTTGGGAAAACTCGCCCACTTTATATTACTTGTGCGACCGGTTCACTGCCGTGATCTTTAGCATCAAGCACGTGTCTGTGGGAACCCAGTTAACGCGATTGAACTCCTGAATGTCCATGGTAGGAATGCAAATACCTGTGTTTGTGGAACCTGTGAATTCCTAGTATTTATTTTGGCAATCTGTTTGTTGCATACTTACGTCCTTTTACGACTGTAGGCGACGAGTGCGACTACGTGACAACAGGAACCCCAACACTCGATGGGAAGCATGATATCAACTGTGATACCAACATCTCCTCCATCGATAGAGACGACTCGACTGATTGCTGATGTGGTTTTACAATGCTCAAGGCTTACCATGAGGGATAGGTTCAACCCTCTGATCCGATAATGTGTCCCATGCCGGTTAGTGAAATTGAGCAGACAGCAAGGGAAAGCGCATCAACTTCATCGGTGAACGTGTGTTTTACCCAAGGAGAGGACACGGTTGAGGACTATTTTCATGCATTTGTTGTAATGAGACAACAATCTGAGTTTGTGTTTGAAACCGAGGGAATGAAAATCAATCAGTTTTACGACGGGTTACGTTAGGAACTCCGTTTCTTATTGATGGGTCCTAAGCTATTGGGATTCCAACCACTGTTGGAGTCAGCTAAATGATTGGAGATGGACTTGACAAGAGCCCAGAAGATTCTTGCGACCAGGAAAGTGAGAACTCCAAAGGTTGGAAAGTCTGTTCATCGCAACAGGCAGCGACTCGAGACTCGTACTTGTTATGCTTGTGGCCAGGTAGGACACATTGCTCGTAACTGTTGGGATGGTGTGCAGTAACAAAAGAAGCAAGACAAGTGCTATTCGTGTGGTAAAGCCGGACATAAAGCCCGAGATTACCGTGTTGGCTCTTAGCAGGCAATACATACGAAGGACATTTCGACGTGATGATGTACATAAATAATGGAGCTTCTCATGTATGGTGGATTATGCATGTATTATATGTACAGTGAGCCGTGTTGGATGGTAGTTATCTGATGATGTTGATGCTATGTGAATACAATACATGTATGTGTGGGATCAACGTGTTTGTATGATAGTCATGAACACGAATAGATATTTGATGCTTGATGATTTTAGCCAACCTTATCAGAAGTGGTCGACGTCTGGTTGAGCAGGAAATAGGAGCGTCTTATATGGAGACGGGAAAAGCAGTGGTGGAGTCCTCTGCATCACAGGCGCAATCCTAAGTGTTACAAATGTATGATAACCGTATTGATTGCTTTTTGTTTGCATCTTGTGTATGTAGCTTGTGTGTGTTATGTGCACAAAAGGCTTTGCGATGATTCAGAACACGCTGGCGCAAGAACTGTTTGATCCGGGTGCGTCGCATTCTTTTTTGTCTAAAGAGTTCATAACACGGCTTGGGATACCTAATCGTGTAAAGACAGATAGCGTCAGAGTGGTGTTGCTAAATGGTTGTATGATGCTTGCGGATCAAGCTTGCGATGTGGCGGTGCAAATAGGAAGTCGGGATTTCTTCTTGACTGCATTTGTATTGCCGGTATCGTCATGGGAAAATGTGTTTCCTAAGGATCTCCCTGGGCTACCACCCCAGTGAGAGATTGACTTCTCGATCAAATTGGTACTAGGTGCGAAACCTGTGGCCCGCTCGCCATATTGCATTGCGCCGAAGAAGATGGCAGAGTAGGAAATCCTACTGCAAAAGTTGCGAAAGCAGGGTTAGATATGCCCAAGCTTTTGGTGAAAAAGAAAGACTGTGGCTTGCGGTTATGTATTGATTACCGTGAACTGCGTAAAAGAAATATCTGACTCTACGGATGGATCGATGTTGGACTTGAAATATGGTTATTACCAGTTGAGGTTACGGGAATAAGAACTTCCCAAAACCACATTTGGAACACGGTACGGGCACTATGAGTTCACGGTAATGTCGTTTGGGCTGTGTAATGCGCCCTCAGTATTTATGGACTTGATGCACCGAATATTCTGCAAGTACCTGGATCTATTCGTGATAATGTTCATTGATGATATCCTGGTGTACTCAAGATCGGAAGCCATTCATGAGAAGCATTTGCGGTTGGTGTTGAATACGTTGAGGTAGAATCAGCTCTATGCCAAGTTCTCGAAGTGCGAGTTTTGGCTATCGTCGGTGGCTTTTCTGTGCCATGTGATGAGTGGAACGGGCATAGCAGTGAATCCAGCGAAGATAAGGGCCATACAGTAGTGGCCAGTGTTGTCTTCAGTGGCCGAGGTCAGGAGCTTCCTTGGACTAGCGGGGTACTATCGAAGATTTGTTGCAAATATCTCGCGGATCGCTTTGCCGCTGACCACGCTGACGCGAAAAGATCAGAAGTTCATTTGGACACCAGAGTGCGCACGAGCTTTTGACGAGCTGAAGATTCGGTTGACCACGGCGAGTGTGTTGTCATCGCCATGTGGTACCGATGGATTTGTAATCTACAGTGATGCCTCAGGGAGCGTCTTAGGCTAATGGAAAGGTGATTGGTTATGACTCACGCCAGCTAAAGGTGCATGAACGAAACTATCCCGTCCATAACTTAGAATTGGCGGCGGTAATCTTTGCACTAAAGCTGTGGTGACACTATCTTTATGGTGTGAAGGTGGATATCTATACAGATCACAAGAGCCTATCGTACATGTTGGAGCAGAAGGACCTGAATATGCGACAATGAAGGTGGTTGAAGTTCCTCGGGGACTACACCTTCGAGATTCACTATACTCCCGGGAAGGGGAATGTTGTCGCAGATGCCTGAAGTCAGGGAGCTCCGGCAAGGGCGAGCTAGTTGCAGCGTCTTAATGAACGTCTCATCCAAGAGTTGGAAGCATTGGAGATCTCGTGTGTTGATAAGAATTCCACCGCCGATGCATCTTTGAACTGGACGGAGGTGCAGAGTGACCTTATAGACCGGATTGGACGAGCAATGGTGTTAGATGAAGATCTCCTACGCTATGCTAAAGATGGGCCAGAGGGCAAGTTCTCCTGGGATGACGGTCTTTTGTGGAAAGAGGGACGTTTGTGCGTCCCGAATTTGGGTAAATTGAGGGAAGAACTGATGTATGAAGCGCATTATACGACGTACTCAATCCACCCAGGGAGTACGAAGATGTTTAGGGATATGAAAAAGCTGTTCTGGTGGCCAGGGCTAAAGAAAGATGTTGCTCATTATTTGGCCAAATGCCAAACATGTGCTATGGTGAAGGCGGAATGCCAGAAACCGAGCGGTTATGTGAAGTCGTTGATTCTAGAGTGGAAATTTGACGATATTTCCATGGATTTCATGCACGGTTTGCCGAGATCTCAGCGCGAAAAGGATTCTATCTAGGTGATTGTTGATCGGCAAATGAAAGTGGCACATTTCCTACCAAACAGACGAGATGATTTGGTAGAAAGTTTTGCATAATTGTATGTTGACCAGGTTGTGCGGCTACACGGTATTCCTTGGAGCATCGTAAGTGATCGAGATGGGCGGTTCACATCGAATGACTGGCGGTTACTTCATCAATTGTTGGGCACGAAGTTGACATTCAGTACGGCCTTTCATCCCCAAACTGATGGTCAAACTGAACGAACCAACAGAACGATGCAAGACATGCTTCAGATGTGTGCCCTCGACTTTGGGAAGAGATGGGAAGATCATCCCTATATGGTGGAGTTCGCTTACAATAACAGATACCAAGCGAGCATCGGCATGGCGCCATATGAAGCTCTGTATGTTCGAAAGTGACGTACTTTCTTAGCCTGGATAGAAGCGGGCGAAGCCAGCGTGTATAAGCGTAATGAAGTCGATGAAGCAAATTTGACAATACGTAATATTCGAGAGAGGCTATTGATCGCTCAAGATCGACAAGCGAAATACTACAACGCCAAGTACCAGATCATGGAGTTTGCGGTAGGCGATTGGGTATACTTGAAGATCAAAACCTTCAAAGGAGTATCCAGGATTCGACGCCTGAAAAAGTTGAGTCCAAGATATTTGGGTCCGTTTGAAGTGATTGAGCGAGTCGGAGAAGCTGCGTATCGGCTAGCTCTGTCGGCAGACTTGAGTTGATTACATGATGTGTTCCACATCTCGGTGTTGCGGAAAGCCGTTAAAGACCCAGCTCAAGTTATCGCAGACGATCGTTTGCCGGTGGAGTATGGGCTAACAATGAAAGTGAGGCACATTCAGATGGAGGACCGGGCCGAGAAACAGTTGCGGAATAAGACAGTCGGGATGGTCAAAGTTCGATGGGACAATTGCGGTCGTGAGGAGCTTACATGGGAGCGAGAGCAGACCATGCGAGCGGAGTTTCTCGAGCTATTTTGTAAAGCAACTACCTAGTGAAAACTTTTGTTGTAACATGAACTTTGACTGTTATAACTTTTTGGTTGCTGGTTGCCTTCCCATATATGAATTTCGATGACGAAATTTCATGTAAGAGGGGAGGGTTGTAACAGCCAAAAGTGCAAAATGGGAAAATTATGGGTGACACGGCCTGGGACACGGGCGTGTCCCAGGGCGTGTCCTGCTCGGGTGCGGAGACGTCGAGAGTTCGACAAAAAATGCATTCGACGAAGTATTCGGGAGGAACACGCCCCGTGTCACGGGCGTGTCATGGGGCATGTCACGGGCATGTCCGACCCAAACGACTAATCAAGTGATTATCTCGAGTAGGTCTCGAGTAGGACTCGAGTAGTGGTGACACGGGCGTGTCATCCTTCGGACACGGGCGTTTCCGGTTCTATGATGACTCGTGTTGATCTCGAGGAAATGTATTGAGTGGGTAGAAATGTCTCGACTACCTAAGGAACACGGGCGTGTCGGTCATGTGACACAGGCGTGTCATGACTAACTACTCGGGTAGTCCTCTCGAGTAGGTCGTGAGTATGACTCGAGTGAGGTACACGCCCTATGACCCGGGCGTGTCTGGGCTGACACGGGCATGTACCCTGGGCATGACCTGTTTCGGGATAAGGTGGTTTGAGCACCGCTTAGAGAACACGGCCTATGACACGGGCGTGTCACAGGGCGTGTCGGACCCGAAAAGTGATTTTACAGCTTTTTCGTGGCCATTCATTTTCTTCAGCTAGGATCTAAGGGTTGAGAGACCTTCCTGATTCCTTAAGGCCGAGATTTGAGAAAGAAGTCTTATTATGTTCTTGCCTTAATCTTTCTAAAAAGCTTAGCGAGAGAAAGAGAGAGGAAGAATGAATTAGAAGAAGAGGGGCTGATCCCTGGTAGATCTTGAGAGTGTCAAGCTGAGATCCGAGGCTATCTTTGCGGAGGAAAAGCTGTAGCGGTTCTTTCTAGCCAGCTAGGAGTTCATGGCACTGAAGCGGTCTTCAAGGGTAACGGTCTTTCTTCCTAGCCATGTGAAGGCTTCCTATTTGGCATATGCATGATTTCCCCACCAAAGGGTGGCTGATTTTGGGAGTCTTTTGGGTTGATTCATGGAATCCCCTTTCATATAGATCCAGAAATGGAGTACGGAATAGGCATGCTTTGTGAAGCCCATCTGGACAGGTTGGTCTGGATTGGTGATGTTGCATATACGAACCGGAGAAGACTCCATGATAAACGTGTAGTTTAGGAGTCGACGGGTTGGACCTGTGAAAGGACGTAGCAGGAAGTACTTGAGTGGTAGTCCAGGAAAATACCCGTATAATGTCTATGCTACTTGTGTTGTTGGGTTCTACCTATGAAAGGAAGTAGAATGAAGTAATGGATTGGAATTCTAGGAAATACCCTTTGTAATGCTTAATGGTCATAGGTGGTACCTGTGAAATAGAGTAACATGAAGTACTGGCGTGGTAGCCAGGAAAGACCCCGGACATTTGTGATATTTGCGGTGTCCACCTACGAAGAGAGTAGCAGGAAGTACTGGTGTGCCCAGAAAAGACCCGCTGATGTGTGACATGAAATGGGTGTCAGAGACATACCCAGGATTGAATGCCAGAACAGGATCGGTGAGACCTACCCACGCCTTTATTTAGCCGCGAGTATGCCGTACTCGATGATGGCAAGGCGATTTGAGCAACGGGGGGTGGAGGATCCGACCTACATTATGTCTGTCCGACGTGAGACCAGAAGGTGCAGTCTGTTGGAGTGCATAGCAAGAGTCTTATGACTACGCACCGTGATACAATGGGGGCTACGGGCTAGACCCGGTTCACTAACACTATAAAACTTCGGCAGCATGCCATGCAGTAAATGCTCAAGTGATTTGTCATTCGGTTGCGACCCTGATACGGTGGTGGGCAACGGGTTCACCGGTACACCAAGAATGTGCCCTGAGTGCACGGACCGTCGGGTCGGGTGGCTGACGGTTGTGATGTCATGTGTGCATGAAAGCACATTATATGAGATATATATCCATGCTTGTGAGATGATATGCCTGCAAGTAAGAATACCGCTACCCCGAAAGGGGTAGGGTCGTTATTATTTGGTCAGCTGAATGCTGACCGTTGCCTCTGTTTGCCACCCTTGGGTGGAATGTCCTGTGCTGGTGCTGGAGAACCGAGCGGGACGCATAAGGGCTGAAGTCCCTGCTGCTTTTGATGCTGTCGCTACTAGCCCTCGAAGGCTAAAAGAAATGAAAGTGTTATGTTTTCTTTTGATGTGGCCGGCCTGCGTGCCAATGGTTGAGACCACTGTTTGAAAGCTCTGTAAGGCCATAAAGCCAACTGTTTATGTGTGTTGTAAGACATTCCTATGATGTATAAAATGTGGAGGTTTTATATGTTGGATGTTCAGGTGTGGAGTTCAAGTCTAGTGTTATAGGCTTCCGCTAGAATGCAATATGTTAGGGTGCGCTGCACTACTCTGGTATCATACCGTGACGTCACAGTTTGTTTTGTGGTATATGATGTGGGGCCCCGGCCGGACCTTCTAGTATATACTATGGAAATGAATGGGGGTTTTACACGGGGTGCACTGGTAATATGCATCGAGTGCGTCGACTAGTCTCAACAAAGCATCGAGTGCGTTGATTGGTTGGTAGTCATTGAGTGATACTCGATGCATAGAAGAATTTGACTTAGAATAATCCTAGATTCGGGAAGCATCAAGTGCGTCGACTAGACTCGACGAAGTGTCGAGTGCATTGACTGGTGGGCAGGCATTGAGTGATACTCGACGCATAGAAGTATTTGACTTGGAATAAACCTAGATTCAGGAAGTGTCGAGTGCGTCGACTGGACTCAATGACGCGTTGAGTCTTCTCGATGCCATTCGATGAAGCGTTGAGTGATACTCAATGAATACGATGCTTTTACTTAGAAAAATACTGGAATCAATGAGGCATTGAGTGATCTCGACGGTATTCGACGAAGCATCGAGTGATCTCAATGCATATGATGCTTTGACTTAGAAAATACTGGACTCAACGAGGAGTTGAGTGATCACGATGAATTTCGACGATTCGTCAAGTGTGTATAGGTATATATGATGAATTTGACTTGGGAGATTTTCGAACCAATCTGTGTTTGCCGATTCAAATGTACGGACTGAACTGGGTTTTTGGGAAAAGCCTTGATGGCTAATTTGGACCTGCTCTTCTCAAACAAGACCTATTTAAAGTAATAATGGGTAGTCCAATGCCGAGGTGATACATGGAAGCATGACTCAAACCATAATCTTTCTTATTAAAAGGAAGAAATAGGAAGCCCTAGCCATCACTTCATAATTCTTTGTCGAGTCGTTACTTGCCGAACCCGATGGAGGAAGAGATGTCGTCGGAGTCGGATTTCTGGAGGAAGATCTCTCCCTCTCTGTGAAGAATGATGCCGCCAAGAAGGATAAAAAGATCCATGGCCGGAAATGAGGTAAGCTTCCTACCCCCTCCCTTGGTGCTAGATCTTTAGTTATAATGTAGTAGAGATGTCGACTCAAAAGAGTTGAACTTGTGCGAGATAAAGATCTCCTAGGAAGAGACCATGCTTGGACCTTGTCCTAGATTTTTGTTGTCTTCAACCTCTCCTCTCTTCATTGTGAAGATGGTGGACTTGGTTTCGTGAAGAAGGATGGTCTTTTAAGGGTGAATAAGGGAGGAGGAAGTGATGTATGTGGTTTGAACAAATTGTTAAATGAAGAAGAAGAACTGATGTCGTTCGTTTTGCTTTAAGATGCGCGCAGAAATCTGTTTTCTGCGCGCAACTGACTTCGAGGCTATTTTTTGTGTGTTATACGACTAGGTCTATGTCTTGGGATGAACATAAAAGTTGTAGTCCTCAGATATACCATTCCAATGGATTGATACATGTATTCATAGGAGCTTTGTATCTCCAGGAATGTCTAGTTGTATTTACTGCATAATAACTGATTGTCTCTTAGATATCTGCAAGGAGAGAATAACCAAACTAACAATTCATCAAGGCAAGTATACCTATCGAAATGAGGGAACAGTTGAGTAAGCTTACTCACACGACATCTATTATTTTATCGACGGAAAAATTAAGTTTTTTTTAGAAGAAAGCTAAACGTGCTAAAGGAAGAGAACTACTTGCAATGAAAGAGAGCTACTTGCATGAAAAGCTAAAGAGAGCTAACAGAGCGATTAACTTAAGCTTAGTAACGATGAAAGGGAAAATGCACTCGATCAAAAATCACCTCGGCAAGAGTGGTTAGAAAAATACGATAAATAAACCTAAGCTAATTAGGGTAAAAGTCCTTGACCGTGGAGGTTCCATGAATATTGACACGCTTCTCTCGAAGGCCGTGCCTAACTGAGTTTAGGAAGGTCCGACTGACTTTCGCCTAAATCGGAGGCCTAAAACTCGCTTTACGCGGTGAACCCCTCTAATGGATTTTACTCCAATCCGGGAGATTTGAACGTCTGCCTCTCTCGAGGGGTGCGAACAACTCCCTTTACTCTTGAGTGCTCATTTCAAACTTTCGGCCTCTCGGCTAGCCCAGAATGAAAGCAAAGGTGGAGAGTATATATCGATAATATACCTCCAACTCGTGATAAATCAAGAGTAATTCAAAGCAAAACCCTAAAAAGGAAAGGTAAGATTCAAAGCATCATAACCTAATCACTCGAACCTCGGATCTTTAAGATCGAGTACATGGAGGATTAGTTAATCATGGTGAGGTGGAAGAGGGGGGATGAGTAGAAGAAAAATACTGAAAACAGAGCAGGAACGAAAAAGAAAACAACACTTTTTATTAAGAGAAACAACGATCTTACAGCTTGAAAACCAGAGATTACAAGAACATGAGAAGGAAACTAAACTATCATTAGCATCATACTACAGAAATAAGCTAGGAGCTAATACAGGGAAAGCATAAAGCTAGAGCTACGAACTAAAAATGGAAAGACATGCTTAAAAAGTTCAGAAATACAAAGGACAGAACCTCCCCTCTCAAAGCGAAAAGTTGTCCCTAAACCCTTGGAGTTGGGCTCTATTTATAGAATTTTTCGAGTCGGGTCACGCCCCCCTGTCACGCCCTGGTCGGGCGTGACCCTGGGGCGTGACACATTCGGCGCGACTTTTTCGGGCAGGAATTGAATTCTGACGGAGTTGTTGCGGTACACGCCCACAAGTCACGCCCTGGCAGGGCGTGTACCTGGGGCGTGTTGTTTGCGGCGTGACTTTGTTGAGCTGAAATTGAATGCTAGAGGTGACAGGCGGAATTGCTGAAGTACACGCCCATATGTCACGCCCGGGTCAGGCGTGACCCTGGGGCGTGACACTTTCGGTGCGACGGTGGAGCGGGAAAAACGAGCGCGCTGCGGCGATTCCTCGGAACCTGGGGACACGCCTCTGGTACATGCCCGTGTCGGGTGTGACACGGGCATGACCGAGGGCGTGTACACTAAGTTTCCACGGAATGCAGTTTCGGACCAATTGCTTCATTCCTCTAGGTTACACGCCCTAGGTACACGCCCTGGTAGGGCGTGACCGTGGGGCGTGTCACAGCAAACTTCTGCTGAAAGCCGTGAAAACCTGCAAAAAGCAGAAAAAATGCATTAGCGACAAAAATATATACAAAGGGGAATCAAAACAAGTACTTTACAAGACATGATTTGCTCTAAAATCCCAAAAATATCCTAATAAAATTGACTACAAACCGTATTATCAAATTCCCCCAAGCTTAAGTTTTGCTTGTCCCCAAGCAAAGATATAAAGACAAGCTAATCATAAAAAGTGACTAATTCAAAAAGTTTTAATCATACTCACACAAGTACTATGCGAAATTCTTGGCAGGGAGAATGTAAAACGTAAATCTAAAACAATTATTTAGGTATGGTTTAACTTTTATAAACTTTACTTAATAAAAATAAATCATCCAGAATTTTGACGAAATTCTTTAAATAGATTTGAGCAAGACAATGACAATGAAAAGAACGTATTGAGTTATTACTAGATCCAAGCAACGCATTATAATTATATCAATTAAATAACAAAAATCTATGTTTAAATCCAAAACTAAAACTGATTTACTCTTCTTCTTTTCTTAGTTGTTAAATAAAATTAAAAAAAAGGCGTGAATCAAAAGGACTTAATAGGACCGAAACGTTTGGTTTAGGAATATGCATAGGAGTGGAATTCAAATATAAACATGGAGGCTTAAAAATCACACTAAACCAAAACAACGAGTTTAAAAAAAAAATTATTTTAAACAAAATATGTATAAATAAATTTATTTTTTTGTTTTTCTTTATAATTATTTATCCTCCTTTTTTTGTATTATTATTTTCATTCATTTGTTCTTTTTTTTTCAATGCATTGCTTTTGAGTACACTTTTTTCAACAATTTCTCCAAAGACTTGATTGTCTCCAAAGATAACACAAAATTTCCTATCAAAAAAAAAAATTAGCGTGATTAGATAGGTAGGAATTTGGGCTTTGGTGAAAATGAAATGCTGTGTGGAGTTATCAAATGAATTTGGAAAAAAGGCTCAAAAGCGGCTAACTAGTGGTAAAAGATTTTAGGTTGGCAGGAAAGCTCAAACGTAAACAAAAATGGCCTAAATCATTTTCACGTTTTTTTTAAAATTTATTTAAAACATAGAGTCGATAAATTTCAAAAAGCAAGTTCGAGATAATAAAAGAAGATTGATGAAATTATCTTGAAAATAAGAATAATATGTGACTTGGATCGTTCATATCTACTACGTTATTCAAAATTTGTTCTTACAAAATTTATCTAAAGACGAAAAGGAAAATAGTGGATGATAAATTTTTAGAGAAAGTAAAGAAAATAAAGAACGAAAAACCATAATAGAAATGCACGTTTTAGAGAAATATTTTACCTTAACATGCTACCCTGAATTAGAAACACAGCATGGCCAACATTTTACTTATGAAATATGATTAAAAAAAATTATTAGAAAAATTATAATTAACTACGTTGTTTATAAAGAAATTTGAGAAAAACAAAACATAAACATGGGGTACTTATTGAAATACCAAAATGCAGCTATATATATATAATAATTTTTTTTTGGATGTTTGGGATATTTACAAAACAAAAAGAAGGAGGAAGTCCTCCCCCAAGCTTAAAATCTACATTGTCCTCAATGGAGAAGGAGGTTGGAGAACGAGAGAAAAGTAAAGGATAGAAATGAAAGACAGAATGGAAAAAAAACAGGTACTTCCCCGGTTTTATTTTGTAGGGCAAGTTGAGTGATGCCGCTCCTCCATGCCTGTGATGTGGATCTTCATGAAACGTCGTCCGGTGGACTTTGTCATGGAAGCAGAACCGTTGGAGCAGGCGATCGCAGAAGTTTCAGCTTGCCGGAGCCATTCGGGGCAAAAAGTGAAAAATAAAGAAAACAGAAAAAGATAACTTGGGTTGCCTCCCAAGAGCGCCCTTTGTTTAAAGCGTCGTTTGAGCTCGACGCATCAAAATAAGAGTGTCCCAAATATTGTTTAAAAATAAAGTTCGAATAAAGTTCAAAGTTGAGGAGAAAAATAAAGTTCAGATTAATCAAATGTCAGGACCGGAAAGATAGAGTTAACAAGGTTAAGACTGACATCATCACAGAAATACAGTTTAAGACGCTGACCATTCACTTTGAAAGTACCCTTATCAGGGTGGGAAATCAAAACAGTACCATAAGAAAAGACTTCTAAAACAGTAAAAGGCCCAGACCAACGTGATTTTAATTTACCCGGGAATAAACGTAAACGAGAATTATAAATAAGCACTTGGTCGCCCGGCTTAAAGATTTTTGGGTGCCTAAGATGTCGATCGTGTAAACGCTTCGTCCGCTCTTTATAAAGTCTGTTATTTTCATACGCGTAAGAGCGCCACTCGTCGAGTTCGTTAAGTTGAAATTTTCTAAAATCGCCGACGGAGTGGGGATGGAAGTTTAAAAATCGTAAGGCCCAAAAGGCGCGGTGCTCTAATTCTACGGGTAAATGACACGACTTTCTGTAAACCAACCGATATGGCGTACATCCGAGGGCGGTTTTGTACGCTGTTCGGTAGGCCCATAGAGCATCGTCTAATTTGGCTGACCAGTCTTTTCTAGATGTTGAAACAGTCTTTTCTAAAATTCTTTTTATTTCCCTATTGACTACTTCGACTTGTCCGTTAGTTTGGGGGTGGTAGGCAGTGGAAAGCGTATGAGTAACGCCATATTTAGTTAGAATTTTTGAAAATTGTGCGTTACAGAAATGGGAACCCCTATCACTAACGATAGCGCGCGGCGTACCGAATCGAGAAAATAATTTTTTTAGGAAATTAACTACGACTCGGGCGTCATTCGTAGGAAGAGCTTGGGCTTCGGCCCAACGCGAAACATAATCAACGGCATCTAAAATGTACTTATTCCCGAAGCTAGAAGGAAAAGGGCCGACAAAATCAATCCCCCAGAGGTCGAAAACTTCGCACTCTAGGAAATAATTTTGTGGCATTTCATTTTTATTCGAAATATTCCCCGACCGTTGGCAACTATCACACCTACTCACAAAGGCATGCGCGTCTTTAAACAGGGTAGGCCAGTAAAAACCCGCGCTTAACACTTTGTGAGCGGTGCGAGCAGCTTGATAGTGCCCACCTGTCAGTCCTTCATGCAAATGTTTAATAATATCTAATCCTTCATCAAAGGAAACACACCTCCTGATCACTTGGTCTGCACAGACTTTAAAAAGATGCGGGTCCTCCCAAAAATAGTTTTTTAGCTCAGAAAAGAACTTCTTCTTTTGCTGAGATAAAAACTCTTTTGGGAGCACACAGGCCACTAGATAGTTGGCGATGCGGGCAAACCAAGGAGAAGTAGATGTTTTAATTATGAAAAGCTTCTCATCAGGGAAATAGTAATGAAAAGAATTTTCGTCTAATTGTTCTATAAACGGTTTGTCTAGGCGCGAAAGGTGGTCGGCGGCCAAGTTCTCGGCACCTCGCTTATCACGGATCTCTAAGTCAAACTCCTGGAGGAGTAAGACCCAGCGAATCAAGCGAGGCTTGGCATCCGTTTTAGAGAGAAGATATTTGAGGGACGAGTGGTCCGTAAAAACAATAATTTTCGAAAGAGTAATATAAGGGCGAAATTTGTCAAAAGCGAATACTACAGCTAATAGCTCCTTCTCGGTTTTGGTGTAATTTTCCTGTGCAGATGTGAGTGTTTTACTAGCTTAATAAATGGGGTGGAAGTTTTTGGAAATACGTTGACCTAGTACGGCTCCCACCGCATAACTACTCGCATCACACATTATTTCAAATGGAAGATCCCACACCGGAGCTATCATGATTGGCGCATTAACTAATTTTTCTTTTATTAAATTGAAGGCAGCTAGACAGAGGTCATCAAAGATGAATGGGGCGTCTTTTTCTAAGAGATGGGTAAGGGGCTTGGTGATTTTGGAAAAGACCTTTATGAAGCGGCGGTAGAAACCCGCATGACCCAGGAAACCTCTTATGGCTTTTATGTTCGTAGGTGGCGGCAGTTTCTCGATAACTTCTATTTTCGCAACGTCTACTTCAATACCCCTTTCAGAAATTTTATGTCCCAACACTAACCCTTCCCTCACCATAAAATGACATTTTTCCCAATTTAGGGCGAGGTTAGTTTCTTCGCATCGTTCTAAGACTTTTTCAAGGTTCTCTAAGCAACTATCGAAGGAATTCCCGAACACGGAGAAATCATCCATGAAAACTTCCATAATGCTCTCTACGTACTTGTCAAAGATGGCGAGCATACATCGTTGGAATGTAGCTGGCGCATTGCACAATCCAAACGACATTCTTCGGTAGGCGAAGGTGCCGAAGGGACAAGTAAACGTAGTTTTCTCCTAGTCCTTGGGGGAGATGGGGATTTGAAGATACCCCGAGAGGCCATCGAGAAAACAATAAAAGCTATGTCCGGAAAGTCGTTCTAAAATTTGATCAATGAACGGCAAGGGGAAGTGATCCTTGCGGGTGGCGTCATTCAACTTACGGTAATCTATACACATTCGCCATCCAATCACCGTCCGAGTCGGGATTAATTCATTATTTTCATTACTTACGACCGTTATCCCTCCCTTCTTTGGTACTACCTGTACTGGGCTAACCCACTTGCTGTCGGATATATGATAGATAATTCTTGCGTCTAACAATTTCATAACCTCGCCCTTAACTACGACTTTCATGTTTGGGTTTATACGGCGCTGAGGTTGTATAGAGTTACGTGAATTACCTTCCATTAAGATTTTATGAGTGGAGAAAGATGGGCTTATGCCCTTAATATCAGATATCTGCCAAGCAATAGCTTGGCGATGCTTTTGTAAAATTGAAAGAAGTTTATCCTTTTGTGCATCCGTGAGGTAGGCCGAAACTATGACAGGCAGCTTGGAGTCCTTTTCTAAGAAAGCGTATTGAAGGTGCTCTGGTAGTTCTTTTAGTTCCAAGGTAGGGGGGTCATCATACGAGGTTTTGGAAATTTGTTCTTTTTCAAAAACTATGTCCTCGTACACTTTTTTATATGTAAAATTAAAAGGGGTGTTGCTAGCGGCCATGACGGCTTCGTGCAGCGATTCAGTTGGAAAAGTAGAAGAGGAACAGAAACCAAAAAATTCTTTTTCAAAATCAGAGGGGCGGGTGGAGGATTCTTCACTTAGGTGTAGAGATTCAGTTGGAAGAGGAGGAGAGGAACAAAAATTGGAAAATTCTTTTTCAAAATCAGAGGTGGGAGAGAAGGATTCTTCTCTTACGGTATCCATGAAAAAACAGGAGTCATCATTAGCTAGTGTGTTCTTCATCGAGGGGGTGATAGAGAAAGTTACCTCATCGTCGCCCACTCGAAGGAAGAGCTTACCATTGCTTACGTCAATGATAGCTCGGGAGGTGGCAAGGAAGGGTCGGCCAAGGATCAGGGGAACCTCGACGTCTTCTTCGATGTCCAAAATGACAAAGTCCACCGGGAAGATGAACTTGTCAACTTTGACTAGGACGTCCTCCACTATTCCTAACGGGTATTTGACTGACCTGTCGGCTAGCTGGATACTCATGCGTGTGGGGTTGAGACTACCAATTCCTAACTTTTTAAACAACGAGAGGGGCATAAGATTAATACTTGCACCTAGGTCGGCTAAAGCGTGTTTGACAAAGAGATCACCAAAGACACACGGGATAGAGAAACTACCCGGGTCACTGATTTTCTTCGGTAATCCATTTGTCAAAACCGCCGAGCATTCGACATTTAACGTGACATGCGAAAGGTTCTCTAACTTCTTCTTGTTAGTTAGGAGGTCCTTAAGGTATTTTGCGTACTTAGGCATCTGGGATATGGCTTCGTGGAAAGGCAGATTTATGTGGATTTGTTTAAACATTTATAAAAAACGGGTGTATTGATCATCCTGTCGTTGTTTATTAAGTTCGGAAGGGTATGGCGGGGATGGATTGTTTTTAAAGGTGGGTGGTGGAGTGAGTTGTTGTTCTAAAATAGGAGTGATACTTTCTTCGGCAGAGGGTGGAATTTTTAAAACGGGAACGGAGCTTTGATTTTTTAAAGCGGAAGCGGAGATTGTCTCGGGTTCTTCACTTTCCATACCAGAAACTTTCTTCCCACTCCGAAGAGTTATAGCTTTCGCTTGCTCTCTCGGGTTGGGCTCGGTATTGGAAGGAAGAGACCCTACGGGTCGCTCAGAAATCATTTTAGCGAGCTGTCCTACCTGATTTTCTAAATTTTTAACACTTCCGGTTAACGTTCTAATCGTAGCGTCATTAGCATTCATGTATTTTGAAAATATTTCCTCCAAATTTGGAGGTTTTGGAAAGCTTTGAGGAGGTGGTGGTGGTGCAGAAAAATCACTTTGCGGTGGTGGGCGCACATCATTCGATGGATTGCTCCACGAAAAATTCGGATGATTTCTTAACGCAGGATTATAACTATTCGGAAAATTAAAACCAGGAGGATGATAATTCGCAGCAGAAAAATTATTAAAAGCAGTTCTAGGCATATTATTTACATAATCCAAATGTTCAGCGGGAGGAGTTGCAGATTCCCATACCTGAGGGGCGGAGGCAGCAGTCATCTCCGTAATTTTTTTGCTCAATATTTCAACTTGCAGTGCGAGTTGGGAGACGTTGTCCACTTCAAAGAGACCTGCAGGTTTGTTTGGGCGGGACCTAGGCACATTCCACTGGTAAGTGTTCATGGCCATGTCTTCAAACAGCTCAAGAGCTGCTTCCGGGGTCTTATGGTTTAAAGTACCGCCAGAAGCTGCGTCTATCATTTGCTTCGTGCTTTGATTTAGCCCATTATAAAACGTCTGCACCTGCAACCATACAGGCAGAGCGTGATGTGGGCATCGTCTTAATAATTCTTTAAATCTTTCCCAGGTTTCGTAAAGGGTCTCAGAGTTTATTTGTCCAAAGGCAGAAATGTCATTCCTAAGTTTTGCAGTTTTAGCAGGCGGAAAATACTTGGCCAAAAATTTTTCAGTTAATTGCGTCCAAGTAGTTATGCTATTTTTAGGAAGGGTGTTTAGCCATTGCTTAGCCTTAAGTCTAAGAAAGAAAGGAAATAATCTTAGCCTAATAGCATCATTTATGACACCATTTATCTTGAAGGTGTCACAAATCTCAAGAAAGCTGGCTAGGTGTGCGTTCGGATCTTCATCTTGAAGCCCGTCAAATTGCACATACTGCTGCACCATTTGAATTATGCTAGGCTTCAGTTCGAAATTATTATTTGCTATTGCAGGGCGAACTATACTCGATTCTGTACCCTCGAGATTCGGTCGTGCATAGTAGGACATAGGCCTTTGCACGACTTCCTCCACGTTGGGTTCTGCCATTCCGAAGGTAGAAAATGACTCGGAATCCTCAACCGACACTTGGGTAGTAGGGCCTTGAAATCGCGATCTTCTCCGAAGAGTACGCTCAATTTCGTGGTCCAGGTCCAAAGTAACCGACGGACTTCTGCGGGTCATACACTAGAAGAAGAGAGAAGAAGCAAGACTAAAAAGTAAAAGAGCTAATGAAGTTGGAAATTTTTTTTTTTTTGAAATAGATTTTTTTTATGTTTTAACTCCCGAACTTCCCAAGGGCTACCCGGTGAAGGGTTCGCAAGGTACTAGACAAGATAGTGGCATTTAGAGCCACTTTGCCCTTTTCGAGAGAGTTAGGTGGTGTAGAAAATTTTGTGATGTGGGTTTCTATTAAGAATGCGGTAATTAAAATCCAGCCATTTATCTCTGAGCGAGTAGGCGGAAAATAAAAGCTACACTCACGCACTCGACAGAAAATTAAAACACACCCACTCTATAGAAAGTAAACACACTCTACTGAAATAAAGCCTGCCAATTAACTCAAGTGAGTAGGCGGAAAAATAAAAATACGCACACTTGCTTGAAATAAATCCAGCCAATTAACTCAAGTGAGTAGGCAGAAAAATAAAAATACGCACACTTAACAAAATCCAGCTATTTAACTCAAGTGAGTAGGCGAAAAAAATTAAGGAGGAGGCTGAGAAAGAGAAGTGATAAAATTAATATATTCGCGTTTTCAATTTATCAACGAGCGTTGCTTCCCCGGCAACGGCTCCAAAAACTTGATTGTCTCTTAGATATCTGCAAGGAGAGAATAACCAAACTAACAATTCATCAAGGCAAGTATACCTATCGAAATGCAGCTAGGGGACACAAGTGTCGTATTGAAATCCGGGAACAGTTGAGTAAGCTTACTCACACGAAATCTATTATTTTATCGACGAAAAAATTAAGTTTTTTTTAGAAGAAAGCTAAACGTGCTAAAGTAAGAGAACTACTTGCAATGAAAGAGAGCTACTTGCATGAAAAGCTAAAGAGAGCTAACAGAGCGATTAACTTAAGCTTAGTAACGATGAAAGGGAAAATGCACTCGATCAGAAATCACCTCGGCAAGAGTGGTTAGAAAAATACGATAAATAAACCTAAGCTAATTAGGGTAAAAGTCCTTGACCGTGGAGGTTCCATGAATATTGACACGCTTCTCTCGAAGGCCGTGCCTAACTGAGTTTAGGAAGGTCCGACCGACTTTCGCCTAAATCGGAGGCCTAAAACTCGCTTTACGCGGTGAACCCCTCTAATGGATTTTACTCTAATCCGGGAGATTTGAACGTCTGCCTCTCTCGAGGGGTGCGAACAACTCCCTTTACACTTGAGTGCTCATTTCAAACTTTCGGCCTCTCGGCTAGCCCAGAATGAAAGCAAAGGTGGAGAGTATATATCGATAATATACCCCCAACTCGTGATTAATCAAGAGTAATTCAAAGCTAAACCCTAAAAACGAAAGGTAAGATTCAAAGCATCATAACCTAATCACTCGAACCTCGGATCTTTAAGATCGAGTACATGGAGGATTAGTTAATCATGGTGAGGTGGAAGAGGGGGGATGAGTAGAAGAAAAATACTGAAAACAGAGCAGGAACGAAAAAGAAAACAACACTTTTTATTAAGAGAAACAGCGATCTTACAGCTTGAAAACCAGAGATTACAAGAACATGAGAAGGAAACTACACTATCATTAGCATCATACTACAGAAATAAGCTAGGAGCTAATACAGGGAAAGCATAAAGCTAGAGCTACGAACTAAAAATGGAAAGACATGCTTAAAAAGTTCAGAAATACAAAGGACAGAATCTCCCCTCTCAAAGCGAAAAGTTGTCCCTAAACCCCTAGAGTTGGGCTCTATTTATAGAATTTTTCGGGTCGGGTCACGCCCCCCTGTCACGCCCTGGTCGGGCGTGACCCTGGGGCGTGACACATTCGGCGCGACTTTTTCGGGCAGGAATTGAATTATGACGGAGTTGTTGCGGTACACGCCCACAAGTCACGCCCTGGCAGGGCGTGTACCTGGGGCGTGTTGTTTGCGGCGTGACTTTGTTGAGCTGAAATTGAATGCTGGAGGTGACGGGCGGAATTGCTGAAGTACACGCCCATATGTCACGCCCGGGTCAGGCGTGACCCTGGGGCGTGACACTTTCGGTGCGACGGTGGAGCGGGAAAAACGAGCGCGCTGCGGCGATTCCTCGGAACCTGGGGACACGCCTCTGGTACACGCCCGTGTTGGGTGTGACACGGGCGTGACCGAGGGCGTGTACACTAAGTTTCCACGGAATGCAGTTTCGGACCAATTGCTTCATTCCTCTGGGTTATACGCCCTAGGTACACGCCCTGGTAGGGCGTGACCGTGGGGCGTGTCACAGCAAACTTCGGCTGAAAGCCGTGAAAACCTGCAAAAAGCAGAAAAAATGCATTAGCGACAAAAATATATACATAGGGGAATCAAAACAAGTACTTTACAAGACATGATTTGCACTAAAACCCCGAAAATATCCAAATAAAATTGACTGCAAACCGTATTATCAATAACAACTTATGTGCAAGATGCTTTCGGGTTAGTGTATAACCTGTTTTGGACTAAGTAGGAGAAATGTAGAAAGATGATGTTGATGTTTGGATGAGGCTAGTTATTTGTAGCTGAGATAAACAAATGGTTGGAGGAATTTAATAATCCAATGGTTTGGGGAAATCTGTGAACAAATGGCTAGATAAGGTTTGGTTGTACAAATGGCTACTTGTGAAATCCGATAATAATTTTCACGTTTGTAATCTGACGAATGATACCAGTTTTGAAAGAGGGAGTGGTGCCTGATAATTGCATGTGTAAACTATACTTACGATATCATGCTTGATGGATACATGGTGAGTTAATATATTATTGTGATAAATACATGAAAGCATGATTGTTTGAGAATGCTTGATTATAAGGAATGAATAAGATGAGGTAAATCTCATTGCGATGGAGAATGTTGAATCATGATGTCAAGTGTTGGATGGGATAATTTGTACAGTCCACGGCTTAGAGTGTGTCTCCCTACGGTTTGTAATGTGGGATTGGTATGTTGTTAAAGGTTGCTTGCCACCTGTGTTGATGTTGAACCCTTGAATGTTTGGGAGCACATAAATGTGAAAGGGTGTAACTGCGTGTGTTTAGCCGCACTGGATTGGTAATAATGAAATGAGACATTGGGCGATTGGGCTTGGTCCTCGGTTCTCATTCCCGAGTCTCCGTCCGCGCCAAGTGGACGGTTGGGCTTGGTCCTCGGTTGACACGCTATCATAGGCTGCTTCCATACCACGATGATGTAAGACAGCATACGGTGTGAGTTAACATACGGTGTCATAATCCTGGGTTAAGGATAATGTGGTAGGTCTACAGGCTCGCTAGTCATCATACCGACAGGAGTTGATAGATAAACCTTAGGCGGTTAGGCTTGGTCCTTGGTGCTAATTCACGGGGTTCCTTCAGTGCCAAATTGACGGTTGGGCTTGGTCTTGTTGTGATAAGCTCCCATAGGCTCCTTCTTTTCCACATGATAGCCTAGTTTTTCTGTGTTCTTAGTGCATATCTACCCAAGACCACTCTGAGCCATATTACGCATGGAGCACCGCTATTATATTCTTAGAGTTGAGCCATACGAAGGAATAGGCTAGGTAGTGTGGAGACCTGCCTAGTAGTGCAAAGCCCATTTCTCTATCACCTTCTGGCCACAACGGATGGCGCTTGGGAGGTTTGCTACCTACTCGAAAAGTGGGAACTATAAGTCTGTGTCGACATAGCCGTGTGTGTTTGTGTGAGCATGGGTGAGTCATCATATTGCTTTCATAAAATTACATTTCACTGTATAAGATCCTTATCATATAAGTTTGTATGACCACTCTCATATGATGAGTTACTTTACTGTTAAGCAGATCCTTAACTTATAAATCTGTATGGGAATTTTTATAAGTTAAGTTACTATCTCGTTGTAGATCTATATACTTTGATGGATGGATTTTGTTTGTGTAGAACTGGTAGAGTAGAATGTTTAGTGATGTAATATAATGCTGCTATTACCACTCATGATATATATAGATATATTACATGCTTGTTATTGCTTCTTATATATATTAAACCCTCTTCTTTTCTCCACCTAGTGCATAAGAGTCTCTAGAGGAGCGGATGTGATATAGACTTAGTCTTTATGACAATCGATTGCAACATCTTCCATTTTAGGAGGAAACCCAACAGATAGAGTAGCAGCAGGATGTGTAATAGGGAAGCCAAGCCAGGGTGACAAGGCTTGATAAGACATTACCTTTGTTGCCATCAGTTATGGATGTGAGCTTTTGGACAGACTCATATTATAGACCTTTGGGAAATTTTTGTGTACTCTGATGTTAAAGAAGTGTTGTAGCTTCTTATTATTGTTGCACTTGATAGACTTATATACTTGTGTGGATTTTGACTTCTGCTTTATTTTCTTTATGTTGGGTTGGCTTGGATGATATTGGTTTGGCCGACAGGGTATGAGTCTTGTAGTACAGGTTAGCCCGTGTGCTGACGTTAACGCAATGTGGCTATTCTGGGCATAAACTCCCCTCGGCCGTGTCTTGTGTTCCGGTAGGATGGGTCTTACAATATAATAGAATGCTTCAGACCTTGAACCACTGCCATTTCCACTCACTAAATAAAGATCATGTATCATAAATAGGGCACTTGAAGCAAGCTAGTTCTCTCTGAATACTTTCAGAAGAACAAAACATTGTCAATCATCTAGACTCAGAGTTAGACCTTCTACATGCCAAAGAAGAAGATAAAGGAGAAAATGCCCCAAATCTATTCTACCCAAAGATTCAATACATTGAGGGTGTGATTCCAAAAAACTTGCTTTCACAATAAGAATAATAGAAGATTTTGATTCAAAATCTATTCATTTTAGTCTTCTGTTATAAAATTTATACTCAACTATTTTTGTTAGATATCTTAGGATATCTGAGCTGTAGGGTTGTACTCCAAGTCTAAGTGAAGGGCTTGGTGATAAACCTGAGTGTAGGACTTGGTGCAAGTCTAAGGTTGGAAACCAACTGGGTTTTTGAGTTGTAGAAGTTTTAGGAATCAGAGCTATAGGGCATGTATGCCTGAGTGTAGTAATTCTTGATAAGTTTGAGTATAAGGCTTGTGTGCCTATGACAGGATCTTGGAGGTGACTAGAGAGATCTCGAGGGATCTATGTTGTAATCTTTGAGGAGCCGAGATTTTGTGGAGTTTATCGAGTCTAGCTCACTGCTAGATACGTGTTGGGGGAAAGTAGATATACCCATATGTTGGGGAATCACTATAGGTGATTGTGTGTTGATCTGTGTTTACTACTTGTGCCTTATTTTGATTATTTTTGTTGCAATCTGAAAAGAAATCATTAAAGTACAAGTCTAACTATTCACCGCCTCTAGGTGATTTGCAATACCAACAAAAAAGTGTCAAGACTTAATAGTCTGACTATGATTTTATAAGTGTAGTCAAGCGTATCGCCATGAACTCCGATGAGTAACATAAGTAGATGAGCTCAATGAAGTTGACCATATGCAAAAAAGAAAATTTTGGCATATAGAAGCAAGGGGTAATGTTATTCATGGAAGCTTCAAACCCTAAGATCTACATTACTATTGAAGAAGGGTCGTTCATTCCCATGAAGGCCTCCACCATTTATCCTAATTTACTAGTACCAAAGAAGTATGTCTATATGACCAAGGATATGATTGTACTGGCTACTATTGTTGGGTCCATTGCTCACAATGTCCAAGATTTGTAGAAGTCAAACAAGTTAATGGTATACACATAGTTGTGTTTGATGTATGTTCAAGTTCATGCATGTAGGTTGGTCCTTGTGACATTGATTGGAAGGGTATTCCAAGTAATTGTGATAGGTGGTCACAAGGTAGAAAGATGGAGAGAGTGAAATTTTTCTAAGTCCACGGGCATTGAGTGAAGCAAGTTCACTCAACACCAGATGCCAAAAAGAACTGAGTAAGGTGTGGACAGTCAAAGTCCAACAGTTTGCAAGATAGAATTGCGGTTAAGTCCACAGCCATTGAGTGAAGGCAGTTCACTCAATGTCATATAACAAGAAGCATCGAGTGAATACAGATCACTCAGTGCTAAAGAAGAAATCATCATGTGATGTCAAAGCTCAAGGAAAGATGGACAGAAAAATCTATCTAAGTTCAGATGTGTTGAGTGAGGATAGCTCACTAACCGCTCTCAATGCCTCAACAAGCTGGCAAACTCCAGAGAAGCGGCTAAGGAAAAAAGCATTGAGTGATGAAGGATCACTCAACACTCTCAATGCCTAGTAGATAAAGAAAGTTGCAGCTAAGTCTAGGATCATTGAGTGATGAAGATTCACTTAACACACTCAATGCCTGGAAGTGTAGAACAAATTGGCCAAGCCTAGATGGGGTTAAAACTCGTAAATTATTTGCGGTCAGCAGCGCGACCGGCGGTTTTATTTGAGAAAAAGGCGAAGTGAATTTATTTAGGAAAACGGGTCGCGCGTATTTATTTATTTATTTTGATATAAAAAAATGTTAGAAATCGAGTTTTAACGAAAGGAGCAGTGCACCTATCGTGATTTAGTACAGGATATTCCGGGTGGAATATCGAGAGTCGTATTGTTCTCGTGTCCGTCGATTATTTCTACTCTTCCTGGAGGGACTATTAGTTTACCGATAGTTATCTGTCGGGATATTTTATATATCATAAAATGCAGAAAATGACAGAAAGAAATGAAAGCATAAAAAGAAAGCTTGAAGGTGGTGCCGATGAAGAGCTTAGCTGATGGCACCGAGAAAACAATTGAACTAAAATAGACTTTAAATAAAAAAGAGCTCCAAATTTCTAATTAATTAAGGCGGAGACTTGGCCGTGGAGGTTCCACTAAAATGAGCTCACCTAGCTATAGGCTTCGCTCACCTGAACGCTAAGACTATTCGAACCGGCACTCGTCCGACGAAGGATTCCTCTTAACGCCCGCATTACGCTAAGACCCCGCTATTGGGTGGGGAACCCAATCCGGTAGAGTTGGCGCCGTCCTCTCTCGAGGGTTAGTGCGGAACTCTCTTTGCCAAGGGTGATCGGTCCATATGCACGGCCTCTCGGCTAGCTAGCATATGGACTACGGAAATAGGGCCCACACATCGATATGTGGTCCTACGTGTCGTTACCCCGGGCAAACCTTAAGTACTTTTAATTAATTAGAAAAATTAGACCTTTAGTTATTTTAAGCTATTTTATCTGTCCCAATGCTCTTCGATACCGAGGGCTAAGATGGTTAGCCACTCATCGAATGGGGACGGCTTGCGGGAAAAGCAATAAAGAAAGCAGGAAAGAAAAGCAGTGAATGAATGCAGTAAATGAAAGCAGGAAAATAAAGCAGAAATTGCAAGTCCTACCCAAACGAGTAGGACTGAAGAAAGCAGTAAATTGCGAGTCCCGGCGCAACTGCGTGGGCGGGAGAAATGAAAGCAGTAAAACGCACACACGCAAGTCCTACCCAAACGAGTAGGAGAAAATAAATGCGGGTCCTACTCAAACGAGTAGGACAAAATAAATGCACGCACGCACACTCTCTCTCGACATAAATGAAACTCACGCACTCTACAGGAAAGTAAACACACGCACACACTCGACAGAATTAAATAAAGCAAAGCGCCATTTAACTCTTAACGAGTAGGCGGAAATAAATGCGCACACATAAAAAATTGCAAAAACTAAGTTAACGAAAAATTAAAACAACTGCATTTCTACCGCTAGAATGCGGTAGAAATGCATAAAAAGCGAAAATAAAAATTAACCGGAAAGAAAGTTTGCAAATAAAAATGAAAAACAAGTGATCGAAAAATTAAAACGAATACATTTCTACCGCTGGAATGCGGTAGAAATGCATAAAAGAGAACGAAAAAATAAAAAGGCAAAGTTTTAATGAAAATCAAAGTGCACGAAAAATTAAAACGACTTATATAATCATTCCTATAACCCCGTAAAACGATTAAAAAGCGAAAATAAAACTAAAACGAAAAAGTTTTACGAAATAAAAAGCTAAGTTAAAAAAAAAGGAAAAACACTTTGAAACGTTTTTAGGATCTATAGGAAGAATTAGAAACTATAAAAACTAAGTTAACCAAACAGTAAAAATAACTAAACATAAAAACAAGAAAACTAATCTCATACACACACACACCCATTACAAAAGAAACGAAAACTAAGTTATGACAAGAAAGAAAGATAAGATTGCAAGGGAAGATTTGCATTAATCCATTCCAAAGCCATATTAAGAGAAGAAAATAACACATTTTATTAAGTAAAAACACGGTTACAAAGGAACGAAAACAAAATGCTAAGGAGGGGGGGAAAATATCTCTTACATAAGCCTTGGAAGCATTTCGCAGCACAACCCTATACAAAATGGTGCCCAAAAGGGGAACAGGAATTCAGAGCAGAACCTCTGAATTTATAGAAAAAATTTTCATGGGTCACGCCTTGGTCACGGGCGTGACAGGGGGCGTGACAGTACTATTTGGAAGGCGGCCGGCGATTTGACGGGGAAAAGTTGACTTCGGGCTGACACGTGGCGGTCTCGCAGTGGTCACGCCCTTGGTCACGGGCGTGACAGGGGGCGTGACAGGCAGTGGATCTGGCGCGGTGCGCGCCGAAAGTCTTCGGGCAGGTCTTGTCGGCCAGCGCGTGGTCACGCCCCAGGTCACGGGCGTGACTCTGGGCGTGTCAGCTGGTGTCGACACTCGACGAATGTCGAGCTGAAAGTGTCGAGTTGAAAATCGTCGAGCGGAAAGAGGTGTCACGCCCTAGGTCACGGGTGACTCTAGGCGTGACTGCTAGTGTCACACTCGACGATCGTCGAGATGAAATCGTCGAGTGGAGTGTCACGGGCTTGGGTCACGCCCCGTGTCGGGTGACACGGGCGTGACCCCGGGCGTGTCAGGCTTTGGTCTTCAAAAATTGCTGATTCACGGATTTTGACGTGTCACGCCCTGGTCACGGGCGTGACCAACATGTCACGGGCGTGACATGTCAATTTTTGGCAGATTTTCATTTTTCCTGAAAAATAAATAACTAAGTTAGTATAATATTTACAAAAATAGGAGCATTTTATTGAATAAAATAAGTAAAAACGACAAAATAAATGAAAACAACTAAATTAATGTACACAAAAATAGGTATATTTACAATTCATCAATACCCCCATACTTAAGCTTTTCTATTCCAGAGCAAAAGTTGGATGAACTTATAAGGAATAAAAGAAATCCTAAGTTTAGCTACCGCTTGATTAATTAAAAGTAAGATCAAAATAAACATCTGGGGTTAAAGAATTAAATCGTAATTTATGAAATGTTATGATAGAGGAAGAGTTTCAAAAAGACTTCTAGAAAAAATAAAATAGAAAGCAAAAATTTATTTTGTTAGTTTAACAAAGATGGATTGGATTTATACAAAAACTTTAGCTTAAAAGAAGTTTAAAGGAAATAATGCAATTTAATAATTATGCTCTCAAAAAAAATTTAAATTAAGTCTAGATCATTGAAATAGGCTAGTGGTTTGGTGATTATGAAGAAGGCTTGAATATTGAGTAGGTAATTTTTTCTCGACCTCCAATTTTTTTTCTTTTGGATGGTTAGGAAAACGAAATCTTATTTTCCTAACACATAATAAAATTTTTTTCTTTCTTCATAAGGATAAAATTAACCCAATGTATATTTGTAGGAGTAATGAATTTTATCCTCTTACTCCATATATAATCTTTTTAAAATTATTGGGTGCCTATGTTTACGGAACGAAATCTTATTCCCATTGACATAGGATCTTTTAAGGGATAGGGGGAATCATGTCATTAAGACACGAAAAAAAAATGGAAGTGGGTTTAGTTTTTCAAAAATAAAACTAGCTTTTAATCAAAAGTTTTGAGAGCAACCTTTTTAAATGAACGTTCCAATGTTTCTAAAAGCATGAAGTTGAAATAATTGAAATCCATGGATGTTATTTTCTAACATAAAAACGAGCTTCTATTTATAAAATTAGAAGTGGTGGTGAAAAACAAGTTCCTATTATAAGGATAAGACATAAAAAATTCTTTAAATCTTAACCCCAGACACTTAAATCTATCGAACTTTAATTAATAAACGAATAGTAAGCAAAGAATAACTAAAATTCGCATATAAATTAACTCGAAACTAGATTTTTGGAAAGCAAAAAGGGTTAAGAAATGGTGTATTCGAATTATTTTGTTACATAATTTTAACAAAACATTTTTTTTTTTTTTTGGAATTTTTAGAGTTTTTATCATTTTTTTGTGTTTTAATTATTATCGTTTTAGGATTTTTAGACTTTTATCTTTTTAGGGTTTTTGGTTTTTCTAATTTTTTGATTTTAATGTTTTATGAGGATAAATTATTTACAAGAATGAGGAGAGAAAGAAGAGTTATTTACAAAGAAGATAGGGGGAAAGAGAGATTTTTACAAAAAGGGCAAAGTAAAAACTCGATTGCGGCCCCGCGAACAAACTCTTATTTGAATGGTTGGTTCGATGAGTCGACCGTCGCGGGCAGGCAAGACGCAAGTTTTTACAAAAAGAAGAAGTGGGGGAAGAGAGAATTTTTTTTTGAATTTTTATTTGTTTTAATTAAAAAGTTTTTTTGAAATTTTTTTGATTTTTGCAATTTTTTTTTTTTTTGTAATTTTTTGTTAAGTACTGAATATAAATAGTGCAGAATAGGAAAACACGTACTGAATATAAATAGTGCAGAATAGGAAAACACCCCCATACTTAAACCCAACATTGTCCCCAATGTTGCAGTCTAAGTATGCGGAACAGATAATATACAAAATATAATAAGTACAAAAAGAAAAAGAGAAGGGAAGGAGCTTCCCTTAGACGAGTCCGGGAAGGCGCAGGTCAAAACCCTGCATTATTTAGAAGAAAAAAGCAAAAAGAAACAGAAAAAACAAAAAAAGGATAAACTCGCCCTAAAGAGTGCGGGCGGTAGGGGGGCGATGTGCGTGGGGGAGTCGGAGGTAGCTAAGGCCTTAGCGACCACTACGTGATAAAATATGCGATACCCTAGAGCGCACAAGAGTGGAAGTGCGCCGAAACAAAATAAATTAAAATATAATAAGTTAAATTAAAATATATTTTTTAGTTTTTCATTTTTTAGTTTTTTTTTGTTTTGTTTTTTTTTTTTGTTTGTTTTGTTTTTTTTTTCTTTTTCAAAAACAAGAATGAAAATAAAAATAATTTTTGTTAAGTTTTTTTTTTTTTTTCATTTTTTTGGATTTTTTAGTTTTTTTTTTTGTTTTTTTTTTTTTTTTGTTTTTTAGTTTTTTTTTTTTTTTTTTAGTTTTATGGTTTTTTCAAATTTTTTATTTTTAAGGTTTTTCAAAATTTTTTTTTGTTTTGAGTTTTTCAAATTTTTTTTGGTTTTATAAATTTGTAAATATATATATTAGTTTTTATTATTATTATTATTATATTATAATTTTTTTTGAGTTGGCCAAACTATTTTTTTTATAAATATATATAGGTAAAATTAATAGATTTCCAGGGTTTAAAATAACGAACCTAAAATTTCCCCGGCAACGGCGCCAAAAACTTGGTGGTTAAAACTCCAAAATTATTTGCGGTCACGCGGGTGACCCGGGTTCGATCCCCGGCAACGGCGCCAAAAACTTGATGGTTAAAACTCGGAAATTATTTGCGGTCACGCGGCGACCCGGCGGTTTTATTTGAGAAAAAGGCGAAGTGAATTTTATTTAGGAAAACGGGTCGCGCGTATTTATTTATTTATTTTGGATATAAAAAAGGTTTAGAAATCGAGTTTTAACGAAAGGAGGCAAGTGCACCTATCGTGAGTAGTACAGGATATTCCGGGTGGAATATCGAGGTCGTATTGTTCTCGGGTCCGGTTCGATTATTTCTACTCTTCCCTGGAGGGGACTATTATTTTACCGATAGTTATCTTGTCGGGATATTTTATATATAATAAAATGCAGAAAATGACAGAAAGAAAATGAAAGCAATAAAAAGAAAGCTTGAAGGTGGTGCCGATGAAGAGCTTAGCTCGATGGCACCGAGAAAACAATTGAACTAAAATAGACTTTAAATAAAAAGAGCTCCTAAATTTCTAATTAATTAAGGCGGAGACTTGGCCGTGGAGGTTCCACTAAATGAGCTCACCTAGCTATAGGGCTATCGCTCACCTGAACGCTAAGACTATTCGACCGGGCTCTCGTCCGACGAAGGATTCCTCTTAACGCCCGCATTACGCTAAGAACCCCGCTATTGGGTGGGGAACCCAATCCGGTAGAGTTGGCGCGCGTCCTCTCTCGAGGGTTAGTGCGGAACTCTCTTTGCCAAGGGGTGATCGGTCCATATGCACGGCCTCTCGGCTAGCTAGCATATGGACTACGGAAATAGGGCCCACACATCGATATGTGGTCCTACGCGTCGTTACCCCGGGCAAACCTTAAGTACTTTTAATTAATTAGAAAAATTAGACCTTTAGTTATTTTAAGCTATTTTATCTGTCCCAATGCTCTTCGATACCGAGGGCTAAGAAATGGTTAGCCACTCATCGAAATGGGGACGGCTTGCGGGAAAAGCAATAAAGAAAGCAGGAAAGAAAAGCAGTGAATGAATGCAGTAAATGAAAGCAGGAAAATAAAGCAGAAAATTGCAAGTCCTACCCAAACGAGTAGGACTGAAGAAAGCAGTAAATTGCGAGTCCCGGCGCAACTGCGTGGGCGGGAGAAATGAAAGCAGTAAAACGCACACACGCAAGTCCTACCCAAACGAGTAGGAGAAAATAAATGCGGGTCCTACTCAAACGAGTAGGACAAAATAAATGCAACGCACGCACACTCTCTCTCGACATAAATGAAACTCACGCACTCTACAGGAAAGTAAAACACACGCACACACTCGACAGAATTAAAATAAAGCAAAGCGCCATTTAACTCTTAACGAGTAGGCGGAAATAAATGCGCACACATAAAAAATTGCAAAAAACTAAGTTAACGAAAAATTAAAACAACTGCATTTCTACCGCTAGAATGCGGTAGAAATGCATAAAAAGCGAAAATAAAAATTAACCGGAAAGAAAGTTTGCAAATAAAAAATGAAAATGCAAGTGTTCGAAAAATTAAAACGAATACATTTCTACCGCTGGAATGCGGTAGAAATGCATAAAAAGAGAACGAAAAAATAAAAAGAGCAAAAGTTTTAAATGAAAATCAAAGTGCACGAAAAATTAAAACGACTATATAATCATTCCTATAACCCCGTAAAAACGATTAAAAAGCGAAAATAAAACTAAAAGAACGAAAAAGTTTTACGAAATAAAAGCTAAGTTAAAAAAAAAGGAAAAACACTTTGAAAACGTTTTTTAGGATCTATAGGAATGAATTAGAAACTATAAAAACCTAAGTTAACCAAAACAAGTAAAAATAACTAAACATAAAACAAGAAAACTAATCTCATACACACACACACCCATTACAAAAGAAACGAAAAAAGCTAAGTTATGACAAGAAAGAAAGATAAGATTGCAAAGGGAAGATTTGCATTAATCCATTCCAAAGCCATATTAAGAGAAGAAAATAACACATTTTATTAAGTAAAAACACGGTTACAAAGGAACGAAAACAAAATGCTAAAGAGGGGGGGGGGGGGGAAATATCTCTTATATAAGCCTTGGAAGCATTTCGGCAGCACAACCCTATACAAAATGGTGCCCAAAAGGGGAACAGGAATTCAGAGCAGAACCTCTGAATTTATAGAAAAAATTTTCATGGGTCACGCCCTTGGTCACGGGCGTGACAGGGGGCGTGACAGTACTATTTGGAAGGCGGCCGGCGATTTGACGGGAAAGTTGACTTCGGGCTGGACACGTGGCGGTCTCGCAGTGGTCACGCCCTTGGTCACGGGCGTGACAGGGGGCGTGACAGGCAGGTGGATCTGGGCGCGGTGCGCGCCGAAAGTCTTCGGGCAGGTCTTGTCGGCCAGGCGCAGTGGTCACGCCCCAGGTCACGGGCGTGACTCTGGGCATGTCAGCTGGTGTCGACACTCGACGAATGTCGAGCTGAAAGTGTCGAGTTGAAATCGTCGAGCGGAAAGAGGTGTCACGCCCTAGGTCACGGGCGTGACTCTAGGCGTGACTGCTAGTGTCGACACTCGACGATCGTCGAGATGAAATCGTCGAGTGGAGTGTCACGGGCTTGGGTCACGCCCCGTGTCGGGTGACACGGGCGTGACCCCGGGCGTGTCAGGCTTTGTCTTCAAAAATTGCTGATTCACGGGATTTTGACGTGTCACGCCCTGGTCACGGGCGTGACCAACATGTCACGGGCGTGACATGTCAATTTTTTGGCAGATTTTCATTTTTTCCTGAAAAATAAAATAAACTAAGTTAGTATAATATTTACAAAATAGGAGCATTTTATTGAATAAAAATAAGTAAAAACGACAAAAATAAATGAAAACAACTAAATTAATGTACACAAAAATAGGTATATTTACAATTCATCACAAGCCTAGAGGCACTGAGTGAAGCCAGTTCACTCAATGCCTAAGCAAGACAAAAGAATTGGCTAAGTCCAAAGGCATTGAGTGAAGCCAGTTCACTCAATGCACTCATTGCCTAAGCAAAGTAGAAGAATTGGCAATATACAGAAGCATTGTGTGAAGCCAGTTCACTCAATGCCTAAGCAAGGCAGAATAATTGTTAAGTCCAGAGGTGTTGTGTGAAATCCATTCACTCAACGCACTCAATGCCTGGATTGAATCTGAATTTGGCTAAGTGTACAGATGCAGACGTCAACATGAGTCAGCAAAACTGAACAAAAGTCAACATAATTGAAATTAGTTGCGTGAAAGCTACAGTGCACGACAAATGGCGCCGCATGTCTACTGTATGACTTTTACTGATAAAGATAAGTTGCAGCTGTCAACTATTGTGGGTCCCACTACTCTAAGAGCCGTTAATCGGTGGAAGATAAAAGGAATAAGATCAGGAGCCGAGAACTTTAAATTTTAGGGTTTTATTCATTTTGACAAGAGGCGGCTGAACTTCATCTTCCTCTCCATTGTTACCGAGCTTGAAACCTAAAAGTTCAACCAGCTGTTCCAAAAGTCTCAGTAAGTTAGCTGTAGCTAATTTCTTCTTCTACAAAAAGTTCAGATAAGGTTCTGATAAAGAAGATGGAGCATAGCCATCTAGTTTCTGCATTCCAGGTTTGTTGATTGAAGAGCAAATCAATAATAAGATCAGAAAATTGTTTTTGAGTTTCTTCCAACACAGGTAGTTGTCTACTGAAGATCATATTTCTATTGCAGTGAAGAAAGTTTGGGCTGAGATAACTCAGTCCAGGAAGGAAGGCACAAAGAAAATTTTCCCTGCTGTCAAATCAACACAAACAAACTGTTTTCACTCTATAGGATCTTTTGGATCTGAGTGTAGGCCTAATTTATAAAGCCTGAGAGTAGGATCTAGTTGTGCATCTGAGGTAGGGCTTAAGGGCCTGAGTTGTAGGAGATTTATTCTCTGAGGTAGGATCTTTTATTGATCTGATTGTAGGGCCTGTGTGCCTGAGGTAGGACCTTTGGCCTGAGGTAGGATCTTAACAGATCTGGGCTGTAGGGGAGTGTTACTCTCTGAGTTGTAGGTCTCACCTCCATAGCCTGAGTTGTAGTACTTGTGTTCAAATCTGAGGTAGGTGGTATTTTGATTACTGAATTATAAGAGCAAACTTGCACGGAGGTAGGGCCTTTGGACTGAGTTGTAGGTCTCAGAGGAGACTGAGAGATCCTGTGGGATCTGGGTTGTAAGCACTTAGGAGCCGAGTTTTGGAGAAGGGCCTTGTCTAACAAGCTGTTAGAAAGGTAAGGGATAGTGGACGTACCCATAATCTGGGGAACCATAATAAATATTGTGTTTGCTTTTGTGGATTGTCTTGAAAGCAAGGTAACCTATCTAACTCACAACACACTAAGTTAAAGATACTCATAAAAGACCAGAAAACCTCTTCACCCCCAACCTCTAGGTGTTTAGATCCCCTTGAATCTAAAGACATTCAAGTGGTATCAGAGGGGGTTTCTCAAGAAGGACTTAACAATTAGAGCATATCTCAAAGGGTTGCTGAAACAAGTATACTTATGGGTTCAGGAGAGAACCATAAGGAAATAGGTTACATGAAACTTCCTATCTGCAGGAAGGAGAGTTTTGGAATATAGAAAGAGAGGGTCAGGTTGTTTATTGAAGCCTGTGACCCAAGGATCTTTATGAGAGTAAAGGTGGGACCTTTCATCATTATGAAGGTCTCAGCTCTGCATGCAATAGTCCATACTCCAAAGACACATTTTAAAATGACCAAGGATGAGGTCATATTGGTTGCACTTCACAAAAGGGCACAGAACATAATTGTTAGTGCCTTAGATGATTCTACCTTTCATAATCCGGTTCATTGCCAGACCTCCAAGGAGATATTGGTCACACTAGTGATCTACATGGAGGGAACTAAAGAGGTCAGAGATGACAGGAAGTCCATGCTCAACCAGGAGTGTGAGGCTTTCAAGCAGTCAAAGGGAGAGAGTATAATTGTATGCTATGAAGGTTTCTGTAGGATAATGAATGAGCTGAAGACCTATGGGAGGATATTCGGCCATTATGATCTAAATGACAAGTTTCTCAGGTCTCTAACAAGAGACTGAGATACAAAGATATGTGATATCAGAGAGGTGGCCAAGCTAGCTAATACTCCTCCCCATACTCTGTTTGGAAAGCTGCTCTCTTATGAGTTATAGTTGGCTGCCAGGAAAGAAGAGGAGAACATCAGCAAATCCCAGGCCAATGGAAAAGTCTTTGGCCTTTAGATCAAACAACACCGAGAGGGGCAAGGAGATGATTCCCTCTCCTCCAAGGAGGCCTGATTATTGAGACATCGTATGGCCATGCTCATCTGACAGTAGCTTGTCAGATGAAGACTTTGCTGCCTTCTCCAAGCAGCTTTAGAAATTGATGAGGAATAAGGCATTGAGGAGATGACCTTCCTCCTCCTCTCATCACAAGGAGGCTTACTACAAGGTATAGACGAATCACTCCAAGGGAGGCAGGTATGATTCTATGCCTAGTAAATATTTTTCTTCTAAATTTGTTTATTACTATTGCAGTAAACCTGAGTATGTAATAGTTGAATGCCCAGTCAAGAGAAAGGAGACTGTTGAGAAGAAACAACACCAGCACTACGGCAAGAAGGACAAGTCCTTCATTGCAAAGAAGGTGAAGAGCTGGACTGACTCATCTTCATTTAAGTTTGAAGAAGAAGCCCTTATTGGGTTGCTTGATGCAATTGCAGATGAAGCTAAATATTGTCCTGATGCAAGGATAGGTAGCATTGCCCCTCTGTCTCAGCCTGGCTGTGACTTAGAGGAGGATGATGAGGATGAATATTCCTACAACTACTGTGGGGTGATGACAATGTCTGATGTAGAATCCATCCAGGATCAGCCTGGTCCAGCAAAGTTACACTCTCTATCTAGCTCATCTCCTGAATCAGATTATAAGACTAGTCTAAATTCTGAGGCTTCATCATCGGGTGGTGATGATGGTTTAGAATCTGAGGAAGATGTCAAACAACTGATTGACAAGTATGGTGAATTTCTAGATGCTTTCAAGAGGAACAAGATGTTGGCCAAAAACCAAGCTGAGGAGATTGACTCTCTTCAGCAAGCTGCCACCCAACAGGCTGAGATACCATCCTTGTTGGATCATAAGAGTAGGGAATTAAGCCAACTCAGGAAAATTTCTCTCATCCAGATTGACACCATCAAGTACAAGGATAGTATCATTAGAGATGTTGAAGAGAAGCTCCAGAGGGAGAAGAGAATTTTGGCTTGTTTCTCTAAGCCCAATACAGTATTGACCTTGATATACTCCTTCTCCTCTCAGAAGTGTAAGAAAGAGGTTTGGGTTTAAGGGAAACAATAGAGTTGCCCCTTCCAAAGGGAAAGGGAAAGCTCCTGTCCAGCCTCTGGTTTCTAAGCCTCCCATCCATTTTAAGAAGATGATGTTTCCTTCAAACAAGTTTGACCAAGAAAGCATCTATGATCACTAGATGAATGGTAGATCCACTAATGTGAAAAAAGAAGTTCACAGCTATGGTGGAAGGTATAGTAGGGGAATGAGTGCCTTTAAGGCTCCCCATGAGGAAATTCAAATTGCTCATCATGTACCATTTATTTTTGGTACCCCAGCGCCCACTCTCAAGAACAAGGCACTTGCATTCACTCAAGACCATCCAGTAAAGGTTCAAACCTCGGGTAAGTTTGTTACAGGCCAAATCTATCCTTCTCTGATGTTATAAACAGCATGTCAAAGAATACTGCTACAAATGGAAGTCAAAGCCAACCAAGGATGCATGCTGGAAGACTTACCTTCAGTCGGATCTTTGTTGAAAGGAACTTGAAGAAGGCTGTTATACGTCTTCCTTCTATTCAGTTAACAGTTAACCAAACTGCAGGACCTGCATAGAAATAAAGATAAAATATCCATGAGTGTTGTTGCTGTGGTAAGGTGGGGCATTTTGCCCTAGATTGCTGGCACCGTCCAAGTGTGCCGGGAGAAAAGGTTAGTCTCCCTGTCAGAAATTCTGCATGAAGATAGTTTGTGTTTCAGACTAATCAGAACCTAGGACACAATAATTATTGGGGTCCTAAGGTAAGATAATTCATTTACTGCAGGTTAGTTCAAGTTCCCATACACCTATATAGTACTTGGACAGTGGTTGTTTCAGGCACATGACTGGAACAAGGAGCAATCTAAAGGTTTACACTCCAGTGAATGTTGGACCGAAAGTTATCTTTGATGGTTCAGATAGAGGAGTGACTAGAGGCTATTGTAAGATTACCATTTGCGCAGTCACCATCTCAAAATTGGCTTATGTTGATGGGTTGCAACATAACCATATATGCATAAGCCAACTCTCAAATCTTGGCTATGTCATTGTCTTACACAAGGATGAGTGTCGGATTAAGAGGTCAAGTGACTAAGAGGTCATCTTGACATGCATTAGGAGTGGGAATATTTATTGCTTAAACTTCCTGTGTCTATATACACACTCTCCTATTTGTCTATTGGCAAGTGATAAAGTTTCATATTTTGTGCAGTGGCACAAGAGACTAGCCTAATTGAATTATAGGGCTATTGTAAAGTTTTTTAGTGAAGAGCTAGTTAAGAATGGTTCTAAGATGAAATGCACCAAGGAATACATTGCACAGCATGCCAAAAGGGCAAGCAGACCAAAGCTTCCTTCAAGGGAATTGGGAACAAAGGCTCTGTGAGTTCTTTATACCTCTTGCATATGGATTTGTTTGGTAATATGCCAGTTCATAGTCTAGGTAGGAAAGTCTACAACCTTGTGGTGGTTGATGACTATTCTAGGTTTGCTTGGGTGTTCTTTCTTATGAAAAAGAATGAAAACCTTGATATCTTCATAAGTTTGTCAAGCAAATTCAGAATGACTTTAATAGTACTGTTGTCAAAATCAAAAGTGACCATGTGACTGAATTCCAGTATGATAGCATGATAAAGTTCTGTGAAGAGCAAGTGATTCTTCAAGAATTTTCTTCTCTAAGAACACCCAAGCAAAATGAGATTATTGAGAGGAAAAATAAAACTCTCATAGAGGATGGAAGGACCTTACTAAGTGAAACATCTCTCCCAGAATATTTATGGGCTGAGACATTAAATACTGCATGTCATGTTCTTAGCATAGCCTCTATCACCAAGAGCCACAAGAAGACAACCTATGAGATCTTGAAGGGTAGAAAACCAAACCCGGGCTATCTCAGGATCTTTGGTAGCAAGTATTATGTGCTTCATAATGGGAAGTCCTATGTGACTAAGTTTGCTTCCAAGTCCTTTGATGGAATTTTTGTTGGGTATAGAAATCATAGTAAAGCCTATAGGATCTACAACTTGAAAAGCTAAGTTGTAGAAGTGTCTGTACAAGTGGTCATTGATGAGTCTACCAAGATTAATAGTGAGTTGCTAAGCTCCTCTTCTAGTACTGCAGGTACAGAGCTAATGATGGACAAGCTAACCATCAAGGAAGCTGCTCTAGTAATCTAAGATTGAGTAGATATTCTAGAAGAATGACAAGGCACACTTGAAGTCGATGAAGATCAGCAAGAAGTTGCTACTGAAGCTGATGCTTAAAAAAGATTTCCTCCAACTATCATGTATCTAAGAGATCATCCAAGTCACCAGTTTATTGGTGATGCAAACCAAGGAGTGTGACAAGAAGCAAGAACCTTAATAAAGTAATGCATGCAAGTTTCCTATCACAGGTTGAGCCCAAGAGATTTGAAGAGGCCAACATAGATCTATTCTAGATTGTAGTAATACAAGTGGAATTGATCCAGTTCAAGAGGTGTAAGGTCTGGAAGCTGATTCCCAGACCACAAGGACATAATGTCATTATAGTTTAGTGAATCCACATGAATAAACTTGATGAAAATGGTATTATATTCAAGAACAAGGCTAGGCTAGTAGCTATGGGGTACAAACAAGAAGAAGGTACTGACTTTGATCAAACCTTTGCCCCTGTAGTAAGATTGGAAGTCATCCGACACTTCCTTTCATATGCTGTATTCAAGGATTTAAAGTCTACCAGATGGATGTGAAGTGAGCCTTCCTGAATGGTGACTTAAAGGAAGAATTCTATGTTGAGCAGACTCCAAGTTTTGTTATTCCTAACTCACCTGATTCTGTTTATAGACTTAGGAAAGCACTATATAGGCTGAAGCAAGCCCCTAGAGCATGGTATGAGACATTTTCTAGCTTCCGCATTGAGAATAAATTCTCAAGGGGGAACATAGACAAGACCTTATTCCTAAGGAAAACTAAAAGCAAGATCATCCTAGTCCAGATTTATGTAGATGACAAAATCTTTGGATCTACTGATGACAACCTTTATAAGAAATTTGCCAAACTTATGGAAGGAAGTTTTATAAGAGCAGTATGGGTGAACTTAAGTTCTTCTTGGGCTTTCAAGTAAGGCATATTGAAGATGGATTATCTGTTGAAAATTGTGAAGTGGAAGTGGGTGATGGGCAGGCCGGGCGGCTTGTGCGGACTGAGTCCGCGGCCTGGGCGGACTGCTATCTGCGGACAGGGTGTTGGCTGTCTTGATGGCTTGGCTGATTAAGGAGCGGCCTGAGCAGACAGAGGTTTGCGGGTTGTAGGCAGTGCTTTGTTCAGTGGCCGTGTTGCAAGCTTGTGTGTTAACCGGCGGATTGGGTACTGTAACACCCCCTATCCGTCGCATAGTATATAGCAGTAGGTCCGGCCGGGGCCCGACGCCATATACCACAGACAGACCGGGTGGTTACGTATGGAAACCATCCAACCAATCTCAATGTCCTACACAGAGCATTCTAGCGGAAGCAGTTTAGAAGAGTTGTAAACAAGAACCCAACAACAAGCATGAACGTCCACTAATAAGAAAATAGGAATGTTATTACAAATACTCAAAACAAGCCTTAAGGCCTTACAAAAGTTTCACTTGACTGTTACATGATTTACAAACCACGGCACGCAGGCCGGTCATACATGAATAAAGCAATAAACATTTCCATTCGGGCCTTCGAGGGCCGGCTTCGCAAAAAGGGCTTTAGCCCGCTATTGACCGCTTGGTCCGGCTGCACCTGCAAACAACAAACCACCACACGGTGGCAAAACAAGGCAACGGTCAGCAATGCTGACTAAATTATAACGATCCCGCCCCCAACTCGGGGCGGCGATGCTCCTTCCCTGCATTTTATTAGCATAAGCGAGCAATAAATACATAGCCATTTCATCACAGACGTTGGCTCGCACGGCCACACGCCCCGTGCTCTCAGGGCACATTCTTGGTGATCGCAGTCGTCGAGGGAAGAACGACGACTGGATGACACGGCCTTGGACACGCCCGTGTCCTAGGCCGTGTGCCTTGTCTCGACGATCGTCGAGTGAATCTCGACGACTCCCCGGGACGATCGTCGACACGGGTCGACACGCCCTGCGACACGCCCGTGTCGCGGGCCGTGTGCTCATTCTCGACGAATCGTCGAGTATATCTCGACGATTTCACGGCTAAGTGTCGACACGGGTCGACACGCCCTGCGACACGCCCGTGTCGCAGGCCGTGTGCCCATTCTCGACGAATCGTCGAGTATAACTCAACGACTTCGCGACTAAGTGTCGACACACGCTTGACACGCCCTGGGACACGCCCGTGTCCTAGGCCGTGTGCCTTCTGCCAGAACCCAAACTGGCCCAAAACGTCCCCCTTTGCTCCTTTGAGTTTCGGGGCGTTACAACTCTACCCCTCTTAAAAGAATTTCGCCCACGAAATTTCATAAAGGGAAAAACATGTACAAAAACAAAATTTGTACCTGAGCGGAACAACTCCGGATATTCGTCAAGCATCGTCTGCTCTCGCTCCCAAGAGAGCTCCTCACGACCGCAATTGTCCCACCGGACTTTGACCATCCTGATCTCTTTATTGCGTAGCCGCTTGACCTCCGAGTCCTCAATCCGCACGGGCTTGACCTTTGTCGTTAGCCCACTATTCACCGGCACTTGATCGACCGCGATCACTTGCGTAGGCTCTTGCACCGCCTTCCGAAGCACCGAAATGTGGAATACATCGTGTAAACCACTTAGCTCCACTGAAATCTTCAACCTATAGGCCGCTTCTCCAACTCGCTCCAGAACCTCGAACGGTCCAAGGTACCTCGGGCTTAGCTTTTTCAATCGTCGTACCCGCGAGACACCCTTGAACGGTTTGATCTTTAAGTATACATAATCGCCCACAGCGAACTCCACGTTCCTGTGCTTGGCATTATAGTACATTGCTTGCCGGTCCTGAGCGATAAGCAACCTCTCCCAAATGATTCTCACCAAAGAAGTAGCATCATCCACTTCCGATCGCTTATACAACTTTGACTCACCCGTTTCTAACTAAGACAACGGCGTGCGACATTTCCTACCATATAGGGCCTCGAAGGGCGCCATCTGAATACTCGTTTGGTAGCTGTTGTTGTATGCGAACTCCACCAAATAAAGGTGGTCTTCCCATTGCTTTCCGAAATCCAAGACACACATGCGAAGCATGTCTTCCATGGTTCTATTGACCCTCTCGGTCTGCCCATCCATTTGCGGATGGAAGGCTGTGCTAAACTTCAGCTTTGTTCCCAACATTTGCTGCACCAGCCTCCAATCATTGGACGTGAACCGCCCATCTCGGTCACTCACGATGCTGCGGGGCACACCATGAAGCCGCACTATGTTATCCACATATAGCTTTGCCAGCTTCTCCACCGGATCATCCTTCCTATGCGAAATAAAATGCGACACCTTCGTTAATCGATCCACGACCACCCAAATGGCGTCGTTCCCCTTTTGCGACCTTGGCAAACCGTGCACAAAGTCCATAGAGATGTCGTCAAATTTCCACTCCGGAATAGGCAAGGACTTAAGAAATCCTCCCGGCTTTTGGCACTCCGCCTTTACCAAGGCGCAGGTTTGGCACTTCGCTACGTATAGCGCCTTATCCTTTTTCAAACCCGGCCACCAAAATAGCTTCTTGACGTCGCGGTACATCTTCGTGCTCCCCGGGTGAATCGAGTACTTGGTATGGTGTGCCTCGTACAACAACTCCACCCGTAATTTGCCGACACTTGGGACGTACAAACGACCGTCTTTCCACAGCAATCCGTCCTCCACGACGAATTGGGAATTTGACCCATCCAGAGCCTCTAACATGAACTGCTTCATATGAGCATCCATATCCAAAGCCTGCCGAATCCGATCAGCCAGGTCATATTGGACTTCAGTCCAATTCAGAACTGCTTCAGCACTTGCTTACTTATCCACACAAACAATCTCCAGCGCCTCCAACTCCCACACCAACCGCTCATCATGCACCGATAGCCAATTGGCTTGAGCTGGGGCTCGGCGACTCAACGCGTCCGCAACCGCATTCCCTTTGCCAGGCACGTAGTGGATCTTGAATGTATAGTCCCCCAAGAACTCCATCCATCTAGGCTGCCGCATATTCAGATCCTTCTGATCAATCAGGTACTTTAGGCTCTTGTGATCGGTGTAGATGTCAATCTTCACACCGTACAAATAGTGTCTCCACAGCTTCAAGGTAAAAATCACGGCCGCTAACTCCAAGTCATGGACCGGATAATTCCTCTCGTGCACTTTTAGCTGTCTCGAGCCATAAGCTATCACGCTTCCGTGCTGCAGCAGCACGCAACCCAAACCGCTGCTCGAAGCATCGCTATATATCTCATAGCCTTCGGTTCCACATGGCAAACTCAGCACAGGCGCCGTGGTCAACCGGCACTTCAATTCCTCAAAAGCTCGCGTGCACTCCGGCATCCAAACGAACTTATGCTCCTTCCTCGTCAAAGTAGTGAGAGGTAGCGCTATCCGCGAGAAGTTCTCTACGAAGCGCCTATAATAACCGGCAAGCCCCAAAAAGCTCCGGACTTCTGCTACCGTAGCAAGCTCAGGCCACTCCCGTATCGCGACAATCTTCGCCGGATCCACCGCAATACCCTCTCCACTCACTATATGCCCGAGGAATGCCACTGAGGATAGCCAAAACTCGCACTTCGAGAACTTGGCATACAACTGATTTCTCCTTAGCGTCTCCAACACCAAATGAACATGCTTGAAGTGATCTTCCTCACTTTGCGAGTACACCAAAATATCGTCGATGAAGACGATCACGAAATGGTCCAAGTACTCCCTGAACGTCCTGTTCATCAAATCCATGAATACTGACAGCGCATTAGTCAGCCCAAACGGCATGACCGTAAACTCATAATGCCCGTATCTCGTACTAAACGCTGTCTTCAGGATATCACTCTCCCTTATCCACAGCTGATAGTACCCAGACTTGAGATCTAACTTCGAGTACACCGTCTACCCGACTAACTGATCAAAGAGATCATCAATCCGGGGGATCGGGTACTTGTTCTTCTCAGTCAGCTTGTTTAGCTCCCGATAATCAATACACAACCTCAAGCTTCCGTCCTTCTTCTTAACAAAGAGGACCGGTGCGCTCCAAGGCGAAGAACTCAGGCGCACATACCCTTGCTCCAACAACTCTTGCAGTTGAACTTTCAGCTCCGCCATTTCCTTAGGCGCTAGCCGATACGGAGATCGTGACACAGGCTTTGCACCTGGCACTAGCTCGATCGTAAAATCTATCTCCCGTTGAGGCGGGGCTACAGGAAGATCTGCGGGGAACACATCAGGGTATTCCGATACCACTGAAATACAATCCAACGCGGGCTTCGGCTTTGCAACCTCCACTAGTGTAAAGAACAGTTCTGCTCCGGCACGAACTGCCTTCACCACCAGAAGAGCAGACATCAACGTCTTGCTCGACCCCTTTAAGCCCGTAAAAGTCGTCTCACGACTTGCTCCCAGCTTGACTTCCTTGCTACCGCAATCTATATGGGCCTGCTGCTCCGAGAGCCAGTCCATGCCAAATATGACGTCGAACTCCACTAACGGAAGTAAAGACGCCCGCAGGTCGAACTCCTGCTCCCCAATACGAATCTTAACATCGCAGATCCTAACCGCTTGCATCGAACACCCATTGGGCAACAACACATCCAACTTATCCTTCGCCATTGAAGAAGGGACTCTGATGCGTGATATAAATCCTTCGGACAAGAAGGAGTGTGAAGCTCCCGTATCGAAGAGTGCTCGTGCCGGATTTTCACAAATCAATACGAATCCTAAACAAGTAGTGGTAAGGTAACATGTGCATAACAAGCATATAAAGAAATTGACTTGCTATAAATTAAACCGTACCTGTCACCACGTCAGCTTGTTTAATGGCCTCCTGTTGGCCAAGATTGTAGACCCTTGGTTGGGCCGGAGCATAGTGGGATGCGGTCGACTCCACCGCCTTTCCCTTTTCTTCATAAGTAGCTCCCGGCCTCCTCTCGGACTTAGGACGTCCGCTACGGCACTCACGGGCATAATGCCCCAACTTCCCACAGTTATAGCATGCGCCCGGGGTCCGACCCGTAGTCGCCCCAAAAGCACCAGCAGAGAGGGCTAGACCCGAAGTCTTAGCTTTCTTGTTCCACTTTCGGAACACAGATTTTGAGGTGTTTAGCCCTCTGGACTCCGACCTCTTCACGCCCAGGCTTTTCTTTGCCTGCACATTCTTCATGTCCTTCTCCAAGGACCGGGCAGTATTGACCAAGGTTAAGAAACCCTGCGTCATTGGCCCGGACAGTAATAGTCTCAACTCATCCCTCAGACCTTCGTAGAAGCGATTAGTCTTGCGCTCCTCATCCACGATGGTAGAGCTAGCATAACGGCTCAACCGCGTAAACTCGTGGAGGTATTCGTCCACGCTCCTCTCACCCTGTAACAGCTTCAATAACTCATTCTCCAACGCTATCTTCTGCGTCGAAGGGAGGTATCTAGCCAAAAATAATCTCGAGAACTCCTCCATCGAGACATCACCAAGTTGTCTACCCCTCAGTAAGTGCAGCTCCAATCCTTCCCACCACATCCTTGCTTCACCGTCAAGAAGGAACGTAGCGATGGTGGTCATTTGCCACTCCTCCGTCTCCGTCGCTATCATGACTCTCTTTACCCTGGAGAGCCAGTCTTCAGCCTGAGATGGGGTTCCCAACCCCGAGAATAACGGAGGGTTAAAGCTCATTACATGCTTCAACTGCCTCTCAGTTGCCCTCCTTGGCACTATCGGTTCTACAACCACTTGCTCCACCCTCCTCGGCTCAGCCTCTTGCAGAGGTTCTTGCTCCATCACGAGAGCGGGCTGCTGCGCTTGCCTTCCAGGCTGCGCATTAATCACGGCCAACACCGCTTCAGCCACCAAACGTATATTCTCAGCCGACAGAGGTGTTGCGGGAGCAACATCCGGTGCACTGCTAGCCTCAGAAACTCGGCGTTCTGATGGCCCAACACCACTTTTGGTCACCTATAGTGGTACAAAACACCGTTAAGCGACCACATAACATTGCAAACAGCAAGTATAGGAACATGCAGGTTCCTCAAACACGAGTATTTTCATTCCTAAGTGGACATTCATGGGTTCTTTTACCATTATAACGATGACGCACACAAGGTGCTCACCACCCCTTAAAAAGAATTCGCCCACGAATTCACTTTAAGCCCGACCAAAACCAGTAGTCTGATACCAAATTGTAACACCCCCTATCCGTCGCATAGTATATAGCAGTAGGTCCGGCCGGGGCCCGACGCCATATACCACAGACAGACCGGGTGGTTACGTATGGAAACCATCCAACCAATCTCAACGTCCTACACAGAGCATTCTAGCGGAAGCAGTTTAGAAGAGTTGTAAACAAGAACCCAGCAACAAGCATGAACGTCCACTAATAAGAAAATAGGAATGTTATTACAAATACTCAAAACAAGCCTTAAGGCCTTACAAAAGTTTCACTTGACTGTTACATGATTTACAAACCACGGCACGCAGGCCTGTCATACATGAATAAAGCAATAAACATTTCCATTCGGGCCTTCGAGGGCGGGCTTCGCAAAAAGGGCTTTAGCCCGCTATTGACCGCTTGGTCCGGCTGCACCTGCAAACAACAAACCACCGCACGGTGGCAAAACAAGGCAACGGTCAGCAATGCTGACCAAATTATAACGATCCCGCCCCCAACTCGGGGCGGCGATGCTCCTTCCCTGCATTTTATTAGCATAAGCGAGCAATAAATACATAGCCATTTCATCACAGACGTTGGCTCGCACGGCCACACGCCCCGTGCTCTCAGGGCACATTCTTGGTGATCGCAGTCTAAGCCGCTAACACACCACCATCTCTAGGACGGCAATAACTCGTGAGCTAAATGGTCTTTTAGGCAAACATTACGACACTTTATTGTCATCAACAGCCCATGTCACGACACTTCAATGTCAACGACAGAAAGACCCGACCTTTATGCCCTCGGCATAACGCAGGAACGGTTCCACTCAACCCGTTGCTCACTTGCCACGACACTTAAATATCATCGGCACAGGTTAAGCTTCCCTGAAGCCCGTGAATCGAACGTACGATGTTACATAACTCAGTTATGTACTAATTGGCACCTAGGCCCATAAGTTGGCAAGATCTCGTATCCGCCCAGTTTTCCGGGTGCACCTTTGGGTTAATCCCCGAGGCTCCCTGCTGCAATCTACCGCGTAGAAAACCCGAAAAACACCCAATAGCACGGAGTCTTCTCCGGCCTTATGCAATGCAACATCACCGATCCAGACTAACATGTCCGGGTAGGCTTCAACCAAAATGCCTATGTCCGTTCTCGCATACGGACTCTAAACAACGGGGACTTTACATATCTACCCGAAGGAACGCCTCCAACTCTCCGCAAACTCGCGAGAGCGGGCTTCCTATGCTTAAGAAAGAGAGCTAATAGTGCTCAAGATGAGGATCGTTACCCTTGAGTTCCTCTTTGGCGCCATCGAAAAGTAATCGGATAGAAATCACCGCACTTGCGTTGCCTCCGTGGATCCGGAGTCGGCTTGCGATTCGGAGCTCCGAATCTCCTCCAATGGCGGATCTAGCTCTTCTTCCTCAAATGGCTTTCCTCTTTCTCCAAGGGTTTGGAGAGATGATCAAGTGAAGAAAAATGATGGATTTCAAGTCAACTCCCGGGTATATCCTCTCAGGAACAACCCCCAGCCGTTGGATCTTCAATCAAGGAAACGAACGGCTTTGATTCGGGGCTGAAATGCCCAATCTGGACCGAACACGACCTGGCACACGCCCGTGTCCAGGGCCGTGTGCCGCATTCGCCGTCAAAATCGAATCTCCTGGACCCTCACACGGGTATCGAACACGCCCGTGTTCGAGCTGACACGCCCGTGTTCCAGCTGACACGGCCGTGTAGCCGGCCGTGTACCCCATGATTTTCCCCCGTTTTCAACCCGAGCACTGCACGGGTCCTAGGACACGCCCGTGTCCTTGCTCGTGTCACATTGACACGCCTGGACCCCAGGCCGTGTACACGGGACATTTCGTCGAGGGGAGAATGACGACTGGATGACACGGCCTTGGACACGCCCGTGTCCTAGGCCGTGTGCCTTGTCTCGACAATCGTCGAGTGAATCTCGACGACTCCCCGGGACGATCGTCGACACGGGTCGACACGCCCTGCGACACGCCCGTGTCGCGGGCCGTGTGCTCATTCTCGACGAATCGTCGAGTATATCTCGACGATTTCACGGCTAAGTGTCGACACGGGTCGACACGCCCTGCGACACGCCCGTGTCGCAGGCCGTGTGCCCATTCTCGACGAATCGTCGAGTATAACTCGACGACTTCGCGACTAAGTGTCGACACACGCTTGACACGCCCTGGGACACGCCCGTGTCCCAGGCCGTGTGCCTTCTGCCAGAACCCAAACTGGCCCAAAACGTCCCCCTTTGCTCCTTTGAGTTTCGGGGCGTTACAGGTACTGTCCGCGGGAGGCTTGCGGATTGGCATGTCTGCGGTGTTTGCTGTGGCGGATTGACCTTGGAGTTAGGATGTGGGCCTTGTCGAACTCTGGTGGTACAACAGGTGCTATCTTCTGGGGAGGACTGCGCGGAATGATGTCAGAGTCCGGCAGTTGGCCGCTTGTTTGGGCAGTTGTGCGTGGACTTCTTGTGTACTCTGCCTTAACTCTGGAGGAGTACTGGCGATCTGCTTTCGGTATTGGCGGACTGGGTCATGTCCGCCGATCTCGCACTAGGCCTTTGGTGATTTACAGGACCTGGTCACATTCTGTGACAAGTCTAGTGTGTCCGCAGTATCCGCCAACTCCGCTGTTGACCGGGCGGACTGCCTTTCGTGCTGTGCGGACTGCCTCTTGTATATGCGGACAGCCACTAAAGGAGCTGTGGCTATCCAAATATTGATTTGTGCAGACTGTGCGGATGGTATCGTGTCCGCATAGTGTGGGTGGTCTGGTGCAAGACCGCCCAGTAGTGAACATCGGTGCCTTACTTCTGGCGATTTTCTTAGAATCTGGCTAAGTCTTTGCGGACTCAACGGACAGAGGTTTTGCTAGCGCGCGGACTGGGGTGGTGTTTCTATCCACTAGGGTGGTGACCACACTCCTCACCTCGCCTATAAATAGAACCCCCCCCCCCCCGTCATGTCTATTGTAACGGAGTGAACAGTAAGTTGGGCTTGGGCAAGTGTTGCGGTCTGCGGTTTTCTGTCCGCACGGATTGAGTAGTGATGATGGTGTGCTGTGTGTAGGTCGTGCGGCTATCTTCAAGGAACCAGGATTTGGGCATTGAAGTGTGCGGTCTCTGCGGTCTCAGCAGGTCGCTTCTACGGCTTGTCAGTTTTTTTGCTTCAGCTTGTTCAAGTTACAATAACCTGTCCGCCCGGTCTCAGGCGGGTAGGCGGTCTGTTCCTCTGTTCTTCAACAAGCAGCGAATAACGGTGTGTCCGCGCGACCTCGCGGTCTCGGCGGACTCCGTATGCTATTTGGCTTGTAGCAGTTGCAGCTTGGGTGGCTTGGGCGACCTTGGCGGACGAGGCGGTCTCGGCGGTCTCCAGTTCTGTCCGCCCGGCTTGTTTGTTCTTTCTTTTTGTAGCTGTTGTACTAGCGAAATCATGTCTGGCTACGTATACCTTGCCTTATAAAGAAGTGTAATGAATAAAATATCTGCTTGTTCTTCCATTGGTTGTTGGTGGTAATCTTGCTACTTGGGCTTCTACTAGATCAAAGTGTGAACTGGGTAGTTCTGATAATATTAATTTGGATTTAGGCTACCTTTCTTACCACTTTGAGAAAATTCAACATGGTATCAGAGCGAGGTTCAGTTGCTTGAGTGGTGTTCAACCAGTGTTATTGCTCTGTGCTTGAGTGGTGATCAACCTGTGTTGGTGCTCTTGGCTTCTAGAAGGTTGCTTAACCAATAGTTGTTGCAATGGAAGGGAGTTATGCAAGAGGTCTTGGCATTGAACTCTTAACGCCGACTAACTTCAAGAAGTGGAAGTTGTGCATGAAGAGTTACCTTCTTGGTGAGGAGCTATGGGAGGTCGTCGGTGGTGATGACAGACAGGAGGTGACTGCTTCTTTCGGAACTGCCGAGCAGGTGAGGCTCTGGAGAAAAACAAATGCTAAGACGGAGTTTGTTCTTAAGAGAGATGTTTCAACAGAACTGTTTGATCACATCATTGGATGTGAGTCTGCTGCTGACATTTGGACAACCATTGATGAGTTTTTCAATAGGAAGAATGTGGCTAGAATTCAGTTTCTGGAGAATAAGTTGGCCAGGACAACTCAAGGAGACCTGACTATCTCTAAATACTTCTTGAATTTGAAGAGTCTGTGTGCAGAGATATCAGCGCTTGATCCTGATGAGCCTATGTCTGAGGCTAAGTTGAAAAGACACATAATCCGTGGCTTGCGGAAGGAGTATGTTGCTTTTATGACATCAGTTCAAGGCTGGGCTACTCAACCATCTTTGCTGGAGCTTGAGAATCTGCTTGCTTCACAGAAAAGCTTGGCAAGGCAGATGGCTGGAGTCACTGTATCAGAGGAAAGCAGTGAAGCACTCTTCACGGGCAAGAAGAAGAAGAGATGGGAAGGGAAGAAGAAGCAAGTCGCTGCTGAGAATGAGCCTTCAACTTATTATCAGGCAGAGAGGAGCACGGCTCCTAAGAAGGACTGGAAGAAGAACCTGAAGTGCTATAGGTGTCATCAGCGAGGACACTTCAAGTGAGACTGCGAGGTCAAACTGCAGCCTGGGCATGTTGCTGGCAAGGAGGAAGCTCACTCTAAGAGTGAGGAAGCTAAATGGGGCGGCGCATTCATGACGAGCACTTGTGTCCGTGCCCTGTCCGCTGTCTCCTTCAACGATTATTGGATTGTGGACTCCGGGTGTGGTCAACATCTCACCGGAGACAAGTCTAAGTTCTCTTCTCTGAAAGTCTACTCAGGTAATGAAGCTATTATAACTGCTGATAATACTGTTTATGCAGTATAGAAGGAGGGGGTTTTGTCTTTGGGTAGTGATAAGGTGCCACTCACGTTAAGGAGTGTGTATCACGTACCAGGCATGAAGAAGAACCTCTTCTCGGTGACCAATGCGGTAGACGCGGGTTATCACGTTATGTTTCGGTCAACAGAAGTGAAGTTCCTTCGCAACGTATCATCGGTTAAGGCTGATGTTGCTCATGTTGGGAGGAGAGTGAAGAACTTGTTTGTTCTTCCTACTAACTCTTATGTTGATCGGATGAGAGAAAATGATAGCGTGGCTATATGGCATGAGAGGATAGGGCATGTAGGAATGGAGAAGTTGAAAGCTATGGCTAACAGAATCCTTGTAAGAGGCTTGCCTAAGATATCTTCATTTATCGATGGTCATGTTTGCGCGGGATGTCAGTACGGCAAGGCTCATTGCCTTCCGTTTCATAAATCACAAATGAGGAGCAAGAGACCATGGGAGTGCATCCATTGAGACTTGATGAGACCAACCATCACGGCAAGCCTTGGCGGGAGCACATACATGCTTGTGTTGATTGATGACTACTTAAGATACACATGGGTATATTTCTTGAAGGAGAAGTCAGAAGCCTTCCGTTTGTCTGTAGAGTTCAAGGAGTTGGTGGAGGGCCGGCTTGGCTTGCGGATCAAGAAGCTTAGAATAGACAACGGTGGTGAGTTTATCTCCTCCGAGTTTTCTAACTTCTGTAGAAAGCATGAGATCCAACGAGAGCTCACTTGTGCTCACACTCCAAAACATAATTGAGTAGCGGAGCAGAAGATCCATCATCTGACAGAGACTTGCAAATGTTGGCTTCATGCGAAAGAAATTCCAAGGTCCTTTTGGGCGGAGGGGATGTCTTGTGCTTCTTATGTCATCAACCGGATGCCGCTTAGCCCGATCAACATAAAGACTCCTTTTGAGTTGTTGCTAAAGGAGAAGCCTAGTGTGGAACACCTTCGGGTGTTCGGTTCAACTTGCTATGTGCATGTCCCGGATGCTTCTCAGACTAAGCTGGATGCAAAGGCAAGGAATCTTGTCTTTGTTGGCTACGATGAGTGTAAGAAGGGATGGAAATGCATGGATCCTGCGATGAAGAAGTTTGTTGTCATAAGGGATGTAGTCTTTGACGAACTGACGTCGTATGGAGGTGGCTCGGTTGTGCTAACTGGAAGCAAGGTTGATGAAGAATCGATGGTGGCTGCTGAAGGCCTGAAAGAGGAGCTTGTTGTTTCACCAGCAGCTCCTGTTGCTTCAAATTCTGGTGCTGAGGCTTCTGGCTCAGGAAGCAGAGGGAGCATTGCTCAAAGCTTGCCTGAAGGTGGTGCTGAGCCTGAAGGAGCAACAGAGGTAGTAAGCAAGGAGCATACCCTTCGGAGATCGAAGAGGGTTATTAAGTCACTGACTCGTTACTGTGATGGGAATGCAGTGAGCTTTGTCTCCTGCTTCTTTGCAGGTCTCTGGATGAGCGAGAGCCTGCAAACTTAAATGAGGCCACTGGAGTCAAGGAGTGGGATGTTGCTATAAAGGAAGATATTGCTTCTCTCAAGAAGAATGAAACCTAGGATCTTGTGCCCAAGGTTGATGGCATTACTCTAGTGACTTGCAAGTGGGTATATAAGTTAAAGAATAAGTCTGATGGGAGCATTGATAGGTTCAAAGCTCATCTGGTTGCTCGAGGATTCTCACAGCAGTATGAAGAAGACTATGAGGAGACTTATAGTCCGGTTGTAAAGATGACTTCAGTTAAAGTGGTGATCGCCTTGGCTGCTAGCAAGGGATGGATGATGTGGCAGCTTGATGTGAAGAACACCTTTCTTTACGGAGAGATTGACAAGGACATCTTGATGGATCAGCCACTTGGATTTGTTTCTGAAATTCATCTGGACTATGTCTGCAAGCTCAGGAAGGCTCTCTACGGGTTGTAGCAAGCTCCTAGAGCTTGGTTTGGGAAGATAGCAGAGTATTTGCAATTCCGCGGGTATCTTGCGTCCAACTCGGATTCTAGCTTGTTCGTCAAGAAGAAGGGGGAGCTTCAAGTCTTGGTCCTGCTGTATGTGGATGATATGATCATCATAGGGAATTCGGAGGAGGAAGTAGCAAGGCTCGGGGCTGAGCTTGCTATGTGCTTCGAGATGAAAGACTTGGGAGAGCTTCATCACTTTCTCGGTCTTGAAGTGGATAGGAAGGAGTGCGGAATTCTCATTTTCCAGAAGGGATATGCGGATCTCATTGTAAGTCGGTTAGACATGGGCGAAGGGAAGTGTTGCTCTACTCCACTAGAACATGGGCTGAAGCTTTGACGAGATGAAGGAAGGATTCTTCCTGATCCCTTGGTGTTCAGGGCTCTTGTAGGGAGTTTGATCTACCTGACGATTACAAGGCCAGACATTGCTTATGTTGTTGGACGAGTAAGTCGATTTATGGCTGAACCAAGGAAGTCTCATCTGGTAGCGGCAAAGAACATCTTGAAGTTTGTCAAGTCAACTTCTGATATGGGACTCCTCTATTGTAGGGATGCAGACTTTGCTTTGCTTAGATACATGGACGCTAACTATGGTGGTGACTCGGATGATCAGAGATCAACTTCGTGTTATGTTTTCACTTGTGGTTCAGCTGGTATTTCGTGGTGTAGCAAGAAGCAGGATTCTGTGTCCATATCTACTATAGAAGCTGAGTATAAGGCTTCAGCCTTGGCTGCTCGGGAAGCTATGTGGTTGCGGTGGCTTGTAGAGGATGTTCATGAAGAAGTGCAAGGTCCTACTTTACTCTGGGGTGACAATGAGCGTGCTCTCAAACTGGTAAACAATCCAGTGTGTCACGCAAGGACCAAACATATTGAGATCGCGCACCACTTCATAAGGAGGAGTGTGTTGGAGGGATCTCTTTTGGTCGGGCATGTTCGGAGTGAAGATAATCTTGCTGACATCTTAACGAAGCCGTTATCGAAGTGTCCTTTTCAGCGGTTACGTAGCTTGCTGGGCTTGATCACCACTTCTCACTTCAAGGGGGAGTGTTGAAAATTATGAAGTGGAAGTGGGTGATGGGCAGGCCGGGCGGCCTGTGCGGACTGAGTCTGTGGCCTGGGAGGACTGTTGTCTGCGGACAGGGTGTTGGCTGTCTTGATGGCTTGGCTGATTAAGGAGCGGCCTGAGCGGACATAGGTTTGCGGGCTGTAGGCAGTGCTTTGTTCAGTGGCCGTGTTGCAATCTTGTGTGTTAACCGACAGATTTGGTCCTGTCCGCGGGAGGCTTGCGTACTGGCATGTCCACGGTGTCCGCTGTGGCGGATTGACCTTGTAGTTAGGCTGTGGCCCTTACCGAACTCTGGTGGTATAGCAGGTGCTATCTGCTGGGGAGGACTACGCGGACTAATGTCAGAGTCCGACAGTTGGCCGCTTGTTTGGGCAGTTGTGCGAGGACTGCTTGCGGACTCTAACTTAACTCTAGAGGAGTATTGACGATCTGCTTTCGGTATTGGCGGACAGGGCCTTGTCCGCCGAGATCGTGTAACGCCCCCCGTTTTTCTGTGTTTTGTTTGATCTTTGGCTGGCATTACGATGGCGTATTTCCGGCTTTTTGCCGTTGTGGAGCGTGGTTTTAGCTCTTAGGGTTCCCTGTGTAGCCTGTTTGTAGCCAGTTAGCAAGATTCCCCAGCTAGCCGGAGTCCGTTTGATGACTCGGCTGGGCCTCTTAGGGAATGCTTGTGTTTCGGCTTCGGGAGGTGTTATCCCGGGTTTTGTTCGTCGAATGCTAATTTCGACTTCGCAGTTGTGTTCGTAGCGTGGGTTTTTAGCTGTGGCGTGAGTTTCGTCTTTTTCCGAGATGTTTCGGGTCTCGTGTTGTTTTGACTTTTGAGTGTAAATAATTATTATTATGTATTGTTTGTTTATTATTAAAAACTACTGTGTATATATATAGTCTTGGGTTAGAATTAGGGCTCGGTTCCTCTTGTCTTTTCTTTTTCTCTGCTTGGAAGAAGTCTCCGCCTGTACGAGAGGAAGAGCACCGCCGGCCTACCCTAGCCTTCGGACACCGTTTTCCTGGAGATTTAGCGGTCGAAATTCAATTTCGGGAGTGGATCTGGACTGCCCTCGCCTGGATCTGCCTTCTTTCTGCTCCTCAGCTGGTGCTTTGCGGCTAGATCCGAGAGTGGGGGATGCCACCGGCCTAGCTTTTCTGGTATTGAGGCAAGTGATGTCCCCTCATCCTTGCCACAGTTGATCTTTGCCTTTTTTTTGATTTAATATCATCTTTTTCCTGCTTAAATCATAGGGGTACGCTAGGGTTCGTTCCCGATCATGCCGCGGTTAGTGTAGAAAGTTCCAGTTAAAATCTCAGTTTTTCTGAGGGGTTGAGTCTATTAGGGACAGTTTTGGTTCGGTTCAGGTCGAGTAGTTGCGATTGTCGATGGTTGTTGTACCATAGGGAGGCCTCGCTCTCATTTCTGGTGGTGTGCTGGATCTGGCGCCTAAAGCCAGTCAGGGTGTCGACACACTGGTGTCGACACCAGCCAGTCTGGGTGTCGACACCGTGGTGTCGACACCAGCCAGTCAGGGTGTCGACACCGTGGTGTCGACACCAGCCAGTCAGGGTATCGACACCGTGGTGTCGACACCAGCCAGTCAGGGTGTCGACACCGTGGTGTCGACACCCGCAGCGGCAGTGTCGACACCTTGTGTCGACACCGGCCGCAGTGGTGTCGACACTTGGTGTCGACACCCGCAGCGGCAGTGTCGACACCTTGTGTCAACACCGGCCGCAATGGTGTCGACACTTGGTGTTGACACCCGCAGCGGCAGTGTCGACACCTTGTGTCGACACCGGCCGCAGTGGTGTCGACACTTGGTGTCAACACTCGCAGCGGCAGTGTCGACACCTTTTGTCGACACCGGTTTGTCGTAGTGTCGACACATCGTGTCGACACTGGGTGCTGCCCTGGTTTTGGGGTCAGGGAGACTCGGGGTTGGTTTTGGTTAGGCGTGCAAGGCCGCATCGGTTGGACCCGACGTTTTTGCCTTAGGTTCGTGTGTTTCTTAGGACTGTTAGTGGGACTCTTCCCTAGGAGGAGGGCATTGGGTGTTCGGCTAATTACTGCATGCCGACTCTTGGGTTGTGGCAGGTGGTGGAAATTTGGTGGCCTCTGGAGGGGTGGTTTTATGTGGAGAGCTGTGGCCACCGCCTTTTGCCCCGGCTTGGGTTGGTGTGTGTGGGACCCTAAAGCTTCCACTGTTTGACCCCTTAGCCCTTTTTGGGTCTGATTTGGTTATGTATTCAGACTCATGTTTTGACCACTGCCACTAACCCACGTGTTAGGACTGTTAGTCCCTTTCCTGTTTATGCTTTCCTTTCTTTTGGCATATATGTATATGTCTTGTTCCTGTTGCAGACTCTATTGGTAGGGCATAATGGCTTTATTGCTCGCACTTGGTGCGCTCTGCTGTGCTTAGACAGTACTCTCTCCTTACTGTCACCCCTTTTCTTTTGCTTATTGCAGTTTATTGCCGGGTTGGTAAACCCCATCTTCTTATTTGCTAATTAATCAATTGCTCTACCTTTCCCCTTTTTTTGTTTATTTCCTTGTTGAGGTGTTCTTTTCTTGAATGCCTCAGGTCCAGGTTGTAGCCAGTTCAGCGGCTAGTTCTTTTGGAGGGGCTTGTTGGTGGCCTCAAGGGTAGCTGAGATAGCTGATCCCCATTTTGTTGTGAGGTACTTCTTTACTTTTCTGTATAGACATACATACTCGCCAGTGGATTCGTGTCAGGTTGTTGACGCCCACTGGTGGCTTCTTGTGATGCTGGATATGAATTTAAACTGCTGATTTTGCCTACTTGTGGTTGGTTACTTGCTTCTGGGAAGGATTTATGCTAGGTTGCATGTTAGATATTTTAAAACCTAAAAGTATTGTTATATGTACCCCATGCATAACATGTTTCTAAATCAAAGACACTATTTTTCCTCAACGTAAAACACTATTTTTCATATCTACTATATTCACCTTAGGGTCGTGCACGCATAAGTCCCCCCCCCCCCCCGGGGACACTTATGCTCATTTAGGGTGTCAACTTAATTGAACAAAAGTATTTTCTGCTGCGTATAAATATAATTTTAACTGTGGACTAGCTGATCCACCGTGCCGAGGGATACGGCCATTCAACATAACTGATTTTCTTTCATATTTAATCAACAATATTCCTTAAAATCTAACGTCAGGAGTTTTGCCTGAGCGTGTGCAGTTATCCCATGCACGATGTGGCATCACGGCACGTGTTTTCTCTTACTCTGATGCGATTTTTCCGTTGAGAAAATGCGGGTTGTGACAGTTGGTATCAGAGGGAGGTTGCTTGACAAATGGTTGGGCAACCTTTCCCTTGTCTGCATTAGTAGTTCGCATCACATCATTCACGCACCGATATGTCATCAGCACGTCTTGGCCGAAGCACGAACACTACACTCATGAGCATAAAGAAGTATACAGGGCATATTATGTAGTATGGGATGCATAATATGTGTTTGTATATGGATCCACCATAGGAGGCAACATGTGAGGGTTATGTAGTATGGGATGCATAACCTCACCACATGAATACGGCTAGCACGTTTTCTTTTTCGTTACATGGAAATTTTATGTAGTATGGGATGCATAACATTTTCATGTGTACGCCGCCCATGGCATGCACTAAGGCCTTTTTAGAATGCATAGCACATCATGCATAGCATAACATTTCATAAGCACAACGTGCCAAGCTAAAGACTTGCAAGATGAAATATGTACACATATGGTTTTGAGTCAAAAGGAATACAAATACATGCATTCATGGTTTAGGCACATGAGTTAGTATGATGGTGGTGAACCATCTTAGGATAAGCATAACATCATCATGGTAAAAACAACTCCTAGAGCAAGTTTTGCAGTTGAAGTTCATATTTAAGTGTGTTTGTCCGTACCGGGTAGTTTTGTTCTTGTTGATGGGCTAGGATTTGTCTAAAGCTTGTGCGATTTTAGGATGGCGAGACGTCCTGCGATGAGATCGACCCCCCAATCCGAGGGTGAGACGTCAGGAGCGCAGAGCGATGCGTTGGTAGAAAGCCTGCGACAGAGTAATGAGGAATTATCGAGGCAGGTAGTGGCTATGCAGGCTCAGATTCAGTCCCTTGTAGCAGTGGTGGCGGGACAGACCCCGAGAGCTCAGAACCCCGCTGAGGGAGTAGCTGTTCCTGCCCCTCCTGCTCCTCCCGTGCCTTTGGTTGTGGTGCCCCCGGAGATGGCGTTCATATCCCAGTTTCAGCGGCTGAGACCCCCTACCTATGATGGGCAAGCAGATTTCATGATTTTGGATGATTGGCTGATTACCATTGAGGAGATGTTCTCGTACTCAGGGATTACGGATGATCAGAGAGTGATGCTCGCTGCCTACCAGCTCAAGGGTTTAGCATAGAATTGGTGGCTGAGGGAGAAAGAGAGCTTAGTGGCAGGTTGCACATGGGAGTCATTTAAGTTGATGTTGTTAAGTAAGTTTCTGCCTTCAGTCGAACAGGATCAGCTAATGAATGACTTTCTTCATCTAAAGCAGAGGAAACTCACGGTTAGTGAGTATGAGATTGAGTTTAGTAAGTTGAGTCAGTTTGCTCCGGGTCTGGTGAGTGTGGAGGCAGACCGAGTTAAGAGGTTTCTGGGTGGACTAAGAAGGGACATTCAGTAGTTAGCGAACGCCTATGGAGCAGTCAGTTATACCAGCGTGGTTGAAGCTGCCTTGAGAGTTGAGGCCATTGAGAATGCCAAAAATAGAGGCCAGCAGTTAAGGAAGGATAAGCGGAAGTCCGATGGAGGGAAGAGCCCTCAGGAACCTGATGTTGTCTCAAGAAAGAAGGTCAAAGAGAATTGTAGCTTTTGTGGCCGGCCAGGCGACCCCTTTGAGAAGTGTTTCAAAAGGTTGGGAGCGCAGAAGAAGGATCAGGTGCACGCGATTCAGGGTGTTTCCAGGGGAGACTTGGTGTGTGCCTTGTGTGGAAGGAAGGGGCATGAGGCTGCCCGTTGTTGGTTAAAAGATAAGATCTGTTTTCAGTGCGGCCAGAAGGGTCATCTCAAGACAAGGTGCCCCCAGACCCAGTCTATTCTGCAGCAAGTTACCCTCCAAGCTTTGCCACCGCCTTAGCTTATGGATAAAGGAAAGGGGAAGCTGAATGTGCTTTCGGCAGACGAAGCGCAGACCTCGACCCAGGTTATCTCAGGTTCGACTCCTCCCCAGTCGTTTCGTTACGTTCCCTTTTTGGTTGTAGTTTTCGTTCTAGCACTTGTTGCCTTAGATGCGTGTGCAATTCGTAGGACAATTTAAGGTAAAGAATCGCTGGGCGCGCGTTCTCTTCGATTCCGGCGCTACCCACTCGTTTGTGGCTAGAGCCTTTGTGGAGCGGTTCAGTTTGGGCCTAGATCGTGTTGGTGGTGCCTTCTGCGTTAAGTTCCCCTCCGGCGACTCTGTGGTTACGGATCTGGGTGTTCTCGATTGTCCGATAGTGTTGGGAGATTTTCTAGCCAAGGCAGATTTGAAGGTGATTGACCTGGAGGACTTCGACGTTATTTTGGGCATGGACTGGTTGTCAAGGTACGATGCTGTGATCCAGTGTAAGGGTAAGCGCTTGGACTTCATCAAAGACAACGGTCAGCCAGGGAGCGTTTATGGGTATTCCCTCCAGGAGTCTCCAGTCATTTCTGCGGTGCGTGCTGGGAAGTTGCTTGTTTCTGGCTGTTTTGCCTGTGTGGTTTCTCTGGTAGGGACGATTGTTAGTGTGCCCCACTTGGAAGAGATTCCTGTGGTGTGTGACTTCTTTGATGTGTTTCCTGACGATCTTCCCGGTCTTCCACCCGATCGATATGTCGAGTTTGCCATAGATTTGGAGCCAGGCACGCGTCCTATTGTAAAGGCGCCGTACCGGATGGCCCCGCGGGAGCTGGATGAGTTGCGAATTCAGTTGGATGAGTTGTTGGCAAAAGGCTTTATAAGGCCGAGTTCTTCTCCTTGGGGTGCGCCAGTGCTGTTCGTTAAAAAGAACGATGGGTCGATGAGGTTATGCATCTACTATAGAGAGCTGAACAAGGTTACTATTAAGAACAGGTACCCTTTGCCGCGAATCGACGATTTGTTCGACCAACTGCGTGGTAGTGCCGTGTTTTCCAAGATAGATCTTCGTTCGGGCTATCACCAGTTGAGGATTCGGGAGTCGGATGTTCCGCGGACGGCGTTCCGCTCTCGTCATGGGCATTTTGAGTTTTTGGTTATGTCATTCGGTTTGACTAATGCGCCCTCAGCTTTTATGGATTTGATGAACAGAGTTTTCAAGGATTTACTAGATAAGTTCGTGATTGTATTTATAGATGATGTTTTTTGTGTACTCTAAGGATGCGAAGGAGCATGATCGACATTTGCGGCTGGTCTTGGCGACTATGAGAGACCACAAGCTATACGCCAAGCTGAGCAAATGTGAATTTTGGTTGCATCAAGTTTCTTTTCTAGGCCACGTGATTAATAAGGGGGGAATATCGGTGGACCCAGAAAAGATCGTTGCTGTTATGGAATGGGCGAGACCTGTTACCCCCAAAGATATCAGAAGCTTCTTGGGTTTGGCGGGTTATTATAGAAGATTTGTAGAAGGTTTCTCTACCTTGTCCGCACCGTTGACCAAGTTGACGCAGAAGAATGTAGCCTTTATATGGGATGACAAGTGTGAGAAGGCTTTTGAGGAACTAAAAAGAAGGCTTTGTTCGGCTCAAATTTTGTCTTTGCCTACGGAGGGTAGTGAGTATGATATTTATGTGGATGCGTCGCATGTCGGTCTGGGTTGCGTTTTGATGCAGGGCGGGAAGGTGATTGCGTACGGGTCGAGGCAGCTAAAGACTCACGAGAGGAATTACCCTACGCATGACCTGGAGTTTGCAGCTGTGATCTATGCGCTGAAATTATGGAGGCATTTGCTATATGGCACGCAGTGCAAGATTTTCATGGATCATAAGAGTTTGAAGTATGTCTTCACTCAGAAAGAATTGAATCTACGCCAGCGGTGGTGGTTGGAGTACGTGGCCGACTATGATGTTGAAATTTAGTATCATCCGGGCAAGGCGAATGTGGTGGCTCATGCCCTGAGTCGGAAGTCAGTTAAGATTTTTAATCTTTCCGTCAAGCGTCTAGTGGAAGAGTTTCTTTTGATGGACATTTCTGTAGGAAGCTGTGAGTCGCAGAGTAGCTTAGCAGTAGCAGAACCTTCGTGGATTGCGCTTACGAGACTGCATTAGAAGGACGATCCCGATCTTCTGCATTTGTATCTTCGAGCTGAGATGGGTGAATTACCAGACTTCTCTATAGATGATGCGGGTACCTTGAAGTATCGTGGTAGGTTTTACATCCCCGCAGTTGGGGATATCCGGGTTATGGTCTGCAGAGACGCCCACGGATCTAGTGTCGCCTACCATCCAGGGTCGACCAAGATGTATCATGATTTAAAACAGATTGCCTGGTGGTACGGGATGAAGAAGGACATAGCCAGATTTGTTTCAGAGTGTTTCACTTGCAGGCGTGTGAAAGCCGACCATGGGAGGCCTGGTGGTAAGCTGACTCCCCTGGAGATTCCGATGTGGAAGTGGGAGAGTATCTCGATGGATTTCATTACCGGCTTACCGAGATCGCCTAAGGGGCGTGATTCAGTTTGGGTAATCGTAGACATATTGACGAAGAGCGCTCATTTCGTACCATTTAAGATCGATTATCCGATGAGGAAGATAGTCGAGCTGTATCTGGAAGAGGTTGTCAGATTGCATGGTGTACCCGTAAGTATCATATCAGATCGAGACTCCAGGTTCACGTCTCGTTTTTGGAAGAGTCTTCAAGAAGGGTTGGGTACAGATTTGAGATATTCCACGGCTTATCATCCGCAGACCAATGGTCAGACGGAGCGAGTAAATCAGATTGTGGAAGATATGATCCGATGCTATATTCTGGACCACGGAGGAGCGTGGGACGAGCGCTTGCGGCTTATGGAATTCGCCTATAACAACAGTTATCAAGAAAGCTTGCAAATGGCTCCCTTTGAAGCTTTGTATGGGAGGTGCTGCAGGACTCCCTTGTTTTGGGCTGAGCTTGGCGAGGGACCTTTGTTGGGTCCAGAAGAGCTTGAGGAGATGGAAACCGCTGTGAAGCTTATTCGGGAAAAGCTTCGGATAGCCCTGGAGAGATATGAGAAGAACGCCAATCGGCTTAGATCGGACTTGGAATTTGCTGTGGGGGACTCGGTGTTCTTAAAGGTCTCCCCGTTGATCGGAGTCAAGCGATTTGGCAGGAATAGGAAGTTGGACCCGAGGTACGTGGGGTCGTTTCCGGTTGTTGAGCGGATTGGAGTATTAGCCTACAGGCTGGCTTTGCCCGCAAATTTCCCTGGCGTGCATGATGTCTTTCACGTCAGTCACCTGCGAAAATGTGTGGTAAATGGCAGGCAGGTTTTGGATTCTGTGCCTCAATTGGAGCCGAATCTTTCTTATGTGGAGGTGCCTGTTCGCATTTTGGATTCTCAAGTTCGGGCGTTGCAGAAGAAGACTATTCCTATGGTTAAAGTTTTATGGAAGAATCAGGATGTGGAAAGCGCGACTTGGGAGTTGGAGTCGGCTATGAGGGAGGCTCACCCTCATCTGTTTCCCTGATCTTGTGCCTGGTATGCTCTGTTTTATTCTCATTTATTTGTAGCTCTTTCCTGGCTCTTTCACTCTCCTTCTCTATAGGAGTGTTGTGAGTAAAGTTTCGAGGCGAAACTTTCTTTTATGGGGAGTGGCTGTAACGCCCCCGGTTTTTCCGTGTTTTGTTTCATCTTTGGTTGGCGTTACGATGGCGTATTTCCGGCTTTTTGCCATTGTGGAGCGTGGTTTTAGCTCTTAGGGTTCCCTGTGTAGCCTGTTTGTAGCCAGTTAGCAAGAATCCCCAGCTAGCCGGAGTCCATTTGATGACTCGGCTGGGCCTCTTAGGCAATGCTTGTGTTTCGGCTTCGGGAGGTGTTATACCGGGTTTTGTTCGTCGAATGCTAATTTCGACTTCGCAGTTGTGTTCGTAGCTTGGGTTTTTAGCTGCGGCGTGAGTTTCGTCTTTTTCCGAGATGTTTCGGGTCTCGTGTTGTTTTGACTTTTGAGTGTAAATAATTATTATTATGTATTGTTTGTTTATTATTAAAAACTGCTGTGTATATATATAGTCTTGGGTTAGAATTAGTGCTCGGTTCCTCTTACCTTTTCTTTTTCTCTACTTGGAAGAAGCCGCCGCCTGTACGAGAGGAAGAGCACCGCCGACATACCCTAGCCTTCGGACGCCGTTTTCCTGGAGATTTAGCGGTCGAAATTCAATTTTGGGAGTGGATCTGGACTGCCCTTGCCTGGATCTGCCTTCTTTCTGCTCCTCAGCTGGTGCTCTGAGGCTAGATCCGAGAGTGGGGGATGCCACCGACCTAGCTTTTCTGGTATTGAGGCAAGTGATGTCCCCTCATCCTTGCCATAGTTGATCTTTGCCTTTTTCTTGGATTTCATTTCATCTTTTTCCTGCTTAAATCATAGGGGTACGCTAGGGTTCGTTCCCGATCATGCCGCGGTTAGTGTAGAAAGTTCCAGTTAAAATCTCAGTTTTCCTGAGGGGTTGAGTCTATTAGGGACAGTTTTAGTTCGGTTCAGGTCGAGTAGTTGCGATTGTCGATGGTTGTTGTACCATAGGGAGGCCTCGTTCTCATTTCTGGTGGTGTGATGGATTTGGCGCCTGAAGCCAGTCAGGGTATCGACACCGTGGTGTCGACACCAGCCAGTCAGGGTGTCGACACCGTGGTGTCGACACCCGCAGCGACAGTGTCGACACCTTGTGTCGACACCGGCCGCAGTGGTGTCGACACTTGGTGTCGACACACGCAGCGGTAGTGTCGACACCTTATGTCGACACCGGCCGCAATGGTGTCGACACTTGGTGTCGACACCCGCAGCGGCAGTGTCGACACCTTTTGTCGACACTGGTTTGTCGTGGTGTCGACACATCATGTCGACACTGGGTGCTGCCCTAGTTTTGGGGTCAGGGAGACTCGGGGTTGGTTTTGGTTAGGCGTGCAAGGCCGCGTCGGTTGGACCCGACGTTTTTGCCTTGGGTTCGTGTGTTTCTTAGGACTGTTAGTGGGACTCTTCCCTAGGAGGGGGGCATTGGGTGTTCAGCTAACTACTGCATGCCGACTCTTGGGTTGTGGCAGGTGGTGGAGTTTTGGTGGCCTCTGGAGGGGTGATTTTATGTGGAGAGCTGTGGCCACCGCCTTTTTGCTGCAGCTTGGGTTGGTGTGTGTGGGACCCTAAAGCTGCCACTGTTTGACCCCTTAGCCCTTTTTGGGTCTGATTTGGTTATGTATTCAGACCCATGTTTTGACCACTGTCACTTACCCACGTGTTAGGACTGTTAGTCCCTTTCCTGTTTATGCTTTCCTTTCTTTTGGCATATATGTATATGTCTTGTTGCTGTTGCAGACTCTCTTGGTAGGGCATAATGGCTTTATTGCTCGCACTTTGTGCGCTCTGCTGTGCTTAGACAGTACTCTCTCCTTACTGTCACCGCTTTTCTTTTGCTTATTGTAGTTTGTTGCCGGGTTGGTAAACCCCCTCTTCTTATTTGCTAATTAATCTATTGCTCTACCTTCCCCTTTTTTTGTTTATTTCCATGCTGAGGTGTTCTTTTATTGAATGCCTCAGGTCCAGGTTGTAGCCAGTTCAGCGGCTAGTTCTTTTGGAGGGGCTTGTTGGTGTCCTCAAGGATAGCTGAGATAGCTGATCCCCGTTTTGTTGTGAGGTAGTTCTTTACTTTTTTGTATAGACATACATACTCGCCAGTGGGTTCGTGTCAGGTTGTTGACGCACACTGGTGGATTCTTGTGATGCTGGATATGAATTTAAACTGCAGATTTTGCCTACTTGTGGTTGGTTACTTGCTTCTGGGAAGGATTTATGCTAGGTTGCATGTTAGATATTTTAAAACCTAAAAGTATTATTATATGTACCTCATGCATAACATGTTTCTAAATCAAAGACACTATTTTTCCTCAACGTAAAACACTATTTTTCATATCTACTATATTCACCTTAGGGTCGTGCACGCATAAGTTGCCCCCCGGGGACATTTATGCTCATTTAGGGTGTCAACTTAATTGAACCAAAGTATTTTCTGCTGCGTATAAATATAATTTTAACTGTGGACTAGCTGATCCACCGTGCCGAGGGATACGGCCATTCAACATAACTGATTTTCTTTCATATTTAATCAACAATATTCCTTAAAATCTAACGTCTGGAGTTTTGCCTGAGCGTGTGCAGTTATCCCCTGCACGACGTGGCATCACGGCACGTGTTTTCTCTTACTCTGATGTGATTTTTCCGTTGAGAAAATGCGGGTTGTGACAGATCGCACTAGGCCGTTGGTGATTTACTAGACATGGTCACATTTTGTGACAAGTCCAGTGTGTCCGCAGTATCCGCCAAGTCCGCTGTTGACCGGGCGGACTGCCTTTGGTCGTGGACTTGTGGCGGATGGAGGCTTTGCTCTTATGCTGTGCGGACTGCCTCTTGTATATGCGGGCTGTCACTAAAGGAGCTATGGCTGTCTAAATATTGATGTGTGCCATCTGTGCGGATGGTATCTTGTCCGCATAGTATGGTCGGTCTGGTGTGAGACCGCCCAGTAGTGGACATCGGTGCGTTGCTTCTCGCGGTTTTCTTAGAATCCGGATAAGTCTTTGCGGACTCAGCGGACGGAGGTTTTGCTAGTGCGGGGACTTGGGTGGTGTTTCTATCCACTAGGGTGGTGACCACACTCCTCACCTCTCCTATAAATAGAACACCCCTGGCAGGTATACAGTAACGAAGTGAATAGTAAGTTGGGCTTGGGCAAGTGTTGAGGTCTACGGTTTTCTGTGCGCACGTATTGAGTAGTGCTGACGGTGTGCTGTGTGCAGGTCGCACGGCTAGCTTCAAGGAGCCAGGAGTTGGGCATTGAAGTGTGCGGTCTCTACGGTCTCACCTGGTCGCTTCTGCGGCTTGTCAGTTTTCTGCTTCAGCTTGTTCAAGTTCCAATAACATGTCCGCCCGGTCTCAGGCAGGTAGGCTGTCTGTTCCTCTGTTCTTCAGCAGGCAGTGAATAACGGTGTGTCTGCGCGACCTCGCGGTCTCGGCAGACTCCGTATGATATTCGGCTTATAGCAGTTGCAGCTTGGGCGGCTTGGGCAACCTTGGCGGACGAGGTGGTCTCGGCGGTCTCCAGTGCTGTCCGCCCGGCTTGTTTGTTCTTTCTGTTTGTAGCTGTTGTACTAGCGATATCATGTATCGCTACGTATACCTTGCCTTGTAAAGAAGTGTAATGAATAAAAGATCTGCTTGTTCTTCCATCGGTTGTTAGTGGTAATCTTGCTCCTTGGGCTTCCGCATGATCAAAGTGTGAACTGGGTAGTTCTGAGAATATTAATTTGGCTTTAGGCTACCTTGCTGACCACTTTGAGAAAATTCAACATTATCCATATCCCACTCAAAGTTTAACAGGGAGTTGATCAAAAAGTTTGGTATGTAGAATGCCTCCACCATGAAAACTCTCATGGGGTCAAGTATGCCTATGGGAAAAGATGAGGCAGGGAAACCTATTAATGAAACTTTATATAGATGGATAATTGGATCCCTTTTATATCTTACTACAAGTAGGCAAGACATCATATATGCTGCCTGTGTTTGTGATAGGTATCACACTGGAGCTAAAGAATCTCACTACTTTGCTGCAAAGAGGATTTTGAGGTATCTTAATGGCACACCAGATCTTGTCCTATGGTACCCTAGAAATCAAGATTTTGAACTAACAAGCTATTCAGATACAGATTTTGCAGGCTACAAAGAGGACAGGAAGAGCACTTCAGGCACCTCTCAGTTCTTGGGAGGAAGACTGCTGTCTTGGAGCAGCAAGAAGTAGACCCGTATTGCGATCTCAACAGCTGAGTCAGAGTAGAGCTGAGAAGGTAGCTGCTGTGCACAGTTGCTGTAGATCCAGCATCAGCTCTAGGATTATAACCTCCAGATATATAGAACTCCTTTGTACTGTGATTCTACTATTGTAATCTCAATTGCTAGGAATCATGTCTCTCATAGCAGGACTAAGCACATTGAGATTAGGTATCATTTCATTAGGGAGCATGTGGAATGTGAAGATATTAGTCTTGAGTTTGTCCCTATAGACAAGCAAGTTTCTGGAACCTTCACTAAGCCACGATATGAAGCATAGTTCAACACCTTCAAGTTTGATATGGGTATATTGAACTAGGTATAGCTTCAATTTCTTGTTGTGTTGTTATTGTTACATATTGTATTACTTCTTACAGTTGGAAAAGACCTTCAGTGGTATGCAGATTTTTCAAGTGGTTCAAGTACTATCCAGACGGGAATAGACTAAAGTGTCTACCTGGAAGAATGATAGAAGATGCTTCAGTTGAGAGGGAGTAAGTCCAGTACTTGCAGGGATAGATTCAGCTTTCTGTAAAGAAGAAGCAAGGAGCTGCAATAGTTGATTATCTAAACTCAAATAGGGGGAGAAGATAATCAGAGGAGAGCACTTCCCTGACTATTTACAGAAGTTGAAAAGGGGGAGGAGAAGTAAATGTTCAAAGAAATGATCAAGGCCAGGCAGCAACAAAACAGGGGGAGCAGGAAGTGATGATGATCACCCTACAGGCAAGGAAAGTGTGGTTACCTATAACATTATAATCTTGTCCTCTTGTTATAAGTTTTCCAATTTAATATTTTATTGCTGCATATGTTAGTGTATATCATTGACTCAAAATGTTATTTGAAGGTTTTGACTACTTCAAATAGGGAGAGATTGTTGTGTCCATTGCTCACAATATCCCAAATTTGAAGAAGTCAAACAAGTCAATAGTATACATATAATGGTATTTGATGTATGTTGAAGTTCATGCTTGCAGGTTGGTCCTTGTCACATTGATTAGACAGGTATTCCAATTGATTATGACAAGTGGTCATAAGGTAGAAAGGTGGAGAGAGAAATCTGACTAAGTCCACAGGCATTGAGTGAAGCCAGTTCACTCAATGTTAGATGCCAAAAAGCACTGAGTAAGGTGTGGACAGTCAAAGCCCAGTAGTGGCAAGACAGAAATATGGCTAAGTCCACAAGCATTGAGTGAAGGTGGTTCACTCAATGCCATATATTAAGAAGCATGGAGTGAATACAACTAACTCAATGCTAGAGAATAAAGAGTCATGTGATGTCAAAGCTCAAGGAAAGATGGACAGAAAAATTTATCTAAGTCCAGATATGTTGGGTGAGGACATCTCACAAAACTCTCTCAACGCCTCAACAAGCTGGTACGCTCTAGAGAAGTGACTAAGGACAACAACGTTGAGTAATGAAGGATCACTCAATGCTCCCAATGACTAGCAAATAAAGAAGTCGTTTTAGTTCTTTTTCGTTATTTTTGGTTAGTGTCATAATAAAATGTTTCCTTTTTGTAAAAATTGTTGTAACATACTTTATTTTGATTTCCTGAATTTTTCAGGAAAATTATCAGAAAATGCATAGTACACACACATGTACATTGGGTCACGCCCGTGACCTGGGTGTGATACTTCAACTCCTGAGAAATCAGAAACTTTTGAAGAAAAAATGGTGACACGCCATAAGACACGGCCGTGTCATGTCACACGCCCCGTGACCGAGATCCGTGTCATGCCATCGATGAATTCAAGCTCGAGGATCGTCGACTGACCCGACACGCCCAACGACATGCCCGTGACCTAGGGCGTGACTCCTCCACCTGGCCTGACAAGATGCCGTCGGAGACTTTTGATGCAACCCGCACTCAAATCCACCTCCCCGACACGCCTGGCTAGACACCCATGACAAAGGGCGTGACCTCCATGTTTTGAGCCGCGAAGTCAAAGCATCAGTCTAAGCGCTGATCACCTCATGAATAGTACTGACACGCCCCCCCCCCCCCCCCCCCGACACGCCCATGTCGGAGGGCGTGTACTTAGAAATTTTTTCATATAAATAGGCACTTGCTGTAAGTTGTTTGGGTTCCACTTTTTTGAACCATTTTAGTGTGTTTTGTGGGCTGGCCTTGTGGATTCTCTTGTAATGTAAGGAGATTTCTCCCCCTCCCTTTCATGTTTGTCTTTGATTTAGCTTTAGCTTTATAATAGTTTCATTATGATAATAAAAATGTTTGATTTTCTATCTCTACATGGCATGAAATTTCATTTGGGTGGCTTATCTCTTTCTCTTTTTATCCTTAAGTTTCAGCTTTGTTCTTCTCTTAATGAAAAGTGTGTGTGTGTGTGTGTGTGTGTGTGTGTGTGTGTGTGTGTATGAGTGTAACTTGTTTACTTTCTATGTTTTTAATTTGTCTCCATGTTAGGTTTTGCTATAGATTTTATTTCTAAATGAAATGTGGTATGTTAAGTTTATCTCTTTTTCTCCATGTTCTTTTTTAGTGTTTTTAAATTTCATTCTAATGAATTTGTAAAAGAGGTTTTAAAGTGTTTTTGATTTTTTTTACTTAGTTTTTTTTAGGATTTTAAAACCTTTTTTTTCTTTTCACTTTCTTTTAACTTTTTAATCACTTTTATGAAATCCTAAGAATGAAAAGTTGTAATTTTAATTTTTGAAAGACTTTAGTTTTTTGCTTTGTTTTGAAAAACTTTGTTTTGTTAATTTTTATTTGTTCTTTTCATGTGTTTTTGGCAAAGTCTAAGTATCAAAAAGTAGTTGTTTTAATTTTTAGCTAACTTTCATTTCAATTTTAATTTGTGTGTGTGAGTGTAGGAGTTAGGTTTTCATTTTGTTCTTTAAAATTCCATGTTGTGTGTGTGAGTGTATGAGAATAATTTTTTAATGCTTTCTTCAATTATGTAGAGTGTGTGAGTTTATGAGATAATTTTTCATGCTTCATTTTATTACTTTCCTCAAATTATGTATAATGTGTGTGTAGGAGATAATTTTATTGTTTTCTTTCAATTCATGTAGAGTATGTATGTATGCGCATTTATTTCTGCCCACTCGTTAAGAGTTAAATGGTATGTCTTTATTTCACGCCTACTCGTTTGAGTAGGATTTGTGTGTGTGAGTGTTTACTTTTTGTAGAGTGAGTGCGTGTGTTGCATTTATTTTCTCCTACTAGTTTGAGTAGGAGTCGCTTTAATTTTCCACCTACTCATTTGAGCAGGATTTGTGTGTGTGAGTATTTACTTTCTGCAGTGTGTGTGTGTGTTTTCATTTCCAGTAGAGTGAGTGTGTGTGTTTATTTCATGTCTAGTGTGTGTGTTGGTGCATTTATTTTCTCCTACTCATTTGAGTAGGAGTCGCTTTCATTTCAGTCCTATTCATTTGAGTAGGACTTGTAATTTTCAGCTTTAATTTACCGCCTACTCGTTTGAGTAGGACTTGTCATTTCAATTATGCAATTTTCCCTTTTTGTAACTTAGTTTTTGTTTCTTTTTCTTTATTATGTGTTTGGTTGAGTGCGTGTGTTTTTACTTTTTTAGTAGCTTTTCTATTTTCTAATATTATCTTATTCTTTTTCTTATTTTTTGTAACCCTTCAGCGCTTAGTTTAGAACTCACGCCTAACCAAACTCATAAGCCATCCTCATTTCGATGTGTGGCTAATCTCTTTTAGCCCTCAGTATCGAAGAGCATTGGGATATAAAATGTTTTAAATAACTAAAGGTCTTATTTTTCTATTTAATTAAAAAACTTAAGGTTTACCCCGGGTTAACGACCCGTAGAACCACATATCGATGTGTGGGCTCTATTTTTGTTATCCATACGCTAGCTAGCCGAGAGGCCATGCGTATGGACTGATCACCCCTGCGTAAAGAGAGTTCCACACTAACCCTCGAGAGATGAGGTGAGCTAACTCTACCGGATTGGGTTCCCCACCCAATAGCGGGGTTCTTAGCATATTGCGGGCATTAAGAGGAATCCTTCATCGTACAAGAGCTCGGTCGAATAGCCTTAATGTCCAGGTGAGGGATATTCCTAGAGATAGGTGAGCTCATTTGTTTGGAACCTCCACGGCCAAGTTTTCGCTTTAATTAAAATGAAACCTAAGATCTCTAATTATTCAAATCAATTTTAATCCTAACGTAATTCGATACCGGGTGTTATCTCTTCATCAACTTTATTCTTAATCTATTTCCAGCCTTTTTTTAGTTAAAATCAACATCTTAATATTTCGGTAAAATAATAGTTCTTTCATAGCAGTAGGGATAATCAACCTTCCCGGGAAATTTACGATCTGGATATTCTCCCGAATATCTAGAGAGTGGACCTGCTAGCAGAAGAACCATAACCATACTTTCTTCTCTTTGGAATTGTTGTTGGTTATTGCATCCACAATAGCCCATATTTGTATGAAGTCACCATTAAACTAAGATGAATTAAGTTTGTATTTGATGCTCTTTTGTTAAGTGTTTACAATACTTAATTGCTAAGTGTAGACCAATGTCAGTCTACAATGAGTCTCCAAACACAGGACCATACAATGTAATTCCTCATTGTGTGATCCATGGTGTTAACTCATATATAGCCTCTCTATTGGTACACACTTCCTTTTCAAGCACTAAGGGAAAGAGAAAAGATGGATGTAAATTTTAATGAATAATGAAGATTTTAAGTTTTTCAGAAAAAGTCTAAGCCTTTTTCTCGAGTACTATATTTGTACTCGAGAAGGACTTATGATTATTCTCGAGTAAGACTTGTCTTCATTTCGAGTAACAGAAATTGTTCCCAAGAAAGCTTATTGTTATTCTCGAGAAAGGCTTTTGTTCTCGAGCAATATATGACATCTCTTCTTGGGATGTTTGTTTTCCAGATAAATATTTTTCTAAGTTTATTTCTCGAGAAGACTATCTTTTGTTCTCGGGATCCAGAAGGTATTTGTCGAGAAGCAAAGTTTTTTTCTTGAGAGCTAACTTTTTGATCTCGAGATGATTATTTGTTCTCGAGTACCAAGATGTCTTTTCTCGAGAACAAAACATCATTTTTCTGGAGTACTTTTTTTCATTCTCGACACTGCAGATTTCCAAAATATTTCTTCTCGATAACTATAAACTATTTTTCTCGAGTACTTTATTTCTTTCCCGGAAATGCTGTTTTCTTTCTCCACATCATTTTTCTCTTAGTCTTCTTCTCGAGAACTTTTGTATTGTTCTCGAGTAACAGAATTCATTTGTTCTCGAGTACTATACTTCTTCTCGAGAACACTCGTTCTGATTTTTTGAAAATTGCTAAGTCCAGATAGACGTGTATTTCAAACATCATTAATGTGTGATTGGTCCACATGAATGTCATTAATGATGATTATGACCGTTAGGGTAATCCTATATAAGGTCATGTCATTTTCGACCAACCCTAAGAAGTTTTAAGAAAAGTTTAAGAAGAATTTCAGCCGCCACAAAAAGAAATTCTAAGTTTCCTGAATCCGACTTTTCTTTCCAAATTGAGAGCCGCAGATCTTCTTCTTCACTTCCTAAGTGCTTTCGATTCAGACAGATTCAGAGAAGTCGATTAACAGATCGAGTTTCTTTTTAACCGAAAGATCTTCTACTTGATCGTGTGAGTCTAGAGATTTTTAGATCCAGAGATATTGCTGATTCTTCTTCAACAAATTCTGATAAAGCCGCAAAGCTCAAAGAAAGAAGAACAGGCAGAAGGATTTCAGATCTGACAATAAATCACTGTTTGTATTTATTATTTCATTATATTCTTGTTGGAGATCTTTCTCCAAGTTGCAGGAGTTGTTTTATCCGAGTTCTTATAGGAAGTTTTTATCTTCCCAGTTCCCAGTGTAGATCCAGATTTGGGATCGAGTTGTAGGAACGTTGTTCCGAGGTGTAGGATTATTTTCAATCCAAGATTAGTAGAGGAACTGAGTCTAATGCTTTGCTAGATCAGTGAGTGGAAAGTGGATGTACCCGAGGTTGGGGAACCACTATAATTCTTGCTGTCGTCTGTGATTGCTTGGTTTGATTCTCTGTGCATAGATCGTTAAATTTTTTATTTCGCAAAAAGACGCACAACTCAGCTATTCACTCCACTCTAGGTGATTTAGGTAAGACAACTTAAAACATTTTCAATTGGTATCAGAGGCAGGTTGTTCATAAAAAGGTTAACACCTTGAACAGATCTACCCTAAAGTTGTCTTTTGAGTTATCCAAGCATGGACAAGGCCAAAGATTTTGCAAAGCTTCCACTATGCCCAAAGACTAACTTTCCTATATGGAAATAAAGGATCAAGTTCTTCATGGAAGCTGTGGATCCATGGATCTTCATGATTGTTGAAGAAGGTACTTATGTTCCAATGACCATCTCCACTATAGATCCTACCAAAAAGGTTCCCAAGAAATTGATGGATCTAGATAAAGATGAGATTGCACTTGTCTTGTTGGACAAGAAAGCTAAAAATATTATAGCAAGTGCAGTCGATGATTCTATGCTGCAGAATCTAATTCACTGCCAATCTGCTAAGGAGATGTGGAAGTCTCTTATTAACTTGATGGAAGGCACTGAAGAAGTTAGGGATGACAGAAGAACCCTAGTGAATCAAAAGTATGAAGCCTTCCGACAAGGACCAAATGACTCAATTTGTTGTTACGTTTGAAAGTTTCTTCAAAATTGTTAACGACATAAGAGTATATGGCCGGGTCTTCACAAATGGTGAGTTGAATGATAAGTTCCTCCGGTCCCTAACTAAGGAGTGTGACAATAAAGTCTGTGTTATAAGGGAGTTTGTCAAGTTAGCAGAGACAGACCCTCAAAACCTCTTCGGAAAGTTGCTATCATATGAGGTGCAGATCAATTCTAGAAAAGCTGAAGAAGAGAAGATTCGGTCGTCATCCAAGGAGAAGTTTGTCGCTCTGAAGGCAGGCAGCTCAAGGAAGATTAATGTTGCTTCACCTGCTCCTGCACCTGAAGATAGTGATGAAGAGACTTCAGAGCCAAGCACTTCAGGCTCAGAATTATCTAAAGGAGAGTTTTCTCTACTATCAAGCCAGTTCAAGAAATTCTTAAACAAGAAGAAGCAATGGAGAGGGAAGGATGCCTCACACAAAAGATTACGTCACGATGGTGATCGATCCAGAAAAGGCTCAAGCAGCCATGAAAGGTATCAATCGAAACAGAACAGACATATTTCTACTGACATCATTTGCTACTGTTGTAATAAGCCAGGTCACATCATCGTTGATTGCCCTCACAAGAAGGAGGGTAGAAAGAGAGAGGAAAAGAAATCTTCATATAATAAGAAGAGAACAGAAAGAAGCCTCATAGCAAAGAAGGGCAAGACTCTTAGCGACTCTGACTCATCTGAGTCGAGTGAAGAAAAGGAAGCCTACTTTAGACTAATGGCACAAAGTGATGATGAACAAGAACCCTAGTTCACTGGGAAGGTAAATTCTCATACTCCTCTTTCTGAATCTGATGTTTTTGATCATGATCATGAGGATAGCTCTTCTGACGATGAGTCTGAACTCATGGCTCAATATAAGGAGTTAATCAAGGTTTACGACAAATGTCAAAAAGTCGTGAAAACTCAAGCCAAAGAGATAAAGCCTCTCAAGGCTGAAGAGAGCACTTTGAAAGAGGAACTCACAAAGACGTACTAACTCAGAGAGAACTTCAATGCTACCATTGAAGAATATAACAAGGTTCTCGAGCACCTAGATCTGAAGGAGCGGATCATAAAAGAACTAGAAGAATAACTTGCAGCGGAAATGAAACATGTTGAAAGTTTCTCAAAGCCCAAGACTGTCCTTCCACTTATTGCTGAATTCTCATCTCAAGCCAAAGGTGCTAGCCTAGGCCATGTTGAAGCTCCTAGTACATTTTCTAGGAGAAATAAGGCTCAAAGAAAGAATAAGGCAGCCAAGAAGGCTTTGTCCATGTAGAAGGGGAAAGCACCTCAAGATCAGACTTCTTTTAAGAAGGTCATTTTTCTAACAAACAAGTATGATCTTGACTCGTCCTACGGTCACTTTTCTAAGCTTACTTATTTAGAGACCAAGTCTCATTACCAAGGATGGGACCGTCCCCGAAACTTTGGTGAAAATATCTTTAAGGAACCTTATGAAGAAATTACTCTTCAGAGTTATGGCCCTTATAATCATGGTCATAACATCAAGAAAGCACCAAAGATAAAGCCTATTGTAGAAAAGCCACTCATGGAGATGAAGACATGTGATTGTCATCATCATGAAGCTTCTTCCTCCAAGACTGTTGCCCCTGCTAGACCACAATCACAAAAGGTCAAGCAGGAGAATTTCAGGCAAAGATACAACATATTCTACTTTTGGTGCTGTGGCAAAATTGGTCACTTTTCCATTGATTGCTGGTTTAATTATAGAAATTTTGTAACTCCTCAAGTTAGCAATGTGGGAAAGTCTTTTCAAAATGCTAATACTCGTAGGGGGAGTGTTCTAACTAGAGACCAAGGACCCAAACAAGTTTGGGTTCCTAAGGCCACCGATACTCCTATCTGGTATTTGGACAGTGGATGCTCTCGGCATATGTCCGGGATAAGAAGTCTTCTTCAAAACTATTCTCTAGTCTTGAACAGGCCAAATGTCATCTTTGGAGGTTCAGACCGAGGAATTACTAAAGGCTATGGTATGATTTCTAACGAGAGTGTATCCTTTTCAGATGTGGCTTATGTTGATGGATTGTAACAAAATCTTATAAGCATAAGCCAGCTCTGTGATAAAGAATACGTAGTTGAATTTCATGCAGACAAGTGCTTGATAAAATCGGTTGACAATATGGAAACGATTCTATCAGGCACTCATAGTAGGAATATGTTTTGTTTGAATTTCATTTGCATAGACCCTTCTACATCAGTGTGCTTTTTGGCTAAAGATAGTGCGTCTCTTGCTGACCAATGACACAAGAGACTAGCACATATTATTTTCAAAACAATTAATAAATTATTTTCACTTAATTTAGTACGTGATGCCCCCAATGTCAAGTGTGCTAAAGATAGACCTTGTCAAACATGTGTAAAATTCAAGCAAACAAGGGATACCTTTAAAAGCATTTTTGGCAAAGACTCTAATAGATGTTTACATCTAATTCATATGGACTTTCTCGGTCCACTGCAAGTTAGAAGTTTGGGATGTAAGGATTATACATTGGTTGTTATTCATGATTACTCGCGCTTTGCGTGGGTGTTCTTTCTAAAACACAAGTCAGATACCTTTGACATCTTTACTAATTTGGTTAGGCAGGTCCAGAATGAATACAACTGTTCTGTAGTCAAAATTAGAAGTGACAATGGAATAGAGTTCAAGTCTGGGGCCATGACAGAATTTTGTGGAAGCTTAGGTATCTTCCATGAGTTTTCCTCTCCTCGTACTCCTCAACAGAACAAAGTAGCTGAGAGAAGGAATAGAACACTCATAGAGGCCTGCAAGACCATGTTGAGTGATGCCTCACTACCGGAATACTTCTGGGCTGAAGCCGTAAACACTGCATGCCACATGCAAAATCGAGCACTCATAAACAAGAACCACAATAAGACCCCTTACGAACTTCTAAAGGGCAGGAAACTGACTGTTGCTTATTTTAGAATCTTTGGTTGTAAGTGCTTCGTCCTTAACAATGGCAAATATCACACTACCAAATTTAGAGAAAAGAGTATTGAAGTTATTTTTGTAGGTTATAGTAGCCATAGTAAGGAATATAGGGTTTTTAATAGAAAAACCCTAGTTGTAGAAGAATCTATTCATGTTGTATTTGATGAGACGAGTTTGCTGCAAGGCAACTCTTCGAGTGTGTTTATTGAAGATGCATGTTCAAAGCTAAAAGAATTAAACTTGGATGAGTCAAGTGAAGAAAAAGTTGAAAAGTTCATCAAGATCATCAGTCCAACCCCAATTAGAGAGGTTGATGATCAAGATTAAGAAACCATTCAAGATGATGAAGTCACTCCTGTGGTTGAAGAAGCTCCAGATGCAAGGACCGTAGATCTCAGACACTTGAAGGATCACCCAGTGGATCAAATCATATGAGTTCCCCGGTACGGTGTCAGAACTTGTAGAGGTACAGCTGATGAGAATTTATTTTTTAGTTTTCTATAATAGGTTGAACTGAAGAGGTTTGAGGAAGCAAACTCAAACGCATAATGAATAATGGTAATGAAAGAAGAATTGAATCAGTTTAAGTGTTGCCAAGTCTAGAAGCTCTTTCTAAGACCCAAAGGGAAGAATGTCATCGGGACAAAATGGTTCTACAGGAACAAGATGGATGAGGATGGAAAAATCATAAAGAATAAGGCCAGACTCGTCGCCAAAGGATACCGACAGGAAGAAGGAATCGACTTTGACCAGACATATGCTCCAGTGGCAAGGCTGGAGGCAATTAGTTTGTTCTTAGCATATGCTGCACTTAAGGGCTTCACCGTCCATTAATTGTACGCGAAGTCTGCCTCCCTTAATGGTGACATAAAGGAAGAAGTGTATGTGAAACAACCTCCAGGTTTCGTTGATTCTAACTTTCCTGATCATGTCTATCTTTTATTTAAAGCATTATATGGTTTGAAATAGGCTCCTCGAGCTTGGTATGAGATGTTATCTAACTTTCTTCTTGAGAACAAGTTCACAAGTGGAAAGATAGATAAGACATTATTTCTTAGGGAAATAAAAGACAGGATTTTTCTAGTGCAAATCTATGTCGATGACATTATATTTGCCTCTATTAATGACAACCTCTGCAAAACGTTTTCCAAACTTATGCAAGTGAAGTTCGAAATGAACAGTATGTGAGAGCTAAAGTATTTCTTAGAACTTCAGGTGAAACAATCTGAAGATGAAATTTTCATCTCTCAGACGAAATTCACCAAGGAATTGATTAAGAAATTCAGAATGGAGAGCACAACCGCTATGAGGACTCAAATGTGTTCAACTATGTCCCTGTACAAGGATGAGAATGGGAAACCTTTCGATGAAACCAAGTACAGAAGCATAATTGGATCCTTGCTTTACCTTACTGCTAGTAGACCTGATATAATGTTTTGAACATGTGTGTGTTCTAGATTTCAAGTGAACTCTAAGGAATCTCACTATGTTGCTGCAAAGCGGATTTTGAGATACCTTAAAGGTACACCAAATCTTCACTTATGGTACCCAAGAAGTAATGACAGCGAACTAATTGGTTTTTCAGATGCAGACTTTGCAGGTAGTAAAGATGATAGAAAGAGCACTTCCGGTACTTGCCTATTCCTTGGATGGATGCTCATATCTTGGAGCAGCAAAAAGAAGAATTGTGTCTCAATTTCAACGACCGAGTCAGAATACATTTATGCCGGTAGTTGTTGTGCACAATTGCTGTGGATAAAGAACCAGCATGAAAATTACAATCTGCAAGTCCAAAATGTTCCCTTATTTTGTGACTCCTCCACTGTGAGTGCAAAACCCAACAATCCAGTCTCTCATAGCCGGACAAAACATATAGAGTTGTGATACCATTTCATCCGGGAGCATGTGGAGCATGGGGACATAGATCTTCAATATGTCCCAACAGACAGGCAAATTATAGATATTTTCACGAAGCCGATGGATGAGGCCAAGTTCTCGTTCTTCAAAACAGAACTTGTCATGCTCAACAAGGATGAAGGAGAATGTAGACAATGCTGACAAGCAAGGTCAAGATCTTGTTTTACTTCAAAAATCAGAAAATTTCAGATTCTGGACTTCATTTATCGAGTACAAGTATTCTACTCGAGAACAACAAACTTCCTCTCGAGAACAGCAAAATTATTTCTCGAGTACAAAGAAAGTATTTCTCGAGAAGAAGTGTTCTACTCAAGAACAACTTATCTCTACTCGAGAACAAGGAGTATTCTACTCGGGAACAAGGCTAATTTCTACTCGAGACAAAGGCTTATTATACTCGAGTGCTACTGGATTTCTTCTCGAGAACAATCTATCCTCTCGAGAAATGTGGTGCCAGTTTCTTCTTCAAGGTCAATTTTTCATATCGGCATACAGACTATTAGCTGCCTATTTGCAGGTAATTTTTTAATAATTATTTATATGTTTAATCATCGAAATTAGAGGTAAATATAAATATAAATTAGTCCAAGAAATTCTTCTTCTCGATTTCAAAACCCTTCTCGAGAAAAGGCGCTTCGTCTTCCCCGTCTTCGTCGTCGGCCGCAACCCCATTTCTCACATTCGCCGGATAGTCATATCATTTTCTCTACATCAATTGCTTCGTCCTCAAAGCTAGGGATTGGGAGTGAACTCTATTCTTCTGGGAATGCAAAAATATCTTACAATTTCAGAAATGTTCTTCTTCTGCTAGACACAGCCGATTTGTCATTTATTCTTGAGCATCCTTGCATAATTTTAACTATTGAAGTTTAAGAATTCTTCCAGAATGCCAAGGTTAAGAGAAATGGCAAATTAATCAAGTCTAAGGTTCAGAATTTCAAGGTAAAGATATGTGCTCTATCTGTTTCTCAACTTCTGCAACTGCCCATCATAGATATTGAAGATGATCTAATAGGGAGTGATTATGAGAGAGCCTATAGCTTTTATGGTATTCCTCAGTCTTGTAACAAAATCAGAAGGCAATATATGAATGCAGAAAGCAAGCTATTTACCTGACATATTAGGAAAAGTCCTTCTGTATAAAACAAGTAGTATAAGTTACATTACTTGAAAGTTTTTTGATCTCATGACTGCTGTTATATGTAGAAAGAAATTCTAGTGGGGAATGATGCTTTTTGAGAAGATAAAGGCATGCATTAAGAGGATCAACTATGGGAGAATAATTCCTATGTATCTAAATCAGATGAATCCAGATGCTTTTCCAATAAAAAGGGCATAGACCTCCATCACATGAAAAAGGTCTCTATTACCGCCATCCAGAGATGGGAGGTCAAATTACAGAAGACTAACAAAGTTGCAAAGGACATAGAAGATGTGGACAAGACCCCATCTCCTCCTTTACATCAAATAACTGATTTAGTTATTGAGGGTGAGCTTGCATCATTTTCCTCAGTACCTATAGCTCCTATTGCCTCAGCAATTCCTGCTCAAGATATTTAAGCTACTGCCACAGAATTACCAGCCACAATTACACCTGTTGTTCTTAATTCAGACCAACAAGAAGCTTTTCCAACTGCTGCTACTATAAATCTTCCATCTACCTCTGCTGTTGCTGCCTCTTCCTCATTGCTGCATTCAGATTTAGAATTTCCTACTGTTGAACACATTCCAGACTCTCCTGCTATTGATCTTCCAGATTATGATGCTCTGACAAATACCCAGACTGAAGCTAAAATTCTTTCTACTGAAGATGACATAAATAAGATGATATAGGAACTTACTTCCAAAGAAGCTCCTTTCACCATCCCTGAAGATCATCCCTCTTCACCAATTAAGTCTCCAGATAAGTCTCCTGCACCTCAACTAGAAAAATTCCTAACTCCTGCACAATCTCCAGAAGATCAAGAATCCTCTCCTCCAGCTGATAAGTCTCCTGCTGAAGATATGAAAGATGATGTAGTTTCAATCCATGATTCAAATGATGAAGTTCCAGTTGAAGTTGCTGATCCCCCTCTTCGAAGCCTTCATTTTCAGATTCCAACCATTCTGCCAACAATCAATGAAGATGAAATTAACACAGTCCACAAAAGGAAAGCCTCTACTTCTACTATTGCAATTGAAGAAATACTTCCATGGACTGTTCCTTCTCAGCCTCCTCCATCTCCTCTAAAAGAAGTCTTCCCTGAAGGTACAATTCTTCATAAAATTTAAGCAATGCTTGCTGCTCAGAGAAAGTACTTTGATGATTCTCTGAAGGTTGTCACTAACAAAGTAAGTGCTTTAGAAAAATAAATGAGTCGAGGATTTGCTGAAATCCAAGATAATACAGATGAGTTTAAAAGGCTCGTGTAAATAGGTGGAAAATCTATTGATCATACTATTACTAGAATTGGCACATTCATGGAGCAATCTGTTACTCTTGTCAATAATCAAATTCTCCTAGACAAAAGAGGTGATGAAAAAAATTTTAAAACTTGTGAAGAAGTAGGCAAATTCAAAGAAGGTGTCATCAACACCCTCTCCCTAGAAGTCAGAAAGGGGGAGTGTTGAAGCCAAAATTTGACTCCGACAAGCGTTCACAAAATTGGGGCGTAGCCGACACCTACTAGGCCCAAGCTCGACCTCCGACTGGTCGTGAAGGACTAAGAACAAACTGGCCCAAAGCCGCAGCAGGGAGGTCCCACCGCTTACCCGGAAGGTCACAGAGAGCTTCCCCTCCAAAGCCAAAAGCTGGGCTTGGAGTTCTTCAGAAGACTGTCAATTCCTCTCCTGAGTCTCAAAAAAGGGTCCCTTCTGAAGAACCCCTATGGGCTTATTTATAGATTTCAGAATCTGAACTGCAAATAACAAAACTGCTCCGGCCTGAAATTACTGGGGTACCCTTGGCTGGGCCTGCCAACAGCCAAACTCCGCTGTTCTGAGGAGCTATACGCAGCCCACCAAGGGTAAAAGGGTAAAAATACCCGGGGTAGAAGAGTAAAAACCCCTGCTTTGATAGGAAAGAGTAAAAAACCCTCTCCCCCCCCCCCCCGGCGAGAGGAAAGGGGCCTGCCGGCGAGAAGGACCCGCCGCCCGTCTCGCCGGCGCCTCTCGCCTTTGGAGGTCCTCTCGCTTCTGGGGCCCTCTCGCTTTTAGACGGGGCGTTTTGCCCCTTGGAGAGCCCATCATCTCGCCGCTTGCGAGTGGGCCCTCCGAGTCCCCTTTGCCTATCTCGCTCCGTTTGCTTCTTGAGGGCTCTTTGCGAGCCCGAGGTTGTACACAATCCCCGCTCTTTTTGAGATTACTCTAAGCTCAAAAAGAATGTTCAACCGAGGCTCGTTATTCAAGGTGCATTAAAAAACGTATTTATGAGGAATCTTCGGAGGCCCCCACCGGGGTCTATAAATATATGACTCCTGCCCTGCGCTCCTGATGCCCCGCTCTGCATATTCTTCTTCTTCCCTGTCCTCGAGTTCTTGCAGAATGACGCACAGTCAAAGTTTTCGCGAACGTCTCGCCCTGGTGCGAGAGCAACATAAGGCCAACGTGGCTGCTTTCACCTCTTCCCTGGGTCGTCCCCTCGCCCCGTCGTCTCGCTCGAAAAAGACGAAGGCTGGGGGCCCTTCTCTTGCAGCAGTAGATTCGTCTCGCGCCTCTTTGAAACCTGCCCCCACTCCCCGTGCGCTCTCTACGGAAAAAGAGGTGGACACTCGCGATTACCACTGTTATTTCTGCGACTGGGTGCTCTTTTGCTGACTAACGCCTTTTTCAGGGGGCTCTTGTGGTCCCGCCGTCCCCGAAGAGTCCGCGAGATGGTTCTTCTATCCGTTGCGAGGAACTTGATTCGCTACCCTCATGTACTCCTCCAACTACTCCCAGTGAGAGGAGGGACGACGCCTCCCCGGCTGCCGATACCTCTCGCCATCTTGGTAAGGGACCTTCCCTTGCCCTTTTGAATCCCCTTCGCTATTCTCACTCTCTCCTGCGAGTGCCTCTTCCACCTTGTCCCTGCACTCCTTGCGCAGATTCTCGGGCCAACTCTCCTGTTGAGGAGCAGCCGAAGCAACTCTCCGTCTCGCCTCCTCCTGCAGACGGGATTGAAGACTATCTGGGTGACCCTTCGAATCCAGTGGAGATGAAGCGGAAGACGGCTGAGCTCTTCCGGAAGCACGCGCGCCTCATCCACTCCTTGACTCTGGACAAGCAGGCCGCGGAGAAGCGCATCGAGTCGCTGGAAGGCGAGTGCGCTCGTCTCGCTTCCGGAGCTAACGCCGAGCTAGATGTCGACGGCACCAACCCCGAAGCTATCATTAATGAGACCGATATGCAGCTTCGTCTCGCGCGCCGTGGTCTTGAATCCATCCGCTCCTTCCATTCGCGGAGTAGACCTCCTCGCGGTGGAGCTCGCGGTGGCCGCTGGGAATGGCGCCCGTACTGAAGAATGTTTGTCTCGTTGTTCTTCCTTTTCTTCCTCTCGCATGAGTTTGTAATAATGGTAGTCTCGCCAAAGTATGCAGGGAGCTTGGTCTCCTGCGGGACGATTTCTGGACATATATATTTTTATGGCTTAATTTTTCATTCCCTTTTTTAATCCTCCTTTTAATTTATGCTAAATAAATATTTATATATTTTTTCCTGATTGTGATGGGTCGCGCCGATCGAGGCTTAGGAGAGAGAAAATTCATCGACTCTTCCCCTCCCCCCATGTTTTCCCGCCCACTCAATCATTGGCCATGTATCAGTTATAAATATGTCTAGCCTGGGATTAGATGCCACACTTTCCGCCTTCGCCGTTAGCCAAGTCTTGGCCCTCTGAACTCTCCGTCTCGCCGGACCCTTCCCGCCTATTTCTTCCTTCGTCTCGCCGAAGACCATTCCACCCAAAAAGATGGGTAAGAAGAAGGTGGAGGAGGGTGAGGGGCGCAGCCGCTGCGGGAAGCGGTTTACTGACCATGACTTCCCGCTCGGCCGGCTCTCGCGAGAAGATTATGACAAGTTTGCCCACGAGTACCTAGAAGAAGGGGTCGAGTCGCGTCCTCCCAAGGTCGGCGAGTGCATTAACACCTATTACCCGGGGGAACTCGCTTTTCCCGTCTCGCATTTCGAGGCGGGGCTGCGGCTGCCCCTTTGGCCAGAGGTGAAGCAGGTTTTCAAATACTTTGGTGTCGTCCCGGCACAGTTCAACCCCAACGTCATCTCGGTGTTGATCGCGTTCGCCTGCTACATGCGCCGAGAGCGCATCGAGTTCAGCTTGACGGCCTTCCGCAAGCTTTTCATCTACCACGCCAACGCCGATGGCGTCTCGTATTTTACTGGGCAGGGGCTCAAGGTATGCGAGACGCCTAACAAGAACCATCACTGGCTCACCCGATTCGTCTTCATCCGGGGAGACCGCGCGGACTTCGGCGGCATCCCTCTCGCGCCGGTCTCTCCGCCAGAGAGCTTCTACGCCACCCCCCAAGTCAGCGGGCCAGAGAAGTTGCTGTGCGAGTACCTTGCTGGCAAGAACTTCGAGGTCAACTTCTTGCGGCGAGGCCTCGACTCGCTTCTCCCAGTGCTCCCGGGCGAGGGTATTCTTCTATTCCTCTCTCTTGGCTATTTGTCGTCTCGCTTTTTCCTAACCCCCACCCACTCGCTTTTAGGTGAGCGAATTATCCCAACATCTCCTCCTTATAAGAGCAATATTCACCCCGCCAAGGGTCTTGATCTCGCCAATGCAGCGGCAGAGGCGGCGAGAGAGTCCCTTGCGGTTATCCCGCCGAAGCGTCCCGGAGATGACACCGTCCCATCTCGCTCCAGCCCTCCAAAAAAGAAAATGAAGAGAGCCGTGGCTATTTCCAAGGAAAAGGAGAAGGCTCCCCAAGGGAGCCCTATCTCTTTAGGGGAAACTCCACCGCCTCCCTCGCCTAATCACCAGGCCGTCTCGCCTATTCGCGAGACGGGGCTTTCTGGCCAACCTGCTGCTGCCTCCAACCCGCCAGCTGCTGCTTCTGAGCCGGTGGTTGCTACCTCTTCTCACGAGGGCGACTCTTCTGGCCGTCCCGCCCCCGCCTCTCACATGAATTATAACCTGGGTCCCGTGGTTCACGATGCCATCGGCGACCCGGTTCTGCTGTGGGGGCGGGACGCCAACCGTGTGTCCATCTCTACCCTCCTTCCATCATGGAAGGAGCAAGAGGTCCCTTCCAGCCATGCCTTCGCCATCGGGTACGGCCTTTATGGTGGGCTAGACGCCTCTTTGCCTGAAAGCGAGTCCACCAAGGACCTTGTGTTGAAGACCTGCCACCACCAGATGCGGGCCTTGGAGTTCTCACACCGCTCCTCTCGCCGCCTTATTTACATTAATTCAAAATGGAAGGCCAGCGAGGAAAACCTGGAGGCGGAACGGGAGAAATCTGCTGGTCTGGCGAGAAGGCTGTCAGATGCCGAGTCACTCCTCGCGAAGGCCCAAGGCGGTGTGGTAAGCCGCAACTCTCTTTTTCCCTTGGGTTTTTTCTTTTCCACGATTCTTGGCTGATTGCCAGGTCATCCCGCAGGATGCCGAGACGGCGGGACAACTTCGTTCGTGCGTGGCGGCCTTGGAGGAGGAGGTCCAGGCGCTGTCGGCTGAGAATGCGCGCCTCCAGGCGGTTGCCGCGTCGTCGTCTCGCCGCGAGCCCTTCCAGACTCCCCCGCCACATTATTCTTATGAGGAGGTCGAGGAGCGATGCCGAGACGCTGGCGTCCGCGGGGCTGAGCTGGTGCTACAGATGATGAAAGACCTGGGGGTCGTGAAGGATGATTCTGAGACAGTAACTGCGCGCGACCTGGTCCCTGAGCTCTATAGCGAGGAGAGCGATGATTCTTCATCCGGCGAGGAGGACTGATGCGCCGCCTCCAAGATTTAGAATCACTCTCTCCTCCTCCTAATGTAAAGACTTTAGACTATATTTTGTGGCATCTGTCAAGTGACGAGCGAGTGCTCCATTTTGCTGTCTATTTTTCATTTCTCATTTTTGTGAAGTTAATTTCTGGTTTGCCTTTTGCCCGCGAGACGATGCTACTATCTCGTCTCGCCGCGCAACCTTTCTGTATATATATTTTTCTGTTTTATGCCCTACGCGAGACGGGTTCCCGGCGTGCTCAATCGCCCGCGAGTTGGCGCAATGGCTTGCCCCGCGAGTGCCCTTTCGCTACCGGCGGGACGATCCTCAACAGCCATCCGCTGCGAGTGCTGCCACCTGCCCTACTCCACACCCTTTTTTTCCCCTTTGTTTATTTTGTACCTTAGGACTAAGTTGGGATGCCAAGGTGTAGTGTCGCTCAAGGGGACTTCTCACCCTATTTCGCCAAAATGAATTCTGCCTTGTCAGTTTGATGTTGATGGAGATAGCTTGACCCAACCCTATCCCCCACAGGCGAGCCTTCGGACCTGCCAGCTAGATGGGAGCCTGCGCAGCGGGTCTACCTGGGGCCGAGCCGAGCTCGGGGTGCCGATGAAGATCTCAACTCAAAACCTATCCCCCACAGGCGAGCCTTCGGACCTGCCAGCTAGATGGGAGCCTGCGCAGCGGGTCTACCTGGGGCCGAGCCGAGCTCGGGGTGCCGATGAAGATCTCAACTCAAAACCTATCCCCCACAGGCGAGCCTTCGGACCTGCCAGCTAGATGGGAGCCTGCGCAGCGGGTCTACCTGGGGCCGAGCCGAGCTCGGGGTGCCGACGAAGATCTCAACTCAAAACCTATCCCCCACAGGCGAGCCTTCGGACCTGCCAGCTAGATGGGAGCCTGCGCAGCGGGTCTACCTGGGGCCGAGCCGAGCTCGGGGTGCCGATGAAGATCTCAACTCAAAACCTATCCCCCACAGGCGAGCCTTCGGACCTGCCAGCTAGATGGGAGCCTGCGCAGCGGGTCTACCTGGGGCCGAGCCGAGCTCGGGGTGCCGATGAAGATCTCAACTCAAAACCTATCCCCCACAGGCGAGCCTTCGGACCTGCCAGCTAGATGGGAGCCTGCGCAGCGGGTCTACCTGGGGCCGAGCCGAGCTCGGGGTGCCGATGAAGATCTCAACTCAAAACCTATCCCCCACAGGCGAGCCTTCGGACCTGCCAGCTAGATGGGAGCCTGCGCAGCGGGTCTACCTGGGGCCGAGCCGAGCTCGGGGTGCCGATGAAGATCTCAACTCAAAACCTATCCCCCACAGGCGATCCTTCGGACCTGCCAGCTAGATGGGAGCCTGCGCAGCGGGTCTACCTGGGGCCGAGCCGAGCTCGGGGTGCTGATGAAGATCTCAACTCAAAACCTATCCCCCACAGGCGAGCCTTCGGACCTGCCAGCTAGATGGGAGCCTGCGCAGCGGGTCTACCTGGGGCCGAGCCGAGCTCGGGGTGCCGATGAAGATCTCAACTCAAAACCTATCCCCCACAGGCGAGCCTTCGGACCTTCCAGCTAGATGGGAGCCTGCGCAGCGGGTCTACCTGGGGCCGAGCCGAGCTCGGGGTGCCGATGAAGATCTCAACTCAAAACCTATCCCCCACAGGCGAGCCTTCGGACCTGCCAGCTAGATGGGAGCCTGCGCAGCGGGTCTACCTGGGGCCGAGCCGAGCTCGGGGTGCCGATGAAGATCTCAACTCAAAACCTATCCCCCACAGGCGAGCCTTCGGACCTTCCAGCTAGATGGGAGCCTGCGCAGCGGGTCTACCTGGGGCCGAGCCGAGCTCGGGGTGCCGATGAAGATCTCAACTCAAAACCTATCCCCCACAGGCGAGCCTTCGGACCTGCCAGCTAGATGGGAGCCTGCGCAGCGGGTCTACATGGGGCCGAGCCGAGCTCGGGGTGCCGATGAAGATCTCTTGATCCTGTCTTTAGGGCGTCATAATAAGCAAAGACAAGAGATGTTCTGAGAAATATATTATATTGATCATGCTTTAAGTACACATCTACCGCTCTCCCTTTTCATGGGTAGAAGCGTTTTAAGTCATCCCCACTCCAGGAATGGTTCAAGGTCCTACCCTCCACATCTTGGAGGTAGTAACCCCCCGCTTTCAACACCCTCTCGACAATATAAGGTCCCTCCCAATTTGGATTGAGCTTTCCCACCGGGTCGGACCTCCCTGCCGCATCAACCTTCTTTAGCACTAGGTCTCCCTCCGCGAATTGCTTTATCCTGATATGTTTGTCGAAGTGCCTTGCCATTCGACGCTTGATCTCCTCTTGTCTGATGGCTGCTACGTCTCGCAGCTCCTCTGTAAGGTCTAGTGAGAGGCGCAGGCCTTCTTCGTTTTCCGTCCTCCATGCCTCGTCCCCATCACCTGCAGCCGCGACCCGTGGGGATCGGACCTCGAATTCCACTGGTAGTACCGCCTCACATCCATGGGAAAGTTTGAAAGGGGTCTCACCAGTGGCCGTGTTCGGGGTTGTTCTTAGAGCCCACAGGACCGAGGGGAGCTGCTCTACCCAGTTCCCCCTCAGATTCTCTACCTTCTTCCTTAGTAAGTTAACGATAATCTTGTTCGCCGCCTCCACCTGACCGTTGCTCCTGGGGTGGTGGACAGAGGCAAACCTGAGGTCGATGCCCTGCTGAGAGCAGAAGCTGATGAACTCTTCGCTAGCGAACTGGGGGCCGTTATCCGTGACGATGGCTTGAGGCAGCCCGTGCCTGCAAATGATCTCCCCCCAGACGAAGTTCCTGATGACTTGAGAGGTCACCTTTGCTAGTGCCTTAACCTCCAGCCACTTGGAGAAGTAATCTATCATAACCAGGAGGAATCTTCTTTGCCCACTAGCTGGAGGAAAAGGCCCCACCAGATCCATTCCCCAAATGGCGAAAGGCCATGGTGCTGTGATGCTTCGGAGTCTTTGAGCCAGCAAGAGCTGGAGGGGGCGTAGAGCTGGCACTTCTGGCACTTCCTCGCAAACTCTGTCGCGTCCTTCCTCAGGGTGGGCCAGAAGTACCCCTGCCTGACCACCCTTGCTTCCAATGTCCTCCCTCCGGAATGGCTACCACATTCCCCGGAGTGCACCTCCTCCAGAATGTGTCTGGTCTCCTCTTCCGTCACGCATCGAGCCAGGAGACCCGAAAGCATCCTCCGGTGCAATCCTCCTTCATGCATGAGATAGTGGGCCGCCTTATGGCGGAAGATTCTTGCCTCTTTGACCCCCTCAGGGAGGGTTCCAGTCAGAAAAAAGGTAACGAAGGGATCTACCCACGAGGGCCGCCGATCCACCTCCATTAGCTCCCCCTCTTCAATCGCTGGGTGGAATAAATCAGTGAGGGCACCCCCTTCCCAAGGTCCGAACTTGGCCAATTGATCGGCAGTCGTGTTCTCTTCTCTGGGGACGTGTTGGATGGAGAACGTCCGGAACCCCCCGATGATCGTCCTTACCTTGGACAAGTATTTCACAAGGGTGGACTCCCGCGCCTCGAACTCTCCGCGTATCTGAGACGCCACCACCAATGAGTCCGTGAAAACCTCAACGTCCTTGATCTCGAGCTCCTTGGCCAGGCGAAGGCCGGCTATCACTGCCTCGTACTCTGCTTGATTGTTGGTTGTGGGGAAATGCAAGGTGACCGCTTGTCTTATGGTCACCCCCTGAGGACTCGTTAGTACCACCCCCGCTCCAAGGGAGTGCTTTCCCGAGGCCCCGTCGACCATGATCTTCCATGCCTCTGGCCGCTGCGGCTCCTCGGCCCCATCCTCCGCGACGTAGTCTGCCAAGAAGTCGGCCACCACCTGTGCCTTAATGGAGAGCCTTGGTATAAACAAAATATTGAACTCACTCAACTCGACAGACCACTTGGCCAGCCTACCCGAGTGCTCTACTCCTTCAAAAATCTTTCGGAGAGGATGGTCTGTTACCACTCTAATTGAATGGGCCTGGAAATATGGCCGGAGCTTCCTGGCCGAAACAACCAAGGCGTATGCCAGCTTTTCTAGGATAGGGTAGCGGAGCTCTGCCTTCCTTAGGATCCTGCTAACATAATAAATGGGCAGCTGCTTCTTTCCCTCTTCTCTGACTAAGACGGAGCTCACCGCCTCCGCCCCCACTCCTAGGTACAGGGTCAAATCTTCCCCCTCTTTAGGGCTTTGAAGCAGAGGAGCCCGGGAGAGTTGCTCCTTCAGCTCTTGAAAAGCTTCTTCGCACTCCGCTGTCCATTCAAATCTCTGATTCCCTCGTAGCACTTTAAAGAAAGGCGAGCACTTCTCTCCTGACCTGGAGAGGAATCTGCTAAGGCCGGCCAGCTTCCCAGTCAAGCGCTGCACCTCCTTAGCGTTTCTAGGTGATTCCAGCTCCAGGATGGCCTTTACTTTATCAGGATTAGGTTCTACTCCCGCCGGGGTCAAAAGGTGCCCAAGGAACTTCCCACGACTGGCCCCGAAAACACATTTCAGGGGGTTCAACCTCATTTTGAACTTTCTCAAGGTGGCAAACGTCTCCTCCAGATCCTGGAGATGCGAGTTCACCCCCTTGCTCTTTACCATAAGATCATCAACGTAGACTTCTAGGTTCCGACCCCTCTGGCCCTGGAAAACTCGATCCATCATCCGTTGGTATGTCGCTCCCGCGTTTTTTAACCCAAAGGGCATCATGTTATAACAAAAGCACCCTTCCCTTGTGATGAAGGAGACGTCCTTGACGTCGGGAGGGTGCATCCGGATCTGATGGTAACCTGAAAAAGCATCCAGAAAACTCATAACAGAAAAACCAACGGCTGAATCAACCAGCGCGTCGATTCGAGGCAGGGGGTAGCAATCCTTAGGGCATGATTTATTTAATAACGAAAAGTCGATACACATTCTCCATTTTCCTCCCCCCTTCTTCACCATTACAACGTTGGAGATCCAGCCTGGGTACTGGATCTCTGAGATGAAGCCCGCCTCCAGGAGCTTCTTGACCTCCTCTCGAATGGGCTCCTCCAGCTTGGTGGCGATGGCCCTCATTTTCTGGCGTATGGGGCGCGTCCGAGGGTCCAGATTTAGGCGATGGCAGGCCACGTCCGCATCAATGCCCGGCATGTCCGCCGCGCTCCAAGCGAAGACGTCGATGTTGCTCTGGATGCAGGTCCGCATCCGCTCCTGGTCCTTGGGACTCAAGCCCCCGCTGATCCGTACCCTTCGTACCTGCCCCTGGCTGGTGCGGACCTCCACCTCTATTACTTCCTCGGCCACCTCCAACCGCGACTGCTCCCAGCCGTCCCCTGCTTCTTCTTCCATCTCTTCCTCCCCTCCTGCTCCCTCAACCCCTATCACCTCGTCCTGCTGCTGCTCAATTTCCATCTCCATTCGGGCTTCCTCCTCTGCCCCTTCTTCTCCCACTTTCTCCTGCATTCTTTCTCGTGGCTCCGACTCTCCGCTCCTCCTGACTTCCTGCACGTCTTCTCCCCTTTGCTCCTCCTCAATCTCCATTCCTCCCTCCGGGCTCTCCTGTTGCTGCTCGACCTCAACATCCTCCTGCGCCTCCTGCACACCTCCTTTCTGCTTCTCAGTCTCGTCCTCCCCGACTCCCTCTTTGGTTCCTCCTCTCGCTTCCTCTGGGCTCACCTCCTCTTCCCTCAAGGCTTCTTCTTGCGCCGCCATCTCCTTTTCCAACTCCTCCGCCTCTGCCATCCAAGATATGGTGTTAACCGCCGTGACGTAACACTGCCTCGCCACTTTTGGATCTCCCCTGACCCTGACCTGCACCCCTCCATTGTTAAACTTGAGACATTGATGGAACGAGGAGGGGACGCAGCGAAAGGCGCTGATGAGGGGTCGCCCAAAGATGGCGCTGTAGCTGCTCGGGGCATCTACAATCACGAACCGGCAGTTCCGTGATACGCCCCCCAACATCACGTGCAGCCCTACTCCCCCTTCCACTTCTTTCCTCTCCCCGGAGAACCCGAACAACGGTCCATCCGAGGCCAAAACCCTCTTGGCTTCCACCTGCATCTCATCGAAGGCCTTCTTAAAAATCACATTTACGGAGCTCCCGTTATCCACTAGGATCTTGGAGACCGTAAAGTTTTCCACCGCCGTCTGGATCACCAAGGCGTCGCAGAATGGGTCCTCGTACTCCGGCATATCCTCTGAAGAGAAGGTGATTTTTTCTAGCGGGGGTGGAGTCTGGGAGGTTGAGGCTACCCCCTTCCGGAACATGGTCTGGAAGCTCCCCTTCCGGGTGGCCTCGATCCCAATCCCCCCATGGATGGCCCCGATACCCCCCCGGGTTCCCACATCCACCCGGTCCTCACACCTATCTTCCGCCTCCCCCGGCTGCATTTCCTCGATCCTTACCGGCGGATCCTGCCTCCTCAAACCTCTGGCCTCTCTCATCTCCAAAAATTCTGGGCACGTGGCTGTAGCGTGACCCCTCTCCTGATGGAAATCACAGAAAGGCAACGCCACCCCACCCCTTCTTCCATCTCCTCTTCCTCTCCTTCCTCCTCGAGCTCCTCTCCCTCGACCGATCCCCATTGCCTCCTGCTGATGCTGAAAACGATCCCTCACTCCCTGTCTCCACGCCGGTTGATCGAACCTCCTTGGTTCTCGGAAATTATCTCTTCCCTGGAAGCCTCCTCCAAACTCGTGGGGGCGACCCTCATGAGGCCTCCAACCTATCCGGTTGTTCGGCTCTCGGCCCCCCCGATGATTCTGTCCCTGGTGCCCCTGGCCTCGGGGTTCCTCCCTCCTCTTCTCTTCTCTGTGCTCCCTCTGCTCCCTCTGCTTCCCTGTTCCTGGTTCCTTTGCATCATCCTCCGCCAACCTGGCTAACTTCCTTGCAAACGCCGGATTGGCTCTCTCGAAATCCGTCTCCTTTGCCGCCCTCTCCATAGGCTCTTCAAAGGAGAGGGGGGGCACCCTTTTCAACTCCATGCTGAAGAAACCTGGCCTCAGTCCCAGGGTGAATGCAAGCATTAGCGTATACCCAGGGACCTCCTGAACCTGGAGGATCTCTTCCTGAAACCGATCTACGTAGTGCCCCAACGTTTCATCCTGGCTCTGCCTTACCGAGAACAAGCACTCCGCCTCCTTCTTACGCTTCTTCGATGTTGAAAACCTCAATAAGAAACCCCTCCGCAGATCCTCAAAGCAATAAATCGACCTTGCCGGTAACTGGTGGAACCAATCTCGCGCCTTCTCCTTCAAGGTGATGGCAAACAGTCGACACTTAAACGCATCCGTCATCTGTCTGATCGAAACCACATCCTCAAACCACTGCACATGCTGCACCGGATCATCCTTTCCTGAGTAGTAGGACATGTCGGGCTCCCGGAACCCCTCCGGCACCGGAGCCGAGATGACAAGTTCACTAAACGGGCTCTCGCCGACTGCTTGCCGAGAGGGCACGTCCCGCGGCCTCGGCTGGCTGGCCCGATCTGCGAGACCGTGCCCAGGGAAGAGCTCTCGCACAGCTGCCTCCTTCTCGCCGTCTTCTGCCGGGACCTCCTTCCCGGGACGCTGGCCCGGGAAGAGCTCTCGCGCCGCCACGTCCCTCTCGCCAGCTTCTGTGGGGACCTCCTTTCCCGGGCGCTGGCCTGTGGCATTCTCGCCTAAAAGCGGGACCACCTCGATTGGAACCTGAGGTGTCGCCCACTCGCTCCTTGCCGAGAAGGCCAAGCTTATAGTTTGCATGACCTCTCGCCTGAAGTCCTCCAGCATTTTCCTCGTCGCCTCTTCTACCTGGGAGGGGGAACCTCCAGAACCAGATCCTTCTCCTTCGCCTCCTGTCATAGGACCAAACTCAAACTTTTCTCGAACCGGCTACTTCCACGCTCACCGCACCAGAACTGTTGAAGCCAAAATTTGACTCCGACAAGCGTTCACAAAATTGGGGCGTAGCCGAAACCTACTAGGCCCAAGCTCGACCTCCGACTGGTCGTGAAGGACTAAGAACAAACTGGCCCAAAGCCGCAGCAGGGAGGTCCCACCGCTTACCCGGAAGGTCACAGAGAGCTTCCCCTCCAAAGCCAAAAGCTGGGCTTGGAGTTCTTCAGAAGACTGTCAATTCCTCTCCTGAGTCTCAAAAAATGGTCCCTTCTGAAGAACCCCTATGGGCTTATTTATAGATTTCAGAATCTGAACTGCAAATAACAAAACTGCTCCGGCCTGAAATTACTGGGGTACCCTTGGCTGGGCCTGCCAACAGCCAAACTCCGCTGTTCTGAGGAGCTATACGCAGCCCACCAAGGGTAAAAGGGTAAAAATACCCGGGGTAGAAGAGTAAAAACCCCTGCTTTGATAGGAAAGAGTAAAAAACCCTCTCCCCCCCCTGGCGAGAGGAAAGGGGCCTGCCGGCGAGAAGGACCCGCCGCCCGTCTCGCCGGCGCCTCTCGCCTTTGGAGGTCCTCTCGCTTCTGGGGCCCTCTCGCTTCTGGGGCCCTCTCGCTTTTAGACGGGGCGTTTTGCCCCTTGGAGAGCCCATCATCTCGCCGCTTGCGAGTGGGCCCTCCGAGTCCCCTTTGCCTATCTCGCTCCGTTTGCTTCTTGAGGGCTCTTTGCGAGCCCGAGGTTGTACAGGGAGGATAAAGCGAAGGAATTGCTAGAAAAACAAGCTGTAACTATGAAAAATCAATGGGAAGATCAGTTAAAAGAAATTCAGACCTCTATTCTTAAAGAAATCAAAAGTACCAAGTTATATACCTATGATACTTCTATATGGATGCACAATCAGTTGTTTCCTGAACATGCCATTGATCCAAATACTCCTCCTCCAGCAAATCTAGATGTCAACAGGCCTACTTTCTCTCCTCCTCCAGACTATTTTGAAGGACCACCTCCAACATACTTTGGAGGACCTCCTTCAGATTACTCTGAAGGACATCCTCCTTATGTGTATGAACATGTATGGCAATCTGAACAAACCTTAATGCCTCCTCATCCTCCAGAAGTTCAAAATGTCAAGAGAAGAAAGTATGGTGATGGAGCCTCTATAAGTAGATCAACTCCACGTCCAGAAGCTGAAGGGAAAAGACCCCAAGAATATACTGAAGTTTGGAGCCCTACCTCCAAGTCCCTTATTTTGGAAACTTTAAAGCTAGTGGTTGACTTCAATAAGAACAGAAGCTTGCACCATAGTTCAGATGAATGAGAATTATATGAGAAGTCTCTTACAAAGAGAAGGATTTATGATAGAATTCATGGCATAAATAATCCTAAGGCTCAACCTAGACCTCCTAAATACTTCCCAAAGCCATTCAGTTATCAGAAGTGACAATAGGACAAGCAAGAGAGACAAGGAAAGCAACATTCACAGGATTAGTAAACTGAAGATGTTGAAAGTTCATTTTTGAAATTGTAGAATTAAATTCTCTTGGACAATTTTCTACATATATGAACTTCTAATTTTGATCAGATTTTTACATAATACTGTGTTTCTCTAAATTTTCATACTATTAGTATCTTTATGTGTTTTTTTATTGAAATAATTCACCTTAGTGTATAGGGTTCTGACTTCTACAAATAGGGGGAGATTGTTGGGTATTGCATCCACAATAGCCCAGATTTATATGAAGTCACCTTTAAACTAAGATAAATTAAGTTTGTATTTGATGTTATTTTTGTTAAGTATTTACATGACTTAATTGCTAAGTGTATACCAATGTCAGTCTACAATGAGTCTCCAAACACATGACCATACAATGTAATCTCTCATTGTGTGATCCATGGTGTTGACTCATGTGTAGCTTCTCTATTGGGACACACTTCCTTTTCAAGCACTAAGGGCAAGAGAGCGGCTGAGAGGTATTAGGAGCCGACGTGACCTGAAAGGGTTCCGTCCCTAGCGGTAATATGTTATCTCTTCCTTGTAATTCAGTAGCGGTCAAGTTTTCTCTTTATTACCAATTCGCCTCGAGCTTCTGAGGGTTTCAAGGGTTAACCTCGCGATCGACTCCGGATGCCAAACGTCCAACCCGTTCCTTTTAAATAGCCTAGTTCGGATGATGGGACGGTGCCGCGGGACTTTAAGCGCTATTGTAAGACCGAGCCTCTGCACTGACGGCCGAGATCAGCTCCCCCCTTGCACGCCGGCCTATGTCCTCCCGATCGCACCTCTCCTCCGACTAGAGGAATTATCAGGAACGAGCATAGACGCTACCCTCCCAGATTTGATAAAGGGCCGATCTCTCCAAGCAATCACGAGTGACATGGCGGAAAGTGATCTTTGTCATTAGATCAGGATACGAGTCGTCGACCTGTTCCGTCTAAATAGCCCAGTTCGGATGATGGGACGATGCCTCGGGACCCTAAGCACTATTGTAAGACCGAGCCTCTGGACTGACGGCCGAGATCAGCTCCCCCCTTGCATGTCGGCCTATGTACCCCCGATTGCATCTCTCTTCCGATTGGAGGAATTAGTAGGAACAGGCTCGGATGCCAGCTTCCCGATTTGATGACTTCCAGATCGTCTCTCTTATTTAAAGAATGCGTCCTCCATTTGTAAAAGCATCGGTGCAATTAGCTCTCCAACACCTCTTAAGTAAACAGGATGTCTCCAACTCGAGCGAAGTCAAGTCCTCAAGTAGTAGTGGACCCCGAGCAGATACCGTTGTCAGGCTCTCACCTAGATGGCAGGGCCGGAAGTCACTCGTTGTCATCCGTGGGCCACGAGCAGATCCCTCTGTCAGGCTCTCACCTAGCTGGCACGGCCGGAAGTCACTCGATGGCGGTAGTAGTGGACCCCGAGCAGATCCCGCTATCAGGATATCACCTAGCTGGCAGGGCCGGAAGTCACTCGGTGTCATCCGTGGGCCTCGAGCAGATCCCGCTGTCAGGCTCTCACCTAGCTGGCAGGGCCGGAAGTCACTTGATGGCGTTATTAGTGGACCCCGAGCAGATCCCGCTGTCAGGCTCTCACCTTGCTGGCAGTGCCGGAAGTCACTCGGTGTCATCCGTTGGCCACGAGCAGATCCCGCTGTCAGGCTCTCACCTAGCTGGCAGGGCCGAACGTCACTCGATGGAGGTAGTAGTGGGCCCCGAGTAGATCCCGCTATCAGGCTCTCAACTAGCTGGCAGGGCCGGAAGTCACTCGGTGTCATCCGTGGGCCTCAAGCAGATCCCACTGTCAGGCTCTCACCTAGCTGGTAGGGCCGGAAGTCACTCGATGGCGGTAGTAGTGGACCCCGGGCCCACTCGCTGTCAGGCTCTCATTAGCTGGCAGGGCTGTAGGCACACCTGGGGGAAAGGGTTGGTTCTTGGAGAATTTTTGCAGGACCCCGAGTGATGCTCGACCCCGGTTAGACCCGCTGCCTGGCTCCTACTAGCTGGTAGGTCCGAAGGCTCGCATGGGGGGTAAGGGACCCCGAGTGCTGCTCGGCCCCGGGTAGACTCGCTGTCAGGCTCTCACTAGCAGGCATGGCTGTAGGCACACCTGGGGGGAAAGGACCAGCTCCGCGTGTGCAAGAGGATACAAAATATATGGCTTTGTTGTTTCACGATATCATGAGGAATTATGTACTTGTTGTAAGTAATGGTATAAGGGAAATTCAACAGCAGTGAGCCACAAGGTATCGAGTGGTTCAGAAAGATCAAAAAGGGCATGGGGAGATTGATGTTCCAAGTGCAGATTTCAGTTTCACTCAAATTTTTTTTTGGGTCGGCTCCCACTCGCCGGATACGTTGGGTTAGATGATTCTTTCCGAGCTTGTACCAACCTCGAAAAGAGCGGGGATTATGTACAACCCCGTAGCCGGGCGAGTGGGACCCTCCCCAAATATCATCCTAGGGGCGTGTTATGGGCGACGAGTTGGTGCGCCCCATTCGGAGACGTGCGGGTCCTCGTGCATGCATGCGGAGGTTTCATGTGCGCGTGCTTAGAATTTATATATATATATATATAATATTATATAATAGATATATATTATGATATTATATAATATATATTATATTGTATATAGAGGAGAGGGGAGGGGACCAGCAGGGGAGGCATCGGGTTGAGCAGGGGGGTGCGGTTTTTTTGATTCTGCGGCTAAGGTTTGGCTAAGGGATGAGCCGCCCCTCAACCCCTACTGCTTTCTCCCTTTCGGCCTGGAGCCCAGCAGCCGCACGCCTCTCTCCCTCCCTCTCTGGCCGCCACCTTAGCAAGGAACAGCAGAGCCCCCGCGCCACCCCTCTCTCTCTCCCGTCGGCTTAGAGTGGCATCCCGACGCCACCCCTCTCTCTCTCCGGCCACCGCCCAAGCTAGGGCACGGCCTCCTTCCCCCCTCTCTCTCGTCGCCGACAAAGGAGCAGCGTAACCGGCCCCTCTTTCCCTCTCCTGTCGGCCAACAGGAGCAGCACAGCCGGCACCCCCCCTTTCTCTCTCCCGTCGGCCTACAGTAGTGGCAGCGCGAGCCCCGCCTCCCTCTTTCTATCCGGCCACCTGAGGCATCAGCAACCGCCCGCCGCTCGTTCTTTTTCCAGCTGCCTGGAGCAACCCGGCCTCCTCCCTTTATCTCGGCTTGGAGCAGCACACCTCGATCTCCCTCTCTCCCGGCAGCAAGCTCGGCCTGGAGCAAGGCTCGGCCTAGAGCAAGGCTCGGCCTAGAGCAAGGCTCGGCAGGTGAAGCCTTCAGTTTACATATTTGCACGGAAGCCCCTCTCCTCTAGCGGGTGGGGGGAAGGGAGCTCCCGGACGGGTTGACGTGTACATCCTTCAGTTAATTGCATTAGTACCCGGAAGCGTAAGTACGGGTTTAGGCATGCTGTGTGAAGCCCATCCGGACGTGTGAGCCGGATTGGTGATGTTCTGGGGTTCCCGGAGAAGACTCCGAGGAAGTTGTTTATTTAGCCGCTTGCAGGGAATGCGCTCCGTAGCCCCCAAAGAAGGGGTTTGCATAATATGTTTGGTCCGCTTATGTTGGCCGACCGATGACTAGTTGGCCACCGCTCGTCGAGACGTTTGAGTATAGGTGTTGCAGTACCAGGCAGGAAATAGCGGGCTTAAGCCCGAGCTCATGTCGGCCCTCGAAGGCCTTTTTTGTTTATATTGCCGGCCTGCGTGCTGAGTATGGAATTTATATTCCTATAATATTTTTTCATATCTGTGATGCCCTGTGAAAATGTAGTTTACTCCTGTCTTGGGCGAGTGGTGTGTTCGTGAATCGCTCCCCCGGTGGGGGCCCCGAGGAATAGATGTCGGGAAGCCCCTGATGGCCTGTCATCATCCTTTCAGAATAGCGGAGTTCCGTTGTTAGCGGCCCAATTGGGGCTGCGTAGAATAGGGCTGCTCGGCGGTTTTGCGCCAATAGTAAGTCGGGCGGGGAACATTTTGCATAGACCCGAGGTGGCACCTCTAGTTAAGGAGTGGATCTTAAGATCCTCCTCAGATGTTCCGATCAGCCAAGAGAGCCTTCCGAAGGTGCCTTAGCTCAGCTCTTGGCTTGGGAGGGGAAGAGTTAGTTAGTCTTCCAGGTATGGGGCGGGTCCTCCACGCTGAGACCTTGGGTCTGTCCCTCATGTTCCTAGTCTTGTGCCTAGATCGTCCGCTTGAGGGTAGTAGGTGCGCGGTCACCCCTTCCCTAAGGGTCGAACTCCACAGGAGGCCGAATTTCCGGTTTCAACATGATCATATCATCCACGATCTGATTTAGTGATCATGTCATGGCCACCTCTCTGATGGCACATATTTTAGTATCCCAGTCCTTAGTTTGTGATCTTAGAAACTTGTCATTTAATCCATAAGTGCTAAAGACTATTCCATAGGTCATTAGCTCATTTACAATTATAAAGAATTTCTTATAGCATTCAGCTATGCTATCTGTCTTAGCTTGTCTAAATCTTTCATATTCTTGATTTAGCATATACTTTTTATCCTCTCTCACTTCTTCTGTTCCCTCCATATAGATAATCAAGGTGTCCCACATCTCCTTGGAGGTTTTGCAATGGACCAGATGTCACAACCCGCATTTCCTCAACGAGTACATCGTATCAGAGTAAGAGGAAATACGTGTTATGATAGTTGGTATCAGAGCGAGGTTTGCTTGACAATTGGTCGGGCAAACTTTCCTTTTATTAAAAATTTTTAATCATCATCATATTATACACACACCAAGGTGCCATCAGTATGTAACAACCCCATCCGTTCATATGATATATTCTAGAAGGTCCGGCCGGGGCCCCACAGGATATACCACAAAACAGTCGGTGAAGGTACAGGATGATACCAGAGCAGCGCATCGCACCTATCTCAAGCATTCTAGCGGAAGCCTAAGCTACTTGAACTCCTCATGAATGTCCAAATATAAACTCCACATTTTATATATAGATAGGAATGTCTTACAACATGTAACGTATTGGCCTTATGGCCTTACAGAGCTTTCATGCAGTGGCCTAAACAAATTGGCGCGCAGGCCGGCCACAAAAAAAAGAAAACACGCAACAGAACATTAGCCTTCGAGGGCTAGCAGCAGCAGCAACACCAGCAGGAGCATCAACCTCTATGCGACCCGCTCGGCTCTCCAGCACCTGTGCAAGGACAATCCACCCAACGGTGGCAAACAAAAGCAACGGTCAGCGTTCAGCTGACCAAATTATAACGACCCTACCCCTCCTCTCGGGGCAGCGGTATTTTCCCTGCAGGCATATCATATCACAAGTATGGCAAGCTATATCATCAAAGGTGCTTTCACGCACACAAGCCATCACAACCGTTCGCCGCCCGGCCCAACGGTCCGTGCACTCAGGGCACATTCTTGGTGTTCTGGCAACCTCTTGCCCACCACCGTCTCAGGGTTATCACCCAACGGTAACACTCTTGAGCATTTACTCCATGGCGTGCAGCCGGAGTTAGTCCTCGGACACCGGGATGGCCCGTAGCCCTCCTTTGTGTCATGGCGCGCAGGCCGAAGACTCTTGCTATGCGCTCCAACAGGCCGTGTCACCCAAATGTTTCCTGTTTCTGAACTTTGGGCTGTTACACAGTACGTCTTGGCTGAAGCACGAACACTACACTCATGGCATGAACAGAAGTATACGGGGCATATTATGTAGTATGGGATGCATAATATGTGGTTGTATATGGATCCACCATAGGGGCAACATGTGAGGGTTATGTAGTATGGGATGCATAACATCACCACATGGATGTGACTAGTACGTTTTCTTTTATTCGTTGCATGCAATGTTATGTAGTATGGGATGAATAGCATTGTGATGCGTACGACCGCTCATGACATGCATTAAGGCCTTTTTTAGAATGCATTGCATAGCACGCATAACATGACATTGCATGAGCACAACGTGCCAAGCTAAAGATTTACATGATGACACCTGTACACACATGGTTTTGGGTCAAATAAATTCATGCATTCATGGTTTAGGCACAAGTTAGTGGGATGACGGTGAGTCATCTTAGGCTAGGCATAACATCATTCTTAACACCCATAGCAAGTTAGCAGTTGATGTTCATATTTATATAGGTATTGTCTATACATAGTAGTTGTGTGTTTTTGTTGGGTTTGAGCTTGATGAGGGTGAACGTTTTTATAGGATGTCGAAGCGTCCAGTGACAAGGCAGACTCCCCAATCAGAGGGCGAGTCTTCGGGCGCACAAAATAATGCCCTGATGGATAGCCTATGACAAAGTAATGAGGTTTTGACTAGGCAGGTGCAGGATGTGCAGTCCCAGCTCCAAGCTATGTCATCAGTGATGTATGGGCTAGCACCCAGAGTGCAGGAGCCTGTCGTGGGTCCAGCTGTTTCTACTCTTTCTGTGGCGTTGATACCCCCAGTTGTTGTTCCTCCTGCGATGACTTTTATCTTGCAGTTTCAGCGACTTGGACCACCTACCTATAATGGAAAAGCGGACTTTGTGATCTTGGATGATTGTGTGATCACGTTGGAAGAGATGTTTGTCTATTCTGGCATTACCGAGGACCAGAAGGTTATGCTTGCCGCCTACCAACTAAAAGGAATGGCAAAAAGTTGGTGGTTGTGAGAAAAGGAAAGCTTAGTGGCGGGATGTTCATGGGAAGTCTTCAAAGAAATGCTACGACGCAAATTTCTGTCGTCAGTCGAAAGGGACCGCCTGATGAATGACTTCTTATACCTTAAGCAAAGGAAACTCACAGTTAGTGAGTATGAAATTGAGTTTAGCAAGCTAAGTCGGTTCGATCCGGGCTTGGTGACTACGGAAGCTGACCGAGTAAAGTGATTTCTTGGCGGACTCCGGAGCGATGTTCAGCAGTTCGCAAGCGCTTATGGAGTGACGAGTTACACCAGTGTGGTTGAGGCTGCTTTGAAGGTTGAAGCTATAGAAACTGCAAAATAAAGAGGGCAGCTGATGAGGAAGGACAATAGAAAGCTTGTGGGAGGGAAAAGCTCCCAAGAATCAGACGTAAGGAAGAAGAATAAGGAGACGTGCAGCTTCTATGGCCGGTCAGGCCACCCGGTTGAGAAATGTTTCAAGCGGTTGGGAATGTAGAAGAAGGAGCAGGTGCACACAATTCAGGGTGTACCGACTAGAGACTTGGAGTGTATAAGTTGTGCGGGAAGAGGTCATGATGTGGGCCGCTGCTGGGTCAAAGACAAGGTGTGCTTTCAGTGTGGCAAACAGGGACATCTCAAGGCAAGGTGCCCACAAAACCAGCCCGTGCTGCAGCCAATGCCACTCCAGGCTTTGCCTTTGCCTCCACGTTTGGACAAAGGCAAGCGGAAGTTGAATGTGATCTCTTCAGAGGAAGCTCAGACGTCACCTCAGGTAATCTCAGGTTCGATTCCTTCCTCTGGTCCATGTTTTATTTATGAATCTTAAGCGTAGTTCTTAGATACATATGTACCCTTATAGGAAATTTTAGGGTAAATAACCGTTGGGCGCGTGTTCTCTTCGATTCTGGCGCGACGCATTCATTTGTGGCTCGAACCTTTGTGGATCGGTATCATTTGCCACCAGATCAAGTGGGGAATGCCTTTTTGGTGAAGTTTCCTTCTGGTGCTTCTATGGTTGCAGATTGGGGTCCTCCTGATTGTCCCATTTTGTTGGGGGACTTCTTAGCGAAGGCTGATTTGAAGGTGATCGATTTGGAAGATTTTGACGTTATCTTGGGCATGGATTGGTTATCCCGCTATGACGCTGTTATCCAGTGCAAAGGCAAGCGCTTGGACTTTATCAAGGAAAATGGTCAGCCGGGAAGTGTTTATGGTGATTCATTCCTGGACTCTCCAGGTATTTCAGCGGTATGTGTTCGGACATTGTTTGTTTCCGACTGCTTTGCTTGTCAAGTCTCAGTTGTGGGGACTAGTGTTGTTTTGCCGCGTTTGGAGGAGATCCCTGTTGTGTATGAATTTCCAGATGTTTTTCCTGCTGATCTTCCTAGTCTTCCACCTGATCGTGATGTCGATTTTGTCATTGATTTGGAGCCGGGTACGCGGCCTATTGCGAAAGTGCCGTAAAGAATGGCCCCGCATGAGCTGGAAGAGTTGCATACCCAGCTGGATGACTTATTGGCAAAGGGGTTTATCAGGCCAAGTTCATCACCTTGGGGTGCACCTGTGTTGTTTGTGAAGAAGAAAGATGGGTCGATGCGGCTTTGCATCGATTACCGAGAATTAAACAAGGTGACGATTAAGAACAAGTACCCACTGCCAAGGATTGATGATTTGTTTGATCAACTGTGTGGCAGTTCAGTATTTTCGAAGATTGATCTTCGTTCTGGCTATCATCAGCTAAAGGTCCGGGAGTCTGATATTCCGCGAACTGCGTTTCGATCGAGACATTGCCATTTTAAATTTCTTGTGATGTCGTTTGGTTTGACCAACGCACCATCAGCCTTCATGGATATGATGAACCGAGTGTTCAAGGACTTCTTGGATAGGTTTGTGGTGATTTTTATTGACGACGTTCTCGTCTACTCCCGCAGTGCTGAGGAGCATGAACATCATCTGTGATTGGTGTTGACCACTTTGCGAGACCAAAAGTTGTTCGCCAAGCTAAGCAAATGCGAGTTTTGGTTGCCTCAGGTTGTATTTCTGGGTCATGTTATTAATCAACATGGAATTTTAGTGGATCCCGAAAAGATTGCTGCAGTCATGGAGTGGAGGAGACCAGAGACACCCAAGGAGATTCAGAGCTTCTTGGGATTGGCCGGCTATTACCGCAGATTTGTAGAAGGTTTTGCTACGTTGGCTGCACCTTTGACTCGCTTAACCCCAGAGAAATTTGGCGTTTAATTGGAATGATAAGTGTGAAGCATCATTCCTTGAACTCAAGAACAGGTTATGTACCGCTCCTGTGTTGATGTTGCCGACAGAAGGGATAGATTATGATGTTTTTGTGGATGCATCGCACGTTGGACTTGGATGTGTTTTAATGCAAGACAAAAAGGTGATTGCGTATGGGTCTCGGCAGTTGAAAAGTCATGAAAAGAACTACCCGACGCATGATTTGGAGTTCGCAGCGATGATATTTGCATTGAAGTTGTGGAGACACTTACTTTACGGCGCGCAGTGTAAAATCTTTACGGATCATAAAAGTTTGAAGTACGTCTTCACGCAAAAGGAACTCAATCTGCGCCAATGGCGATGGCTTGAATATGTAGCTGATTATGATGTTGAAATTCAGTATCATCCCGGGAAAGCAAATGTTGTAGCCGATGATTTGAGTCGAAAGACAGGTACATTATTCAATCTTTCGTCCAACCGTGTAGTGGAGGAATTTCTATTGATGGATATTTTCGTGGGAAGATATGAACCGCAAAGTATTCGGCGGTAGAAGAACCATCATGGATGGTGCTTGCAAGACAACATCAAAAGGATGATCCTGATCTTTTACATTTATTTCTTCGGACTGAAAAGGGTGAATTACTGGATTTTGCTATTGATGATGAGGGCACGTTAAAGTACCGCGGTCGATTTTGTATCCCCTCCATTGGAGACATCTGAGATATGGTGTGCAGGGAAGCACATGGCTCAAGTATGGCCTACCATCCATGATCAACAAAAATGTATCGTGATTTGAATCAAATTGTCTAGTGGTATGGAATGAAAAGAAATATAGCGCAATTTTTATCTGAATGTCATACCTGCAAGCGAGTGAAAGCTGATCATGGGAGGCCTGGTGGCAAGTTGACGCCCTTGGAGATTCCAACATGGAAGTGGGAAAGCATTTCAATGGATTTTATTACAGGCTTACCAAGATCTCCATGAGGACATGACTCTGTATGGGTGATCATGGATAGGTTGACCAAGTGTGCTCACTTTATACCATTTAAGATCAACTACCCAATGAAGACAATAGCGGAGCTATATTTGAACAAGATAATCCAACTTCATGGTGTGCCAGTTAATATCAATTCGGACCGGGATTCCCGATTTACTTATCGTTTCTGGAAGAGTCTACAAGACGGTTTGGGAACGGATTTGAGGTATTCCACTGCTTACCACCCTCAGACGAATGGCCAAACGGAACGGGTAAACCAAATCGTGGAAGATATGGTTCGATGCTACATTCTTGAGTATGGCGGAGCATGGGATGAGCGTTTGCGGCTTATGGAATTCGCATATAATAACAGCTATCAAGAAAGCTTGCAAATGGCTCCGTTCGAAGCTTTATATGGGCGACATTGTCGGACTCCCTTATTTTGGGCTGAGATTGGCGAGCGACCATTGTAGGGCCCAGAGGCGCTCGAGGACATGGAAGTTGCCGTACGGCTTATTCGGAAGAAGCGTCGGATCGCCCAAGAGCGACATGAAAAGTACGCCAACCGGCGAAGGTCGGAGTTAGAGTTTGCTATGGGGAATTTCGTCTTCCTGAAAGTCTCCCCAATGGTTGGAATCAAGAGGTTTGGAAAAGAGCGCAAATTAGACCCAATATTTGTGGGTCCTTTCAAGATTCTTGCGGGGGTTGGTGCATCCACTTACAAAGGAGAATTACCCGTGAACTTTCCTGGTGTTCACAACGTGTTTCATGTCAGCCAACTTCAAAAGTGTGTGCGGAATGATAAGCAAGTTTTGGATATTGTGCCGCAGTTGGCGTCGAACCTTTCTTATGTGGAGGTGCCCATCTGTATTTTGGACTCCCAAGATCGCGTGTTGCGGAAAAAGAAGATTCCTATGGTAAAGGTGATATGGAAAAATCAGAATGTGGAAAGCGCGACGTGGGAGATCGAGTCAACGATGAGGGCGGCTCACCCTCATTTGTTCCCGTAAATAAGCTGGTATGTGAATTGGTGTCTTTGTTTGATTACTCCTTTGATTTATATAAGAATTATTGAAAAGTTTCGAGGCGAAACTTTTTGTTAGGGGGAGTGACTATAACGCCCCTGATTTTTCGTTGAATGATTGCATATGCTTGATGGGCGTTACGTTGGCTTTGACCGTTGTTCGAGCATGGTGATGAGAGTTGAAAGAACTCCATTGTCATTTTTGAGTGACACGGCCTGGGACACGGGCGTGTCCCAAGGCGTGTCCAGCTCGGGATGTGTTTTGGCTTTGTGGTCGTCGAACTTCGTTCGACGAAGTTACGGGATGAACACGCCCCCCGACACGGGCGTATAGGGGCGTGACCTGGGGTGTGACGTCCTTGACTCGACGAATTTTCTTGCGTCGAGTTGAGCTCGACGAATGGGGTACACGCCCCGTGACACGGGCGTGTCACGGGCCGTGTTCCGCTGGGTCGACGAATTTCGTTCGACGAATGTCGAGTGTCGAGTGTCGAGTATCGAGTGTCGAGTGTCGGGTGTCGAGAGAGGGGTACACGGCCTGTGACACGGGCGTGTCATAGGGTGTGTCCCGCTATGTCGAAGTGTCGACACTTTTGGTCAACGAAATATCGAGACACGGGTTACACGCCCTAGGTCACGGGTGTGACCGACCCATCACGGGCGTGTACCCGGCCGTCTACCTTGTGGATAAACTTGAATTTGTCGACATTCTGCGCCGCTTAAGGTACATGACCTGTGACACGGGCGTAACACAGGGCGTGACAGGGCCGAAAATCGACTTTTTCAGTTTTTTGTGTCGTTCGTTTCTCTGATTCTGGATCAAACGGTCCAGCTCTGTCCTGGAGGAAATAAGGCCGAGACAAGAGTTTTCCTCCTCACTTATTCCCTTCTTCATCTTCTTCCCCATTTCAAAGAGAAAGCAAGGGAGAAAAGCTAAGGCAAGGGAAGAAAAAGGAAAAAGAGGAGCAGCCGTCGCAGTGTCGTCTCGGTTCAGGCAAGCGGTGTTCTTCGCCCTTGCTAATCTTATCTTTTGTTAGATGATTTTTGCGATGTTTGCCAATCTTGTCTTTATTCGTTGATTCTTGCAAGTGTAGCTAGTTTCCCCTTTCAAGTTTGTTAGCTTTACTCTTCTTTTTTCTATTGCACCTTTGTCTACTATGCTAGCTTTGTTCATCTTGTCTGGAATCTCACCTTTTGTCTATTATGCACCCATGAATAATCTTGTCTTTCAAGAATTTCCCAATCTATATGCTTACCTATTGTTCATCTAATTTTGTCATGTTTTACCTTATATTTCTCTATTATTTACCTTTCTTTTTCATACGATTAGAGATCTTGTTGTGTTTAGTCGACATTGTTACTTGTGGGGTTCGCTTATGGTGAAGTAGAGACCCAAACTCTATCAAGTTTGATATTATTTGGGCAATTTGTGGTCATGAGTGAGGACGATGAAATGAAACTTGTTTAGCTTGGGTTATGGTGAGTTTTGTGAGGCGAATTGTGAACCATGACAGGAGTGTTTGTGTGAGGATTCTGTAAGGGGTGGTGTGGTTTCAGCCTTGGTGGCCACCGGGTTTGTTTTGTGGTGTAGAGCACCGTTTTGGCCCCGATTTGGGTTGGCTTTTATTGGTCTGTTCCACTTTAGGGCCGCCACCAAAAGACCCTTGTGGAATCGAACCTAACCGCTGCTTATGTTTCACTAGTATAGTTGTTTCTTGTTATAAAGATGATAGAATGGGCATATATGTTGCCTTTTTGCTCCTGCGAGTTGAGCAGGACTTGATGGGAATTCCACGCACTTGGTGCGTTTTACACTTTGAGTTGGCAGTGTTTGACACTTGTTTTCCACCCTGTTCTTTTCAATCGTTTTATATGAAAAATTGCTACGGGGTCGGTAAACCCCTTTGTCATATTTTATGAACTTAATGCTCTATGTTGTAGCTTTGATGATTGCTGAGGTGTTCTTTCTTGAATGCCTCAGGTGCAGGTTGTAGCCGGTTGAGCGGCTAGAAATTTGGTGGAGTTTACTTGGAGCTAGCCAAGCTTGCTTAGCGAGGTAGTTCTTTACTTTGTTGTACAGACATACAGACGCCCCAGTGGGTTCGTGTCAGCTTGTTGACGCCCATTGGTGGTTTTCTTTAGTGGCTACATATGAATGATATACTGCTATTATGAATCATTGGGATGATATCTACTTGCTCTTGGAACTGTTTTATGCTAGGTTGCATTAGATATTTTTAAGCTAAAAACCATACTATTATATATCATTCATAACATGTTTTGGTCAACTAATCAAGTATTTTCCAAAAAACGTAAAAAGGAGGATTTCTTATATTATGGTAAATCTAGATTGCATATAGGAAATCGTCATAAGTACACTAATGTATTTTCCGCCGCGTACAAATACACATTTTGATCCATAAGGCCGAGGGATACGGCCATCGAACTAAACGGTTTTCTTGCATTTAACTGATGGATTTCAACTAATAAAGTAAGCATCAAGGTTTTGCCTGAGCGTGTGTAGTTATCCCCTGCACGACTTGGCATCATAACACGTAGTTCCTCTTAATATGATACGATGTACTCGTTGAGGAAATGCGGGTTGTGACACCAGATTCTGGAATATAGAGTCATCAATGGCACTCACAATTATGTTCTATGCCCTCTTGTCTAAGGTTACTAGGATGATCTCTTCCTTAGTCATTTCTGAATAACTTTTTGGAGTCTTGAGGTTAGCATCAAGAACTGATATGTTCATAGGAATAAATGGCCCCTCTAGAACTGTGATGTAAATTCTTGGATCAGATGCTTCCATGAACAATCTGACCCTCTCTTTCCATATACCAAAATTTTCTTTCCTACAGATAGGAAGTTTCATGGATCCAAGTTCCTTCTGATTCTCACCTGAACTCATTATGATTATAACTGTTAACTGCCTTATAGATCAACCCAGACTGTTAAGTCTAATCTTGAGCAACCTGGATCTGATACCACTTGAAAGAATTGGATTCAAGATGTCCTAAACACCTAGAGGGGGGTGAATAGGTTCAATTCTTTTTATTCAGGCAGATAATGCAAATTACTTGTTAGACAGCCTTAGCAATATCTATCACAGCACTGATTATAGCAAACACATGCAATACAGCATACACACAGATTTATAGTGGTTCCCCAAGTGATGGGTACATCCACTTTCCCCCTTCGCCTATCTAGCAGTATACTAGATTCGGCCTAACTCCCTTCTTCTTCCTCAGATCTTACAACTCAGAACCCAGAATGGTTCCTACAGCTCAGACTTCAGCAAGTCCTACAACTCAGATTCTTCCAGAGAATCCTACCTCAGAGTGAGTCCACACTCCTACAACTCAGGCAATCAAGCCCTACCTCAGCCTCTTTCACCAGGCCAATAGCTCAGAGAAATGAATCCCCTGCCTCAGGAACTCAGCCCTACCTCAGCCTTTATAGATTTAGTCTTATAACTCGGAGAGATAACTCTCCTACACTCAGATCTATAAAAGATACTACAGAGAAATTTGATTATACAAAGAATAAATCCTTCACCCAGGTAGAGAGAGAATGGGTTGAAGGTTTCTTGGTTAGTTCTTGATAGATCTGACTGCTTTAGATCCAACCTGTCTTAGCTTCTTCAAAGCTTCTTGAATTTGAACAAAGTAAGGTTGATCTTCTTTTGAAGTTGGAGATGATCTTCAATCCAGCTTCCTTCTTCTATTCAGATGTGGCTCTGAATTCTTCTTGCAGACTTGTTCAGAATATGCCCTTAGAGACTTGTTGATATCTGGATGAAGACTTCTCTTCTTCTCAGTTGTTCATCCTTCTTTTGATGATAGAACATATCTTTATATAAACTTCATCTGAGGTTACCGGCTGATCCGGTTCCTAACGCCCTTCTGACAGCTCTGACAGATGCAACTGCTTTGTTGGTTGTGACAGCTGTCAAGTCTCTAATCATAACATCTGATACTTCATTGAACTTCAACTTAGCAGCAAAGTGTCGAGACAATGCCTTCAAATGTTTCAACACAAATAGACCATGTGTCGACATAATTCTTGATGATGTCGACACAGCTCTCATAGTGTTGACACAGCCCTTCTTTATCTTCTCAACACAGCTTTAGTGGAATATGTCGACACAAGTCTTGTGTGTCGACACAATAACCCCTAGTCTCGACAAAGTTGATGTCGACAGAATTTTAGTATGTTTCGGTACAAGTCCTGTGTGTTGACACAATTATTGTCGACAGAATTCTAGAATGTGTCGACCCAAGTCCTGTGTGTCGACACAGTTGTAGTCGACAGATTTTCTGTGTGTCGACACAAGTCCTGTGTGTTGACACAATCTGGCTCCTGGTGTCGACACAGCTTTTCCCAAGTGTCGACACAATTCTTCTCAAGTGTCGACACTTGTACTTAGAAACTTTTTCTGCATTTTCTTAACCTGCACATTGAAACTCAACACAACATCAAATACACATTGATGAATATCATTGATTTAGGTGAAGCTTCTCCAAATCTGGTACACATTTTCCAATGTACCCAACAATCTTCCCCTATTTGGAGAAGTCATAATCCTTAGTCAATGATATACATCACTTATAATAAAACACAGATTATGATGTATAAAAGGATTATGTAGATAGGGTAACACATAAACAAAACCAGCATGTTATATCGTCATAAAATATGATAAAAATATAGTGAATATGAATCAGTGTTTTGTTGAATTACAAGAATTTTTTTTGAACAACATATTACATAGATTTTAAAACAAAAGATTACATAGTTCTAAAGTCTAGTCTATCTATTCTAGGACTGATCAGGCTCCTTGATGACAATGCCTTTGCCAGATTGAATCCTTGCTTGTACATTAGCTTCAGTGTCTTCAGTCGGCTTTTTTTCCTTTAAGATCCTTTTTCTTGAGCTCTTCAGCTTTGGTCTTTTGCCTTTCAAAATAATGATAAGGCTTTGGAAAGTACTTGCTAGGCTCCACAGAGTTAGCAGGTATTTTTCCAGCTTTGATATCTGTTATGAACTAATAAATGGCATCTTGCCGCTTCTGATACTTGCTCCATTCTTGTTCAGAGTACCACTTGCCCCTATCATGCTTGTTATCTTTAACAGCTTGATAGGTAGTAAGAATAATGTTTCTAGAGGTGGGACTCCATCTTTCAAAATCAGGCTTTAATTCAGCATGCACTCTAAACCTTTTCTTAGAAAGTTGAGCTTCTTGCTCTTTTTTCAAAGCAGCTTCAGACATTTCAATCTTTTCAATAATGACATTTTGTACCTCCTTTGGAGGACTATACATCTGTTGAACAGCATATTGAATACCCTCAAAATCAGCAGGTGGATAAATAATCTGAGCTACTTCCTGCTGAACCCCTTCATTATAAGCAGGTTGAATTCCTGATTCAGCAGTATTATCATCATCACACACGGGTGGATAACCAAGAGTTGCTCTGATAGCATTAGTAATCCATTTAGCATGATCAGAGTCTGCATTGACTAACATCCTCTCCACCTTTATGACTTCTCTTTCAATATGGTCTCTGAGATAAACTTTTTGAAACCTTATCTGATCAGCGAGATAATTTGTGCCTTCTTTGTAGAATGATCTAAACTTCAGCAGCTGATCAGCAATCACTTTCTGAGAGCCTTGAATATCAGTGTGAACAGTAGCCAAATCTGCTTTGAGTTGTTTATCAACCTCAGACTTTTCTTTAGCAATGTTTGCAGTGAAAGAAGTTGTTGTATTCTTAAGTTCAGTGACAATAACATTGTGGGATTCTGTTATATTGTCATTCATTTTGATTTAGTTTTCCAAAACATAGCCTTGTTTCACTGTTATGTCATCTATTTGAGTTTTGGCTTCCACTTGTTGCTTGGCTAAATAGACTACAACATTACCTCCCTCATGGAAGCAATCTGTCATTTCCTATTTATGCAAATTCACTTCAAATCTGATAGACTTGATATCTTGGGCCAGTTGTAGTTACAATTCCTTATTGCTCTCATCAACATATTTTTCAAGTGTACTTCTTTGTTCATCCATTATTACTTGCAGTTGCACCAAAAGTGAACTGAAGTATACTACTAGAGCTAGAGCTGATGAGACAGTCTGTAAGGCTTTCTTATAGACAAAGCTCCTCTTTCTTAGTTCCACAAGATTTCTCTTCTTTGCCCTGGAGGCTTTTTCATCTTCCGAGGAACCAGATGAACTTTCTATATCCATAGTGTGTTTTGGACTTGTGGCAATGATGGGCATCTCTTTTTCTGTTCTTGGCAGCTCCCCTCAGTCCTTGCTCCTTGGATGTCAGGAAATAACTCCTCTAGAGTGACCTCTTGTTGCATTTGAACTGCTGGAATAACAGTCTCTTTCTCAGCAGGTAGATTGTCTGTAAATACAAAAGTGTCCTCCATGGTAATATCAGTTTCAGGTACCTTGTCTTGATTATTCTGTTCAGTATCATGCAGATGTACAGTCAGTGTAGTATTTTTAGTATTTATAGCAGCTTGATTGATATCCAGTAGTACCTCAAGTATAGATTGTGTAGCTGCTCCACTGTCCAATACAACTATGTGGATAGGTGGCTGTTGCTCATGAGCTCCCCCTGAAGGTAATGCCTCTTGTTAAGCTGAAGCTAGAGAAAGCTCATTGGCTCCCCCTTGATGAGGCTCTACCTGTACCTGAACCTCTATGATGTTGGTCGCAGGAATCTGCTCCCCGTGTATCTGACTATCATTTACAATTTCTTGAGAAAGAGTTTTGCTAGTCCTTTCTGCTCCTTTTTCATCAGAGTTGAAAAAACCACTTCTTCTGAATCACTGGAAGATTCAGTGGTCTTGGAGGCTATTTTCTTCTTTTTCTGAATCTTCTTTGATTGTTTCTGAGGGGTTGAAACATCTTTGGATAGTACCCTATCCCATCTGGACAGTATCCAAGTCCATTCTTCTCATGTAATTAATCTTAGAACCTGCAGATTGATTTATCACTTCTTGTATTTTCTCAGCCAGAAATAGGCTCAGTAATCTTCCTAGATTAGGTTTCCTGATTCCTTCTTTGATCTTGTGAAAGATAACAGCAGGCCAATTTGTATTCACCTTGAATATCACTATGGTCATTAGATTGAACATATAGGCAGAAATCCTATCATGTCCTCCTGTTTTACACAGAATAACCTTTCTTATGATTTCTGACAGGAATTTACCTTGGGAATTCATTCACTTCTTGTTCATTGAAGATCCAAAATTGGTAGTTGGATCCATTCCACACCATTGGAGCGCTTCTCTTGTCATGGAAGATACTATTTCATTGTCTTCTTTAACCCTGGGAAGTTGAAATGTCTTACTCAAACTCTTCTGGGTGAGTTTGACTTTGGTTCCTTGAACTGATGACTTTATTTTCATTCTCTTTGAATCCAGTGATGCCTTTGTATAGAATTCAAGAACCTCCTTCTTCCATATCTTTGAAGGTTCTGAGCCTAAGTACTCCAAACCATTGTCGTGAATTAGGGTAATCACAACTTTAATATTTGGTGCTGCACTTTCAAATGCATGGCAGACTAGCTCATAGCCGTCGTTGATGTTCTCTTCAGCTTTGGCGCCATTAGGGATGAGAGATTGAGGAGAAGAGAGATGAAGGTTTGTCAACACAAAGGTTTGGTCTTGAGAATTTTGAGAGCATAGTCGACAGGTTTTTACTTCCACCTATTGATATGTTTCTAAACAAAGAAGGTCAAAACGTGGGTTAAAATACTCTTATTGTGTCGACACTGTTGGGATTGTGTCGACACAGACTATTACAGTCTTGACAGAGAATGTAAAGGTATGATAATACTATTTGTCGACACCATCTGCGATGTGTCAACACAGTCAACCTTAAGAGTCAACACTAATGTCTGCGTGTCGACACAGACGACTGCATGTGTCGACACTAATATCTAAGTGTTAGGAGAGCTATGTGTCGACACCAAATTCTAAGTGTCGACACAATCTTCTTGATGTGTAGACAGAATTTTCCTTATGTGTCGACACCAACTCCTAATTGTCGACATAGATGTCTTTATGTGTCGACACAAATTTACTTAGTCAAATTTGTCATTCTTATTCTAAGTTTAGCATGCCTAATTCAATTTTAAAATAATTGAATTTAGTTTCATCTAGTGGTTTGGTGAACATGTCATCAATTTGAAAATTAGTGTTGACAAATTCTAAATTTATGTCTTCCTTTTCAACATGATCTCTAAGGAAATGAAACCTGATTTCTATGTGCTTAGTTCTGCTATGAGAGACAGGATTTCTAGCAATAGAAATGGCACTCATAGAATCACAATATAATGGGATTCTACTTACCTGGTTGTCATAATCTTCAAGCTAATGTTGTATCCATAATAGCTCAGCACAGCAACTGCCTGCAGCTACATATTCAGACTCAGCAGTGGATATAGCCACACTTATCTGCTTTTTGCTGCTCCATGACACCAATCTGCCACCTAGAAACTGACATGTGCCAGTTGTACTTTTTCTGTCTTCTTTTCATCCTGCAAAGTCTGCATCTGAGGGTTGTTTAACATAAACTTCCTCTTTTAAGTCACCATTCAGAAATGCTGACTTTACATCCATCTGGATTACCTTGAACCCTTGATAAGCTGCAAAGGAAAGGAACATCCTTATTGCTTCCAATCTTGCCACTGGGGCAAATATCTAGTCAAAATCTATTCCTTCTTCCCGTCTGTAGCCCTTTGCCACCAGTCTTGCTTTATTCTTAACTATAATGCAATTTTCATTTAGCTTGTTCCTGTAGATCCAATTAGTCCCTATGACATTGTGATTCTTTGATTTAGGAACCAACTTCCAGACTTTGCATCTTCAGAATTTATTGAGCTCTTCCTGCATGGAACCAATCTAATTTGGGTCTTGTATGGCTTCTTCAAATTTCTTGTGTTCCATCTGGGATAGGAAACTTGAGCAAAGGACTGTGTTCATGTTCTTGCTCCTTGTCTGAACACCATGACTTGGATCACCAATAATTTGGTGCGCTGTATGATCCTTTAGATGTCTTATTATTGGAAGCAATCTATCTACACCTTGATTTTCTCCAATCACCTTACCATGTTGTACTTCATTGTCCTCTTCATCAGCTTGTGGGTCTTGTACTCACCCTGGACAGCATCCATCATTTTTTTCATCTTGCCTTGCAGGTTGGTCTTCACTAATGGTTAGTTTGTCCATCTTTTCCTTCAAATCTATAGAGCTACAAGAAGTACTAGACAGCTCACAGTTGATTAGTTTAGTTTCATCAAAAACTACATGGACAGATTCTTCTACAACTTGAGTAGTAAAGTTGTAGACTTCGTATGCCCTACTGCTGTTGCTGTACCCAACAAATATCCATTCTTGGGATTTGGCAACAAACTTAGTTAAACAGTTCTTGCCATTATTAAGAACATGACACTTGCTACCAAAGATTCTAAAATAGGCTAAATTTGGTTTTCTACCTTTCATAATCTCATAGGGTGTCTTCTTGTGGCTTTTGGTGATGGAAGCCCTATTGACAACATGACATGCAGTGTTTACTGCCTCAGCCCAGAAATATTCTGGGAGAGAAGTGTCACTTAGTATGGTTCTACCTGCCTCAATAAGAGTCGTATTCTTTATTTCAGCAATACCATTTTGCTGGGGAGTTCTAGGTGAGGAGAACTCTTGATGAATCCCTAGTTCTTCACAAAATCTTGTCATGCATTCAGACTAAAATTCAATCCCATGGTCACTTTTGATTTTGACCACTGAATTGTTTAGTTCATTCTGAATTTGTCTAACAAAATTGTGGAAGACAGTAGGGGTTTTAGATTTCGCCTCAGGAAGAAAACCCATGTAAATCTAGATTAGTCATCCACAACCACAAAAGTGTAGACTTTCCTACCTAGACTATGAACTGGCATAGTACCAAATAGATTCATATGTAGGAGGTACAAACACCTCACTGAATCTTTGGTATCAAGAGTATTAAAGGAGGTTTTGGTCTGTTTGCCTTTTTGACAAGCTGAACACACACCCTCCTTGATGCACTTAACATGAGGACCATTTCTCACTAACTCTTTACTAAAGAGTTGACCAATGGTTTTGTAGTTAATGTGAGCAAGCCTCTTGTGCCATTTAACATAATGAGATGCTTTCTCATGTGCAACTAGAAACACAGGAGAATCTTTATTCTTACTCATAAAATTTAGACAATAAACATTTCCTTTTTTATATCCTGACAAGATAACCTCTTGATCACTTGTCCTTCTGATTTGACACCAATTCTTAATGAAGTAGTGTCATAACCAAGATCACTCAGTTAGCTTATGCTTATTAGGTTATGTTTCAGACCTTTCACATAAGCCACTTGGGTTATAGTGATAGAACTATTGGAAATGTTACCAAACCCTTTGATGACCCCCTTTTCAGATCCACCAAAAATCACTTTGGGTCCATTCTCTATGGGAGAGTAGTCCTCCAGCATTCTTCTTATTCCAGTCATGTGCCTGGAAAATCCACTGTCCAAGTACCATATTGGGGTATGGCCACTTGGACTCACCTAATTCAAATAAAATTACTTAACCTTAGAACCCCAATAATTATTGGGTTCTAGGTTCAGGTTTGACTGAAACTTGTCATACTTTCCTGCAGCCTTTCTGACAGGTAAGCTGTCATTCTTCCTGACAGTAGTGTTGTGTCAACAATCAATAGCATAATGACCCACTATGCCACAACACCAGCACTCATATCTATTGTATCTTTTTTTAGGTATAGTCTTAACAACATTGTTGTTAGCAATCTTTTTATTGAGTGCTGGGGCTGATGCATCAAACACTAATGATTTATGAAGAACATGGTGTGTTTGTACATGGGCTGCCCTATTAGAATTTGCACCCTTGTCATTCTGAACACCAAGCTTATAGTGACCATGTGTAATGTCATGATCATACCTGTTAGTAGGCTGCATCACTCTCCTGAAAGAAATAGGGGGTTTGGAGGCTAGTGACTGAACTGGGGCTTTGTATTTTCTATTGGAATTAGCTGCCTTAGTTCTTCCCTTGAATCCTAATCCTGTCTTAACCATTTGGAGAGTGAAGTCATCAATAAAGGGTAAGACTGACTTTGGCTTTGAGAATTTAGTCACAAGTTCTCTCTCTCTTTGAAGTCTGACTTCCAACCTCTTGATTTGATCATTTTTGAATGGAATTGTACCCATCTGAATAAAAGTTATATTTTTCAGTTTGGTAAATTCATTCAAGTTCAAATCCAGAATTTTTTCTGAATCTGATGCAGCTAATTTAAGAGATGCAATTTCCTCAGCTTGGCTTTTGACAAGATTTCCGCTTCTCTTAAGTGCTTGCAACAGATCACCATACTCATTAATAAGTTGATGAACATCCACTTCAGATTCAGAACCATCCACATCTCTTGATACAAATGCTTCTGATTCTGATCCAATATAATAACTCGAAACCGAAGAAATATTGTTTACCTTTCTGGGACCAGGCTGGTCCTAGTACTGATCTTCCTCAGTCAAAGCCATCAGCCCTTTACAATGATGATCTTCAACGCCATTTATTGAGTCCAGCAGTTGCAAGAATTCTGTCTCTTCTGAATCTTCTTCAGTAGTGAACAGTCCAATATATGCTTCAGCTTCAGCCTCAGCTTCAGAATCTGATGATGAGGAATCGGTCCAGCTTTTCTGCTTCTTTGCAACAAAGGATATCTCCTTCTTGCCATTATTTTGTTACTTCTTTTTATCTTTAGATTCCTTTCTTTTATCAGGACAATCAGCTATGACATGTTCTGGCCTATTGCAATAATAACAAATAATTTTAGAAGAAGTTTGTTTACTGGGATTAGAGCCATACCTGTCATCCTTAAATGTTTTCTTCTTCTTGTAACAGTCATCCTTGGAGAAAGATGAAGATGGCTTTGTTCTTCATTTCTTCTTCTTCATGAACCTTCGAAACTGCCTTGTGAAGGCAGCAAAGTCTTCATCAGAGTTGTGACTGTCTGAAGTGTTGATGTCATTATTTTCTGACTCAACTTCAGCCATTCCCTTGAGAGGAGAAGGTGACTTTCTCCTGTCCTTTATTGTGGCTTCAGCCTTGAATGTAACTGACTTCTCTCTATATTCAGACCTATTGCTTTTCTCCTCCTCCTTTCTGGCAGTGAGTTGCATCTCATAGGATAACAGTTTTCCAAATAAGGTTGGTGGAGGTGTATCTGCAAGCCTGGCCACCTCTCTGATGGCACATATTTTAGTATCCCAGTCCTTGGTCAGTGATCTGAGAAACTTGTCATCTAATTCATAAGTGCTAAAGACTCTTCCATAGGTCATTAGCTCATTTACAATTCTAAAGAATTTCTTATAGCATTCAGCTATGCTATCTGTCTTAGCTTGTCTAAATCTTTCATATTCTTGATTTAGCATAGACTTTCTATCCTCTCTCACTTCTTTTGTTCCCTCCATATAGACAATCAAGGTATTCCATATCTCCTTGGAGGTTTTGCAATGGACCAGATTCTGGAATGTAGAGTCATCAATGGCACTCACAATTATGTTCTGTGCCCTCTTGTCTAAGGTTGCTAGGATGATCTCTTCCTTAGTCATTTCTGAATAACTTTTTGAAGTCTTGAGGTTAGCATCAAGAACTAATATGATCATAGGAATAAATGGCCCCTCTAGAACTGTGATGTAAATTCTTGGATCAGATGCTTACATGAACAATCTGACCCTCTCTTTCCATATACCAAAATTTTCTTTCCTACATATAGGAAGTTTCATGGATCCAAGTTCCTTCTGATTCTCACCTGAACCTATTTGGATTATAACTGTTAACTGCCTTACAGATCAACTCAGACTTTTTAGTCTAATCTTGAGCAACCTGGATCTGATACCACTTGAAAGAATTGGATTCAAGATGTCCTAAACACCTAGAGGGGGGGTGAATAGGTTCAATTCTTTTTATTCGGACAGATAATGCAAATTACTTGTTAGACCGCCTTAGCAATATCTATCGCAACACTGATTATTGCAAACACATGCAATACATCATACACACAGATTTATAGTGGTTCCCCAAGTGATGGGTGCATCCACTTTCCCCCTTCACCTATCTAGCAGTATACTAGATTCGGCCTAACTCCCTTCCTCTTCCTCAGATCTTACAACTCAGGACCCAGAATGGTTCCTACAGCTCAGACTTCAGCAAGTCCTACAACTCATATTATTACAGAGAATCCTACCTTAGAGTGAGTCCACACTCCTACAACTCAGGCAATCAAGCCCTACCTCAGCCTCTTTCACCATGCCTACAGCTCAGAGAAATGAATCCCCTACCTCAGGCACTCAGCCCTACCTTAGCCTTTATAGATTTAAGCTTACAACTCAGAGAGATAACTCTCCTACACTCAGATCTATAAAAGATCCTACAGAGAAATTTGATTATTCAAAGAATAAATCCTTCACCCAGGTAGAGAGAGAATGGGTTGAAGGTTTCTTGGTCAGTTCTTGATAGATCTGACTGCTTTAGATCCAACCTATCTTAGCTTCATCAAAGCTTCTTGAATTTTAACAAAGTAAGGTTGATCTTCTTGTTAAGTTGGAGATGATCTTCAATCCAACTTCCTTCTTTTATTCAGATGTGGCTCTGAATTCTTCTTGCAGACTTGTTCAGAATCTGCCCTTAGAGACTTGTTGATCTCTGGATGAATACTTATCTTCTTCTCAGTTGTTCATCCTTCTTTTGATGATAGAACATGTCTTTATTTAGACTTCATTCGAGGTTACCGGCTAATCCGATTCCTAACGGCCTTCTGACAGCTGTGACAGATGCAACTGCTTTGTTGGTTGTGATAGCTGTCAAGTCTCTAATCATGACATCTGATACTTCATTGAACTTCAACTTAACAGCAAAGTGTCGAGACAATGCCTTCAAATGTGTCGACACAAATAGACCATGTGTCGACACAATTCTTGATGATGTTGACACAGCTCTCATAGTGTCGATACAGCCCTTCTTTATCTTCTTAACACAGCTTCAGTGGAATGTGTCGACACAAGTCCTGTGTGTCGACACAATAACTCCTAGTCTCGACAAAGTTGATGTCGACAGAATTCTGGTATGTGTCGACACAAGTACTGTGCGTTGACACAATTGTTGTCGACAAAATTCTAGAATGTGTCGACACAAGTCATGTGTGTCGACATAGTTGTAGTCGATAGATTTTCTATGTGTCGACCCAAGTCCTGTGTGTCGACACAATCTGGCTCCTGGTGTCGACATAGCTTTTCCCAAGTGTCGACACAATTCTTCTCAAGTGTCGACACTTGTACTTAGAAACTATTTCTGCATTTTCTTAACTTGCACATTGAAACTCAACACAACATCAAATACATATTGATGAATATCATTGAGTTAGGTGAGCCTTCTCCAAATCTGGTACACATTTTCCAATGTACCCAACAATTATAATTACATATTTTATCAATTATTATTAGCAATTTCTATTTAATGCAATTTTAAGTTAAGCATTGTTTTATTTACATGCACTTCATTATTATATTTTTATTTCATGTATTAAGATGGGTGCATATAACCATCATAGTTTCATTTTGAATTTTAAATTTTTGAATTTTGAATTGGAGGAGATGGAGTGGTGTAAACCTATATATAGGCCATGATATTTTTCATATTGTTTAGAGAATGAATGAAAAGAATTTGAAATCCCTAAATCTTCCTTGAGATCTTTTTCCCACTCCTTCTCCTTCTCCTCTCAAATTTCGGCCCCTCTTCCCCCTCTTTTCCTCTTGGCCGCCGGCCAATACCTCCTTCCTCTCTCTATTTCCTTTTCTCCTCCTAATCCCTCTGCAAGTTCTCCTCCAAAATAGCCTTTACTCTTTCTCCTCCCCAAACCGAGCCCTCAATCCTTCCCAAACCCCTTGCCGCCCACCCACTTGTCGGCCACCTATCCCCATCCTTTCACACTCTCGTCCATCCACCTCCACTACCCAAACTGAGCCCCCTTCTCCATCTACACCATCATTTGACAAACCCACCTCCACCACCAACCCGAGCCCTCTCCTCCTATCCATCACCCAAGTCGCCGACCACCACTTTCCATCTTGGAATATCTTGGCCACCACCTTTTCTCTCTCCTATTTTCCATATATAGTTGGCCATCAAGGTTTCCCTCTCCTAGGTTTTCTTGCAAAAGAAAATGGTGAGCATCTTCATCGTCCGCTGCGGATCTGAGGAAATCTCGTGGAAGATAGAAAATCATCCACCGTCATGAGCGTTTTCCTCCACTAAATATTGTGGACGGACTTCTTGGGATTGAGTAATAATTTTCTTAACATCCCTTGTGTGTTTTTTTCTCATTTATTTGTGAGATTTGGTGGAAATAGAATGCTACTTCATTGTCCTGATTTATATTGAAATAGTACTTAATTTAAATCAGAAATTTAAAGCGTTAATTACCCGAATATTTTTGTATAATTTGGAGCGGGTAGATATCATGAACACTAGAAGAAATCAGGTTCATCACCCTTGGTTTCCTCTTGAGTTCAAGATGTTTGGTATTCCCTCATATTAATTATTTTTGGGATTGATTTGGACTTCATTTTAAATCGCTATTTTAGTTTGAATCCTATCAAATTGGTTTGTGATTTGCTAGCGAATAATTTTAATTTGAATAGCTAATTTTCCAGATTGGGTAGGTCCTATTCGCTTGAGCGAACATTGGCCTATAGCCCTTGTTCAATCTATAAAAGGGGTACCGCTCCTTTGCATTATACATTGTTATATTGATATATTTTAGGAACCATCGTTAGTATCAATTTTAGAAAACTTTGCTCGCTGCGTAGTAATTTTAATTACCGATCCTAAGAACGTGTAGTGTTTTCCACCGTAGAAACATTGGGCTTGAATCACTAGAGTCTCGATTCTATGCGATACTGACAGGTACTTCATGTAATCTGATGACCTCATCAAGATATAATTCAGCTATCTTCTTCATAGAATACTCAATCTTTGATGCAGATTAGAGATCGAGCGGTCTGGCGGTCTGACTCTGGCGGGTTGCAGTCTGGGCGGTCTATCGGGTTCTTTCCTGCAGTTTGTTGCTGTCCTGTTGTTGTTTGTGCTCTGGCGGTTTGTCATTCTGTCCCTGGCGATTTGGAGACCGAGCGACCTGTCGGTCTAGTGTGCCGGCTTGGTATCTTTCTCTTGTGGTTGCCGGGCGGTTTGCCCATTCACCAAACCGCACGGCTTGGCGACTTGTTTTTATGTTAAACCGCTTGTACATGATATTTTTTAGTCCCACATTATTTATTTGTATTCTCTCTCATCTCCTCCATTCTATAAAAGGGAGGCTATACCATGTAATTAATACCTTTCTTAGAATACAAAAATTTCTATTTGTCCATTTTCCGGTCTTCCAATTTTTGTTTGCACATGGTATCAGAGCCCGTGATCTTGTCCGCCTGATTCAGTGCCTTTCTCTACCCATTCGAACTGGTCTCCTTCTTTCCTCTTATTTGTGCGACCTCTCCTTCTTTTGTCGCTGCTCTTTGTTCGAGCACTCTGATCTCCTTATTTCTTTGTGCGGCCTTCTTCTTCTCCGCAGTCTGTTTTTCGCAGCTTCTCGGTCTTCTGTCTGCGCGGCCTTCTCTCTTCCCGCGCGGCTTCTTCCTTTTCTCTATTACGTCTTATTCCTCTGACCGCTGAGGTATTTTGTTTCCGCCCCGGCCTCTTTCTTCCCGCACGGCCTTTCTCTCTTCCCTCTACCCACGCGGCTTCTTCCATGGCCCTTTCCAGCTCTTCTACCACCACTGATACTCCTGTCACAACTCCACCTCCTCCTCCTGTTCCATCCGGGAATCTTGGCACTGTATCCAAGCTTGTTGGTTCCAACTACCCGGATTGGGGCGTCTCCTTCACCTTCCTCCTCTGCTCGCAATGCAAATGCCACCACCTTACCGATGATCCTCCTGCCACCTCTTCTACTGAATTTGATGATTAGGATGCTAGCGATGCGCTTGTCCGCACTTGGCTCGCTAACAGTCTTTCCGATGAATGTCTTCCTGTGATCCGTCATGATGAGATGGTTAAGAAGGCATGGCTTCATCTTGCTACTCTGTACTCAAAGGGGGCTCAGACGTCCCCCATTTATACCTTGTGTGCGGACCTCTTTGCCCGTCCGTCTATGTCTCCTGCTGCAGTTATTTCATATGATCGTCTGACTCCTGCATGCAGGGACTTCACACTGGCTATCTCTTCCACTTCCACCCCCTGTTCCTATCAGGAGGCCCTTGCCATTCCGCACTAGAAGGCTGCCATGGATGACGAAATTACTACTCTCACTGAACGGGGTACTTGGACCCTGGTTCCTCCTCCTATTGACACCAATGTTGTTGGTTGTCGCTGGGTTTTTGTGGTGAAATTACTCCCCGATGGCAGTGTGGATCGTTACAAGGCTCGGCTTATTGCCAAGGGCTTTACCCAAACTTATGGCCTTGATTACTTTGACAACTTCTCTCTAGTTGCTCGTCTCAGCACTATTCGGGTCCTTCTCTCTGTGGCTGTCAACAGAGATTGGCCCATTTCACAACTGGATGTGAAGAATTCCTTTCTTTATGGGGATCTTCAAGAGGATGTCTACATGGAGCAACCTCCGGGGTATGTTGCTCAGGGAGACACGGGTTTGTCGGCTCAAGAAGGCCATCTATGGCCTAAAACAAAGTCATCGTGCTTGGTTTGACAAGTTTAGCGGGATTATGGAGGCTATTGGTTTTATGAGGAGTTCTGCTGATCACTCCCTATTTACTCGTAAAACTTCTCTAGGCCTAGTGGTGCTTGTAGTATATATGGATGATATTCTTCTCACTGGAGATGACCAAGCTGGGATAATCTTGACCAAGAAGCATCTTCAGCAATACCTAGTTACAAAGGATATGAGCTCTCCAAAATACTTTCTGGAGATAGAAATTTCTCAGAAGCTTGCTACTCTTGTCCTATCCCAATGGAAGTGTGCTCTTGACTTGTTAAAAGAGGCAGGCTTGACTGGGCTAAACCTGCCCAATGTCCCATGTCGACTAGAGAAGATAAAACATGCACAGATGACTCTCCTCTTCTTTCTGATGTTACGATATACAGATGTCTGGTTGGTAAACTCATATATCTCACAGTGAGCAGACCGGACATTGCCTATGCTCTTGGTAAGGTTAGCCAATTCATGCAAGCTCCTAGGGAGTGCCATTTACAGTCGGCCCTGAAGATATTGGAGTATATTAAATCAGCTCCTGGGAAAGGACTTCTCTTTCAGAAGAATGGTCATTTAAGGGTTGAGGCATACTCTGATTAAAGCTATGCCGATGACAAAGGAGATCACAAGTCTACTTCAGGTTTTTGCACCTTTGTGCGGGGGGAACCTTGTGAGTTGGAAAAGCAAGAAACAGTCAGTAGTCTCCATGTCCAGTGCAGAAGCAGAATACAGAAATATGGCATCGACCACGTGTGAGCTGAAGTGGTTACGAGCTCTTATGCCTGACTTAGGAGAGGTCTATGACCATCCTCTACCTATGTTTTTTGACAACAAAGCCGCCACATACATCTCTAAAAATCAAGTCTTCCATGAGAGAACCAAGCACATTGAAGTTGACTGCCATTTCATTTGAGAGGAGATTCTGAAGGAACAAATTTGTACTTCGTTCATCACCTCCGATAAAGAGTTGGCTGATATTTTCACCAAGACAGTATCCGCCTCTTTTCATCACATTTGCGACAAGCTGGGCGTGATCGATATATATGCTCCAGCTTGAGGGGGAGTGTTGCAGATTATAGACCGGGCGGTCTGGCGATCTGACTCTGGTGGGTTGTAGTCCGGGCAGTCTGTTGGGTTCTCTCCTGCGGTTTGTTGTTGTCCAGTTGTTGTTGGTGCTCTGGCAGTTTGTCATTATGTCCTTGGCAACATGGAGACCGAGCCACCTGGCGATCTAGTGTGGCGGCTTGGTATATTTCTCTTGTGGTTGCCGGGTGGTTTGCCCATTCACAAAATCGCACGGCTTGGCGACTTGTTTTTATGTTAAACTGCTTGTACATGATATTTTTTAGTCCTACATTGTTTATTTATAATCTCTCTCATCTCCTCCATTCTATAAAAGCGACTCTATACCATCTAATTGATACCTTTTTTGGAATAAAAAAATTTTTGTTTGTCCATTTTTCGGTCTTCAATTTTCTGTTCGCACTATTTTAGAGGGGACGAAGTGAGCACATTTAGTCAATCTATCAACTATCACCCAAACAAAATCATGCCCACGAGGAGATCTCGATAAACCAGTAATGAAATCCATCGAAATACTCTCCCACTTCCAATTTGGAGCATCAAGCAGTGTCAATTTACCTCCAGGACTTCTATGGTCAGCTTTAACACGCTGACACGTCTAACATTCTGACACAAACTTCGCTATATCATTCTTCATCCCCGACCACCAAATAATTTACTTTAGGTGTTGGAACCAGCTTTCTGGTCCCTCCTAACATTCGAAACTGAGAATGCAGCCCACACGTACTCTTCTTGAACTACCCTCCAGACGTGAGTCGGAGACCTTAAAACAGACTGCGGGGTCTCAGCTCGGAGGTCCCACCTCTTTCCCGGAAGAAATAAAAATCTTTCCTTCTCTAGCCAATGCTGAGCTAGGTGCCTGTGAGGAAGACAGTGGAAAGGTTCAAAAACCCTCTCAGGCACCTTATTGGTCTATTTATAGGCCTCTGAATCTGAACTACAAATATCACTTCTGAATTAATCTGAAATGACGAAAACACCTTGGGCTGGGTCTGCCAACAGCCAAACTCCGCTATTCTGGAGAACTATACACAGACCTCCCGGGGTAGAAATGTAAAATTACCTGGGGCACAAAGGTAAAATCCCCCTTTGGGGGTAAAAGTGTAAAGACATCTTTTCTCCCATGCGGCGAGTGGGGAAGGCACTGGCTGGCGAGACGACCGCCCTGTTCGTCTCGCCGTCCTCTCGGCATGTTGGCTCTCTTGCCTCCTATAATGATCTTGCCCACTAGGAGGTCTCGCCCACTTCAGAGGATCCCCCATCTCGCCTCCTGCAGGTGGGCATCCTATCATCTCGCCAGACTCCCCTTCTCGCTCACTAGACCACCTCTCGCGAGCCCAAGGTTGTACACAATCCCCGTTCTTTTCAAGGTTGCTCTAACCTCGGAAAGATAAGTCCAACTGCGGCTCGTGATGCTAGGATTCACTCATGAGAATCTTTGGTGCCCCCCCCCCACCCATGGGGCCTAAAAATATGAGATCCCAGCCTTCATTAGGGTCCCTTTTGTCTTCCCTCATTTCCTCGTCCTTCAGAATGTCTCACAGCCAGAGTTTTCGCGAGTGCCTCGCGATGGTTCGAAGGCGAAATAAAACCAACACGGATGCCCTATTCCCGAACCTGAAGCGTATTCCTCCCTCAGCCCCTCCGTCCTCTCTCCTGAAGAAGAAGAAGAAGGCCGCCTGCCCTCCCCTCTCGGCGGGTGCGAACTCCTCTGCCCCTTCGACAACAGACAATCCTTTTGCCTCTCCTGGGGAGAAACGGGTAATTTCTCATTCTTCTCTCTCTTCTTTCGTCCTGCCTATTGACCCTGCTTCTTCAGGGAAACTCTGCTGACTCCCCTATGCCCGCCAATCCTCCTGACAATATCAACGAAGCTCACCAGCGCACTGACTCGCTCTAGGCGTCCTCCCCACACCTCTCGCGGAGAGAAAACCTCTCGCGGGTTTTGGGGAACCCTCACATCCCCAGTAAGAGCTTTCCCTTCTCGTTTTTCCTCCAATTCGCTCTTTTACCCAACCACTGCGAGCTCATCCTTGTCTACAATTTCTCGCGCTTTCTGCGGGCATCCAATTTGATTCTGACACTGAAGACGCTCTCGCGTCTCCCCCCTCTCGCCTCTTCCCCATCCTAGCGAGATCGAGGACTACTTGGGTGATCCCATGGATACCCTGGAGCTGAAGCGGAGGACGGCTAGGATGTTCCGCAAATACACGCACATAATCCGCGAGATAGAGCTGGAGAAGCAGGCCTCTGACCGGCGCATGGACTGGCTAGAAACAGAGTGCCACCGCCTTTCTGCCGAGAGGGAAGCCGACGGCGCAATGGATGGGACGGACACTCAAGCCATCCTAAACGAGACAGACGAACACCTCCGTCTCGTGCGCCGCGCCGTGGTCGCCTCTTGCGCCTTTCATCTTCCCGGCCGCCCTCCATTTGCGGGAGGTCAAGATGTCTGCTGGAAATGGGTGCGGAACTAAGCTATCGCGGTCCCGTCTCGCCTTTTCCAGGCCCTCCTATATTACCATTGACAATTTAGTTGTTTAATTATTGATGTGTTGTATAAAACTTTTCTGGGCGGGATTCCCCCCTCCACGGGATGAACTATTTTATCATTATGGTACTGTGCATGTCATATCGCTGCAAAGTTTTTCATCATTACCATGATTAGCTCCTATTTAATTAGTTTGTAATGATGGTTTTACTTCGAAAAAACCGCTGTGGCGTCTTCGCCCCTTGGGTTCCAGAGAGAGAGAGAGAGAAGAAGCGTCGGTGCTGCCTCTTCATTTCCCGCCGCTTGATTTTCCCTCTCAATCTCCTCTCTCCCTCATTCCTTATAAATACCTCAAATCCAGATATTCCCATACTTCTGTTATTCTTGGCCGTCTTTTTGGTTAGAGCTTATGCCTACCTCTCCTCTTCTGCACTCATCTCGCGCCCCGCTGTCCTTCTAAGTCGTTTTCTTCCCCTTTGCTGCCTTCCCGCCTGTTATGGGAAAGAAGAAGGTGGAAGAAGGTGAGGGTCGCAGCCGCTGCGGAAAGCGATTTGTGGATCATGACTTTCCTCTCGGCAGACTGCCAGAGGAAGATTATGCTCTCTTCGCCAGCGAGTTCCTTGCTGACGGATACTTGTCTCGCCCACCCAAGGTTGGCGAGTGCATCAATACTTTCTACCCCAACGAGCAGGCCTTCCCCGTCTCGCACTTCGAGGCAGGGCTGCGACTTCCCCTTTGGCTAGAGGTCAAATTAGTCCTTAAATACTTCGGGGTTGTCCCCGCCCAATTCAACCCTAACGCCATCTCTATGCTGGTGGCTTTCACCTGCTACCTGCGGCGGGAGCGCATCGAATTCAGCTTGACCGCCTTTTGCAAGTTGTTCGTCTATCACGCAAAGGATGATGGCATTTACTACTTTACTGCCAAGGCCTAAAGGTGTGTGAGACACCAAACAAAAATCATCACTGGCTGACTCGCTTCGCCTTCATTCTCGTGGATTTGGGAGGCATCCCTCTCGCCCTGGTGTCTCCTGCTAAATGCTACCATGAAACCCCCAAGGTTGGGGGTGCCGAGAAGGACCTCTGCGACTTCTTCGTGGGGAAACATTTCGAGGTCAATTACCTCAGGCGAGACGTTGACTCGCTTCCAGCCGTCTTCCCCAGCGAAGGTATACTCTTGTTCCCTACCTTAGCACTGCAAATTTCATTCTCTGCTGACTGTCAACTTGTCTTCGAGAGAGAACCATCCCTGTTCATCCTCCTTACCAGAGTAATAAGGGTCTCTGCTTAGCGAGTATGGCGGCGGAGGCCGCGAAGTATACGTTGACCCCCACCCCAAATAAAAGGCCCGGGGACGAGGGTACTTCTCGGCACAACCCAAAGAAGAAGGTGAAGAAATCTGTGTCTTTCAAAAAAGATAAAAAGTCTGCCAAAGAAAAGAAAGAGCCATCGGGATCCCTGTCCCCCATCTTTTGTGGGTCTCCCTCACCTTCCCGACTACTCGTCTCGCCTGCCTGCGAGACGGTCTTGTCAGAGCCAGCTGTCACCCCCAACGTTCAGCTGCTAAGTTCCCTCCCGGGAAGGTTGGCTCCTCCAGCCGCCCGGCTCCCGCCTCGCACCCCAATTACAACATGGGGCCTGTGACGGATGATGCTACCGGCGAGTCGGTGCTCCTCTGGGACAAGGACGCTAAACACGTGTCGGTGTCCATTGTCCTTCCTTCCTGGAAATAGTAGGACCCCCCCCCCCCCCCCACCAGTCACGCTTTCTCCCTTGGGTTCTGGGTATATGGTTGCCTTCGCTCTGAGCCCGCAGACAATGAGGCGTCACGAGATCTCATTCTGAAGAGCGCACACTCTTAATTTCTCTCCCTGGAACTCGCATACCGGGTCTCGCGTCGCTTGGTCTTCAACAATAGGAAATGGAAGGAAGCGGAGGCCGGTCTCGCCTCGGAACGGGAGAAATCCAGCGACCTGGATAAGCGGTTGGTCGTTGCCTACAACCTCCTCGCGCAGAGCCAGGGCGGTGTGGTAAGTTTTCTTATCGTCCCTTTGCTAGTTCTACTTGCTGCCCATTTTGGTCCTTCATTTATTAAGCCTTCTTGCAGGATGCCGAGACTGCTGACCAGATACGCTCGCGCATTGAGGAGTTGGAGGGAGAGAACAAGAAATTGAAAGCTGAAAATCTCCGCCTTCGGAACAGCGCGACACCCCCCTCAGACCAATTTCTCATTCCTTCCCGCTACTCTGTAGACGAGGTGGATGCCCTCTGCCAAGATTCCAATACCAAGACAGCGGAGCTTGTTCTTAAAATGATGAAGGAGCTGGGGGTGGTGTGCGATGATGTCGAGACGGTTACTGCCCGCGACCTGGTCCCCCGCTTATACGGCGAGACGGACGACATCTCTTCTTCCAGCAGCGAGGAGTAGAGAAATGCCAGCGCCAGTGACTTCTCCCCCCCCCCCTTTTCTTTTTTTATCTGGTCTGGTACTTGTAATCTTGATAAACAATTCCTCGAAAATAGCGAGGTGTTCTTTTTTTTATGATGATCTAAGGAAATTTTGTTAAACCTTTTACATGTTACTTAATTGCTGCTTTTATCTTCGGCTGTTTCGCTCAATAGTTAGCTAAAAATGCGAGACCCTGGATCTCTCTTCGCCTGTACCACCCGCGAGGTCATCTGACCCTTAGCACTTGTCTCGCCGTAAGATTAACCTGCACTGAAGTCCCTGGAGACCAGCCTCACCCCGCTTGACAGGCCCCACCTTTTTATGCCAGGCTCGCGCCTTGAACAAGGAAGGCCCACTCGCTATGGGCGAGACTGCCCGTGACAAGCGTCGGCCAAAGACCCTCCTCCCTGGCCTGATCCCCGATCCTTCCTTTTTCTAGGGTTTTTCCACCAATCTTCTGATGGATATGGACCTTTCTCCCCGTGAACTCTCACCACTAGATTTACCCTCAAGTGAGCCTACGGCTCTGCCAGTGAGATGGGAGCCTGGTCAGCAGGTCCGCTCGGGGTCTCATATCCAAACCATCTCCAACTACCGAGCGAGCTTAAAGCCCTGCCAGCTAGATGAGAGCCTGGTCTGCGGGTCTGCTCGAGGTCTCCTCTCCAAACAATCTCCAACCACCGATTGAGCCTACAGCCCTGCCAGCTAGATGAGAGCCTGGTCAGCGGGTCTGCTCGGGGTCTCCTCTCCAAACCACCTCCAACCACCGAGTGAGTCTACAGCCCTGCCAGCTAGATGAGAGCCTGGTCAGCGGGTCTGCTCGGGGTCTCCTCTCCAAACCATCTCCAACAACCGAGTGAGCCTACAGCCCTACCAGCTAGATGAGAGCCTGGTCAGCGGGTCTGCTCGGGGTCTCCTCTCCAAACCATCTCCAACCATCGAGTGAGCCTATAGTCCTGCCAGCTAGATGAGAGCCTGGTCAGCGGGTCTGCTCGGGGTCTCCTCACCAAACCATCTCCAACCACCGAGTGAGCCTACAGCCCTGCCAGCTAGATGAGAGCTTGGTCAGCGGGTTTGCTCGGGGTCTCCTCTCCAAACCATCTCCAACCTCCGAGTGAGCCTACAGCCCTGCCAGCTAGATGAGAGCCTGGTCAGCGGGTCTGCTCGGGGTCTCCTCTCCAAACCATCTACAACCTTGGTGCCATAAAAGAGGTCACTCACACTCCCATCACATCAAAAGAGCACATCAAAATTTCAAAAAAATGTAATGAGCGTGAAAAGTGCTACGGGAAAAATCTCTTTAAATCATCATAACTTCGGGCGCGATCGAGGAATACCCCGTCCACATCCTGGAGGTGGTAACCTCCCGACTACAAGACCTCTTTTACTACAAAAGGACCCTCCCAATTGAGATTGAGATTCCCTACAGAGGCTCCTCTACGTGCTGCATCTGCCTTTTTTAGGACCAAATCTCCCTTCTGGAACTGTCTGACCCTTATATGCTTGTTGAAGTACCTCGCCATCCGGTGCTTGACCTCATCCTGTCGGGCCATCGCCAAATCCCTGAGCTCCTCCACGAGATCCAGAGATAGTCTCTGCTCTTCCTCGTTCTCCGCTCTCCATCCTTCGCCTCCTTCCCTTGCAACTGCTACTCTTGGTGATGCGACTTCAAACTCGATAGGTATAACAGCCTCCGAGCCATGAGAGAGCTTAAACGGGGTCTCTCCCGTGGCGGTGTTTGGTGTGGTTCTCAAGGCCCACCGGACTGAAGGTAGTTGCTCCACCCAGCTCCCCCTCAAATTCTCCACTTTCTTTTTCAATAGATTGACAATGACCTTATTGGCTGCTTCCACTTGCCCATTACTTCGTGGATGATGAACAGAGGCAAAGCAGAGATCTATTACCAAGCGGATGCAGAAATCAACGACCTCAACTACGTAGTTCACCAGGAAATCGGCCACCGCCTATGCCTTAATGGGGAGCCGAGGAACGAAAGCGAGGTCGAATTCACTGAGCTCTATTGACGACTTGGCCAGCCTCCCAGAATGTTCTACCCCCTCCAAGATGCGACAGAGGGGGTGATCCGTTACCACCTGAATGGAATGAGCCTGAAAATACAGTCTGAGCTTTCGGGCCGAGACGATGAGGGAAAATGCTAACTTTTTAAGGATGGGATACCAGAGCTCTGCTTTATTTAAGACTCTGCTCTCGTAGTAGATTGGAAATTGCTTCTTCCCTTCTACTCGCACAGGAACCGAGCTCACAGCCCCAGTCCCTAACCCTAAGTATAAAAACAAGACCTATCCTTCCCTTGGCCCCTAGAGTAAAGGCGTCTGGGTGAGCTGTTGCTTTATAGCATGGAAAGCCTTCTCACATTTTGGGGTCCATTCAAACTTCTTGCCTCCCCGCATTGTCCGAAAGAAAGGCGGGCATTTCTCTCCAGCTCGAGAGAGAAACCTGTTTGCCCAGCCAACTTGTCGGTGAGACGCTGAACCTCCTTAGCATTTATAGGAGACTCCAACTCCAGGATTGCTTTTACTTTTTTGGGGTTGGGCTACACTACCGATGGGGTGAGAAGATGCCCGAGGAACTTTCCCCTATTGACCCCAAAAACATATTTCAGGGGGTTGAGTCTCATTTTATATTTCCTCAGGGTCTCAAAGGTCTCCTCAAGATCTAGGATATAAACTTCGAGGTGCTTGCTTTTGATCATTAAGTCATTGATAATACGTTTGCAGTCAATTTTATTAGGATATTTTCGGGGTTTTAAAGCCAATCATGTCTTGTAAAGTACTTGTTTTGATTCCCCTTTGTATATATTTTTGTCGCTAATGCATTTTTTCTGCTTTTTGCAGGTTTTCACGGCTTTCAGCCGAAGTTTGCTGTGACACGCCCCCCGGTCACGCCCTACTAGGGTGTGTACCTAGGGCGTGTAACCCAGAGGAATGAAGCAATTGGTCCGAAACTGCATTCCGTGGAAACTTAGTGTACACGCCCTCGGTCACGCCCATGTCACACCCGACACGGGCGTGTACTAGAGGCGTGTCCCCAAGTTTCGAGGAATCACCGCAGCGCGCTCGTTTTTCCCGCTCCACCGTCGCACCGAAAGTGTCACGCCCCAGGGTCACGCCTGACCCAGGCGTGACATATGGGCGTGTACTTCAGCAATTCCGCCCGTCACCTCCAGCATTCAATTTCAGCTCAACAAAGTCACGCCGCAAACAACACGCCCCAGGTACACGCCCTGTCAGGGCGTGACTTGTGGGCGTGTACCGCAACAACTCCGTCAGAATTCAATTCCTGCCCGAAAAAGTCGCGCCGAATGTGTCACGCCCCAGGGTCACGCCCGACCAGGGCGTGACAGGGGGGCGTGACCCGACCCGAAAAATTCTATAAATAGAGCCCAACTCCAGGGGTTTTAGGACACCTTTTTGCTTTGAGAGGGGAGGTTCTGTCCTTTGTATTTCTGAACTTTTTAAGCATGTATTTCCATTTTTAGTTCGTAGCTCTAGCTTTATGCTTTCCCTCTATTAGCTCCTAGCTTCTTTTTGTAGTATAATGCTAATGATAGTGTAGTTTCCTTTTCATGTTCTTGTAATCTCTGGTTTTCAAGCTGTAAGATCACTGTTTCTCTTAATAAAAAGTGTTGTTTTCTTTTTCGTTCCTGCTCTGTTTTCAGTATTTTTCTTCTACTCATCCCCCTCTTCCACCTCACCATGATTAACTAATCCTCCATGCACTCGATCTAATTGATCCGAGGTCCGAGTGATTAGGTTATGATGCTTTGAATCTTACCTTTTCTTTTTAGGGTTTAGCTTTGAATTACTCTTGATTTATCACGGGTTGGAGGTATATTATCGATATATACTCTCCACCTTTGCTTTCATTCTGGGCTAGCCGAGAGGCCGAAAGTTTAAAATGAGCACTCAAGAGTAAAGGGAGTTGTTCGCACCCCTCGAGAGAGGCAGACGTTCAAATCTCTCGGATTGGAGTAAAATCCAATAGAGGGGTTCACCGCGTAAAGCGAGTTTTAGGCCTCCGATTTAGGCGAGAGTCAGTCGGACCTTCCTAAACTCAGTTAGGCACGGCCTTCGAGAGAAGCGTGTCAATATTCATGGAACCTCCACGGTCAAGGACCTTTACCCTAATTAGCTTAGGTTTATTTATCGTATTTTTCTAACCACTCTTGCCGAGGTGATTTCTGATCGAGTGCATTTTCCCTTCATCGTTACTAAGCTTGAGTTAATCACTCTTTTAGCTCTCTTTATCTTTTCATGCAAGTAGTTCTCTTCTTTTAGTACATTTAGTTAAACCTTATTTTGTCGTCGATAAAATAATAGATTTCGTGTGAGTAAGCTTACTCAACTGTTCCCGGATTTCAATACGACACTTGTGTCCCCTAGCTGCATTTCGATAGGTATACTTGCCTTGATGAATTGTTAGTTTGGTATTTTCTCCTTGCAGATATCTCAGAGACAATCAAGTTTTTGGCGCCGTTGCCGGGGAAGCAACGCTTGTTGATAAATTGAAAACGCGAATATATTAATTTTATCACTTCTCTTTCTCAGCCTCCTTCTTAAATTTTTTCCGCCTACTCACTTGAGTTAAATGGCTGGATTTTGTTAAGTGTGCGTATTTTTAATTTTTCCCCCTACTCACTTGAGTTAATTGGCTGGATTTATTTCAAGCAAGTGTGCGTATCTTTTATTTTTTCCGCCTACTCACTTGAGTTAATTGGCTGGATTTATTTCAGTAGAGTGTGCGTATTTTATTTTTCCGCCTACTCACTTGAGTTAATTGGCAGGCTTTATTTCAGTAGAGTGTGTTTCCTTTCTGTAGAGTGGGTGTGTTTTAATTTTCTGTCGAGTGCATGAGTATAGCTTTTATTTTCCGCCTACTCGCACAGAGATAAATGGCTGGATTTTAATTACCGCATTCTTAATAGAAACACACATCACAAATTTTTCTACACCACCTAATTCTCTCGAAAAGGGCAAAGTGGCTCTAAATGCCACTATCTTGTCTAGTACCTTGCGAACCCTTCACCGGGTAGCCCTTGGGAAGTTCGGGAGTTAAAACATAAAAAAAAATCTATTTCAAAAATTTTTTCCAACTTCATTAGCTCTTTTACTTTTTAGTCTTGCTTCTCCTCTCTTCTTCTGTTGTATGACCCGCGGAAGTCCGTCGGTTACTTTGGACCTGGACCACGAAATTGAGCGTACTATTCGGAGAAGATCGCGATTTCAAGGCCCAACTACCCAAGTGCTGGTTGAGGATTCCGAGTCATTTTCTACCTTAAGAATGACAGAACCCAACGTGGAGGAAGTCGTGCAAAGGCCTATGTCCTATTATGCACGACCAAATCTCGAGGGTACAGAAACTAGTATAGTTCGCCCTGCAATAAATAATAATAATTTCGAACTGAAGCCTAGCATAATTCAAATGGTGCAGCAGTATGTGCAATTTGACGGGCTTCAAGATGAAGACCCGAACGCACATATAGCCAGCTTTCTTGAGATTTGTGACACCTTCAAGATAAATGGTGTCACAAATGATGCTATTAGGCTAAGATTATTTCCTTTCTCTCTTAGAATTAAGGCTAAGCAGTGGCTGAACACCCTTCCTAAAAATTGCATAACTACTTGGACGCAATTAACTGAAACATTTTTGGCCAAGTATTTTCCGCCTGCTAAAACTGCTAAACTTAGGAATGACATTTCTGCCTTTGGACAAATAGACTCTGAGACCCTTTACGAAATCTGGGAAAGATTTAAAGAATTATTAAGACGATGCCCACATCACGCTCTGCCTGTATGGTTGCAGGTGCAGACGTTTTATAATGGGCTAAATCAAAGCACGAAGCAAATGATAGACGCAGCTTCTGGCGGTACTTTAAACCATAAGACCCCGGAAGCAGCTCTTGAGCTATTTGAAGACATGGCCATGAACACTTACCAGTGGAATGTGCCTAGGTCCCGCCCAAACAAACCTGCAGGTCTCTTTGAAGTGGACAACGTCTCACAACTCGCACTGCAAGTTGAAATATTAAGCAAAAAAATTACGGAGATGACTGCTGCCTCCGCCCCTCAGGTATGGGAATCTGCAACTCCTCCCGCCGAACATTTGGATTATGTAAATAATATGCCTAGAACTGCTTTTAATAATTTTTCTGCTGCGAATTATCATCCTCCTGGTTTTAATTTTCCGAATAGTTATAATCCTGCGTTAAGAAATCATCCGAATTTTTCGTGGAGCAATCCATCGAATGCTGTGCGCCTGCCACCGCAAAGTGATTTTTCTGCTCCACCACCACCTCCTCAAAGTTTTCCAAAACCTCGAAATTTGGAGGAAGTGTTTTCAAAATACATGAATGCTAATGACGCTACGATTAGGACCTTAACCGGAAGTGTTAAAAACTTAGAAAATCAGGTAGGACAGCTCGCTAAAATGATTTCTGAGCGACCCGTAGGGTCTCTTCCTTCCAATACCGAGCCCAACCCGAGAGAGCAAGCGAAAGCTATAACTCTTCGGAGTGGGAAGAAAGTTCCTGGTATGGTAAGTGAAGAACCCGAGGCAAGCTCCGTTCCCGTTTTTAAAAATCAAAGCTCCGTTCCCGTTTTAAAAATTCCACCCTCTGCCGAAGAAATTATCACCCCTATCGTAGAAAAAGAACTCACTCCACCACCCACCTTTAAAAATAATCCATCCCCGCCATACCCTTCCGAACTTAATAAACAACGACAAGATGATCAATACACCCGTTTTTTGGAAATGTTTAAACAAATCCACGTAAATCTGCCTTTCCACGAAGCCATATCCCAGATGCCGAAGTACGCAAAATACCATAAGGACCTCCTAACTAACAAGAAGAAGTTAGAGAACCTTTCGCATGTCACGTTAAATGTCGAATGCTCGGCGGTTTTGACAAACGGATTACCGAAGAAAATCAGTGACCCGGGTAGTTTCTCTATCCCGTGTGTCTTTGGTGATCTCTTTGTCAAACACGCTTTAGCCGACCTAGGTGCGAGTATTAATCTTATGCCCTTCTCGTTGTTTAAAAAGTTAGGAATTGGTAGTCTCAACCCCACACGCATGAGTATCCAGCTCGCCGACAGATCAGTCAAATACCCGTTAGGAATAGTGGAGGACGTCCTAGTCAAAGTTGACAAGTTCATCTTCCCGGTGGACTTTGTCATTTTAGACATCGAAGAAGACGTCGAGGTTCCCCTGATCCTTGGCCGACCCTTCCTTGCCACCTCCCGAGCTATCATTGATGTAAGCAATGGTAAGCTCTTCCTTCGAGTGGGCGACGATGAGGTAACTTTCTCTATCACCCCCTCGATGAAGAACACACTAGCTAATGACGACTCCTGTTTTTTCATGGATACCATAAGTGAAGAATCCTTCTCTCCCACCTCGGATTTTGAAAAAGAATTTTCCAATTTTTGTTCTTCTCCTCCTCTTCCAACTGAATCTCTACACATAAGTGAAGAATCCTCCACCCGCCCCTCTGATTTTGAAAAAGAATTTTTTGATTTCTGTTCCTCTTCTACTTTTCCAACTGAATCGCTGCACGAAGCCGCCATGGCCGCTAGCAACACCCCTTTTAATTTTACATATAAAAAAGTGTACGAGGACATAGTTTTTGAAAAAGAACAAATTTCCAAAACCTCGTATGATGACCCCCCCTACCTTGGAACTGAAAGAACTACCAGAGCACCTTCAATACGCTTTCTTAGAAAAGGAATCCAAGCTGCCTGTCATAGTTTCGGCCTACCTCACGGATGCACAAAAGGATAAACTTCTTTCAATTTTACAAAAGCATCGCCAAGCTATTGCTTGGCAGATATCTGATATCAAGGGCATAAGCCCATCTTTCTGCACTCATAAAATCTTAATGGAAGATAATTCACGTAACTCTATACAACCTCAGCATCGTATAAACCCAAACATGAAAGACGTAGTTAAGTGCGAGGTTATGAAATTGTTAGACGCAGGAATTATCTATCCTATATCCGACAGTAAGTGGGTTAGCCCAGTTCAGGTAGTACCAAAGAAGGGAGGGATAACTGTCGTAAGTAATGAAAATAATGAATTAATCCCGACTCGGACGGTGACCGGATGGCGAATGTGTATAGATTACCGTAAGTTGAACGACGCCACCCGCAAGGATCACTTCCCCTTGCCGTTCATTGATCAAATTTTAGAACGACTTTCCGGACATAGCTTTTATTGTTTTCTCGATGGCCTCTCGGGGTATCTTCAAATCCCCATCTCCCCCGAGGACCAGGAGAAAACTACGTTTACTTGTCCCTTCGGCACCTTCGCCTACCGAAGAATGCCGTTTGGATTGTGCAATGCGCCAGCTACATTCCAACGATGTATGCTCGCGATCTTTGACAAGTACGTAGAAAGTATTATGGAAGTTTTCATGGATGATTTCTCCGTCTTCGGGAATTCCTTCGATAGTTGCTTAGAGAACCTTGAAAAAGTCTTAGAGCGATGCGAAGAAACTAACCTCGCCTTAAATTGGGAAAAATGTCATTTTATGGTAAGGGAAGGGTTAGTTTTGGGACATAAAATTTCTGAAAGGGGTATTGAAGTAGACGTTGTGAAAATAGAAGTGATCGAGAAACTGCCGCCACCTACGAACATAAAAGCCATAAGAAGTTTCCTGGGTCATGCGGGTTTCAACCGCCGCTTCATAAAGGACTTTTCCAAAATCAGTAAGCCCCTTACCCATCTCTTAGAAAAAGATGCCCCATTCATCTTTGATGACCTCTGTCTAGCTGCCTTCAATTTAATAAAAGAAAAATTAGTTAATGCGCCAATCATGATAGCTCCGGTGTGGGATCTTCCATTTGAAATAATGTGTGATGCGAGTAGTTATGCGGTGGGAGCCGTACTAGGTCAACGTATTTCCAAAAACTTCCACCCCATTTATTACGCTAGTAAAACACTCACATCTGCACAGGAAAATTACACCACAACCGAGAAGGAGCTCTTAGCGGTAGTATTCGCATTTGACAAATTTCGCCCTTATATTACTCTTTCGAAAATTATTGTTTTTACGGACCACTCGGCACTCAAATATCTTCTCTCTAAAACGGATGCCAAGCCTCGCTTGATTCGCTGGGTCTTACTCCTCCAGGAGTTTTACTTAGAGATCCGTGATAAGCGAGGTGCCGAGAACTTGGCCGCCGACCACCTTTCGCGCCTAGACAACCCATTTATAGAACAATTAGATGAAAACTCTTTTCATTACTATTTCCCTGATGAGAAGCTTTTCGTAATTAACACATCTACTTCTCCTTGGTTTGCCCGCATCGCCAACTATCTAGTGGCTCGTGTGCTCCCAAAAGAGTTCTCGTCTCAGCAAAAGAAGAAATTCTTTTCTGAATTGAAGAACTACTTTTGGGAGGACCCGCATCTTTTTAAAGTCTGAGCAGACCAAGTGATCAGGAGGTGTGTTTCCTTTGATGAAGGATTAGATATTATTAAACATTTGCATGAAGGACCGACAGGTGGGCACTATCAAGCTGCTCGCACGCTCACAAAGTGTTAAGCGCGGGTTTTTACTGGCCCAGCCTGTTTAAAGACGCGCATGCCTTTGTGAGTAGGTGTGATAGTTGCCAACGGTCGGGGAATATTTCGAATAAAAATGAAATGCCACAAAATTATTTCCTAGAGTGCGAAGTTTTCGACCTCTGGGGGATTGATTTTGTCGGCCCTTTTCCTTCTAGATTCGGGAATAGGTATATTTTAGTTGCCGTTGATTATGTTTCACGTTGGGTCGAAGCCCAAGCTCTTCCTACGAATGACGCCCGAGTTGTAGTTAATTTCCTCAAAAAATTATTTTCTCGATTCGGTACGCCGCACGCTATCGTTAGTGATAGGGGTTCCCATTTCTGTAACGCACAATTTTCAAAAATCCTAACTAAATATGGCGTTACTCATAAGCTTTCCACTGCCTACCACCCCCAAACTAACGGACAAGTCGAAGTAGTGAATAGAGAAATAAAAAGAATTTTAGAAAAGACTGTTTCAACATCTAGAAAAGACTGGTCCGCCAAATTAGACGATGCTCTATGGGCCTACCGAACAGCGTACAAAACCGCCCTCGGATGTACGCCATATCGGTTGGTTTATGGAAAATCGTGTCATTTACCTGTAGAGTTAGAGCACCGTGCCTTTTGGGCCTTGCGATTTTTAAACTTCGATCCCCACTCCGTCGGCGATTTTAGAAAATTTCAACTTAACGAACTCGACGAGTGGCGCTCTTACGCGTATGAAAATAACAGACTTTATAAAGAGCGGACGAAGCGTTTACATGACCGACATCTTAGGCACCCAAAAATCTTTAAGCCAGGAGACCAAGTGCTTCTTTATAACTCTCGTTTACGTTTATTCCCGGGTAAATTAAAATCACGTTGGTCTGGGCCTTTTACTGTTTTAGAAGTCTTTTCTTATGGTAGTGTTTTAATTTCCCACCCTAATAAGGGTACTTTCAAAGTGAATGGTCAGCGTCTTAAACTGTATTTCTGTGATGATGTCAGTCTCAACCCTGTTAACTCTATCTTTCCGGTCCTGACATTTGATTAATCTGAACTTTATTTTTCTCAAAAACTTTGACTTTATTCGAACTTTATTTTTAAACAATATTTGGGACAATCTTATTTTGCTGCGTCGAGCTCAAACGACGCTTTAAACAAAGGGCGCTCTTGGGAGGCAACCCAAGTTATCTTTTTTTGTTTTCTTTCTTTTACACTTTTTGCCCCGACTGGCTCCGGCAAGCTGAAACTTCTGCGATCGCCTGCTCCAACGGTTCTGCTTCCATGCCAAAGTCCGCCGGACGACGTTTCATGAAGATCCACAACACAGGCATGGAGGAGCGGCATCACTCAACTTGCCCTGCAAAAAATAAAACCGGGGAAGTACCTGTTTTTCAATTATATCTTTTATTTCTGTATTTTACTTTTCTCTAGTTCTCCGACCTCCTTCTCCATTGCGGACAATGTAGATTTTAAGCTTGGGGGAGGACTTCCTCCTTCTTTTTGTTTTGTCAATATCCAAAACACCCAAAAAAAATTTTATCTATATATAGCTGCATCTTGGTATTTCAATAAGTACCCCATGTTTATGTTTTGTTTTTCTCAAATTTCTTTATAAACAACGTAGTTAATTATTATTTTTCTAATCATTTTTTTAATCATATTTCACAAGTAAAATGTTGGCCATGCTGTGTTTCTAATTCACGGTAGCATGTTAAGGTAAAATATTTCTCTAAAACGTGCATTTCTATTATGGTTTTCCGTTCTTTATTTTCTTTACTTTCTATAAAAATCTATCATCCATTATTTTCCTTTTCGTCTTTAGATAATTTTTGTAAGAACAAATTTTGAATAACGCAGTAGATATGAACGATCCAAGTCACATATTATTCTTATTTTCAAGATAATTTCATCAATCTTCTTTTATTATCTCGAACTTGCTTTTTGAAATTTATCGACTCTATGTTTTAAATAAATTTTAAAAAAAAAAGCGTGAAAATGATTTAGGCCATTTTTGTTTACGTTTGAGCTTTCCTGCCAACCTAAAATCTTTTACCACTAGTTAGCCGTTTTGAGCATTTTTTCCAAATTTATTTGATAACTCCACACAGCATTTCATTTTCACCAAAGCCCAAATTCCTACCTATCTAATCACGCTAATTTTTTTTGATAGGAAATTTTGCGTTATCTTTGGAGACAATCAAGTCTTTGGAGAAATTGTTGAAAAAAGTGTACTCAAAAGCAATAAATTGAAAAAAAAAGAAAAAAAAATGAATGAAAATAAAAAAAAGAGATAAATAATCATAAAGAGAAAAAAATAAATTTGTTTATACATATTTTGTTTAAAATAAATTTATTTTTAAAAAAAAAAAAAAAACTCGTTGCTTTGGTTTAGTGTGATTTTTAAGTCTCCATGTTTATATTTGATTCCACTCCTATTCATATTCCTAAACCAAACGTTTCGGTCCTCTTAAGTCCTTTTGATTCACGCCTTTTTTTTAATTTTATTTAACAACTAAGAAAAGAAGAAAAGTAAATCAGTTTTAGTTTTGGATTTAAACTTAGATTTTTGTTATTTAATTGATATAATTATAATGCGTTGCTTGGATCTAGTAATAACTCAATACGTTCTTTTCATTTTCATTGCCTTGCTCAAATCTATTTAAAGAATTTCGTCAAAATTCTGGATGATTTATTTTTATTAAGTAAAGTTTATAAAAGTTAAACCATACCTAAATAATTGTTTTAGATTTACGTTTTACATTCTCCCTACCTAGAATTTCGCATAGTACTTGTGTGAGTATGATTAAAACTTTTTGAATTAGTCACTTTTTATGATTAGCTTGTCTTTATATCTTTGCTTGGGGACAAGCAAAACTTAAGCTTGGGGAAATTTGATAATACGTTTGCAGTCAATTTTATTAGGATATTTTCGGGGTTTTAAAGCCAATCATGTCTTGTAAAGTACTTGTTTTGATTCCCCTTTGTATATATTTTTGTCGCTAATGCATTTTTTCTGCTTTTTGCAGGTTTTCACGGCTTTCAGCAGAAGTTTGCTGTGACACGCCCCCCGGTCACGACCTACCAGGGCGTGTACCTAGGGCGTGTAACCCAGAGGAATGAAGCAATTGGTCTGAAACTGCATTCCGTGGAAACTTAGTGTACACGCCATCGGTCACGCCCGTGTCACACCCGACACGGGCGTGTACTAGAGGCGTGTCCCCAGGTTCCGAGGAATCGCCGCAGCGCGCTCGTTTTTCCCGCTCCACCGTCGCACCGAAAGTGTCACGCCCCAGGGTCACGCCTGACCCGGGCGTGACATGTGGGCGTGTACTTCAGCAATTCCGCCCGTCACCTCCAGCATTCAATTACAGCTCAAAAAAGTCACGCCGCAAACAACACGCCCCAGGTACACGCCCTGCCAGGGCGTGACTTGTGGGCGTGTACCGCAACAACTCCGTCAGAATTCAATTCCTGCCCAAAAAAGTCGCGTCGAATGTGTCACGCCCCAGGGTCACGCCCGACCAGGGCGTGACAGGGGGGCGTGACCCGACCCAAAAAATTCTATAAATAGAGCCCAACTCTAGGGGTTTTAGGACACCTTTTTGCTTTGAGAGGGGAGGTTCTGTCCTTTGTATTTCTGAACTTTTTAAGCATGTCTTTCTATTTTTAGTTCGTAGCTCTAGCTTTATGCTTTCCCTGTATTAGCTCCTAGCTTCTTTCTGTAGTATAATGCTAATGATAGTGTAGTTTCCTTTTCATGTTCTTGTAATCTCTGGTTTTCAAGCTGTAAGATCACTGTTTCTCTTAATAAAAAGTGTTGTTTTCTTTTTCGTTCCTGCTCTGTTTTCAGTATTTTTCTTCTACTCATCCCCCTCTTCCACCTCACCATGATTAACTAATCCTCCATGTACTCGATCTAATTGATCCGAGGTTCGAGTGATTAGGTTATGATGCTTTGAATCTTACCTTTTCTTTTTATGGTTTAGCTTTGAATTACTCTTGATTTATCACGGGTTGGAGGTATATTATCGATATATACTCTCCACCTTTGCTTTCATTCTGGGCTAGCCGAGAGGCCGAAAGTTTGAAATGAGCACTCAAGAGTAAAGGGAGTTGTTCGCACCCCTCGAGAGAGGCAGACGTTCAAATCTCCCGGATTGGAGTAAAATCCAATAGAGGGGTTCACCGCGTAAAGCGAGTTTTAGGCCTCCGATTTAGGCGAGAGTCGGTCGGACCTTCCTAAACTCAGTTAGGCACGGCCATCGAGAGAAGCGTGTCAATATTCATGGAACCTCCACGGTCAAGGACCTTTACCCTAATTAGCTTAGGTTTATTTATCGTATTTTTCTAACCACTCTTGCCGAGGTGATTTCTGATCGAGTGCATTTTCCCTTCATCGTTACTAAGCTTGAGTTAATCACTCTTTTAGCTCTCTTTATCTTTTCATGCAAGTAGTTCTCTTCTTTTAGTACATTTAGCTAAACCTTATTTTGCCGTCGATAAAATAATAGATTTCGTGTGAGTAAGCTTACTCAACTGTTCCCGGATTTCAATACGACACTTGTGTCCCCTAGCTGCATTTCGATAGGTATACTTGCCTTGATGAATTATTAGTTTGGTATTTTCTCCTTGCAGATATCTCAGAGACAATCAGTCATCCACGTACACCTCGAGGTTCCTCCCTCTCTCTTTTCGGAAGTTCCGATCCATCATTCTTTGGTAGGTTACACCCGCATTTTTCAAACTGAAAGCCATCATATTAAAACAGAAGCATCCATCCTGCATGACGAAGGTGATGTCCTTAACGTCCGAAGGATGCATGCGTATTTGGTGATATCCGGAAATCGCATCCAAGAAACTCATAAAAGGAAAACCGACGGCTGAGTCAACCAGCGCGTCGATTCGGGACAGCGGGTAACAATCCTTGGGGCATGATTTATTTAAAAGAGTGAAATCCACACACATTCTCCATTTACCCTCCCCTTTTTTAAACATTACAACATTACTCACCCACCTCGGATACGCACAGGCGGACACAAACCCCGCCTTAAGTAACTTCTCTACCTCCTCTCTAATAGGCCCGACCATCTTGGAGGCGATGGCCCTCTTCTTCTGCTGTATGGGGCGAGTGTTGGTATCGAGATTAAGGCGGTGACAAGCGATGTCCGCATCGACCCCGGGCATGTCTGCGGCGCTCCATGCGATGACGTCTATATTTTTTTTGTACGCAGGCCTTGATCTTCTCTCTATCTTCCGGGTTGAGTTCGTCGCTGATCGTGACCTTCTCCTTTCTCCCTTCCTTAGTGCGGATCTCTACCTCGAGTACCTCCACGGCCACCTTCAGCCTTGATGGCTCTTCCTCTCCTTCCTGCTCTTCCAGCGCGTCCTGTTCTCTGACTTCGTCTTCCGCAACAGCCATCACCATTTCTTCCCCAAGTTTTTCCATCTCCCACTTGCTCGCGCCCTCTCCTTCCTGCAGTGAGGCTCTTCTTTTTTCCAGCCCCCCCCCCCCCCCCGGGAGACCCTCCCTCTTCCTCCATCTTCCTCTTCCCTTTTCTCCCTCCATCTTCTTTGGGCTCCCCTTCCTCTTCTGCTTCCATCTCTCCCTCCTCCTTTCCAGCCCTTTCTAGCTCTCCCGCAATGCCTCCAATCATCACTACTTCTCCTTCTCCTCCAGCATCTTCTTCCTCTCTTTCTTCTACTATCCCCATCTCTCCGCGATTCCCTCCCGCCATTTCTGGCTCCCCCGTAATGCCTCCAACCATCACTACTTCTCCTTCTCCTCCAGCATCTTCTTCCTCTCTTTCTTCTACTATCCCCATCTCTCCGCGCTTCTCTCCCGCCATTTCTGGCTCCCCCGCAATGCCTCCAACCATCACTACTTATCCTTCTCCTCCAGCATCTTCTTCCTCTCTTTCTTCTACTATCCTCATCTCTCCGCGCTTCTCTCCCGCCATTTCTGGCTCCCCCGCAATGCCTCCAACCATCACTACTTATCCTTCTCCTCCAGCATCTTCTTCCTCTCTTTCTTCTACTATCCCCATCTCTCCACGCTTCTCTCCCGCCATTTCTGGCTCCCCCGCAATGCCTCCAACCATCACTACTTCTCCTTCTCCTCCAGCATCTTCCTCCTCTCTTTCTTCTACTTCGCCCCCCAGTTCCTGTTGCAACTGCTTCATCCTCTTCTCCATTTCTTCAGCATCTCCCTGCCAGGAGACGGTGTTCACTGCCGTCATGTAGCATTCCCTTGTAGCCTTTGGATCCCCCTGCAACCTGATTATGGTACCTCTTGAGTTCAGTTTCAAGCACTGGTGAAACGATGAGGGGACGCATCTTAAAGCACTGATCAAGGGGCGCCCAAAAATGGCATTGTAACTACTGCGGGCATCCACTATGACGAAGCGACAGTTTCGGGATAGCCCTCCCAGGGTTACTTGGAGTCCCACTCCACCCTCGACTTCTTTCCTCTCTCCTGAGAATCCAAACAATCGTCCATCCGCCGCCAGCAACCTTCAGGCCTCCACTCTCATCTCATTGAATGCTTTCTTGAAAATCACGTTCACTGAGATCCCATTGTGTACTAGGATTCGGGATACCGTAAAGTTTTCGATGGCCGTTCGTATCACCAGCGCGTCGCAGAAAGGGTCTTCATGATCTGGCATGTCTTTCCTTGAAAAGGTGATCTTTTCATTTGGGGGAGGGGATTGTGACATCGAGGCTACGCTTTGGCGGTACATTGTGTGAAGGCTCGCTTTTTGGGCCGCCTCTATCCCTACTCCTCCATGGAGTACTCCAATTCCTCTGCGATCTCCTTCATCCATTCGATCTACACATCGATCCTCCTCTCCTGTACCTATCACTTCCTCTATCTGCACCGGTCTCTGTTGCTCTCCTGCTCCTCTAGTTCTTCTCATTTCCAAGAAATCTGGGCAGGTAGCCATTGCGTGACCTTCCTCTTCGTGGAAGTCGCAATATGGCAACGCCACCTCCCCCTTGTTTTCCTTCCTGAGGGTTTCTCCTTCTCCTAGTTCCTACTCCTCTTCCTCTCTCCCGGCCTCTACCTCTACCTCGGCCGATAGCCATGGCCTACTGCGGAGGGGGTAGGGGTGGTCTATGACCATACCCCCACCCTTGCCGGTGAAATCTACCCGGTCCTCCTGGTTGGTTCCTCCCCCGTGGGGAAATCCTCTACCTTGTCCTGGGTAAGGGCCTCCCTGTTGCCTCCATCCTAGCTCTTGATATGCCGGCACCCACGACTCTTCTCTTCTCCTCACTTCCCGCTGTCTCCCCCCTGACTCCCTCGACTCCACCTCCATAAGTCTTGCCAACTTTTTTGTAAAAGCGAGATTTGCTGCCTCCATCGCTATTTCCTTCGCTGCCTTCTCCATCAAGCCCTAAAAAGACAACGGAGCCTTCCGGGTGAGGCTCATTTTGAAGAACCCTTCCCGTATTCCCACGGTAAAGGCCATCTGGAGGGCAAACCCCGACACCTCCTGTATATCCAAGATCTCTTCTTGGAACCTATCCACGTACTGAGCCAGTGATCCATCTGCCCCCTGCTTAATCAAAAAGATCGACTCCGGGTTCCTCTTTCTCTTCTTAGAAGTGGAGAACTGTAACTGGAAACTCCTGCTTAGGTCCTCGAAGCAGTATATCGAGCCTGTCGGGAGATAATGAAACCAGTCTCTAGCTTTGTCCTTTAGAGTAATGGCGAAAAGACGATATTTAAACGCGTCCGTCATGGGCCTGATCGAAACCACGTCCTCGAACCATTGCAAGTGATGAAGGGGATCATCTTTCCACACATAGTAGTTCATTTCGGGTTCCCGGAACCCTTCCAGGATGGGAGCTGACAGGATTAGCTCACAAAAAGGTGACCCTCTCGCCGCCGGTCTCGCCGCCCCCACTCGCGTGACGACCTCTCCTGGCGAGATGGTACTCGCCGGGCTTGGGAACAGCTCCCTTCCTGCCATATCCCTCCCGTTTCCTTCCGCCATAACCTCCTTCCCCGGTCTACTCCCCGGGGCATCTTCTCCCACTCGTGCCGAGATGAGCTCTCCTTGCGGCGTGAGAGCAGGCACTTGAGGTAGTGGGGTTGAACAATCTCCCTACCGCGAGATCCCTTGCAGTAAATCCTTGATCCCCTTGATTGAAGCCATAAACTCCTCTCCTCCGACAAATTTTCCCGGGATATCCGACCCCTCTCCTTCTCCTTCTCCGTGATCTCCCGCCATGTGGTTGCTCAAGGTTCTTCTCTGAGGGCTGCGCTCCACGCTCACCGCACCAAAAATGTTGCAACCAGCTTTCTGGTCCCTCCTAACGTTCGAAACTGAGGATGCAGCCCACACGTACTCTTCTTGAACTACCCTCCCGACGTGAGTCGGAGACCTGAAAACAGACCGCGGGGTCTCAGCTCGGAGGTCCCACCTCTTTCGCGGAAGAAATAAAAATCTTCCCCTCCCTAGCCAATGCTGAGCTAGGTGCATGTGAGGAAGACAGTGGAAAGGTTCAACAACCCTCTCAGGCACCTTATTGGTCTATTTATAGGCCTCTGAATCTGATCTGCGAATATCACTTCTGAATTAATCTGAAATGAACAAAACACCTTGGGATGGGTCTTCCAACAGCCAAACCCCGCTGTTCTGGAGAACTATACGCAGACCTCCAGGGGTAGAAATGTAAAATTACCTGGGGCACAAAGGTAAAATCCCCCTTTGGGGGTAAAAGGGTAAAGACATCTTTTCTCCCATGCAGTGAGTGGGGAAGGCACTAGTGGGCGAGACGACCGCCCTATCCGTCTCACCGTCCTCTCGGCCTGTTGGCTCTCTCGCCTCCTATAATGATCTAGCCCACTAGGAGGTCTCTCCCACTTCAGAGGATCCCCCATCTCGCCTCCTGTAGGTGGGCATCCTATCATCTCGCCAGTCTCCCCTTCTCGCTCGCTGGACCACCTCTCACGATCCAAGGTTGTACATTAGGTCTTTATATATTTTAGTGGAACCTGGATGGTAGGCAACACTGGAACCATGAGCTTCAGTACAAATCTTAGCCTGAATATCACCAAAAGCGGGTGAAAGTGCAAGCTAGATCTGAAATACTCTAAAGGTGGGGTGAATAGAGTATGGTGCTTAAAAACTTTTTACAACATTTATTGTAATCTGAGTGAACAGGGAAGCAAATATTAAATCTAAACACAGAAACTATCTAATCACAATCTACAAAAGTAACTAATAACAGATCACAGCCAGAAACAAAAGTAAAGACAAGCAACCAGAAGACACAAGGAGCTATAGTGGTTCCCATAAACTTGGGTACATCCACTCTTCTACCACCCTAGGTAGGAATCCACTGCAGGATGAGTTGATCAGGTGTCCTGGGCACCAATGAGCTTTTGATAAGGTACTCAAAAACCAAACCAGATTTTTTGATCAGGTGTCTTGCCACCAATGAGCTTTTGATAAGGTGCTCAAAAACCAAGCACAAACTTTTGAAGGGATTTTGAGAAACGCTTTATAGAGATGGGGATGAGAGAGTGATGTAAGTCTTCTCTTTCTCAAAGCAGCTGAGAAGACTATGTGGATTCAGTGATGTTGTCAAAGCTCCCCCTGAGATCTGTATTTGATCAGGAAATGAAGTTTTGATGTAGGGTGATAGGCCTTCAGAAAGTTGATCTCCAGCAATTGATGATTTCAGCAACATCTGAAATATGAGGTGTCTGGAGTCTTGAATGATGATGGCCTTGAACACTTGAATTAAAAGAGATCTGAAGATTTCAGTTGGTTGATCTCCTTGGTTGTGTGTTCTTGTATGAATTCTTTTTGAGACAGAGAATGTCTGCAGCTCTTTTTCTTTCTCTTGAGCAATTGTTGTTGAGAAAGATATTGTTGCAGAGAATGTTTTTTTGTTCTTCTTTTTCTTGTGCACTCTCTTCTTCTTGATTGCTTGTGTGTTGAGAGATTCAAAAATCTTGTCTTTTTTTTAATTCCTTTGTTCTGAATAGAAAATGATCCTCTGTCAAGAATAGTCGTTATCCTGTCATTAAATGACTTCCTTAATTGCAATTGTCTTCTGGGGGAAAGTCCAAAGAAACATTCCTTGATAATTCCTTAAAACTTGGTCCAGAATAAATGAAAACGGCTACAAGATCTTCTGAATTAATTGTTGACAATAACTCCTTAACTGTTCGGAATTTGAATCTTGAAGGTCATTGAACTCTTCAGAAAAACGTCGAACTAAGCTCTACTATCGTCGAACTGAGCTCAGCGATTTGGACTTAGACAGCAACAGAGATCGTCGATCTGGGCTCAACTATCATCGAATTGAGCTCAGAGATAGAGAATCAATACTGGAGTCAAGATCGTCGAACTGAGCTCGAAGATCGTCGAATGGAGTTCGACGATTTGTTGAAGTTGACCTCAGCGATCGTCGAATGGAGTTCGACGATCCGTCGAAGTGAGCTCAACGATCGTCGATTGGAGTTCGACGATTCGTCGTACTGAGCTCGACGAAATGACTTAGTCTCCAAACTGAAAAACCTTGGTCTTGAGGGCAGCTTCCAAACCTAACTACTAACCATTAGACTCAATTCTAATTGACCTTTAGATCTATACAATGAGGTGAAAAACAGGTTTCCTAAATACATAGTGATCCTGACCCAAATTAGTAATAGGGTGCTCCAACAATCTCCCCCTATTTGGGTTAGGATTACTATTTTCAGGAATTGGAGAAATAAAAAACAACATACAAAACAACAATACAGAAATGCAATAAACAAAGCATTGTAGAAGCACAGATATAATAGATACAGAGATAACAGTTTCAGAAACACTAATTTCAGAGATAATAGTTTCAGCATCAGCAATAGCAGCAGTAATAACATCAGCAATAACAGTAGGCTCAAAATCATATGCCTCTGTCTGCATATCCTCAGGAACTGAAACATCAACCACATCAGTACTAACAGAACCAGCAACATGTGCAGCAGCATAAACTGAATTTTTGTAGGAGCTTATTAAGCTGGAATCATAGCTTGAAAAGGGCACAATTAATGACCTTGGAGAGGTCCTCTGAGGGCTGGACTGCATTACTCACTGGAAGATAACTGAAATATAATGAATCAAAAACTGATAGTAAGGATCTGAGGTCCACTGAGAAGACAGCAACTGGAGGAGTTGAAACTGGAGCTTTAGTAACAACAGCAGCAGAAGAAGAAATGGCAGCAGCAGCAGCAAGCAATCTCACATCTTCATGAGGCATCTCCCCCTGCCTAGATTCAGAGAGAGTTGGATCAAGGCACCCAAATGAAGGGATTGCCTGAGGAGGAAAGATGGAGGAGAGCCTGGCAGATAAGTCTGCAACAGACTTTAAGAGTGGAGCCAAGGAGGTCTCCAACAGAAGGGATAGCCTGGGAGCTATCAGTTCATATAGTTTGTCAGCTAAGGCAGGAATATCTACTTGCTCAGCAGGGACTTGAGCAGAGGTAGAGAAGGATGGTGGAGCAACTGGTGATGTTGGTGGAGAGCTGGTGGATGGTAGAAGTGAAGGTTGAGGTGTGGGGATTGTGGAAATGGAATACAGTGGTATGGAGATAGAGGGTGTGAAAGAGGGTTGATCAATGATATCTTGTAGAAGTTGTTGATATGATGTAGATGAGGAGGGTAGATTAGGAGGGGATGAAGGTGAGTCATCCATGAAGGAATCATCTAGAAGTGTGAAAGATGGAATGTTGGATGATGTGTCAATGTCTGGTTGAGGGTAGTGGTGTAAAGGATGAAAGATTTCTTCTTTTATTGGAAGAGTTGGGATTGGAGATGGAATTGATGTAGGAGATGGGCTGGAAATAATGATTGTGGATGAAGTTTGAATGGTGGAGGTGACTGGTGGAGATGGAATAAGAGTTGGAGGAGGAGAAGAAGCAGCAGGCAAGTCTTCTGTAGGGGCAGTGACTTGAGGGGAAGAGACTGATACAGTCCTTGTGCCTGAAGTTGTGCTTGCAGAGGGCCTGCTTGGCTTCACTATCTGCCTGTCCCATTTGCCAAAGAGGGCACAGGACATCCTCTTAGAGGCATTAATATGCATCCCAGATGATACAAGCAGGGCAGGGCATCTGTTATGGAGAAACAACCCTAGAATCCTTCCATAATTAACAAAGTTCTTGTTTATTTTCTTCTTGATCAGGTCAAAGAAGACCTCTCCCCAGTTTAACTGTTTCCTATCCACTAAAGCACCCATCAAGCATAGCTGATACCTGGATATGGTATCATGTGCTGAATGCTTGGCCAGCAAAACCTTTCCCACTACATCAGCTAAAAAACTATATTCCACAGCTAAGTTCTTTTTCAGCAGCTTGCTAGGGTTAGCATCAGAGTGACCCATTCTAGCAAGCATGGTAGAAAATTCCTCTCCAGACAATTCAGCAGAATCTCTTCCAGAACTTAATTCAAAAACCTCTGTCAGAATGGCAGGAATCAAAGGTACCTGGGTTCCAGAAATTGAACCAACCACTGTGTTTTGGTCCTAGTTGTGGGCAGTATAGACCCACTCCTTAATCTCATCAGCAGGCAGTTTGATTCTGGTTAACATGATGGTAACAAGCTTCTGCTCCTTGAACAGTTCTAGAATATCTTGAAAAACCTGATCACTAGTGTTGAAAGACTCCATGTCTATATCAAATATGCCATCGAACTTTATTGTGGCTAGAACGACAACTGAGACGGCCATTGTTACCTGCAAAAATCAACAAACAAAACGACCAAGTGTAGAGATGTTTGGAGGGAAAGAGAATTTTTGCAGAGAGATTGAAAGCGCAAAAGGAGAACGACGGTCGAAAAATGAATTTTATATTAGGGTTCGACGCAGAAAAGGAAAGATCGTTGAACTCAGTTCGACGATCGGGGCTTCTAAAGGACTCTGAAAGGTCTTCAATATCGTCGATCTCCGTTCGACGGTATTGGAGAGCATCGAGCTCCGTTCGACGATAGTTCAGAAAACAAAATCATCAAGCGCCATTCGACGATCGCCGACCTGAAAGATAGTTGAGCACTATCTGAGAAGCGCTGAACTCAGGTCGACGATTTGGGAAAACGTCGATCTCCGTTCGTCGATCTGGGGGAAAATCGTCGAGCGTAGTTCAGAGACCAGAAATACACTCTAGACACTTAGAAAAATCAAGATGTTTGCCTAGTCTTGGTCAATTTTTAAAGTTTTAAAATCTTGGATATTATTTTAGACTTCCTCCATCTAACATTCCTAACTGATTTAGGAAGAAGGTGTGTTTCTTTTCATCCAAGGCATTGGTGAAAATATCTCCCCTTTGCAAATCAGTTGGGATATATTGAAGTTCAATTTTATTCTTCTCAACATTATCCCTTAAAAAGTGATGCCTAATTTCTATGTGTTTTGTCCAACTATGGAGGACTGGATTTTGAGCTATAGAAAGAGCACTGGTGTTATCACAAAAGATTTTAGACTTCTCTAAGTTGTAGCCATAGTCCAGGAGTTGGTTCTGAATCCACAATATTTGTGAACAACAACTACCTGCAACCATATATTCAGCATTAGCAGTTGAAGTTGACACAGATGTTTGTTTCTTGCAAAACCAAGAGACAAGTCTGTCACCAAGAAACTGACAATTTCCACTGGTGCTTTTCCTGTCAATTCTGCATCTAGCATAATCAGCATCAAAAAATCCAGTTAAGTCAAATGCTGAATCTTTTGGATACCAGAGACCTAGATTTGGACAACTTTTAACATACCTGAGAATCCTTTTTACTAATGTGAGGTGTGACTCTCTAGGGCTTACTTGGAATCTAGCACATATGCATGTAGCAAACATTATATCAGGTCTACTAGCTGTAAGGTACCGTAAAGAGCCAATCATTGCTCTATATGTTGTCTGATCAACAGGTTTCCCAAGTTCATCAGCATCCAATATAGCATTAGTAGGCATAGGTGTTTTCATACAAGATGCTTCAGACATACCAAATTTCTTAACCAATTCATTTGCATACTTGGTTTGAGAAATAAAGATGCCTTCAGCATGTTGTTTGATTTGCAATCCTAGAAAGAAGGATAGCTCACCCATGCTACTCATTTCAAATTTAGAATGCATTAGGTTGGAAAACCTTCTACACAAGTTTGAATCAGTAGAACCAAAAATAATATGATCTACATAAATCTGTACTAGTAGGGTATGGGACTTATGGGTTCTAATGAAAAGAGTTTGGTCTACTCTACCCCTTATAAATTCATTTTCCAGAAGGAAGCATGCTAGGGTCTCATACCATACTCTAGGAGCTTGCTTGAGACCATATAATGCTTTGTTCAATTTAAAAACATAATCAGGATAAGTTGGAGAGATAAAACCTGGAGGTTGTCTGACATAGACTTCTTCTTTGATGTCTACATTTAGAAATGCACTTTTTACATCCATCTGATATACCTTGAAGCATCTGTGTGCTGCATAAGCTAAGAATATTCTGATGGCTTCCAATCTTGCAACTGGTGCAAAAGTATGGTCATAGTCTATGCCTTCTTCTTGTGAGTATCCTTGAGCAACTAGCCTTGCCTTGTTCCTTACAATTACTCCTTGATCATCCAATTTGTTTCTGAACACCCACTTTGTTCCAACAATGGAGTGATCCTTAGGCTTTGGCACTAGTTCCCACACTTTGTTCCTTTCAAATTGATGCAACTCTTCTTGCATTGCAATGATCCAGTGTGGATCTTGCTCTGCATCTTGAATGGATTGAGGTTCAATTTGAGATAGGAAGCAAGTGTGCAACAGGTTTTGGTTGATCTGATTTCTAGTTTGCACACCAGCTGAGATGTCTCCAATTACTTGGGAAATTGGATGGTCTCTTGATGTTACTAAATAAATAGGGGGTGTTGATTGTTCACCAACCTGTGTTGTTGTTTCCTCTTGTGGTACAACAACTGGCTCTTCAAGTTGTTTCTCTTCAATATGTTGAATGCTTTCTTCATCTTCACTGCTTTCCTCTTTTTGAGTAACCTGTAACCTGTTCAAATCTTCAGCAAGAGAATGTACCTGCAAAGGTTCTATGGTAGAAGTGTTCTTCTCCTTTAAAGACATGTTAGATTCATCAAATGATATATGAACAGATTCCTCAATTTTAAGAGATGATTTATTATATACCCTATAAGCCTTACTGATCATGGAGTATCCCAGAAACACTCCTTCATCAGCTTTAGCTTGAAATTTTGCTAAATATCTCTTGTCATTATTATGAATATAACAAATACAGCCAAAAATTCTAAAATAATCAACTTTAGGTTTCTTCCCTTTGAGTAATTCATAGGGAGTCTTTCCCTTTAGTTTATGTATTAAACTTCTGTTCAGCATATAGTTGGAGGTGTTCACTGCCTCTGCCCAAAAAGATAGAGTAAGGTGAGTATCTGACAACAATGTAGTGGCAGATTCAATAAGGGTTCTATTTTTCCTTTCAGCTACCCCATTTTGTTGAGGAGTTCAAGGAGCTGAGAAAGTATGTCTGATCCCTTCACTCTGACAGAACTCTTGCATAAGAAGAGAATCAAACTCTGTCCCATGATCACTTCTGATCAGAGCAATGTGAGTATTGAACTCAATCTGTATACATTTGAGAAACTCTGTCAAACACGTAAAGTTATCAGACTTCTTCCTCAGAAAGAACACTCATGTGAATCTAGAGAAGTCATCTACAACTACTAAAGTGTAAGATTTCCATCCTAAGCTTTGTACTGTAATGGGTCCAAAAAGATCCATGTGTAATAGATACAAAATCCTAGGTGAATCACCCTTATTAAGTGACTTAAAACTATTTTTAGTTTGCTTGCCTAATTGACAAGCCCTGCAGAGTCCTTCCTTCTTATAGGGGCCAGAAGGTAGTCCTCTAATAAGGTTATCCTTGGATAGCCTAGCAATGGTTCTAAGGTTTAAATGTCCTAGTCTCTTATGCCATAAAACATTAGGCCTACTAACAGAATTAAACAGGCAAATGTCTACATCTGTTGAAAGAAAATCTACTAAGTAGATGTTACCTTTCCTTTTACCTGTCAACACAGTTGTGTTGTCCTCCGACTTGATCTTGCATAGGGCTTTGCTGAAAGTCACCTGGTAGCCTTCATCACATAGATGATTGATACTTATCAAATTGTGCTTCAGTCCTTCCACATAGGCTACCTTCTTGAATGTCATTGTCCCAATCTGGACTGCACCATATCCTTTAGTTTGTCCAAAGTTTGAATCAGCACATATGACTTTGGGTCCAAGCTTGGCTTTAAAGGATGTGAGGTTGTCCTTATTTCCTATCATGTGCTTAGAGCACCAACTATCCAAATACCATTGTTGGTTTGATGTTGGATAGGTCTTCACCTGTACATAAGATAATTCATTTGTTTTTAACCCAGTTTACCTTGGGTCTAGGTTGATAACCTTTAAACTCAGAAATAAAAGACATCCCAGGTTGACTCTTATAACCTTCAGGATGATATCTCCTTGGAGGTATTATCCATTCAGTATAAGGGTTACAGCTTTGGGATGAAGGACCCCTAGGATTGGATTTTGATTTGCCCTTGAAAGAATTTCCAGAGCTCTGATCTCTGTTCGACGATCGTGGAGCTGCGTTCGACGATCTTGGGTCAGATCGTCGAGCTCCGTTCGACGGTCGAATGTGGCAGAGTTCAGGAATTAGAGATCGTCGACTTGAGTTCGATGATTTTGCCTGAGATCGTCGATCTACGTTCGGCGATCGTCGAGCTCCGTTCGATGATTTCTACTGGAACTTGGTTTTCTTAGGCAGATCAGAATTTTTCCTAGCTACCTCTACAACTCCCTTCCCTTTATCAGAAATGAACTTGATTGGGGTTGTAGAACTATAGGTTGGCTGGATGAAGCACCCAAGCCTAGTGTACTATTAAATCTGGAGTTCTCTATGCTTGTGATGTCCATCAGCTTGATACTTCTCCCATTAAGGGATTCTTCAAGCTTCTTGGCCTCAGATAGCTCACCTTTCAGTGAAGCTATCTGCTCCCTACAGCACTCCAACTCCTCAGAGCGTTTGAGGTTTTCTGACTTTAAGATACTATGTTCAAATAATTGATTTCTGAGAGAAATAATTTCCTTCTCAGATTTTAGTAAGTCTAAACATAATGCTTTAAACTCAGACTTAAAGTCCTCTGAATTGAAATCAAAAGAACTAATTACCTGGTCCTCTTCAAGTTGAGTCTCTGAGTCTGACTCTGAGTCTTCTGCATCTGAATTGTGTTGAGAGGCATTGATTGCCATCATGCAGAACTTCTTCTCTTCAGCATCATCTTCATCATCACTGGAGCTGGATGAAGCTTCTGACTCCTCTTCAGTTTCACTCCAGGATTCAGCAACAAATCCCTTCCTTGTGTGTTTGTTCTTGCTTGAGGAGGGTTTGTCATTGCCATTCTTCTTGAAGTCTTTGTCCTTTCTTCTTTCTTTCTTGTCCCTTCTGTCCTTGTTTTTGTTTTCTGGACAGTCAGGTACAATGTGCCCTGGTTTTCTGCAACCAAAGCAAACAATTTCTTTATTATTTGACTTATCATACCTTGGTTTATCATGCTCCTTGTATGATCTCTTTCTGAAGTCCTTTCTGGCCATCTTGTAAAATCTTTTGGCCAATAGACTAAGCCGCTCATCATTGCCTGTGACTTTGTCTTCAGGCTGATCTTCAGTTGCTTTGAAGGCTATTGTCTTTTCTTTTCTTGTGGCTGGTGAGGCAGCCTTCTTCTCTTCTTCTCTATTTTTAATAAGCATCTCATAAGATTTGAGCTTGCCCAAGAGAGCTTCTGTGGTGATCTCATTCAGACTTCTGGCATCCTTAATAGGCCAGATCGTTGAGTCCCAAGTGCTTGGGAAGCACATTAGGATTTTGTCATTAAGTTCAGTTAGTGAGATCTCCTTATCCAGGGTCTTCAGTTCATTGACTATCAAACTGAGTCTGTTGTACATTTCAGCTACTGACTCAGCTTCTCCTTTCTTGAAATTTTCATATTGGGATATGAGGTGGGATCTCCTGTCCTTTCTTTCATCAGCTGATCCTGACACTATTTCAGAAAGCTTATCCCAGATTTCCTTTGCTGAATTACATTCAGCCACCTTTTGGAAAATGTCATCAGACATGGTCTAGGCTAAGATGTTCATAGCCTTTGCATCTACTACCTTCCACTTCTTGATATCAGCATCTATTCCTGATGGAGGTGGAACAGCATTTGTGCTTCTGTTCTCTGGAGGTCTTGGACAAACTGTCAAAACAGAATTAAAAATGTCCTCGTCAATAGAATTCATGTATAGTCTAATCCTTGCTTTCCAAAGTGCAAACTTGGACAGATTGCATACTGGAGGTCTGGTGCTAGCATAATCTTTGTTTTGGGCCATGATTTGTGAGGAAATAATCTAATAATAAAATCAAAAGAAAATAGATCTAACTAGGAATCTTTGGGTTCAGGTGTTAGCCAGTGCAACCACCAAGGTGTGGTATGTTTAACCAACCTGGCTCTGATACCAATTGAAAGTGCAAGCTAGATCTGAAATACTCTAGAGGGGGGGTGAATAGAGTATGGTGCTTAAAAACTTTTTACAACAGTTATTGTAATCTGAGTGAACAGGGAAGCAAATATTAAATCTAAACACAGAAACTATCTAATCACAATCTACAAAAGAAACTAATCACAGATCACAGCCAGAAACAAAAGTAAAGACAAGCAACCAGAAGACACAAGGAGCTATAGTGGTTCCCCTAAACTTGGGTACATACTCTTCTACCACCCAAGGTAGGAATCCACTGCAGGATGAGTTGATCAGGTGTCCTGGGCACCAATGAGCTTTTGATAAGGTGCTCAAAAACCAAACCAGATTTTTTGATTAGGTGTCTTGCCACCAATGAGCTTTTGATAAGGTGCTCAAAAACCAAGCACAAACTTTCGAAGGGAGTTTGAGAAACCCTTTACAGAGATGGGGATGAGAGAGTGATGGAAGTCTTCTCTTTCTCAAAGCAGTTGAGAAGTCTATGTGGATTCAGTGATGTTGTCAAAGCTCCCCCTGAGATCTGTAGTTGATCAGGAAATGAAGCTTTGTTGTAGGGTGATAGGCCTTCAGAAAGTTGATCTCCAGCAATTGATGATTTCAGCAACAGCTGAAATATGAGGTGTCTGGAGTCTTGAATGATGATGGACTTGAACACTTGAATCAAAAGAGATCTGAAGATTTCAGTTGGTTGATCTCCTTGGTTGTGTGTTCTTGTATGAATTCTTTTTGAGACAGAGAATGTCTGCAACTCTTTTTCTTTCTCTTGGGCAATTGTTGTTGAGAAAGATGTTGTTGCAGAGAATGTTTTTTTGTTCTTCTTTTTCTTGTGCACTATCTTCTTCTTGATTGCTTGTGTGTTGAGAGATTCAAAAATCTTGTCTTTTTTTTTATTCCTTTGTTCTGAATAGAAAATGATCCTCTGTCAAGAATAGTCATTAGTCTGTCATTAAATGACTTCCTTAATTGCAATTGTCTTCTGGGGGAAAGTCCAAATAAACATTCCTTGATAATCCCTTGAAACTTGGTCCAGAATAAATGAAAACGGCTACAAGATCTTCTGAATTAATTGCTGACAATAACTCCTTAACTGTTCTGAATTTGAATCTTGAAGGTCATTGAACTCTTCAGAAAAACGTCGAACTGAGCTTTACTATCGTCGAACTGAGCTCAGCGATTTGGACTTAGACAGCAACAGAGATCGTCGATCTGAGCTCAACTATAGTCGAACTGAGCTCAGAGATAGAGAATCAATACTGGAGTCAAGATCGTCGAACTGAGCTCGAAGATCATAGAGTGGAGTTCGACGATTTGTTGAAGTTGAGCTCAGCGATCGTCGAATGGAGTTCGACGATCCGTCAAAGTGAACTCAACGATCGTCGATTGGAGTTCCACGATTCGTCGTACTGAGCTCGACGAAATGACTTAGTCTCCAAACTGAAAAACCTTGGTCTTGAGGGCAGCTTCCAAACCTAACTACTTACCCTTAGACTCAATTCTAATTGGCCTTTAGATCTATACAATGAGGTCAAAAACAGGTTTCCTAAATACATAGTGATCCTAATACAAAATATTAATAGGGTGTTCCAACATCGGAGATACAAAATTTACCCCGATACTTCAAAGTATCCAACCCTTCCAAAAATAAATCAGGTAGCTCTCTCTTCTCAGTTCTATTCCGAAGAAGCAACAAATCCAGATCATCCTTCTGGTGTGATCTAATAAGGGAAATCCAAGAGAGCTCTTCTGCGTCCAAACTAGCAGGCACAGTACTACTCCGAACCTCAATGTCCATCAACAAGAATTCTTCTTCCAAGGACTGTACCGACAGATTAAAAATTTTACGGTCTTTCAACTCAAAGCATCGGCTACTACATTAGCCTTTCCTGGATGATAAAGGATCTCCACTTCATAATCTGCCACATATTCTAACAACATACGCTAGCGCAGATTTAGTTCCTTCTGAGTGAAGATGTACTTCAAATACTTATGGTTTGTTTATATCTTGCATAATACGCCATACAATAAATGTCTCAAAAGCTTCGGCGCATAAATTACTGCAACATACTCCAAATCATGCGTAGGATAGTTTCTTTCATGAATCTTTAATTGTCTTGATCCATACGCGATCACCTTTCAATCTTGCATCAAAACACAGCCAAGTCCAATATGTGATGCATCCACATACACAGCGTACTCAACTCCTTCAGTTGGCAAGGTTAAGACTGGAGCAGTACACAATCTCTTCTTCAACTTCTGGAAAGCTTCTTCACACTTATCGCTCCAAATGAACGCAGTATTCTTCTGGGTATGTCTAGTTAGAAGAGCAGACAACACTGAAAACCCTTCTACGAATCTTCTATAATAACCAGCCAGGCCTAATATGCTCCTAATCGCCTTGGGTGTAGAAGGTCTCTCCCAGTCCATCACAACAGAAATCTTGGTCGGGTCTACGAAAATACCGTCCTTGCTGACAACCTGACCTAGAAAGGACACCTTAGGTAGCCAGAACTCACACTTGCTTAATTTCACATATAACTTATGCTCCCTCAGGGTCGACAAAACCAATCACAAATGTTGAGTATGCTCCTCAACACTGCGGGAATACATAAGGATGCCATCTATGAATACGATCACAAAACGGTCCAAGAAATCCTTGAACACTCTATTCATTAAATCCATGAAAGCAGAGCGTGAATTGGTCAAACCGAAGGACATCACAAAAAACTCAAAATGTCCATGCCACGAATAGAAAGCTGTCAGGGGAATATCTGTCTCACGAGTTCTCAACTGGTGCTAGCCTGAACGAAGATCAATATTTCAAAATACCGAGCTACCTCGGAACTGATCGAATAGATAATCAATCCTTGGCAAGAGATATCTATTCTTAATGGTCACCTTATTCATTTCTCTATAATCGATGCAAAGACTCATTGATCCATCCTTTTTCTTTATAAATAATACAGGAACACCCCATGGAGAAGAACTCGGTCTAATAAAACCATATTGTAGCAACTCATTGAGCTGAGTACGTAACTCATCCAACTCACGCAGAGCCATAAGGTATGGTTCTTTGGCAATAGGACAAGTACCTGGCTCGAGGTCTATTACAAACTCTATCTCACTCTTAGGAGGAAGTCCTGGAAGACAATCAAGAAAGACATCTAGTGTAACGCCCCAAAATTTGTAAAGGGACGACCAGCGTTTCTGGCCAAGTTTTGGTTTCTGGCAGGGGGCACACGGCCTGGGACACGGGCGTGTCCCAGGGAGTGTCAGGCTCTAGTCGACGATTTGGTCGAGAGGTCGACGATTTTTGGAGTCGACGATCGTCGAGCAGAGAACACGGCCTGAGACACGGGCGTGTCTCAGGGCGTGTCGAGCCTGTGTCGACGATCGGTCCGGGGAGTCGACAAATTTCGCTCGACGATGTGTCGAGACAAGGCACACGGCCTAGGATACGGGCGTGTCCAAGGCCGTGTCAGTTAGTCGACGAACTTCGCTCGACAAAGTGTCGAGACAATGAACACGGCCTGGAGCCCTGGCGTGTTGAGTTAGACACGGGCAAGGACACGGGCGTGTCCAATACACGTGTGACTCTCGGGTTGTTTTCGGGGCTGTGTCGATGGAGGCACACGGCCGACCACACGGCCGTGTCAGTTGGAACACGGGCATGTCTGGTCGAACACGGGCGTGTCGTATGCCCGTGTGTTGTTCCAGGCGCGTCGATTTTGATGGCGAATGGGAGACACGGCCCTGGACACGGGTGTGTCGTAGGCCGTATTCGGCCCAGTTGTAGCTTTTCAGGCCCGAATCAAGGCCGTTTGTTTCTTTAATTTGGGATCCTACGGCTGGGGGTTGTTCCTGATGGGATATACACGGGATTGGAACCTTAGTAACCCTCATTTCTTTTGAGTGGTTCTCTTTCTAAGTTCTAGAGAGAAGGGAGAGCAAGGAAGAAGGTGAAGTAGAGATCCGGCTGTTGGAGAGGTTTCGGTGCTCCAAATCGCGAGCCGAGTCCAGATCCGTGGAGGCTAGATCATTGCGAAGGCTTTCATCCGGCTATTGTTCCATGGCTAGGAAGAGGAGTCGGATGGTAACGACACTTCTCCTATCGGTTTTAGGATGCATGTCTTAACATCTTTTCTTTTCTAGTTTTTGGGCACCAAACACTCAAATGAGAGGGGTTTGGGTCGCCAAGGTTCAAGAGGAACCTCCAGGTCGATTGAGTCCATCCCCGGCATGTTTTTTTCATTAGAGATCCACTCCGTTAGTGGATTAGGCATGGTATGTGAAGCCGTAGTCACGACCGTTAGTCCGACTCGGTGATGCTGCATACGAGCTTTAAGGATTCGTAGAGATTCCGTTGCGGCAAGATGTCGTTTGTGATGTGGTGATGTTTTCCCCTTTTTCTCGAGTAAGTACGTGTAGTCAGAACTGGACAAGGTTAGCTCCTCAATGGCGGTAGATGGTTTCCTTGGTGGACAAGGTTAGCTCCGCATGAGTAGTAGATGGTTTCCTTGGTGCACGGGAACGCTGCAGTACAAATGAGGGACTAGGGCGGAATTTTCTTGGAATGTGATGTGCCAAGGCGTGGTTGTGTCTCTGTGGTCGGCTGGCTATCCCGTGACGTGCAAGTCATGTGTGGAAAGTGTCCCGGCGAGACTAGTCCCCTATGGTGAGACTGACGAGAATGTCAAGCATGGGGGCAAGCCCGGGCAATGAGGCCATGAGCGGGTGGGGTCCAGCAAGGCTTATTAGAATCGGTCAGTTGTGTTTGTTGGAATCCTGACATGAGACGTCAGAGCTTGCAGGCAAGCCCTGGTCTAAGACCTTGAGCGGGTGGGGCCTTAGCAAGAGTTCCATGTGGCGGCTTGTGTGCCATTGGGGGGAATTGTGTTTCCCTTTTTGTTTGCGGCTTTATGCTAATGCGGAAACGATGAGTACCCAAATGATGTGATGATGTGCTAGATGCATATGCTATAGGGTGTCTTGGGTGAAACCCGGGTGTTGCATTCATGTTGCATAGTAGGCCCTAATATTATATGCTCAACAGTAGAGAACATGCATGATGTTTGAGACATCCAAGACTGTTTCTTTAGTTGCTTTCCTTGCTTATGATTATTGCATACGAAGGGCTAACTTGCAGGTTGGAGGAGTACCCCGGGGTCCGTTAGGGGCGGCCGGGAGGAGATGCTTTTGTTACACAGTTTGAGGTCAGTCTTTGTTGACCGACATTACTAATAATTTTTACAGGGCAAGGATCGCAAGCAGGAGCTATCTCGTCGGCCAGAAAGGCCTAAGCCTCATGAATTGTTAACTTTTGTAGTAGCTCTACTCTTTATGACATTGTATGTTTTGATGCCCTTGGTGACCGGCTTGCATGCCGAGGTAGACTAGGTATGCTTATGCACTTTCAGGACTGTTGTATTATTTGAGTTTGGATTCACTCTTGTTGTAAGGCCTTAAGGCCATTTTGTTACTCTTATAGGCGTGGATAACTTCTACTCTCTTTTGTTGTTTTCGCTGTGATGTGTTTTGAGTTTGGGTAGCTATATCATTTTATAATGCTGAAAATGTGGCGTCTGTATGTTGTGGGGCCCCGGCCGGACCCATATTATACGGTCATTACAGGGGAGGTGTTACAATTTGGTATCAAAGCGAGGTTCGATTCAAGGTCAGTGTGTAGGGAAGTTATCCACATAAGAGTAATGCGGGACCATGAGTGTCCTTATGTTTAAGTCTTGAGATTAGAGACTGATCCCTTGTTTCTTGTTTTCTTGAAGAGTGCAAGCAATGGGGCGGGTACGTCGAGAGCAAGAGAAGAACTTTCGGCGAGCAGTGCCACTACTTCAGGTCTTTTGGGCACGGGTGTAAACCCGGCCGACTTCTGCCGCATGCTTGCAGAAGCGATGGTGGCAGCCCAAGCTGCAGCGGCAGCCCAGGTAGCAACCCCTGCTATACCGGACACGGCGACGGCCGTGCCAGGCGGAGAAGCCAAGCGAGTGGAGCCTTTGGCGGAAAGGGTGGTTGTCGGACATGGAGACCGGCACATAAAGTATTTTCTGAGCTTCCATCCCCCGTCGTTCAAGGGAGTTGGTACGCCAACGGATGCGAAGGATTGGTGGGTTCGAATTCAAGAGCTTTTGGGGGCGGCAGAGACGCCAGAAGAAAAGAAATATGAGTATGTGGCATTCATGTTGGAAGGAGACGCCAAGTTGTGGTGGGTGAGCCATAGTGGCTGCCAGTTCCCTGGACGCACCCCATCGATGGAGGAGTTTGGGGATGCTTTTCTAAAGAGGTACATTCCTGTTTCTACTCGGTTGTCCCTTCAGAGGCAGTTTCTGCACTTAATGCAGTGAGACAAGACGGTGGATGAGTATGTTCAGGAGTTCACCCGTTTGGGTCGTTACGCGGGAACGACGATGGCAGATGATGTAGAGAGGGATAACCTCTTCTACCAGGGGCTGAGGGAGAATCTGAGGCAACCCCTCATTTCCATGAAGAGAGCTGGTTTTAATGAGCTAGTTGAGGCAGCCAGGATATTGGAAAGTGATCTGGAGCAAACCCAATGTCGTAAGGGTTTCACTCCCAATCAAGGGGAAGGGAAGCCTCCCCAATCCCAGGGAAAGTCTGAAGGGAGTAGGTGGAGGAAAAAGCCTCACACTTCCAGGTCCGGTGAGAAGAGCAAGTGGACGCCTGGAGGTTCTAACTCTAGGGGACCGCCGACGTGCTACAACTGCGGTAAGGTGGAGCACATAGCTCGTGTTTGTCCTCAAGGAGGAGCGGAGCAAGAGCCAAGACAGGAGCAGACTGTGCGCTCTGGCCCCAGTGCCGCAGAGAAAGGGAAGATGGCGGAGTCAAGCGCTTCTCGGTTCCAGCCGGTGCAACCAAGGGCCTACAACCTTGGACAGCAGGAAGCGATCCGCGAATCTGATGTGGTGACAGGTATGAAGAAGTTTAAGTTTAAATTTTGTGCTTCATACTTTTAGACTTTTATGTGTGATGTCTATGTTGTAGGCTTTGTATTAGTTTCTGGGTACCCCGCTAGGGTATTGTTCGATACGGGAGCATCGTACTCCTTTCTTGCGGAGAGCTTCATCCGGAGAATAGGAGTTGAGTCTTTCTCGGCGGACATGGAGCTGAAAGTTCGCATGCCTAATGGATCATCCATGACCACCAGGGCCAGAGGGCGCATCTGTTGGGAGCTTGACGGAGTTGAGTTCGTTTTAGTAGCAGCGGTTTTACCATTGGTTGAGTTCGATGTCATTTTGGGCATGGACTGGCTTGCAGAGCAGCGCGCTAGCATTGATTGCCTATCTAAGGTAGTGACCCTAAGGAGCAAAGGGCAGGAGGAAGTCAAATTTGAGGGCCTTTGTGGAGTGGCCTATTCCCTGATTTCGGCCATGCAATTGATGCAGGCGGTTAACCAGGGTGGTGTAGCGTTGGTAGCGTTATTGGAGGTTCGCCTCTCCCAGTTGTCTATTGAGGAGGTTCTTGTGGTGGCAGAGTTCAAGGATGTGTTTCCGGATGAACTTCCTGGAGCGCCTCCTCGGCGGGAGATCGACTTCTCGATCGAGTTAGTGCCGGAGGCTAGGCCGGTGTCACGTCCTCTGTTTAGGATGGCACCAAAGGAGTTGGCTGAACTCAAAGTACAGTTACAGGAACTGTTGGAGCAAGGGTATATCAGACCCAGTTCTTCGTCGTGGAGCGCGTCGGTGTTGTTTGTAAAGAATAAAGATGGTAGTATGCGGCTGTGCATAGACTACCGAGAGCTGAATAAACTGACCGTTAAGAATAAGTATCTGATTCCTCGGATAGACGACTTGTTCGACTAGTTGGTAGGGTCGGTGGTGTACTCAAAATTAGACTTGGAGTCAGGCTATTATCAGTTGCGAATTCGGGACGACATACCCAAGACTGCCTTTGGTATGAGGTACGGACACTTTGAGTTTACGGTGTTGTCGTTCGGGCTGACGAACGCGCCATCTGTGTTCATGGATCTTATGAATCGGGTATTTCGGGAATACTTGGATTCTTTTGTGGTTGTCTTCATCGATGACATCTTGGTGTATTCCAAATCGGAAGTGGAGCATGAGACCCTCTTGAGAGTGGTCTTGCAAGTGTTGAGGGAGAATCAGTTGTATGAAAAGTTCTCAAAGTTCGAGTTCTGGTTAGAGAAGGTGGCATTTTTGGGCTACTTGATTAGTGGGGATGGGGTGTCAGTGGATCCAACAAAAGTGGAAGCCAATAGAGATTGGACAGTCTTGAGGACCGTGGCGGAAGTCCGAAGTTTTCTTGGACTAGCCGGGTATTATAGGAGATTCGTGGAGAACTTTTCGCGGATAGCTCTACCTCTCACCTCACTCACTCGTAAAGATCATAAGTTTGTGTGGACTCAAGAGTGCAGTCAAGCATTTGAGGCACTGAAGAAGAGACTGATGATTGCTCCAATCTTAAGTCTACCGCAAGGGACTGAGGGATTTCAGATCTTCAGTGACGCATCGGGATGCGGTTTGGGTTATGTTTTGGTGCAACATGGCAAGGTGATAGCTTTTGGGTCTAGACAGCTGAAGCCTCATGAGAGGAATTACCCCGTCCATGACTTGGAGTTGGCGGCGGTAATTTTTGCGTTGAAAATATGGCGACATTATGTGTATGGTGCAAAGGTGGAGATCTTCACGGATCATAAAAGCCTGAAGTATCTCTTGGATCAAAAGGACTTGAACATGCGACAACGCAGGTGGGTTGAATTTCTTGGAGACTACGAGGTGGCGATTCAGTATACACCAGGTAAAGCTAACATGGTGGCAGATGCCTTGAGTAGAAAGTACTCGGGACAAGGGAATTGGATCGAAGCTCATGATGAGCGGTTGGTACGAGAATGGGAGTCCCTTGGTTTGGAATGTGTGGCGAGAGGCGAGTCCAGCATGGCTCGGTTGCACTGGATTGAAATGCAGAACGACTTGTCTGATCGCATTCGGGAAGCGACTCAGTTGGATGTGGTGTTTCAACCATATGTGTTGGAGGCTCAAAAGGGCGAGAGCAGCACCTGGGAGATGATTGATGGGATTCTGAGGAACGACGGAAGGGTTTGTATACCGCAGTTCGGCAAACTCCGTGAGGAGTTGATGTTTGAGGCTCACTTCACAAAGTACTCCATTCACCCAGGCAGTATAAAGATGTACTTGGATATGAAGAAATCCTTTTGGTGTCCCGGGCTGAAGCGGGACGTAGCTTTGTATGTTAATCGTTGCCAAACTTGCGCCTTGGTGAAGGCCGAATGTCAGAAGCCGGGCGGGTTCCTGAAGCCCCTTCCAATCCCTGAGTGGAAATTTGATGACATCACCATGGATATGTACATTGTCTGCCTAGATCGCAACAGGGTAATGATGTTATTTGGGTGATCGTGGATCGCTTAACCAAGGTGGCCCACTTCATCCCAAATCGGAAGGAGGACAGCGTGGAGAAGCTGGTGGAGTTGTATGTTCGCAACATTGTGCGACTGCATGGAATTCCTAAGAGCATAGTCAGCGATCGAGATGGACGGTTTACGTCCAAGGACTGGAGACTGGTTCAGAAGAGTTTGGGCACGAAGCTAAAGTTCAGTATGGCGTTCCATCCTCAAACTGACGGGCAAACCGAAACAACGAACCGTACTATGGAGGATATGCTGAGAATGTGCATTCTTGACTTCGACAAGAAGTGAGAGGATCACCTCTTCATGGTGGAATTCGCGTACAATAATAGTTATCAAGCAAGTATAAAAATGGCGCCATACGAAGCTTTGTATGGGAGACGGTGTCGAACACCGATGTCTTGGACAGAGGCGGGAGACACCAAAATTTTGGGAAAAGAGGTGGTAGTTGACGCTTGTGAGTTGGTACCGACCATTCAAGAGCGTATGAAGGTGGCGCAAGACCGGCAAGCAAAATACTTTATTGCTCGTCACGGTAATTTGGAGTTTGCGGTAGGCGATTGTGTCAATTTGAAGATCAAGCCGTTCAAAGGCGTCTCGCGGATTCGCCGACTCAAGAAGTTGAGTCCAAGGTTTTTGGGGCCTTTTGAAGTTGTTGAATGGGTGGGAGAAGCAACCTATCGATTGGCGTTGTCCGCGGAGCTGAGTGGATTGCATGACGTCTTCCATGTCTCCGTCTTGAGGAAAACATTGGTGGAGGCTAGTGTGGTGATCGAGCCGGCATCGGTGCCGATAGAGGAAGACTTGAGGTCGCGAGTCCGTCCAATTGCTATAGAGGATTCGGAGACTCGGCAATTGCGGAATAAAGAGGTTAAACTCGTGAAAGTCCGATGGTACAACTGCGGTCGTGAGGAGCACTCTTGGGAGCGAGAACAAGCCCTGCTAGAAGAGTATCCAGAGCTCTTCAAATCAGGTACCATTTAAGTTTTGTTCCCTTTTGCTTTGTAATTTCGAGACGAAATTCATTTAAGGGGGAGAGAGTTGTAACGCCCCAAAATTTCTAGAGGGACGACCAGCGTTTCTGGCCAAGTTTTGGTTTATGGCAGGGGGCATACGGCCTGGGACACGGGCGTGTCCCAGGGCGTGTCAGGCTCCAGTCAACGATTTGGTCGAGAGGTCGACGATTTTTGGATTCGACGATCGTCGAGCAGAGAACATGTCCTGAGACACGGGCGTGTCTCAGGGCGTGTCGAGCCCGTGTCGACGATCGGTCCGGGGAGTCGACGAATTTCGCTCGACGATTTGTCGAGACAAGGCACACGGCCTAGGACACGGTCGTGTCCAAGGCCGTGTCAGTCAGTCGACGAACTTCGCTCGATGAAGTGTCGAGACAGTGAACACGGCCTGGAGCCCAGGTGTGTTGAGTTAGACACGGGCAAGGACACGGGCGTGTCCAGTACCCGTGTTACTCTCGGGTTGTTTTCGGGGCCATGTCAATGGAGGCACACGGCCGACCACACGGCCGTGTCAGTTGGAACACGGGCATGTTGGGTCGAACACGGGCGTGTCGGATTCCCGTGTGTTGTTCCAGGCGCGTCAATTTTGACGGCGAATGGGGGACATGGCCCTGGACATGGGCGTGTCGCAGGCCGTGTTCAGCCCAGTTGTAGCTTTTTAGTCCCGAATCAAGGCTGTTTGTTTCTTTAATTTGGGATCCTAAGGCTGGGGGTTGTTCCTGATGGGATATACATGGGATTGGAACCATAAAAACCCTCATTTCTTTTGAGTGGTTATCTTTCTAAGTTCTAGAGAGAAGGTAGAGCAAGGAAGAAGGTGAAGTAGAGATCCGTTTGTTGGAGAGGTTTCGGTGCTCCAAATCGCGTGCCGAGTCCAGATCCGTGGAGGCTAGATCGCTGCGAAGGCTTTCATCCGGCTATTTTTCCATGGCTAGGAAGAGGAGTCGGAAGGTAACGACACTTCTCCTCTCAGTTTAGGATGCATGTCTTAGCATCTTTTCTTTTCTAGTTTTTGGGCACCAAACACTCAAACGAGAGGGGTTTGGGTCGCCAAGGTTCAAGAGGAACCTCCAGGTCGATTGAGTCCATCCCCGGCATGTTTTTGCATTAGAGATCCGCTCCGTTAGTGGATTAGGCATGGTGTGTGAAACCGTAGTCGCGACCGTTAGTCCGACTCGGTGATGTTGCATACGAGCTTTAAGGATTCGTAGAGATTCTATTGCGGCAAGATGTCGTTTGTGATGTGGTGATGTTTTCCCCTTTCTCTCGAGTAAGTACGTGTAGTCAGAACCGGATAAGGTTAGCTCCTCAATGGCGGTAGATGGTTTCCTTGGTGGACAAGGTTAGCTCCGCATGAGTGGTAGATGGTTTCCTTGGTGCTCGAGAATATTGCAGTACAAATGAGGGACTAGGGTGGAATTGTCTTGGAATGTGATGTGCCAAGCCGTGGTTGTATCTCCGTGGTCGGCTGGCTATCCCGTGACGTGCAAGTCATGTGTGGAAAGTGTCCCGGCGAGACTAGTCCCCTTCTGAGAGACTGACGAGAATGCCAAGCATGGGGGCAAGCTCGGGCAATGAGGCCATGAGCGGGTGGGGTCCAGCAAGGCTTCTTAGAATCGGTCAGTTGTGTTTGTTGGAATCCTGACATGAGACGTCAGAGCTTGCAGACAATCCCGGGTCTAAGACCTTTAGCGGGTGGGGCCTTAGCAAGAGTTCCATGTGGCGGCTTGTGTGTCATTGGGGGGAATTGTGTTTCCCTTTTTTGTTTGCGGCTTTATGCCAATGGGGAAACGATGAGTACCCAAATGATGTGATGATGTGCTAGATGCATACGCTATAGGGTGCCTTGGGTGAAACCCGGGTGTTGCATTCATGTTGCATAGTAGGCCCTAATATTATATGCTCAACAGTAGAGAACATGTATGAAGTTTGAGACATCCAAGTCTGTTTCTTTAGTTTCTTTCCTTGCTTATGATTATTGCACACGAGGGGCTAACTTGCAGGTTGGAGGAGTACCCCGAGGTCCGTTAGGGGCGGCCGGGAGGAGATGTGTTTGTTACACAGTTTGTGGTCAGCCTTTGCTGACCCACATTACTAATATTTTTACAGGGCAAGGATCGCAAGCAGGAGCTAGCTCGCCGGCCAGAAAGGCCTAAGCCTCATGAAGTGTTAACTTTTGTAGTAGCTCTACACTTTATGACATTGTATGTTTTGATGCCCTTGGTGACCGGCTTGCATGCCGAGGTAGACTAGGTGTGCTTATGCACTTTCAGGACTGTTGTATTATTTGAGTTTGGATTCACTCTTGTTGTAAGGCCTTAAGGCCATTTTGTTACTCTTGTAGGCGTGGATAACTTCTAGTCTCTTTTATTGTTTCCGCTATGATGTGTTTTAAGTTTTGATTTTGGGTAGCTATATCATTTTATAATACTGAAGCTGTGGCGTTTGTATGTTGTGGGGCCCCGGCCGGACCCATATTATACGGTCATTACAGGGGAGGTGTTATATCTACAAACTCTCGCACCACCAAGATATCCTCAATATGTGGTGTAATAAAAGCTGTTTCCAAAGCAGAAATAGAAACCAAATACGTCTCACAACCAGACTCTTTAGCATGATAAACACGTACCATAGAAATAATAGGGGAAACCCTGTCCTGAAAATTATAGACGCTCAAAGTTTGGCCATTGTCCATCTTGAAGTCCAGTCGCTTTGCCTTGCACTGGATGATCGTATCGTACTTGGACAACCAGTTTATGCCCAAAATCACATCAAAGTCTGTTAGATCGAAAACCATCAGATCCGCAACGGCTAGGAAATCGTCTAGATAAATAGGGCATTGCAGAACTCTTTGATTAGATATCGCTGAATCACCGGAGGCAATCTTGACGTTGAAGCAGTCTCCAAATTGAGCCACGTCCAATCGATGTTTATCTACGAAACTCTGCACCACAAAGGAATGGGTGGCACCAGAATCGAAAATAACGGGCGCCCGCCTATTCCGCACCTTAAACTCCTCTAAAATCGTAGCATACATAACTAAACAAATGAAATTATGGCAACAATAGAGGGTAAAAATTAAACTAGGGTCTAACCAGATATCACTTGCGTAGAGGTTTGAGCTTCCTCCCTGGTCACCACATTCAGCTTTCCTTTTCCTCTGACCTAGTTTGGTGGCGGCGGTAGAGCCCGAAGCGGGACAGGCTGTAGTGGAGTCTGAACCTAGGGCATGAAGTCTTCAGGTGCCCCTTTTGCACCCACTGGAAGTAATTTTTATCCTTCAATGAGCAACGACTCACGTCATGTCCCTTCCTTTTATAATATGTGTACACCAGATCTCCTTTGGGTGCACCTTGGATGGCGAGCACCTGCTGCTGCTTCAAGGCGGCAGTCCTTTTGAAACACCTTTCGTAAGGGTGGCCAGATCGACCATAGAAGCTACACATTTCTTTACTTTTCTTCTTCGAAGAAGGGCCAGATGCCCTAAAGCTTCCTATAAGACCCCTTTTTTTTCTTTTTCAAACTCGGGGGGTCTTATGCCAAGAACCGACGTTTTACGGTGGCACCATCACTCGGGAAGTCCGCCACTACAAAATGTCGATTCTGCCGGCGTTTTCGATCATCAAAGAGAGAGCAGTAATCATAAACTGAATTATAATCGAGTCCACAAACATCATCTGAAAATGAGAAACTACAGTAGTCCATAAATATAGAAAAGAGAGAGAGTACTGAAATAAGACAGTACAAGGAAATATAAATGGGCTTAAGCCCGATACATTAGATCCTCACTACAATCTCTCGCAGAAGCTATAAGAAAGACTAATCACTCACTGAGCGGGTCACTGGTGCTCCGGTACTAGACTTGCCCACCTCCATGCGCACCGTACTCCGCTGGCGCTGGTTGTCACAACCCGCATTTCCCCAAACGAGTACATCATATCAGAGTAAGAGGAACTACATGTTATGATGCCACATCGTGCAGGGGATAACTGCACACGCTCAGGCAAAACCTCGACGCTTACCTTAGTTGTTGAAAATCATCAGTTATATGCAAGAAAACCATTAAGTTAATGGTCGTATCCCTCGGCCTTATAGATCAAAAGGTGGTTGTATGCGGCGAAAAACACGTTAGTTTACTCATGATAATTTCCTATATGCCATCTAGATTTACCATAATATAAGAAATCCTCTTTTTTACGTTGTTTGGAAAATACTTGATTAGTTGACCAAAACATGTTATGCATACGATAATAATAGGTTTTGTTTAGCTTAAAAATACCTAATGCAACCTAGCATAAATCCTTCCCAAGAGCAAGTAGACATCATCTAATCCAAATGATTCATATTAGCAGTCTAGCATTCATATGTAGCAAGTAAAGAAAGTCACCAATGGGCGCCAACAAGCTGACACGAACCCATTGGGGCGTATGTATGTCTGTACACGAAAGGAAAGAACTACCTCGCTAAGCAAGCTCGGCTAGCTCCAAAGAGACTCTACCCAAGCCTTAGCCGCTCAACCGGCTACAACCTGCACCTGAGGCATTCGAAAAAGAACACCTCAGCAATCATCAAAGCTACAAAAAATAGAGCATTACTTTCATACAATATAATGAAGGGGCTTACCGACCACGTAGCAAGTTTTCATGTAAACAGGAGCAAAAAGACAGCACATATATGCCCATTCCACCATCATCTTGATAACAAGAAACAACTATACTAGTGAAACATAAGCAGCAGTTAAGTTCGATTCCGCAAGGGTCTTTTGGTGGCAGCCCTAAAGTGGAATGCACCAATAAAATCCATCCCAAATTGGGGCCAAAACGGTGCTCTACAACATAAAACAAAACCCGGTGGCCACCAAGGCTGAAACCACACCACCCCTTACCGAATCCTCACACAAACACTCCTGCCATGGTTCATAATTCGCCTCGCAAAACTCACCATAACCCAAGCTAAACACGTTTCATTTCATCGTCCTCACTCATGACTACATATTGCCTAAGTTATGTCAAACTTGATAGAATTTGGATCTCTACTTCACCATAAGCAAACCCCACAAGTAACAACGTCGATTAAACCCAACAAGTTCGTGAATCATATGAACAAGAAAGGTAGCTAATAGAAAAATCCAAGGTAAAACTGGACAAAAGTGCGGTAAGCAACAAGGAGATGAACAATAGATAAGCATATAGATTGGGAAATTCTAGAAAGACAAGATTATGTATGCAACAAGGCTAACCTAATTAGACAAAAGTGAGGGGCAAAATACGAAAAACAAGTTATGAAAATTGAAAGGAGAAAGCTAGTTAAACTTGCACAATCAAAACACAAGAAAACAAGATTGGCAAGGGTGAAGAATACTGCTTGCCTGAACCGAGATGACACCGCGACGGCTGCTCTTCTCTTTCTCCTTCCCTTTCCTTAGCTTTTCTCCCTTGCTTTCTCTTTGAGAATGAAGAAGAAGGTGAAGAAAGGGATAAGTGAGGAGAAAGAGTTCTTTTTCGGCCTTATTTCCTCCTGGACAGAGCTGGACTGTTTAATCCAAAATCAGAGAAATGAACGGCACAAAAAAACTGGAAAAACGATTTTTCGCCCCTGACACGACCTATGACACGCCCGTGTCACAGGAAGTGTCACATAAGCGGTGGGCAACCGCCTCACCTCGAAACAGTACACGGCCTCGGACACGCACGTGCCCCAGGCCGTGTCACTGAACACGCCTATCTATACGGCCGTGTCACACGGCCGTGACACCACCCACAGCACCTGCCAAACAACCCGAGAAGGACACGGCCTTGGGACACGCCCATGTCCCAAGCCGTGTCACCCCTAATCGACACTCGTTGAGCGAAATTCGTCGAGAGAAAGTCGTCGACCGCGGGACACGCCGTGTGACACGCCCGTGTCATAGGCCGTGTACCCCTTCTCTCGACACTCGACACTCGTCGAGTGAATTTCGTAGAGCAAAGATCGTCGAGAGTGGGACAAGCCCTGTGACACGCCCGTGTCACAGGCCGTGTACCCCCTTCTCTCGACACTCGACACTCGTCGAGTGTATATCGTCGAGCAAAGATTGTCGAGAGTGGGACACGCCCTGTGACACGCCCGTGTCACAGGCCGTGTACCCCCTTCTCTCGACACTCGACACTCGTCGAGTGAACTTTGTCACCGAAATTCATTGTACACCCGCGACACGCCCTGTGACACGCCCGTGTCATAGGCCGTGTACCCTGACACGCCCTGGGACATGGCCGTGTCCCAGGCCGTGTCACCCAAATGCGCTCCAGGTCCAAAACTGCAGCCATAATTTTTGGCACCTAAGGGGGTAAAAACCAGCAACACACATTCTCTACAACTCCACATATTCCATACAAATGCCATACAATCAACCCGCTTGAACAAAACGACTCAGGCTTGAGAACGTGCATGCATTCCCTAAGAGGTCTCACCGAGTCCCCAAAAATAGGCTCCGGCTTGCTGGGGAACCGTGCAACTAGGCTACTAAAACAGCCACTCAAAAGCCCGCGCGAAAACCATGCTCAAACAACGGTCTGAGCCAATGGAACGCCCATCAAGCGTATGAAATCTTTCAACGACAAAAAAATCCGGGGCATTACAGTCACTCCCCCTAACAAAAAGTTTCGCCTCGAAACTTTTCAATCCTTCGTATAACAATGAAAGAAGGAATCAAACAAAAAACATCAAGTCACATACCAGCGTCATGTATGGAAAATAAATGAGGGTGAGCCGCCCTCATCGCTGACTCGAGCTCCCACATCGCGCTTTCCACGTTCTGATTTTTCCATAGCACTTTGACCATAGGAATCTTCTTTTTCCGCAACACGCGATCTTGGGAGTCCAAAATACGGATGGGCATCTCCACATAAGAAAGGTTCGGCGCCAACTGCGGCACAATATACAAAACTTGCTTATCATTCCGCACACACTTGCGAAGTTGGCTGACATGAAACACGTCATGAACACCAGGAAAGTTCACGGGTAACTCGACTTTGTAAGCGGATGCACCAACCCGCGCAAGAATCTTGAAAGGACCCACAAATCTTGGGTCTAATTTGCGCTCTTTTCCAAATCTTTTAATTCCAACCATTGGGGAGACTTTCAGGAAGACGAAATCCCCCACAGCAAACTCTAACTCCGACCTTCGCCGGTTGGCGTACTTTTCATATCGTTCTTGGGCGATCCGGAGCTTCTCCCGAATAAGTCGTACGACAACTTCCATGTCCTCGAGCGTCTCTGGGCCTAACAAAGGCCGCTCGCCAACCTCAGCCCAAAATAGGGGAGTCTGACATCGTCGCCCATATAAAGCTTCAAACGGAGCCATTTGCAAGCTTTCTTGATAGTTGTTATTATATGCGAATTCCATAAGTTGCAAACATTCATCCCATGCTCCGCCATACTCAAGAATGTAGCATCGAATCATATCTTCCACGATTTGGTTTACTCGTTCTGTTTGGCCATTCGTCTGAGGGTGGTAAGCAGTGGAATACCTCAAATCCGTCCCCAAACCCTCTTGTAGACTCTTCCAGAAACGAGACGTAAATCGGGAATCTCTGTCTGAAATGATATTGACTGGCACACCATGCAGTCGGATGATCTCGTTCAAATATAGCTCCGCTATTGTCTTCATCGGGTAGTTGATCTTAAATGGTATGAAGTGAGCACACTTGGTCAACCTATCCACGATCACCCATACGGAGTCATGTCCTCGTGGAGATCTTGGTAAGCCTGTAATAAAATCCATTGAAATGCTTTCCCACTTCCATGTTGGAATCTCCAATGGCGTCAACTTGTCACCAGGCCTCCCATGATCTGCTTTCACCCGCTTGCAGGTATGACATTCAGATACAAATTGCGCTATATCTCTTTTCATTCCATACCACCAGACAATTTGTTTCAAATCACGGTACATTTTAGTTGAGCCTGGATGGTAGGCCATACTTGAGCCATGTGCTTCCCTACACACCATATCGCGAATGTCTCCAACTGCGGGGATACAAAATCGACCGCGATATTTTAACGTGCCTGCGCCAGCAATAGCAAACTCTGGCAATTCACCTTTTTCAGTCCGTAGAAATAAATGTAAAAGATCAGGATCCTCCTTTTGATGTTGTCTTGCAAGCACCATCCATGAAGGTTCTTCTACTGCCGAATGACTTTGCGGTTCATATCTTCCCATGGAAATATCCATCAATAGAAATTCCTCCACTAGACGGTCGACCGAAAGATTAAATAATTTGCCTGTCTTCCGACTCAAAGCATCGGCCACAACATTAGCTCTTCCGGGATGATACTGAATCTCCACACCATAATCAGCTACATATTCAATCCATCACCGTTGGCACATATTAAGTTCCTTTTGCGTGAAGACGTACTTCGAACTTTTATGATCTGTAAAGATTTTACACTACGCGCCGTAAAGTGTCTCCACAATTTCAATGCAAATATTACCGTTGCGAACTCCAAATCATGCGTCGGTAGTTCTTTTCACGACTTTTCAACTGCCGAGACCCATACACAATCACCTTTTTGTCTTGCATTAAAACACATCCAAGTCCAACGTGCGATGCATCCACAAAAACCTCATAATATATCCCTTCGGTTGGTAATATCAACACAGGAGCGGTACATAATCTGTTCTTGAGTTCATGGAATGATGTCTCACACTTGTCATTCCACTCAAAAGCCACATTATTCTGGGTTAAGCGAGTCAAAGGTGCAGCCAACGTAGCAAAACCTTCTACAAATCTGCGATAATAGCCGGCCAATCCCAAGAAGCTCTGAATCTCCTTGGGTGTCTCCGGTCTCCGCCAATCCATGACTGCAGCAATCTTTTCGGGATCCACTGAAATTCCATATTGATTAATGACATGACCCAGAAATGCAACCTGAGGTAACCAAAACTCGCATTTGCTTAGCTTGGCGAACAACTTTTGGTCTTGCAAAGTGGCCAATACCAATCGCAGATGTTGTTCATGCTCCTCAGCACTGCGGGAGTAAACAAGAACATCGTCAATAAAAACCACCACAAACCTATCCAAGTAGTCCTTGAACTCCTGGTTCATCATATCCATGAAGGCTGATGGTGCGTTGGTCAAACCAAACGACATCACAAGAAATTCAAAATGGCCATGTCTTGATCGAAATGCAGTCCACGGAATATCAGACTGCCGAACCTTTAGCTGATGATAGCCCGAGCGGAGATCAATCTTCGAAAATAGTGAACTGCCACGCAGTTGATCAAACAAATCATCAACTCTTGGCAGTGGGTACTTGTTCTTAATCGTCACCTTGTTCAATTCCTGATAATCGATGCAAAGCCGCATCGACCCATCTTTCTTCTTCACAAATAACATCGGTGCACCCCAAGGTGATGAACTTGGCCAAATAAACCTCTTTGTCAATAAGTCATCCGGCTGGGTACGCAACTCTGCTAGCTCACGCGGGGCCATTCTGTACGGCACTTTCGCAATAGGCCGCGTACCCAGCTCCAAATAAATGACGAACTTGACATCACGATCAGGTGGAAGACCAGGAAGATCAGTAGGAAAAACATCTGGAAATTCACGCACAACAGGAATCTCCTCCAAACGCGGCAAAACAGCACTAGTCCCCACAACTGAGACTAGACAAGCAAAACAGTCGGAGACAAACAACGTCCGAACACATACCGCCGAAATCCCCGGAGAATCATGGCATAAATCACCATAAACACTTCCCGGCTGACCATTGTCCTTGAGAAAATCCAAGCGCTTTCCTTTGTACTGGATAACGGCATCATAGCGGGATAACCAGTCCATGTCCAAGATAACATCAAAATCTTCCAACTCGTTCACTTTGAAATTAGCCTTCGCTAAGAAATCCCCCAACAAAATGGGACAATCAAGAGGACCCCAGTCTGCAACCACAGAAGCACCGGAAGGAAACTTCACCAAAAGTCATTCCCCACTCGATCTGGTGTCAAATGATACCGATCCAGAAAGTTTCGAGACACAAATGAATGGGTCGCGCCAGAATCAAAGAGAACACGCGCCCAACGGTTCTTTACCTTAAAGTTTCCTATAAGGGGACATATGTAGCTAAGGACTACAGGTAAGAGTTATAAAAAAAACGTGAACCAAAGAAAGGAATCGAACCTGAGATAACCTTAGGTGACATCTGAGCTTCCTCGGAAGAGATCACATTTAACTTCCCCTTTCCTTTGTCCAAACACGGAGGCGAAGGCAGAGGAAAAACCTGGAGTGGCATTGGCTGCAGCACGGGCTGGTTTTGTGGGCACCTTGCCTTGAGATGTCCCTGTTTGCCACACTGAAAGCACACCTTGTCTTTGACCCAGCAGCGCCCCACATCATGACCTCTTCCCCCACAACCTGTACATTCCAAGTCTTTGGTTGGCGTACCCTGAATGGCGTGCACCTGCTCCTTCTTCTGCATCCCCAACCACTTGAAACATTTCTCAAATGGGTGACCTGACCGGCCACAGAAACTACACGTCTCCTTGTTCTTCTTCCTTACATCTAATTCTTGGGAGCTTTTCCCTCCCACCAGCTTCCTCTTATCCTTCCTCATCAGCTGCCCACTTTGCTTTGCAGTTTCGATAGCTTCCACCTTCAAAGTAGCCTCAACCACAGTGGTGTAACTCGTCGATCCAAAAGCGCTTACGAACTGCTGAACATCGCTCCGGAGTCTGCCAAGAAATCTCTTCACTCGGTCAGCTTTCGTAGTCACCAAGCTCGGAGCAAAACGACTTAGCTTGCTAAACTCAATTTCATACTCACTAACTGTGAGTTTCCTCTGCTTCAAGTACAAAAAGTCATTCATCAGGCGGTCCCTTTCAACTGACGGCAAAAACTTGCGACGTAACATGTCTTTGAAGGCTTCCCACGAACATCCCGCCACTGGGCTTTCCTTTTCGTGCAACCACCAACTTTTAGCCAACCCTTTTAGTTGATAGGCGGCAAGCATCACCTTCTGGTCCTCGGTAACGCCAGAATAGACAAACATCTCTTCCAACGTGATCACCCAATCATCCAAGATCACAAAGTCCGCTTTTCCATCATAGCTAGGTGGTCCAAGTTACTGAAACTACGAGATAAAAGTCATCGCAGGAGGAACTACAACTGGGGCTATCATCGCCACGGAAGGAGTAGAAACAGCGGGGCCTCTGACAGTCTCTTGCACTATTGGTACTAGCCCAGACATCGCTGATGACATAGCTTGGAGCTTGGACTGCACATCCTGCACTTGCCTCGTTAAAGCCTCATTACTTTGTCGTAGGCTATCCATCAGGGCATTATTTTGCGCGCCCGAAGACTCGGCCTCAGATTGGGGAGTCTGCCTTGTCACTGGATGCTTCGACATCCTATAAACCATTTCACACGAAATCAAACTCAAACCCAACAATCAAACGACGTTGTACAGACAAGACATGTATAAATATGAACATCAACTGCTAACTTGCTCTGGGAGTTTGAGAATGATTTTATGCCTAGCCTAAGATGACTCACCGTCATCCTACTAACTGGTGCCTAAACGATGAATGCATGAATTTATTTGACCCAAAACCATGAGTGTACAGGTGTCATCATGTAAATCTTTAGCTTGGCACGTTGTGCTCATGTAATGTTATGTTATGCATGCTGTGCTATGCATTCTAAATAAAGCCTTAATGCATGCCATGAGAGGTCGTACACATCACAATGCTATGCATCCCATACTACATGGCATTGCATGTAACGAATAAAAGAAAATGTTCTAGTCGCATCCATGTGGTGAGGTTATGCATCACATACTACATAACCCTCACATGTTGCCCCTATGGTGGATCCATATACAACCACATATTATGCATCTCATACTACATAATATGCCCCGTATACTTCTGTTCATGCCACGAGTGTAGTGTTCGTGCTTCGGCCAAGACGTACTGATGCCACCTCGGTGTGTGCATAATATGATGATTAATACTGTTTACTAACTAGAAAGTTTGCCCGACCAATTGTCAAGCAAACCTCCCTCTGATACCAACTGTCACAACCCGCATTTCCCCAAACGAGTACATCGTATCAGAGTAAGAGGAACTACGTGTTATGATGTCACGTCGTGCAGGGGATAACTGCACACGCTCAGGAAAAACCTCGACGCTTACCTTAGTAGTTGAAAATCATCAGTTATATGCAAGAAAACCATTAAGTTAATGGTCGTATCCCTCAGCCTTATAGATCAAAACGTGGTTGTACGCGGCCGAAAACACGTTAGTGTACTCATGACAATTTCCTATATGCCATCTAGATTTACCATAATATAAGAAATCTTCTTTTTTACGTTTTTGGAAAATACTTGATTAGTTGACCAAAACATGTTATGCATGCGATAATAATAGGTTTTGTTTAGCTTAAAAATACCTAATGCAACCTAGCATAAATCCTTCCCAAGAGCAAGTAGACATCATCTCATCCAAATGATTCATATTAGCAGTCTAGCATTCATATGTAGCAAGTAAAGAAAGTCACCAATGTGCGCCAACAAGCTGACACGAACCCATTGGGGCGTATGTATGTATGTACATGAAAGGAAAGAACTACCTCGCTAAGCAAGCTCGGCTAGCTCCAAAGAGACTCTACCCAAGACTTAGCCGCTCAACCAGCTACAACCTGCACATGAGGCATTCGAAAAAGAGCACCTCAGCAATCATCAAAGCTACAAAAAATAGAGCATTACTTTCATACAATATAATGAAGCGGCTTACCGACCCCGTAGCAAGTTTTCATGTAAACAGGAGCAAAAAGGCAACACATATATGCCCATTCCACCATCATCTTGATAACAAGAAACAACTATACTAGTGAACCATAAGCAGAAGTTAAGTTCGATTCTGCAAGGGTCTTTTGGTGGCGGCCCTAAAGTGGAATGCACCAATAAAAGCCAGCCCAAATCGGGGCCAAAACGGTGCTCTACACCATAAAACAAAACTCGGTGGCCACCAAGGCTGAAACCACACCACCCCTTACCGAATCCTCACACAAACGCTCCTGCCATGGTTCACAATTCGCCTCGCAAAACTCACCATAACCCAAGCTAAACACGTTTCATTTCATCGTCCTCACTCATGACTACATATTGCCCAAGTTATGTCAAACTTGATAGAATTTGGATCTCTACTTCACCATAAGCAAACCCCACAAGTAACAACGTCGATTAAACCCAACAAGTTCGTGAATCATATGAACAAGAAAGGTAGCTAATAGAAAAATCCAAGGTAAAACTGGACAAAAGTGTGGTAAGCAACAAGGAGATGAACAATAGGTAAGCATATAGATTGGGAAATTCTTGAAAGACAAGATTATATATGCAACAAGGCTAACCTATTTAGACAAAAGTGAGGGGGAAAATACGAAAAACAAGTTATGAAAATTGAAAGGAGAAAGCTAGTTAAATTTGCACAATCAAAACACAAGAAAACAAGATTGGCAAGGGTGAAGAACACCGCTTGCCTGAACCGAGATGACACCGCGACGGCTGCTCTTCTCTTTCTCCTTCCCTTTCCTTAGCTTTTCTCCATTGCTTTCTCTTTGAGAATGAAGAAGAAGGTGAAGAAAGGGATAAGTAAGGAGAAAGAGTTCTTTTTCGGCCTTATTTCCTCCTAGATAGAGCTGGATTGTTTGATCCAAAATCAGAGAAATGAACGGCACAAAAAAACAGGAAAAAAGATTTTTCGGCCCAGACACGCCCTCTGACATGCCCGTGTCACAGGCCGTGTCACCTAAGCGGTGGGCAACCGCCTTACCTCGAAACAGTACACGACCTCGGACATGCCCGTGTCCCAGGCCGTGTCACTGAACACGCCTATCTATACGGCCGTGTCACACGGCCGTGACACCGCCCACAGCACTTGCCAAACAACACGAGAAGGACACGGCCTTGGGACACGCCCGTGTCCCAAGCCGTGTCACCCCTACTCGACACTCGTCGAGCGAAATTCGTCGAGAGAAAGTCATCGACCGCAGGACACGCCCTGTGACACGCCCGTATCACAGGCCGTGTACCCCTTCTCTCGACACTCGACACTCGTCGAGTGAATTTCGTCGAGCAAAGATCGTCGAGAGTGGGACACGCGCTGTGACACGCCCGTGTCACAGGCCGTGTACCCCCTTCTCTCGACACTCGACACTCGTTGAGTGCATATCATCGAGCAAAGATCGTCGAGAGTGGGACACGCCCTGTGACACGCCCATGTCACAGGCCATGTACCCCCTTCTGTAAGACCCCCTTTTTTTTCTTTTGGACACCGGGGTCTTAGGCCCAGAACCGCCGTTTTGCGGTGACCCCTTCACGCCCTGAAGAGTCATCACCACAAAGCGCCGATTCTGCCGGCCATCTCGATCACATAAAAGTAGCAAAATAATGAAGTAAATGTAAAGTATCTGTCCACAGTGAATCACATGACATAATAAATATAACTCCACGAAGGGAGTGTCCACAGAAAATAACATCAGAGTAGCAAAACGGGCTTATGCCCGGTACATCAAATCCTCACTACAAGATCTCTCATATGGAAACAAAAGTAGAAAACTGCTCAGGGTCGAGACTCACGGTCCCGGCTGTGTGTACTCCGGAGCTAGACTGCCCCACCTCCAAGCGCACCGGCCTCTGGGGCTGCTCCTCCATGCTGGTCTCCGCGATCCCCTAAATGGTGCGGTTCGAAAACCGTTAGTCTAAAAGACTAAGTCCTATCATCCCCCACCCCTTCCCCCACGGCTCCTAGGCACCGAGCGGAGAGGAAGAAAGGGGAGGACTTGAAGGTGGAGAATATCAAATGCAGATGGCAGCGGTCCTATTCTAGCAAGTTCTATAGCATATAAAGACAATAAGCTGTAATATGAAAAGTAACCTTCACTTATGTGAAAAACACATAAGCCAAGGGGTATTTTGCAAGGCTCCCATCGTATAAAAAGTCCCATACCGATTTATACGCTGGGGTGTCGGTGGTCAAACAGCAGTAACTAAATATATCAAAATTAACCTTAATTTATAAACTTGCCCACACAAGCTTATAGACTAAGGGGTCGTTTTGCAGGTCCTAAAGTATAAGCGTCCCATTCCACTTATACTTTAGGTGTCAAGGTTAAAGGTAACGATTATGCCATGTCATGCAAGTGGGTATGATGGACATGCAAGTGCAACACACACACCCGACTCTGTGCACACAGACCTTTAGTTCCCCCTTTCTGGAGCCGTAACCTCCCAGGATACCTCCGTAGTGGCAGACGGAAGCGGTGGGTTGGGCCTCGCCCACCTCTAAACCAGTAAGGCACTACCGGTCAGACCTATCGTACGCCTCAACGCTTGGTGCACGAAGCGGACTCCTGCGTACTCTTGCCGGCTGGCGCACCGGACTTCTGTTGGCGAAGTGCTAACCACACTTGCCGAGTCAACGTATTGGCGTCGGTGCATCGACCCTCCAATGCCGAAGACCCACCACCTTAATTTACTTTCCTTTTATGCACATGCAAATTTAGCGTGATCAAAGCCCGAGCCGAAGCTCCCCGGACCAACACGTCCGTCACAAAAAATCGAGCCGAAGCTCCCCGGACCCAAGTCCGTCTTTAACCATCCGAGCCGAAGCTCCCAGCTAACATCCCGTGCCATCAGTGTTGTGGATTGTGCAACCCTAATTACTAAGTTACTCTTTTCAGCTTGTTAAACAGTTTACGTTAACCCAGGACTGCCCCCGGTATTCCCTGTGAAGGGCTCTCAAGGGGCACTAGGAACTATGTTGGGATTACGCCCAACGTTCCCTTTCGCAAGGTACTTATTTTATTATTGGTTGATTCCGTTACCCTTTATTTTCTCATATTTCGATATGCTAATCCTAGGGTAACTTGACTCCACTCTCCTTGGGTAGGACGATCTTTCGTCGGACCCAAACATCCATAACCCTAGACAGTTCCACACCTTACTCACTCATCTTCCGAAGACGCAGCCCATTCCACTTGTCCTTGTAACAATCCATCAGGACCCATCATACTTGCCCTAATTCACATCCAAATAAAATCCTGCAGTTTTGCTATATGCAGACCACTTAAGCTACATGACCCGTAAAAAGGGAAGTACATGAAATACTCATCCAGTACCCTTATGATAATTATTAGAGGTCTATTATGATAAATATAGACTAAATTCAGAAAATCATATTTTTCCCAATTAATCTACTATTTATTGAATTTTCCTCAAAAACTAGGCCATAGTCAATTTGAACATGAACCATAAGATTTTCTCAGGTAATGGCCTCCTAAAATTTGTATTCACTAAATAACAGAGAAATATTATTGGTTGCCAATTTTCATAATTTTCCAGATAGTTCTTGACCTCTAAAGGATTTATTTAAGTAATTCCTAAAATCAAATATAATGAAGGAAGTGCCACAAATATGTCTCCAATAATTATGTAAAAATTACTAGGGCTTCATAAGGAACTAGAAACATCATGATGAAGAAATTAAAATTTTTCAGACAATCTAAATGTCATTAATAAATTTTCCAAAGTTTCATAGAATTAAATAATTAAAGAAGCAGCTACCACATATCATTCTTCAAAAATTCCATAAAAATTTACAGAGATGGGTATCATGACTACAAGCCCCTTTGCTAAGTTTCATCAGGTTTAATCAAGTATATTTTTCTCCAAAAATTCCTAAATGAAAATTGTAAAATATGACTTTGTGAATAACGTACCAAAAATATTCATCCAAAATTTATTATAAACTTTCCAGAGATATGTATACCCTAAGCAACTACCCACTCAAAAACTCAGGCCTTTTCAGAAAGTTTTGGTATTAGATCTTATGGTTTCAAATCTAGTGCCCTAAACTAGGGTTATGGATTTAAGGGGTCTTAATTCTTCCAAATGCCCTAAAATTTTAACCACAGGACCATAGCAACCCTATGGACATCATTCCCAAGTTTCAAGTCCACCCAAGGTCTTTTGACCCCAGTTTCTTCAAACCCTAGAAATTTACCCTAAAGGGCCTACCCTAACATTCTAGGGCTACCCTAGTCCAATCCACTCCAAACTCCATAAGTGAGTGTAAAAAGTCAAATTATATCAGTGGCCAAAATTTCAGCCTCTGTTGAGGTGATTTGGTCACTCAAAACCAAAAGTGCCACTTTTGACCAAAATGCCCTTCATAGGGTATAAATAGGGTTGGGTCAAAACCTATTCAACACACATCCAAATCAAATGAAATTTTATACAGGTACCTAATTGGAGCCCAGGGACCACTCACCAAAATTTGGGAGGGTTTGGATGTGTTTAGGGCACCTATTTAATTTATCTAATAATTATTAAATATTTACCAAAACTATAGAAATATTTTCCCCAAAAATTCCCATTTTTGGGCAGGCCCTAGGTATGTCTAGGATAGACTCTCTGCCAAAATTTCAGCTAATTTGGGCTTGGGGTGAAGAGTGGGCACTCAATTTAGTGACTGTCTAGCCCTAAGGGTATGTCCCACCAAAATGGGTGCGCTGGTCTAACCAGTGACCCAAAAGGGGCCAAACAATTTTTGCTGCAAACTAGACACCCTAAGCTACAATGTTCATGTTGGGCAAATTTCCAATCAGGGTCCCTAAGTATTTTTAAAAATTAAATACATTAAATACATCCAGTGTGACAGAAATGAAATGATTCTTATTTAATTCCTATAGTATTTGATCTGATGCCGCGCGAATCTTGGCGCAGATCGACGGCATCTGGTCATCGTCCCCACTGAGCCAACGGCTGAGATTTGTTCTGCCTGGAGCGATTTCCAAGCCCTGCCGCCGGCGATCCAGCCCCTTCCCCGGCCGGCCACCGCCACCAACACCTCCGTTGAGGTGGTGGCTATCGTCAGGCGGCGGCTCCGCCGCCGGAGAGGCGTTTTCCGGCGGATTAAGCAAGAAATTTTCTTGCCGAAACCAGGAGAAATCCCGGATTGAATCGGGCTCAATTGAGCCCGAAACTCAAGCCTAACGATTCCTAGGATCTACCCGCGAGTTAAGGAGAGGAGGAGGACCTTCCTGGCGGCCTGGATGCGAGAGGAGCGGCGGGATGCCATTGGCGACGGCGGCGGCGCTCGGCTTCTGCAACTGCACAGTGGAATGGCTCGTCTCCTCCAGGTAAGTGCTCCAAAATGATCCCCTCGGCTCCCTGAAGGTGTTTAAATGGCAATTGGGGGAGGGGAGAGGCTGGTTCTTCAATGGCCATTATCACCATTAATGGAGTGGCTCGGGTTGTGTGGAGGGGGGCTGAACCCACCCCTTGGTGGCCGGGAAACGGCTGGAATCAACTCCTCTCCCCTAGAGGAGTTGATTACAGCCATCACTGGTGGCTGTTGGCCTTCCTTGGCCGGCTTCTCTCTTCCCTTTCCTCTTCCCCATTTTCTCTCTCCTCCATTATCATGGAGAGGAGCTCTTTTCTCTCTCCTAGTCACCTCTGGTTGACTAGTCAACCCCACAAGCTAAAGGCAGCCCACTGGATTATGATGATCATGGGAATGGGCTTAGCCTAAGGGAGAAGTGGCTTGAGCTTGGGTTAGCCCTTTTTGGGCTAAGTTGACTTGACCCTCAATGAGGGTTGACTTGGTCAGTTTGACCATCTAGGTTGACCCCATTGGGTCCTGGGTGATTCATTGGCCTCCCCTAAGGTCTATGTAGGGTTGGGTAGGGTTGACTTGGCACCTTAAAGGTCACTTGACCCTTGGTAAGGTCACTTTGACCATTTTAGAGCTAGAGTTGACTTGGGTCAACATGACCATTAGGGTCCACCCCTATGGATCCTTGGTGACCCATTGACTTCCCTTAGGGTCTAGGTAGGGTTATGTGGGGTTACCCTGCACTTTGGAGGTCACATACCCTTAGTAAGGGTACTTTGACCAGATTAGGGCTTGAGTTGACTTGGGTCAACCTGGCCTCTAGGGCTGACACCAATGTGTCCTTAGTGACCCATTGACCTCTCTTTAGGGTTAGGAGGGCATAGGTGGGGTCCTCTAGACTAGGAGTGGGTCTATTGGCCCTAAGTTGGCTAGGTTGACCTATTCAGGGCTAGGGTTGACCTTGGTCAACTGGGCCTCTTGGGTTGGCCCTAATGGGTCCTTTTGGCTCTAATGGGTCTCCCAAAATGTTTGGGAGTGTTGTGGTAGGGTCTTGGGGTCATGGTGAAGCCCCATTGTCATCCTAAACTATTGTTCAGAATTCTACTATCTGCAGACCATGGTGATCCCTACCTTGGCCTCCTATCTCTTGGCCCATTTCTGGCTTCCCAGGGTTTTGTCATGACCTAGTCATGGCCAAAACCACTCTTAGGGGTCTAGTTGGAAATGGGATGTTACAAATCCCAATAAACAAAACAAAGATTTCGTCCCCGAAATCAAGGTTGGACCTACGGGTCTTATTACCGAAGGAAAGAGTCTTGTAACATCCCATTATGACGCCTTGTTTGTTAAATTTGATTTATGGGAAAACTTAGATCTAAGACCCCTTTCGCCCAAACGGCGAACCAAAATCCCAATAAACAAGGTTAAGCCCCCAATAAACAAAAGATAATCCCCTATCTACCTAGAGCAGCCCTTAGTATACTTAAAAGCAGGAAAAATAAATTAACATCTTGAGGGGTCTGAGAGGTATACCTGACTGAATAGCTCGGGGTATCTCTGTCGCATCAGGTCCTGTGGCTCCCAGGTATGCTCCTCCTAGCCGTGGTTCCTCCACAGGACCTTGACTAGTGGGACCTTCTTGCGTCGCAAGACCCGCACCCCTCGGTCGTCGATCCTCACAGGCTCCAAATGGACCGACCGGTCTGAAGCTACCGGCCCTTCGGTAGTCAGAATCTGCTGCTCCGGGCGTAGCAGAGCCCTCCTCAAAGAAGAAATGTGGAAGACGTCGTGCAGCGCTTCCAGCTCTGGTGGTAACTCCAGCCGGTAGGCTAGGGGTCCGATCCGCTCCAGGATCCTGTAAGGACCCATGTACCTAGGGCTGAGCTTCTTCCTCCGACCACGCACCCGTGAAACTCCATGCATGGGCCGGATCTTCAGAAACACCCGGTCCCCCACCTGGAACTCCACCTGCCGATGCCGGGCGTCATAATACTTGGCCTGTCTACTCTGCGCCTCGAGCATCCTGTCTCTGATCAGCCTCACTTGTGCCTCGGTGTCTTCAACAAACTCTGACCCCAATACCTTCGGATCTTCGTTCTGCACCCATGAGAGTGGGGTCCGGCATCTCCTCCCGTACAAGGCTTCGTAAGGCGCCATCCTGATGCTGGACTGGTGGCTGTTGTTATAGGAGAACTCGACAAGGGGTAAGAGTTTCTCCCACGGTTCCCCGCGGTCCAAGATGCATAGCCTCAAAAGGTCCTCCAGCGTCCGGTTGGTGCGTTCTGTCTGCCCGTCTGTCTGGTGGTGGAATGCAGTGCTGAAAGTCAATCGCGTGCCTAAGTAAGCTTGCACGGATCTCCACTCCCTGGAGGTGAACCTGACATCCCGATCCGACACTATCGTCCTGGGCACGCCGTGATAACGAACGAACTGCTCCACAAACTTCCGCACTAGTACTCCTACTGAATCATCCTTCCTGATCGGTATAAATCGAGCCACCTTGGTCAACCGATCGACGATTACCCAGATCGAGTCATTCCCTGTCCGAGACCGGGGAAGCCCATGTATGAAGTCCATGGCTATGTCATCAAACTTCCACTCCGGCACCGGGAGTGGCTGCAATAATCCTGCGGGGTTCCTGCACTCCGCCTTCACTAGCTGACATGCCTCACAATGGGTCACGAAGTGTGAGACATCCTTCTTCATGCCCGGCCAGTACATCGTCTTCTTCAAATCAGCCGTCATCTTTGTGATCCCCGGGTGTACAGAATACCGGCTGCAGTGCGCCTCCATCATAATATCCTCCCGGATCTGGCCTCCCTCCGGTATATACACCCGTCCTCTGAAGCACACCAGGTCGTCCCTCAGTGTGTAGTCTCCTGCAGTGCCTGCCTCCAGAGCTTGGAAGATGGGCTCTAACTTGGCATCCTGCCTCTGCCCTTCTCTGACTCGGTCTCTGATGTCATCGGTAACGCCTATCGCGGCCAAGTACTCCTCATAGAGCTCAGGATCATCGGACGATACCAGGGTAATGTGCATGTCCTCTAGTCTCTGCAGCAGCTCCATAGACATCAACTGAGGCTCTGCTCCTGCTGTGGCAGCTCTCCTACTCAGTGCATCCGCTACCACGTTCGCCTTTCCCGGGTGGTAATGCATCTCATACTGATAGTCAGAAAGGAATTCCACCCACCGCCTCTGCCTGATGTTTAGTTCCTTCTGCGTGTCCACGTACTTAAGGTTCTTATGATCGGAGTATATGTCACAGTGGACTCCATATAGGTAGTGCCGCCATATCTTTAGTGCGAATACGACTGCTCCCATCTCCAGGTCGTGCACTGGGTAGTTCTTCTCATGGGTCTTCAGCTGGCGGGAAGCATAAGCTATGACGTGTCCATTCTGCATCAGTACCGCTCCCATCCCCTGATATGATGCGTCGGTGTAGACCTGGAATCCCTCCCTCCCCGAGGGAAGAGTAAGAATGGGAGCCGAGGTCAGCCGATCCTTCAGCTCCTGGAAAGCTGTCTGGCACTGCGGGGTCCACACGAACGGTACCTCCTTCTTTGTCAAGGATGTGAGCGGGAGGGCGATTCGAGAGAATCCCTCCACGAACTTCCGATAGTAACCGGCAAGTCCTAGAAAACTCCGTACGTCAGTGGCTGTTTTCAGCTGCGGCCACTCCGAAATAGCTCGAATCTTTGCCGGATCCACTGCCAGCCCGGCTCCGCTGATAATGTGACCTAAGAAAGCCACCTCCTTCAGCCAGAACTGACACTTACTGAACTTCGCATAAAGATGATGCTCCCGCAGTATCTCCAGGGTCAATGCTAGATGTCGCGTGTGCTCCTCCTCCGTCTTAGAATAGATAAGGATGTCGTCTATGAACACTATGACGAACACATCCAAATAAGCCTCGAAAACCCGGTTCATGAGGCTCATAAACGCTGACGGAGCATTCGTGAGCCCGAAGGGCATCACGATGAACTCATACAATCCATACCGGCTACTAAAGGCCGTTTTCGGGATATCCTCCTCCTGGATCCGCAGCTGGTAATAGCCTGATCTCAAGTCCAGCTTCGAAAAGTAATGGGCTCCCTCCAGCTGATCGAACAACTCGTCTATCCTGGGGAGCGGATAGGTATTTCGGACGGTCAGCCTGTTTAGTGCTCGATAGTCGATGCACAGGCGTAAGGTGCCGTCCTTCTTCTTTACGAATAGGACAGGAGCTCCCCATGATGAGGAACTCGGCCTAACAAATCCTGCTTCCACCAGCTCCTGCAACTGTGTCCGAAACTCCGCCAACTCCTTCGGGGCCATCCGATAAGGGGCCTTGGATACCGGCTTAGCCCCTGGTACCAACTGAATCTGGAAGTCCTTTTCCCTATGCGGAGGTAGTCCTGGCAGCTTATCCGGAAAAATGTCGGCGTAGTCACGAACCACCGGAATGTTTGCAATCAGGTCCTTTTCCTCAGTCATCTCGAACAATACTTGATATACCTCGTCCCCTTGCATATGAGCCTTAACGGCCTGAATAGATGAAAGCAAGCGACGGGAGACCGGTGTAGTACCTTCGAATGTTGCATAAGTATCGCCGTGGCTGAGCACGACCCTCCTTGCCGGGCAATCAATCTGGGCATGGTTCCAGACAAGCCATGTCATGCCCAAGACGAGGTCGAAGTCCGGCATCCTCAGGATCGTCGTCGGGGCCTCGAGTGTCAACCCGTCTATGGTAACCTCCAGGAGGCACTTTTCTGTGGACTGGATCTCCATCCCATTGGGGAGGCGTACCCTCCTGGGTAGTCCCGTATAACATCGAATCTGATCCAGATCCTTGACGAAATCCTCCGACACAAAGTTGTGTGATGCCCCCGTGTCGAACAGGGTGTGGGCAGGCTTGCCGCACACCATCACCATTCCTAAATCAGTTTGAAAGAAATTCTGGTGTAAGGTTTTCTAACCTAGGTCGTTTAGTAGTTCTACTAACACTTAATATGAGTAATGAATGAATCCAAAATTAAGATTACTCTCATACCTGCAATAACCCTGTCCGGGTTCCGGGGCTGTGCTAAGTCCAAAGCGTAAATCTGCTCCCCATTCTGCCTGCGGTCGCCTCCCTGGTAACCACGTCCTCGGCCGCGTCCTCGGCCTCCGAAATGCTGGGCCGGTGGGCCACCCCGTGGTGCTGGAGGTGGTGCCCCCCTCATAGGGCAGTCTCTCCGGAGGTGTCTCACCTGCTGACAGTGGAAGCACTCCGGCGGGGGATACGCCATACCCCGGGGTCTCTGCATCTCCTGGATCCGGAGAGGTTGAGGGGCCAAGACCACCTGCTCTCTCGGCTCCTGCCTCAACTCCTGACGAGGCTGCTCCTCTGCCCTTCTTCCATCTGGTACGGTGCCTCGCCGCTGATCATTTCGGGCCCTCCGGCCCTGGTCCTCCGCTTGCCGTTTCCGGCCCCGAGTGGTGTGCCAGTCGGCCTCAATCCTCTTCGCCATCTCCAAAATCCGGGAGATGGGCCCGTCAGAGACAAAAAGCAGGGCTTCCCTCAACTCCTCTTTTAGGCCCTTATAAAACCTCTTGACGTAACCTGCTTCATCCAGCTGATAGGAGCCCGCATATCGGGCCAAATGATCGAACTCTCGGTGGTACTCCACCACTGTCCTGGTGCCCTGCCTCAGCTGCAAGAACTGCTCCTCCAACTCGTCCCTGGCCGACTGAGGAACAAAGTGCTCCAGCAGCGTGGCCCTGAACTCTTCCCAAGTGATTTCTGCAATCTCTCTATCAGCAAAAGTCGTGTCCAACAGCGTCTTCCACCACCGCTTGGCATGTGACTCCAAGCAAGATACCACTAGGGCCACCCTCTCCTCCCAAGGGCATCGTATCCCAGTCAACATCTCGTACATCACATCCAGCCACTCCTCTGTTCGTACTGCCGACTCTGTCCCTAAGTAAGATGGGGGAGAGAGTCCTCGGAAGGTGCTCATCCAGTTGGCCCCTGGGTTTGGCTGCTGGGCTGGGGCTTGCTGAGCCCGGAAGGCCTCAAGGATAGCTGTAAGGGTCTGCCCCATGTCTGACTGGAGGAAAGGTGTGGGGGCCATGGGAGGTGGTGCAATGTCTGGAGTCTGCTGAGCTCCACCTTGTGGGGTGGGCTGAGCTGAGGGCTGCAAAACGAACTACATCAGTAGGTAATCGACTCAATGCCTAATGATAGTGGACAATTTACATGTGATTCCCCCCATATGGGCACACCACCGCTTCCGCTGCTTAGTTTGTCCCCAAACTAAACCCGCGCGGGGGTGACCCAGGGTTGTGGACGGCTACTTTTCGATCGAGGTCTGCTCTGATACCACTTGTAAGACCCCCTTTTTTTTCTTTTGGACACCGGGGTCTTAGGCCCAGAACCGCCGTTTTGCGGTGACCCTTCACGCCCTGAAGAGTCATCACCACAAAGCGCCGATTCTGCGGCCATCTCGATCACATAAAAGTAGCAAAATAATGAAGTAAATGTAAAGTATCTGTCCACAGTGAATCACATGACATAATAAATATAACTCCACGAAGGGAGTGTCCACAGAAAATAACATCAGAGTAGCAAAACGGGCTTATGCCCGGTACATCAAATCCTCACTACAAGATCTCTCATATGGAAACAAAAGTAGAAAACTGCTCAGGGTCGAGACTCACGGTCCCGGCTGTGTGTACTCCGGAGCTAGACTGCCCCACCTCCAAGCGCACCGGCCTCTGGGGCTGCTCCTCCATGCTGGTCTCCGCGATCCCCTAAATGGTGCGGTTCGAAAACCGTTAGTCTAAAAGACTAAGTCCTATCATCCCCCACCCCTTCCCCCACGGCTCCTAGGCACCGAGCGGAGAGGAAGAAAGGGGAGGACTTGAAGGTGGAGAATATCAAATGCAGATGGCAGCGGTCCTATTCTAGCAAGTTCTATAGCATATAAAGACAATAAGCTGTAATATGAAAAGTAACCTTCACTTATGTGAAAAACACATAAGCCAAGGGGTCTTTTGCAAGGCTCCCATCGTATAAAAAGTCCCATACCGATTTATACGCTGGGGTGTCGGTGGTCAAACAGCAGTAACTAAATATATCAAAATTAACCTTAATTTATAAACTTGCCCACACAAGCTTATAGACTAAGGGGTCGTTTTGCAGGTCCTAAAGTATAAGCGTCCCATTCCACTTATACTTTAGGTGTCAAGGTTAAAGGTAACGATTATGCCATGACATGCAAGTGGGTATGATGGACATGCAAGTGCAACACACACACCCGACTCTGTGCACACAGACCTTTAGTTCCCCCTTTCTGGAGCCGTAACCTCCCAGGATACCTCCGTAGTGGCAGACGGAAGCGGTGGGTTGGGCCTCGCCCACCTCTAAACCAGTAAGGCACTACCGGTCAGACCTATCGTACGCCTCAACGCTTGGTGCACGAAGCGGACTCCTGCGTACTCTTGCCGGCTGGCGCACCGGACTTCTGTTGGCGAAGTGCTAACCACACTTGCCGAGTCAACGTATTGGCGTCGGTGCATCGACCCTCCAATGCCGAAGACCCACCACCTTAATTTACTTTCCTTTTATGCACATGCAAATTTAGCGTGATCAAAGCCCGAGCCGAAGCTCCCCGGACCAACACGTCCGTCACAAACAATCGAGCCGAAGCTCCCCGGACCCAAGTCCGTCTTTAACCATCCGAGCCGAAGCTCCCAGCTAACATCCCGTGCCATCAGTGTTGTGGATTGTGCAACCCTAATTACTAAGTTACTCTTTTCAGCTTGTTAAACAGTTTACGTTAACCCAGGACTGCCCCCGGTATTCCCTGTGAAGGGCTCTCAAGGGGCACTAGGAACTATGTTGGGATTACGCCCAACGTTCCCTTTCGCAAGGTACTTATTTTATTATTGGTTGATTCCCTTACCCTTTATTTTCTCATATTTCGATATGCTAATCCTAGGGTAACTTGACTCCACTCTCCTTGGGTAGGACGATCTTTCGTCGGACCCAAACATCCATAACCCTAGACAGTTCCACACCTTACTCACTCATCTTCCGAAGACGCAGCCCATTCCACTTGTCCTTGTAACAATCCATCAGGACCCATCATACTTGCCCTAATTCACATCCAAATAAAATCCTGCAGTTTTGCTATATGCAGACCACTTAAGCTACATGACCCGTAAAAAGGGAAGTACATGAAATACTCATCCAGTACCCTTATGATAATTATTAGAGGTCTATTATGATAAATATAGACTAAATTCAGAAAATCATATTTTTCCCAATTAATCTACTATTTATTGAATTTTCCTCAAAAACTAGGCCATAGTCAATTTGAACATGAACCATAAGATTTTCTCAGGTAATGGCCTCCTAAAATTTGTATTCACTAAATAACAGAGAAATATTATTGGTTGCCAATTTTCATAATTTTCCAGATAGTTCTTGACCTCTAAAGGATTTATTTAAGTAATTCCTAAAATCAAATATAATGAAGGAAGTGCCACAAATATGTCTCCAATAATTATGTAAAAATTACTAGGGCTTCATAAGGAACTAGAAACATCATGATGAAGAAATTAAAATTTTTCAGACAATCTAAATGTCATTAATAAATTTTCCAAAGTTTCATAGAATTAAATAATTAAAGAAGCAGCTACCACATATCATTCTTCAAAAATTCCATAAAAATTTACAGAGATGGGTATCATGACTACAAGCCCCTTTGCTAAGTTTCATCAGTTTAATCAAGTATAGTTTTCTCCAAAAATTCCTAAATGAAAATTGTAAAACATGACTTTGTGAATAAAGTACCAAAAATATTCATCCAAAATTTATTATAAAATTTCCAGAGATATGTATACCCTAAGCAACTACCCACTCAAAAACTCAGGCCTTTTCAGAAAGTTTTGGTATTAGATCTTATGGTTTCAAATCTAGTGCCCTAAACTAGGGTTATGGATTTAAGGGGTCTTAATTCTTCCAAATGCCCTAAAATTTTAACCACAGGACCATAGCAACCCTATGGACATCATTCCCAAGTTTCAAGTCCACCCAAGGTCTTTTGACCCCAGTTTCTTCAAACCCTAGAAATTTACCCTAAAGGGCCTACCCTAACATTCTAGGGCTACCCTAGTCCAATCCACTCCAAACTCCATAAGTGAGTGTAAAAAGTCAAATTATATCAGTGGCCAAAATTTCAGCCTCTGTTGAGGTGATTTGGTCACTCAAAACCAAAAGTGCCACTTTTGACCAAAATGCCCTTCATAGGGTATAAATAGGGTTGGGTCAAAACCTATTCAACACACATCCAAATCAAATGAAATTTTATACAGGTACCTAATTGGAGCCCAGGGACCACTCACCAAAATTTGGGAGGGTTTGGATGTGTTTAGGGCACCTATTTAATTTATCTAATAATTATTAAATATTTACCAAAACTATAGAAATATTTTCCCCAAAAATTCCCATTTTTGGGCAGGCCCTAGGTATGTCTAGGATAGACTCTCTGCCAAAATTTCAGCTAATTTGGGCTTGGGGTGAAGAGTGGGCACTCAATTTAGTGACTGCCTAGCCCTAAGGGTATGTCCCACCAAAATGGGTGCCCTGGTCTAACCAGTGACCCAAAAGGGGCCAAACAATTTTTGCTGCAAACTAGACACCCTAAGCTACAATGTTCATGTTGGGCAAATTTCCAATCAGGGTCCCTAAGTATTTTTAAAAATTAAATACATTAAATACATCCAGTGTGACAGAAATGAAATGATTCTTATTTAATTCCTATAGTATTTGATCTGATGCCGCGCGAATCTTGGCGCAGATCGACGGCATCTGGTCATCGTCCCCACTGAGCCAACGGCTGATATTTGTTCTGCCTGGAGCGATTTCCAAGCCCTGCCGCCGGCGATCCAGCCCCTTCCCCGGCCGGCCACCGCCACCAACACCTCCGTTGAGGTGGTGGCTATCGTCAGGCGGCGGCTCTGCCGCCGGAGAGGCGTTTTCCGGCGGATTAAGCAAGAAATTTTCTTGCCGAAACCAGGAGAAATCCCGGATTGAATCGGGCTCAATTGAGCCCGAAACTCAAGCCTAACGATTCCTAGGATCTACCCGCGAGTTAAGGAGAGGAGGAGGACCTTCCTGGCGGCCTGGATGCGAGAGGAGCGGCGGGATGCCATTGGCGACGGCGGCGGCACTCGGCTTCTACAACTGCACAGTGGAATGGCTCGTCTCCTCCAGGTAAGTGCTCCAAAATGATCCCCTCGGCTCCCTGAAGGTGTTTAAATGGCAATTGGGGGAGGGGAGAGGCTGGTTCTTCAATGGCCATTATCACCATTAATGGAGTGGCTCGGGTTGTGTGGAGGGGGGCTGAACCCACCCCTTGGTGGCCGGGAAACGGCTGGAATCAACTCCTCTCCCCTAGAGGAGTTGATTACAGCCATCACTGGTGGCTGTTGGCCTTCCTTGGCCGGCTTCTCTCTTCCCTTTCCTCTTCCCCATTTTCTCTCTCCTCCATTATCATGGAGAGGAGCTCTTTTCTCTCTCCTAGTCACCTCTGGTTGACTAGTCAACCCCACAAGCTAAAGGCAGCCCACTGGATTATGATGATCATGGGAATGGGCTTAGCCTAAGGGAGAAGTGGCTTGAGCTTGGGTTAGCCCTTTTTGGGCTAAGTTGACTTGACCCTCAATGAGGGTTGACTTGGTCAGTTTGACCATCTAGGTTGACCCCATTGGGTCCTGGGTGATTCATTGGCCTCCCCTAAGGTCTATGTAGGGTTGGGTAGGGTTGACTTGGCACCTTAAAGGTCACTTGACCCTTGGTAAGGTCACTTTGACCATTTTAGAGCTAGAGTTGACTTGGGTCAACATGACCATTAGGGTCCACCCCTATGGATCCTTGGTGACCCATTGACTTCCCTTAGGGTCTAGGTAGGGTTATGTGGGGTTACCCTGCACTTTGGAGGTCACATACCCTTAGTAAGGGTACTTTGACCAGATTAGGGCTTGAGTTGACTTGGGTCAACCTGGCCTCTAGGGCTGACCCCAATGTGTCCTTAGTGACCCATTGACCTCTCTTTAGGGTTAGGAGGGCATAGGTGGGGTCCTCTAGACTAGGAGTGGGTCTATTGGCCCTAAGTGGGCTAGGTTGACCTATTTAGGGCTAGGGTTGACCTTGGTCAACTGGGCCTCTTGGGTTCACCCTAATGGGTCCTTTTGGCTCTAATGGGTCTCCCAAAATGTTTGGGAGTGTTGTGGTAGGGTCTTGGGGTCATGGTGAAGCCCCATTGTCATCCTAAACTATTGTTCAGAATTCTACTATCTGTAGACCATGGTGATCCCTACCTTGGCCTCCTATCTCTTGGCCCATTTCTGGCTTCCCAGGGTTTTGTCATGACCTAGTCATGGCAAAAACCACTCTTAGGGGTCTAGTTGGAAATGGGATGTTACACCTTCTCTCGACACTCGACACTCGTCGAGTGAACTTTGTCACCGAAATTCGTCAAACACCCGCGACACGCCCTATGAAACTCCCATGTCACAGGCCGTGTACCCCGACACGCCCTGGGACACGGCCGTGTCCCAGGCCGTGTCACCCAAATGCGCTCCAGGTCCAAAACTGCAGCCATAATTTTTGGCACCTAAGGGGGTAAAAACCAGCAACACGCGTTCTCTACAACTCCACATATTCCATACCAATGTCATACAATCAACCCGCTTGAACAACACGACTCAGGCTCGAGAACGTGCATGCATTCCCTAAGAGGCCTCACCGAGTCCCCAAAAATAGGCTCCGGCTTGCTGTGGAACCGTGCAACTAGGCTACTAAAACAGCCACTCAAAAGCCCGCGCGAAAACCATGCTCAAACAACGGTCTGAGCCAACGGAACGTGATGGCCCGCGAACAGACTCTTACTGTGGTTGGTTCGGTGAGTTGATCGCCGCGGGATTGCTGAGGTAGGCAAGTGCACCTATCGCAAGTAGTACTCGATATTCGGGGGAATACCGAGGTCATATTGTTCTCGGGGTCGTGTTGGGGAGGTAGAACCGGGCGCGGGTTGCGTCAAAAGTCTTCGGCAGCATCTTGTCGGCCAGGTGGAGAAGTCATGCCCCAGGTCACGGGCGTGACTCTGGGCATGTCGGTTGGTGTCGACACTCGACAAACGTCGTGCGAAAAGTGTCGATCTTGAAACCGTCGAGCTAAGCTTGAGTCACGCCCTAGGTCACGGGCGTGACGCTGGGCGTGTCGCGGGTTCTACGATCGTTGAACTGAATTCGTCGAGTGGAATGGACACGGGCTTGTGTCACGCCCCGTGTCGGGTGACACGGGCGTGACCCAGGGCGTGTCAAACTTTTCTCTTCAAAATCATCCGATTCCACGGGAAATGCAATGTCACGGCCCGGTCACGGGCATGACCAAAATGACACGGGCGTGTACTGCCCAATTTTGGCAGATTTTGGAATTTTTCTGCAAAATAAAAGAAAACATGTTAGTAGTAAATTTACAAGAAGAGGAGCATTTTATTGAACAAAAATAAGTAAAAATGACGAAAATAAATGAAAACGACTAAATTAATGTGCACAAAAATACATAAATTTACAATTCATCAAATACCCCCATACTTAAGCTTTTGCTATTCCAGAGCAAAAGTTTGAGGTGAATTTATAAGGAATAGAAAAAACTCTAAGTTTAGCTACCACTTAATCAATTATAAGAGAGATCGAAATAAATATACGGGGTGTAAGAGTTAAGTCCTAAAATTATGTAGATGATTTAAATAGCGCATAAGTTTTGGCCAAAAGACTTCTTGATGTAATCAAATAGAAGACAATATTTGTAATGGTTATATTAACGAAAATAGTTTGGAATTATATGAACTCTAGCTTATAGGAGTGTTACTGGAAATACTACAATTTACTAATTATGCTCTCAAAAAGATTTTTGAATTAATTCTAGAATCGTGTAATTGGCTATAAGGGGGTAGTGGATTTATGAAGAGGGTTTTGATCTTGAGGTGAGGTAATTTTTTCTCGAACCTCCATTTTTTTCTTTTGGATTATTAGGAAAATGAAATCTTATTTTCCTAATATGATATTTATTTTTCAACTTCATAAGAATAAAATTAACCCAATGTATATGCATAGGAGTAATGAATTTTATCCTCTTACTCCATATATAATCTTTTTAAATTATTGAGTGCCTATGTTTACGGAACGAAATCTTATTCCCATTGACATAGGATCTTTTAAGGATAAAAATTTTTCATGCCAAGTAGGTCATGAAAGGTAAGGGGAGAAAAGAAAGCTAGATTTTTAATCCTAAAAATTTTTGAGAGCAACCTTAATAATTTGTACGTTCCAATTTTTCAGAAAGCAAAAAGTAAGTATAATTGAATTCTATAGTCGTTATTTCCTAACATAATACACGTGCTCCTATCAATGAAAAATTAGAAGTAGTGCCTAAAACGAGTTCGCTATTTTTAATAAAGCATAGTAAATTTTTTAAAACTTAACCCCGGCTATTTAAATTTTTCACTCAATAATTGATAAACGAATAACAAACAGAGAATTAATAAAATTCGCATATAAATAAACTCAAAACGAAATTTTTGGATAGCAGGAAAGTTAAGAATGAAATATTTGATTTATTTGTCTCAAAACATTTTTTTCTTGATTTTTATAGTTTTATCATCATTTTGTTTTTCATTTATTATCTCTTTTTTTGTATTTTTGTTTTGTTTTACTCAAAATGTTTTTTGAATTTTTTGAACCATTATCTTTTTTTTATATAGTTTTTTAAAAAAATTTCATTCTATGTACAAAAATATGGAAGAAAAAGAGAGATTTTTACAAGAATGAGGAAGGGGGAGAGAGAAAAGAGTATTTACAAAAAGAAAATGTACAAAAAAAAATATTTACAAAGTGAAACTAAATATATTTTTTTGTTGTTTTTTTTTGTTTCATAATTTTTTTGAGTTTTTGGAAAAAAAAGAAATAAAATGAAAACTTTTTTTTTGGATTTTTCATTTAAATTTTTTTTCTTTTTAAGATGTTTTTTTTTTTGTTTTGTTGTTATATGTATTTTTTTGTATTTTTGAAATGCAGAAAATTGAAGTGCAGAAAGTAAAGCACGAAAATACCCCATACTTAAGTCCAACATTGTCCCCAATGTTGTAACGTAAGTATGCGGAACAAGAGGAAAAACAATATATGCAAAGAAAATAAAGAGAGGGGGTAGAAGCTTCCCTGAAACGTGTAGGGGGAAGTCCAATCAGAAACCCTGTGTTTATTAGAAAAAGCAGCAAAGATGATAAGGAAAGAGCGAAAAAGATAAGCGAAGGGTGCCTCCCAGGAGCGCTTTGTTTATAGTCGTGTCGCTTGACTATTTTGATGGAGTTATAGATCGAGGAGGGTTATGGTTTCGTAATGCTCGATCACTGGGTCGCCCGCTATGTATAACTTAAGCCGATGACCGTTTACTTTAAACGAACCTCTTTCCGGGTGAGAGACGAGTACGGTCCCATATGGATAGACTTCTTCAACTAAGAAGGGACCAGACCATCTAGATTTTAGTTTACCCGGAAAAAGTGTAAGGCGTGAATTATAAAGAAGGACAAGATTGCCCGGAGAAAATATTTTTGGGGACTTTAAATTTCGATCGTGATATAACTTAGAACGCTCTTTATAGAATTTATTGCTCTCGTAAGCATTCGCACGCCATTCATCGAGCTCGTTTAGTTGCAGTTTTGTATTCTGAGCGGCTAAGTTGGAGTCGAGGTTTAAGAGTTTTAAAACCCAAAGAGCGCGATGCTCGAGTTCTACGGGTAAATGGCACGCTTTGCCGTAGACTAACCGGAACGGCGTACAACCAATTGCGGTTTTGCATGCTGTCTGATACGGCCACAACGCATCGTCGAGTTTAACGGCAAAATCTTTCCTATTTAGTGAAACGGTTTTTTCTAAAATTCGCTTAATCTCTCGATTTACTACCTCTACTTGGCCACTGGTTTGCGGGTGATAGGGGGTGGCAAGCTTGTGCATGACTCTGTATTTAGCTAACGTCTTAGCCATAAGAGCGTTACAGAAATGCGTTCACATATCACTAACAATTGTGCGAGGCGTGCCGAAGTGAGAAAATAGTTTTTTAAGAAATATAACGACGACCCGCGCATCGTTGGTGGGGAGTGCTTGCGCTTCCGCCCACCTTGATACGTAGTCGACCGCCACTAAAATATACATATTTTTGAAAGACGGAGGTAGGGAGCCAACAAAATCTATGCCCCACAAATCGAAGACTTCGCACTCTAAAAACATGTTTTGGGGCATCTCGTCGCGACGAGAGATGTTACCCGACCGCTGACAGCTATCGCATGCGCGCACAAAATTAAGCACGTCTTTGAACATAGTGGGCCAAAAGTAGCCCGCCTCTAGCGCCTTCCGAGCGGTCCGGTTGGCTTGATAATGCCCACCGGCTGGACCCTCGTGACAGTGCTTAAGAATTTGCAAGCACTCCACACCCGCAACGCATCTTCGAACTGCTTGGTCCGCGCAGATACGAAAAAGAAATGGGTCCTCCCAAAAGAAATTTTTCAAGTCAGAAAAGAATTTCTTCTTTTTATGACTTGAAAACTCTTTTGGAAGCTCCCGCGCTACTAAGTAATTTGCAAAATCTGCGAACCAAGGCGAAGATGACGAAGAATAATTTTGAATGGCTAGGAGGGGTTCCTCGGGGAATCTGTCATTTATTTCAGATTCGACGAGCGCTTCCGCACCCGGATTTTCTAAACGGGAGAGGTGGTCTGCTGCTAGATTTTCCGCTCCCCGCTTATCTTGGATCTCCAAATCAAACTCTTGTAAGAGGAAATCCATCGAAGAAGGCGGGTCTTCGCATCATTTTTAGCTAATAAATATTTAAGCGTGGAGTGATCGGTAAAAACGATAACTTTAGATAGCGTTATATACGAGCGAAACTTATCAAAAGCGAAAATGACGGGTAAGAGTTCCTTTTCCGTTGTCGTGTAATTTACTTGTGCGGAAGTGAGCATCTTGCTAGCGTAATAAATAGGATGAAAATGTTTTTCTACTCGTTGGCCAAGAGCGGCACCTAAGGCAATATCACTAGCGTCGCACATAATTTCGAACTGAAGGGACCAATTAGGGGCCACTAAAATTGGTGAAGTGATAAGTTTTTGTTTTATTAAATTAAAGGCGGACTCGCATTCGCTACTAAAGATGAAACGTGTTTCCTTTTCCAAGAGGTGAGTTAGCGGCTTTGTTATTTTTGAAAAATCTTGAATGAAGCGTCGATAAAAGCCCGCATGGCCTAAGAAACTCCTAATAGATTTTACGTTTGTTGGTTGCGGGAGTTTTTCTATAATTTCTATCTTGGCCTTATCCACCTCTATCCCCTTAGACGAAATCATATGGCCGAGGACCAAACCTCCTCGAACCATAAAGTTGCATTTTTCCCAATTTAAAACAAGGCTTGTGTCCTCGCACCGTTGAAGGACACGATCTAAATTGTGAAGGCAATCGGGAAAAGAGCATCCGAAAACAGAGAAGTCATCCATAAAGACTTCAATAATGTCTTCTACTAGCTCGCCAAAGATCGCTAGCATACATCTTTGGAATGTAGCCGGCGCATTGCAGAGTCCAAATGGCATTCTTCGATAGGCGAAGGTGCCAAACGGGCAAGTAAAAGTTGTTTCCTCTTGATCATCGGGGGAAATGGGGATTTGGAAAAACCCCAATAAACCATCAAGAAAACAATAATATGGATGACCATATAAACGCTCTAAAATCTGGTCCAGAAAAGGCAGAGGGAAATGGTCCTTGCGGGTGGCATCATTAAGTTTCCTATAATCGATGCACACTCGCCAACCCGTAACAGTAAGAGTTGGGACGAGCTCATTGTGCTCATTCGCCACTACGGTTAGACCGCCCTTCTTGGGCACGACATGTACGGGACTAACCCATGCACTGTCCGAAATAGGGTAGATAATCCCCGCATCTAATAACTTAATAATTTCAGCTTTAACGACGTCTTTCATGTTTGGGTTAAGACGACGCTGCGGCTGAATCGTTTTGCGGCAATTATCGTTAAGAAATATCTTATGGGTGCAAAAGGAGGGGCTAATCCCCTTTAAGTCAGAGATTTTCCATGCAATTGCGTGGCGATGTTTAAATAAAACTTCCAATAAATCAGAAGTCTCTGAATCACTCAAGTCCGAAGAAATGATAACGGGAAGCGTATCACCTTTTCCCAAAAATGCGTATTTGAGCGATGCGGGTAAGGGTTTGAGGTCTAGGATGGACGGTTCTTCTAGGGAGGTTTTAATGCCTATGTCTTTCTTACCAATTGGTTCGAAAGGCAAGTCTAAAGAAGTATCCTCATCGCATTTAAAATTTTCGAGCCCATAAATATCGTCATTTAAAAACACGGACTCGAAAACGGGAGAAGAACGATCTCCAAAAAAGGTATCTAAAGAATAGCAGAAATCGTCGCTCGATGACAAATTGTCCATCGAGGTATTAATAGAGAAAGTCACTTGGTCATCGCCTACTCGGAGGAGAATACTACCATTACTAACATCTATTAGTGCGCAGGAGGTGGCGAGAAAAGGGCGACCGAGTATTATTGGTACCTCGGCGTCCTCCTCGATGTCTAAGATGACGAAGTCTACTGGGAAGGTAAACTTGTCGACTCGGACAAGGACGTCCTCCACAACCCCGATAGGGAACTTAACCGAGCGATCCGCTAATTGGATGCGCATGTTCGTAGGACTAGGAGTACCCAAACCTAAATGTGAAAAGAGCGAGAATGACATCAGATTAATGATAACCCCTAAATCAGCTAAGGCGTACTTTACTAATATATTGCCAAAAAGGCACGGAATGGAAAACCGTCCCGGGTCATTTTGTTTTGTGGGCAATTTATTAGTAAGGGCCGCCGAGCAGACAGCGTTGAGAGATACATGCGAAATATCCTCTAATTTACGTTTATTAGAATGTAATTCTTTTAAAAATTTCGCATATTTGTGCATTTGCGAGATAGTCTCGCAAAAAGGAACATTAATGTGAATTTGTTTTAATAATAAAATAAATTTTTCATATTGCGCGTCCTTACGCTCGTTATCTAACTTATGCGGATATGGAAGGGCCTTGTTTAAAATAATTTTTTTCTTTTAAAATCGGTAAAGGCGGCGTAATCGAAGAAAGGGGAAGAGGGGTCGGAGGTGAAATATGTACCTGAGGGTCGGTCCATTTTGGATCGACCACCTCCTTTCCGCTACGGAGGGTTATAGCGTTGGCGTTCTCCCGCGGATTGGGCTCCGTGTTTCCCGGCAGTGCCCCGAGCGCGCGCTCGGACATCATCCTCGCCAGCTGTCCAACCTGTTGTTCGAGAGTTTTTAGCGATCCGGTGATGTTCCGGATATTTGACTCATTGGACGTAATATACTTCGAAAAATTTTCCTCCATCGGGGAGTGTTTTGGAAGAGGAGGAGGAGGCAAAAATCCGGGCGCATAAGAAATAGGGGGGCGCTGAGCATTATTCGGGTTGCTCCAAGAGAAATTGGGGTGATTCCTCCAACCCGGATTATAGTTATTACTATAAGGGTTGTTGTTGGGGTTGAAGGAAGGTCGACCCGAATTTCCCATGAAATCCACGAACTCTTCAGCCGCGCAGACGTTAGGGGGAATAAAACAAGGCGGAGTGGAGGAGGCAGCAGACATCTCCGCCACCTGCTTTGTTAACATTTCAACTTGAAGGGTTAAGAGAGCAGTGACATCCACTTCAAAAAGACGAGCCGCCGGCTTTGGGCGTCCCCGCGGGACGTTCCATTTATAGGCGTTCATAGTCATCTCTTCGAATAAAGCCTGGGCGGCCTCGGGGGTTTTATTGTTCAGTGTACCCCCGGCAGCCGCATCAATCATTTGACGCTTCTGAAAATTAAGCCCATTATAAAAAAATTGAACCTGCAACCACGTTGGCAGCGCGTGGTGCGGGCACCGGCGGAGGAATTCCTTAAACCGTTCCCAAGTCTCGTATAGAGACTCAGGATCGTTTTGCACGAACGAAGAAATGTCCGCCAGCAACTTTGCAGTTTTTGCGGGCGGGAAGTACTTCTTTAGGAACCGTTCCGTCAACTCAGCCCACGTGGTGATACATCCTCGTGGGGCATTCAACCACGCCTTGGCTTTGGACTTAAGGGAAAAAGGAAATAAGCGCAAACGAATGGCGTCATCGGTGACGCCATTAATCTTGAAGGTGTCGCATATCTCCAAGAAATTGGACAAGTGGACATTCGGGTCCTCATCCGGTATTCCATCGAACTGCACGGCGTTTTGGACCATTTGAATGACACTCAACTTTATTTCAAAATTATTATTCGCCACCGCAGGGCGAACAATACTCAACCCAGAATCATCCAGGTTAGGCCGGGCGTAATAAGACATAGTACGCTCGGCCGCCGGGGCAGGGTTAGGCGCGGCCATAACTACAACATTGGGTTCTCCGATAGATTCCTCGGGATCTAAAGAAGGATTTCGGCATTGAGATCGAATACGCGCAAGAGAGCATTCGATCTCAGGGTCGAAGTCAAAATCTTCAGACTCGGAGGGTTGTCCACGGGTCATACACACTAAACAAAAATAAAACAAAATAAACTCTTTTTGTTGTTTTTTATTTTATTTAAAATAAAGTTTTTAGTTTTTTTTTTAATTTATAGAAAATAAGTAAAGGTAATAGACTCCGGAATTCGAAATAGCAACTCGAAGAAGTTCCCCGGCAACAGCGCCAAAAACTTGATTGTAAGACCCCCCCCCCCTTTTTTTTTCTTTATCGACACCGGGGTCGTAGGCCCAGAACCGCCGTTTTGCGGTGACTCCTTCACGACCTGAAGGGTCATCACCACAAAGCGCCGATTCTACCGGCCATTTCGATCACAGAAAAGTAGCATAAAGAAGTAAATTGAAACTATCAGTCCACAGAAAATCACATATCAGTAAATAAGTCTCCACGAATGGCGTGTCCACAGAATAAAACATCAGAGTAGCAAAATACAGGCTTATGCCCGGTACATCATATCCTCACTACAAAATCACTCATGAGGAAGCAAAAGCAGTAAAACTACTCAAGGTCGAGACTCACGGTCCCAGCTGTATGAACTCTGGAGCTAGACTGCCCCACCTCCAAGCGCACCGGTCTCTGGGGCTGCTCCTCCATGCTGGTCTCCACGATCCCCTAAATGATGCGGTTCGAAAACTGTTAGTCTAAAAGACAAAGTCCTATCATCCCCCGTTCCTTCCCCCACGGCTCCTAGGCAACGAGCGGAGAGGAAGAAATGGGAGGACTTGAAGGTGGAAGCAGATGGCAGCGGACCTATGCTAGCAATTCTATAACATGTATAGATAATAAGCTGAAATATGAAATGTAACCTTCACTTATGTGAGAACACATAAGCCAAGGGGTCTTCTACAAGGCTCCCATCGTATAAAAAGTCCCATACCAATTTATACGTTGGGGTGTCGGTTATCACACAGCAGTAATATATATGTCAAAAATGAACCTTAATTTATAAACTTGCCCACACAATCTTAAAGACTAAGGGGTCGTTGTGCAGGGCCTAGAGTATAAGCGTCCCATTACACTTATACTTTAGGTATCAGGGTTAAATGAATCGATTATGCTATGACATGCAAGTGGGTATGATGGATCATGCAAGTGCAACACACACACCCGACTTTGTGCACACAGACCTTTAGTTCCCCCTTTCTGGAGACGTAACCTCCCAGGATACCTCCGTAGTGGCAGACAGAAGCGGTGGGTTGGACCTCGCCCACCTCTAAACCAGTAAAGCACTACCGCTCAGACCTATCGTACGCCTCAACGCTTGGTGCACGAAGCGGACTCCTGCGTACTCTTGTCGGCTGGCGCACCGGACTTCTGTTGGCGAAGTGCTAACCACACTTGCCGAGTCAACATATTGGCGTCGGTGCATCGACCCTCCAATATCGAAGACCCACCACCTTAATTTTTCTTTCCTTTTATGCACATGCAAATTTAGCATAATCAAAAACTGAGCCGAAGCTCCCCGGACCAAAACGTCCGTCTCAAACAATCGAGTCGAAGCTCCCCGGACCCAAAGTCCGTCTTTTAACCATCCGAGCCGAAGCTCCCAGCTATCTTCCGGTGCTATCAGTGTTTTGAAATGTGCAACCCTAATTACTAAGTTACTCTTTTCAGCTTGTTAAAACAGTTTACGTTAACCCAGGACTGCCCCCGATATTCCCTGTGAAGGGCTCTCAAGGGGCACTAGGAACTATGTTGGGATTACGTCCAGCGTTCCCTTTTGCAAGGTACTTATTTTTGTTGGTTGTTGATTCCCTTACCCATTACTTTCTCATGTTCCGAAAGGCTAATCCTAGGTGATTTGACTCCAACTCTCCTCGGGAAGGACGATCTTTCGTCGGACCCGAGCGCCTCTAAACCCTAGACAAAACAACACCCGACTCACTTATCTTCCAAAGATGCACCTCAATCTACTATCCTTTCCAGCAACCCAATAACACCCAACACATGAGCTCTAGTTCATATCCCAAATGATTTCCTGCAGTTTTGCTATATGCAGACCACTTAAGCTATATGACCCGTAAAAAGGGAAGTATGCCATATGATCATCCAATGCTCATATAATAATTATTAGAGGTCTATATTGGCACATGTATACTGAATCCAAAATTTCCTAATTTTAATAATTTAAATGCTAATTTATTTATTTATTTTAAAGGCCAAAAGTTCCAAGGTTGAACAGGAAGTACAAGATTTAAGCAAGATAAAGCTCTACTAAAATTATGATAAATGCAAGATGGGTAATCTTCTACAAATCCAGAATCTCCAAATTTTCCAGCAAGATTTTAACCCTTAAATTTTATTTCCAATGTATTCCAAAATAAATCATTAAAAGGGGATGTACAATAAAAATACTTCCAAAACTTCAGAGAAAATTCCAGGATGATTGTAAGGGCACATAAAACCTCTAAGTAAACTTTCATAATTTGTTTGAAAGAATTATTCCCTAAAGTAATTAAATATCCTATTCTCAAAAATATGGCCTTGTAAAGAAAGTCCTGAAAACAAACCTCTGAAAATTATAAATAAATTTCTACCAGTACCTTTTGGCCTAAAAACATCAAAACCTAAGCCTCATGATTTTTCAACAGGCATATCATCAGTAATAAATTTTCTTTTCCAAAGCCCTTTTCTGAAATTAAGGAAGGAAGTACCAAATAAAATTAATTGAAAATTGTGATAAAATTCAGAAATGATCAACTAGCCCTATAATAACCTCTGACCAAGTTTCATCATATTTTAAAGCATATAACATCCATAATAAAATCAAACATCATTTTGGGCCTTTTGGTTATTAACAAATGAAGTACCAAGAATAAGATCCATAAAATTCTACAAACATTACCAGAGGTTCTAGGTAGCCTAAAACCTATGCTACCCAAGTTTCAAAACATTTGGGGAAGGTTTAGGGGCTGATTCTTCAAATTAGTGCTCTTACCCTAAAACTAGGGTTAGGGTTTTGAGGTGTCTACCTTGCACCAATTCTTCTAAAGTTCCTACCAGAGATCTTAGGTTACATTACCCTAAATTCTACTAGGTTTCCAAGGCCATGCAAGGGCATTTGACCCCATGTCCTTCACAACCCTCAAAAGTCCTTTCTTAGTGTTTGAGGTTGAACCCTAGGGCAAATCAAGCCTAAATCATCCCATTTTCCTTAAGGGCGTGACATTGGCCATGCCAAGTCAGTGTCCAAAACCTCAGCCTCTGTTGAGGGGAGGGGACCACCCTAAGTCCATAGTGCACTTTTAATCAAAAATGCCCTCTTAAGGCCAAACTAGGGTTTGGTGATTCCCTAACCAAAACCTGTCCAAATGTGCTCAACGTTTGTACAGAACTAGGTCTGGAAGCCAAGGACGACTCCCCAAAATTTGGGAGGGTTTGGAGGTCATTTGGCCACTTAATTAAAATACCCTAGCTTTATTAAATAAAAGCAAAAACTTTAGGAAAAGTGCCTCCCAAAATTCTGAGTTTCTGGCAGGCCCTAGGTATAGCTAGATTAGGCTCCCTGCCAAAATTTCAATTAATTTGGACCAGGGATGAGGTGTGGGCACTCAGTTTAATGACTGCCTAGCCCCAAGGGTATGTCCCACCAAAATGGGTGCCCTGGTCAAACCAAGCACCCATATTGGTCCAAACCAATTTTAAAATAAACTAGACCCAAGGGGATACAAATCCTCGGTTGACCAATTTCTCATATAGTGCCTCTATCTATTTTTTAAAAAATAACATATTAAATGGTAATAATGTGACAGAAATCATAAAAATGAATATTTAAAACCATAGTTTCATAAATCAGATTTGCACGAATCTTGGCGCGGTTATTGACGGGATCCATTCATCTTCCTCGTTCATCCAACAGTTCCGATTGATCCCGCCTGGAGAATTTTCCAAATGCCACCGCCGACGATCCGGCCGCCTCCCTGGCCGGCCACCGCCACCACCACCTCCGTTGAGGTGGTGGCCGTCGCCAGGCGGCGGCATGGCCTCCGGAAGCCCTTTTTCCGGCGGTTATAGCAGGAGAATTTCTTGCCGAAAAACCATGAAAGTTTGGATTTGATCGGGCTCAATTGAGCCCGAACCTTGAACCTAAGGAGTCCTATGATCTACCCGAGAGTTAAGGAGAGGGGGAGGACCTTCCTGGCGGCCTGGATGCGGGAAGAGCGGCGGGATGCCATTGTTGACGGCGGCGGTGCTCGGTTTCTACAACAGTACAGTGGGACAGCCCGTCTCCTCCAGGTAAATGCTCGAAAATGTTCCCCTTTGCCCACTGATGGTGTTTAAATGGCAATTGGGGAAGGGGGTGGCTGGTTCTTCAATGACCATCAACACCATTTATGGTGTGGCTCGGGTAGAGTGGAGGGGGGCTGAATCCACCCCTTGGCGGCCGAGAAACGGCTGGAATCAACTCCTCTTCCCTAGAGGAGTTGATTGGAGCCATTAAGGGTGGCTGTTAGCCTCCCTTGGCCGACCACTCTCTCCCTTCCTCTCCCTCATCTTCTCTCTCCTCCATTAACATGGAGGGGAGCTCCCTTCTCTCTCCTAGTCACCCCTGGTTGACTGGTCAACTCCATCGGCTAAGAACAGCGCACCTAGTCAAGATGAACATGAAAATGAGGCTAGCCTAAGGAAGAAGTGGCTTGTGCTTGGGTTAGCCCTTTTGGGCTAGGTTTGACTTGGCTTAAATTAGGGTTGACCTGGGAAAATTTGACCCTCTGGGTTGACCCCATTGGGTTTTTAGTGACCCATTGGACTCCCTTAAGATCTAGGAATACTTGAATAGGGTTGGTTGGGCATCTTGGTGGTCACATGTCCCTTGGTAAGGTCACTTTGACCATTTTAGGGCTAGAGTTGACTTGGGTCAACATGATCATTTGTGTTGACCCCTATGGGTCCTTGGTGACCCATTGGCTTCCCCTAAGGTCTAGGTAGGGTTATGTAGGGTTACCCTGCACTTTGGAGGTCACATACCCTTAGTAAGGGTATTTTGACCAGATTAGGGGCTTGAGTTGACTTGGGTCAACCTGGCCTCTAGGGTTGACCCCAATGTGTCCTTAGTGGCCCATTGACCTCATGTTAGGGTTAGGAGGGCATAGGTGGGGTCCTCTAGGCTAGGAGTAGGTCAATTGACCCTAAGTAGGCTAGTTTGACACATTTAGGGCTAGGGTTGACCTTCATCAACTGAGCCTCTTTGGTTGACTCCAATGGGTCCTTATGGCTCTAAAGGGCCTCCCAAGGTATTAGGGGGTGTTGTGGTAGGGTCTTGGGGTCAAGGTGTAGCCCATGGTCATCCTAAACCATTGTTCAGAGTTCTACTATTGGCAGACCATGATGAGTTTCCCCACTTTGTCTCCTATCCCTTGGCCCATTCCTGGCTTCCTAGGGTTTGTCATGACCTAGCCATGGACAAAACCACACCTATGGGTCTAGTTGGAAATGGGATGTTACAAATCCCAATAAACAAAACAAAGATTTTGTCCCCGAAATCAAGGTTAAGCCTACGGGACTTTTCTACCGAAGGAGGAAACTTGTAACATCCCATCACGACGCCATGTTTGCTAAACTAGGTTTTAAGGGAAACCTAAACCTATGTCCAATTCACCCAAATGATGAAGCCAAGATCCCAATAAACAAAAGATAAGCCTCTACCTGCCTAGAGCAGCCCTTACTAGTTTAAAGCAGGAAAATAAATTAAACATCTTGAGGGGTTTGTGAGGTTTACCTGACTGAACAGCTCTGGGTATCTTTGTCGCATCAGGTCCTGCGGCTCCTAGGTATGCTCCTCCTGGCCGTGGTTCCTCCACAGGACCTTGACTAATGGGACCTTCTTGCGACGCAAGACCCGTACTCCTCGTTCGTCGATCCTAACTGGCTCCAAACGAACTGACCGGTCTGAAGCTACCGGCCCTTCGGTGGTCAAAATATACTGCTCCTGGCATAGCAGAGCCCTCCTCAGCAAAGAAATGTGGAATACGTCGTGCAGAGCTTCCAGCTCTGGTGGTAACTCCAGCCTGTAGGCTAGGGGCTCGATCTGCTCTAGGATCCTGTAAGGGCCCATGTACCTAGGGCTGAGCTTCTTCCTCCGACCACGCACCCGTGAGACTCCATGCATGGGCCGGATCTTCAAAAACACTCGGTCCCCCACCTGGAACTCCACCTGCCGATGTCGGGCGTCATAGTACTTAGCCTGTCTGCTCTGCGCCTCTATCATCCTGTCTCTAATCAGCCTCACCTGAGCCTCGGTGTCTTCAACAAACTCTGATCCCAACACCTTCGGATCTTCGTCCTGAACCCAAGAAAGCGGGGTCCGGCATCTCCTTCCATACAAGGCTTCGTAAGGCGCCATCCTGATGCTGGACTGGTAGCTGTGGTTATAGGAGAACTCTACCAGGGGTAAGAGTTTCCCCCACGGTTCCCTGCGGTCCAAAATGCATAGCCTCAAAAGATCTTCCAGCATCTGGTTGGTGCGTTCTGTCTGCCCGTCCGTCTGGGGATGAAATGCAGTGCTGAAGGTCAATCGCGTGCCTAAGTAAGCTTGCACGGATCTCCACTCCCTGGAAGTGAACCGAGCATCCCGATCCGACACGATCGTCTTGGGCACCCCGTGATATCGAACGAACTTCTCCACAAATTTCCGTACTAATACTCCCACAGCATCGTCCTTCCTGATCGGAATGAACCTGGCTACTTTAGTCAACCGATCGACGATGACCCAAATCGAGTCGTTCCCTGTTCGTGATCGGGGAAGTCCGTGAATAAAATCCATCGCGATGTCTTCGAACTTCCACTCTGGTACTGGGAGTGGTTGCAACAAACCCGCGGGGTTTTTGCACTCTGCCTTCACTAGCTGGCAAGCTTCGCAGTGCATCACAAACTGAGTGATATCCTTCTTCATGCCAGGCCAGTACATAGTCTTCTTCAAATCCGCAGTCATCTTCGTGATGCCCGGGTGCACCGAGTATCTGCTGTGGTGGGCTTCCGCCATGATATCCTCCCGGACCTGGCCTCCACCCGGTATATAAGTCCGACCTCTAAAGCATACCACACCGTCCCTCATTGTCTAATCTCCTGCTGTACCATTCTCCAAGGCCTAGAATATCGGCTCCAAATTGACATCTCGCCTCTGTCCCTCTCTGACTCTGTCTCGGATATCGTCTGTAGTACTCAACGCTGCTAAATACTCCGTGTAAAGCTCGGGGTCCTCGGATGACACCAGCGTGATGTGCATATCCTCCAATATCCTCACCAGCTCCATGGACATAAACTGAGGCCCGACTTCGGAAGTGGCAGCTCTCCGACTCAATACGTCCGCCACCATATTTGCCCTCCCTGGATGGTAGTGCATCTCATACTGATAATCTGCAAGGAACTCCACTCAGCGCCTCTGTCTGATGTTCAGTTCCTTCTGCGTGTCCACGCATTTCAGGTTCTTGTGGTCGGAATAGATGTCGCAGTGGACTCTATAAAGATAATGGCACCAGGCCTTCAAAGCAAAAACGACCGCCCCCATCTCAAGGTCGTGCACCGGATAGTTCTGTTCGTGCTTCTTCAACTAGCGAGATGCATATGCAATCACATGGCCCTTCTGCATCAGTACAGCTCCCATACCCTGGTAGGAAGCATCAGTGTAGACCTGAAATCCTTCCCTCCCCGAGGGGAGAGTAAGAATGGGAGCCGAGGTTAGCCGATCCTTCAGCTCCTGGAAGGCTGTTTGGCACTGCGGGGTCCACACGAACGGTACCTCCTTCTTTGTCAAGGATGTGAGCGGGAGGGCGATTCGAGAGAATCCATCCACGAACTTCCGGTAATAACCGGCAAGTCCTAGAAAACTCCGCACGTCGGTGGCTGTCTTCAGCTGCGGCCAATCCCGAATAGCCTGAATCTTTTCTGGATCCACTGTCAATCCGGCTCCACTGATAATATGGCCTAAGAAGCCCACCTCCTTCAGCCAGAACTGACATTTACTAAACTTCGCATATAGATGACTCTCCCGCAGTCGCTGTAGGGTCAGTGTCAGATGGCGAGTGTGCTCCTCCTCCGTCCTCGAGTAAATGAGGATGTCATCGATAAACACGATGACAAACACATCAAGATATTCCTTGAAGACTTGGTTCATGAGGGTCATGAACGCTGATGGTGCATTGGTGAGCCCGAAGGGCATCACCGTAAACTCGAATAAACCATATCTGCTACTAAAAGCAGTCTTCTGAATGTCCACCTCTCGAATCTGAAGCTGGTAGTATCCCGACCTCAAATCTAACTTCGAAAAGAACTGCGCTCCCTGCAGCTGGTTGAACAGCTCGTCTATCCTTGGCAGTGGATAGGTGTTCCGGACCATCAACCGATTTAGTGCTCGGTAGTCGATGCACAATCTGAGGGTCCCGTCTTTCTTCTTGACGAACAATACCGGGGCTCCCCAAGGTGAAGAGCTTGGCCGGACAAATCCGGCTTCCACTAACTCCTGAAGCTGGCTCCGGAACTCTGTCAACTCCTTTGGGGCCATCCGGTAAGGTGCCTTAGACGCTGGCTTGGCCCCCGGCACAAGCTGTATCTGGAAGTCCTACTCCCTGCGCGGGGGTAATCCGGGTAATTTCTCTCGAAAGACGTCCTCAAACTCCCGCACCACCGGGATATTCGATATAGAACTCGTGGCCTCCGCCATCTCGAACAGCACTTCGTAGACCTCCTCCCCTTGTAAATAGGCCTTAACGGCCTGCACCGAAGATAAGGGTATGCGTGAGGTAGGTCTTATACCTTCGATGATGATGGTAGAGTCCTCGTGCCTCACGGTGATCCTCTTCGCTTGACAATCAATCTGGGCATGATTCCACTGCAACCAAGTCATGCCCAGGATCAGCTCGAAGACTGGCATCCTCAGGACCGTTGCCGAAACTTCGAATGACTTCCCTCCAATCTCCGCCTCCATACTGCAGTGGGCTGAGGGGAGTATCTCCGATCCGTCGGGTAGATGCACCCTACTCATCCGGCCTGTGAACCGTTCCACTCCTTTCAGCCCTTCAAGAAAGGCCTCCGACACGAACGAGTGCGAAGCACCCGTGTCGAATAGAGTATAGGTGGGCTTGCCGCTGATGAATACTATACCTGAGACGATTAAATGTCTTAGTATTTTATAACGCGTTTCCTTTGCTATTTATTCTACTTAGGGCAGTTCTACTTGTTGGACAATTGAGAACGGGAATTTAGTTTAAACAATTTAAAACATCTTAGCTTACCTGTGATGACCCGCTCTGTATTTCGAGGCTGTGCCAGATCCAAGGCATATGCCTGCTCCCTTTCCTGTCTTCGGTCTCCTCCCTGGTAACCACGTCCTCGGCCGCATCCTCGGCCTCCGAAATGCTGGGCAGGTGGGCCACCCTGTGGTGCTGGAGGTGGTGCCCCCCTCATGGGGCAGTTTATCCGGAGGTGTCCCACCTAATGACAATGGAAGCACTCCGGCGGGGGATACGCCATACCCCCGGGTCTCGGCATCTTCTGTATCTGAAGAGGTTGAGGGGCCAAAACAACCTGCTCTCTCGGCTCCTGCCTCACCTCCTGACGAGGCTACTCCTCTGTCCTTCTCACATCTGGTATGGTTCCTTGCCGCTGATCATTTCGGGCCCTCCGGCCCCGATCCTCCGCTTGCCGCTTCCGGCCCCGAGTGGTGTGCCAATCGGCCTCAATCCTCTTCGCCATCTCCAAAATCCGGGAGATAGGCCCGTCAGATACAAACAGCAAGGCCTCCCTCAACTCCTCTTTTAGGCCCTTATAGAATCTCTTGATGTATCTTGCTTCGTCCAGCTGGTAAGAACCCGCATTTCAGGCCAAATGGTCGAACTCTCGGTGGTACTCCACCACCGTCCTGGTGCCCTGCCTCAACTGCAAGAACCGCTCCTCTCACTCATCCCTGGCCGACTGCGGAACAAAGTGCTCCAGCAGCGTGGCCCTGAATTCCTCCCAAGTAATTTCTGCAATCTCCCTATCGGCAAACGTCGTGTCCAACAGCGTCTTCCACCACCTCTTGGCATGAGACTCCAAGCAAGATACCACCAAGGCCACCCTCTCCTCCCAAGGGCATCGTATCCCAGTCAACATCTCGTACATAACATCCAGCCACTCCTCCGTCCGCACTACCGACTCTGTCCCCAAGTATGACGGGGGAGAGAGTCCTCGGAAGGTGCTCATCCAGTTGGCCCCTGGGTTTGGCTGCTGGGCCGGAGCCTGTTGAGCCCGGAAGGCCTCAAGGATAGCTGTAAGGGTTTGCCCCATGTCTGACTGGAGGAAAGGTGTGGGCACCATGGGAGGTGGTGCAATGTCTGGAGTCTGCTGAGCTCCACCTTGTGGGGTGGGCTGAGCTGGGGGCTGCAAAGATGAGCTACATTAGTAGGTAATCGACTCAATACCTGATAAAAGTGGACAATTTACATGTGATCCCCCATATGGGCACACCACTTCTTCCGCTGCTTAGTTTGTCCCCAAACTAAACTCGCGCGGCGGTGACCCAGGGTTGTGGACTGCTACTTTTCGATCGAGGTCTACTCTGATACCACTTGTAAGACCCCCTCTTTTTTTTTCTTTATCGACACCGGGGTCTTAGGCCCAGAACCGCCGTTTTGCGGTGACTCCTTCACGACCTGAAGGGTCATCACCACAAAGCGCCGATTATGCCGACCATTTCGATCACAGAAAAGTAGCATAAAGAAGTAAATGGAAACTATCAGTCAACAGAAAATCACATATCAGTAAATAAGTCTCCACGAAGGGCATTGATGAATTGTAAATATACCTATTTTTCTGTATATTAATTTAGTCGTTTTCATTTCTTTTCGTCTTTTTTATATATTTTTGCTTAATAAATTGCTCCTTTTTTGTAAATAATTTTGCTGACTTGCTTTATTTATATTTTTCAGAAAATATCAAAATCTGCCAAAAAAGTAATTGTCACGCCCGTGACATATTGGTCACGCCTGTGACCATGGCGTGACACGACAAACTCCAGTGAAATCTGCAAATTTTGAAGAGCAAAGCTTGACACGCCCGGCGTCACGCCCGTGTCACCTGACACGGAGCGTGACCCAAGCCCGTGTTCACTCCACTCGACGAATTCCTCTCGACGATCGTCGAGTGTCGACACCAACAGTCACGCTCAGCGTCACGCCCGTGACCTGGGGCGTGACTCAATTTTCTCTCGACGATTTTCAACTCGACACTTTCCGCTCGACATTCGTCGAGTGTCGACACCTGCCGACACGCCTAGAGTCACACCCGTGACCTAGGTCGTGACCTTTCCAGCTAGCCCGACAAGACCTGCCCGAAGACTTTCGGCGCAACCCGCGCCCAGATCCACCTGCTTGACACGCCCAGCGTCACGCCCGTGACCTGGGTCGTGACCACTGTGAGACCGACACGTGTCCAGCCCGAAGTCCACTTTCCCGTCAAATTGCCGGCCGCCTTCTCAAATAGTACTGTCACGCCCCCTGTCACGCCCGTGACCAAGGGCGTGTACTTGTAGATTTTTTCCTATAAATTCAGAGCTTCTGCTTAGGATTTCTGGTTCCCTTTTTTGGATCCATTTTGCTTAGGAGTTGTGCTGCTGGATTGCTTCCAAAGTCTATGTAAGGGATATTTCTCCCCCTCTCTTTAGCTTTTTGTTTTCGTTCCTTTGTAACCGTATTTTTACTTAATGAAATGTGTTATTTTTGTCTCTTTATATGGTGTTGGAATGAGTCTAAGCAACACTCTCTTAAGCAATCTTATTTTTCATTTTGTTTTTAACTTTGTTTTTCATTCCTTTCTAAAGGTGTGTGTGTGTGTATGAGTTTAACTTAGTTTTATTGCTTTCATAATCTTCATAATTTTCATAGTTTAGCTTTTCCGTTCATATAATGTTCATCCTTATGAGTTTATAAAAATGTTTTAAAAGTGATTTTTTATCTTTTTCGCTAGTTTTGTTCGTTTTTATCCGTAAAACTTTTTACTCCGTTTAACTTTATTATCACTTTTCTAGCATTTTTATAAAATTATAAGAATGAAAATATAGCGTTTTAATTTTTCATGCACTTAGTTTTTTATTCAAAACCTTTTTGCTCTTTTAATTTTTTCATTCTCTTTTTATGCATTTCTACCGCATTCTAGCGGTAGAAATGTATTCGTTTTTATTTTTCGAGCACTTGCATTTTCATTTTTATTTGCAAACTTTTTCACTCGTTTAATTTTTATTTTCACTTTTTATGCATTTCTACCGCATTTTAGCGGTAGAAATGCAGTCGTTTTAATTTTTGGGTAACTTAGCTTTTCTTAATTTTTTTGTACTCATGCATCTATTTCTGCCTACTCGTTAAGAGTTAAATGGCGCATTGCTTTTATTTTCATTTCAGTAGAGTGCGTGTGTTATCATTTATGTCGTGTGCGTGTGTTTTACTTTCCTGTAGAGTGTGTGTGTTTTCATTTATGTCGAGAGAGCGTGTGCGTGAGTTTTACTTTCTGTCGAGTGTGTGCGTGTGTTGCATTTATTTAGTCCTACTCATTTGAGTAGGACCCGCTTTCTTTCTCCCGCCCACGCATTTGCGCAGGGACTCGTAATTTACAGCTTTCTTCAGTCCTACTCGTTTGAGTAGGACTTGCAATTTTCAGCTTTCCTTTACTGCTTTCATTTTATCGCTTTCATTTACTGCTTTATTTATTGCTTTATTTTCTGCCTTTCCTCGCAAGCCGTCCCCATTCAGATGAGTGGCTAATCGTTCTTAGCCCTCGGCATCGAAGAGTATTGGGACAGATAAAATAGCTTAAAATAATTAAAGGTCTAATCTGTCTAATTAATTAAAAGTACTTAAGGTTTGCCCGGGGTTAACGACGCGTAGGATCACATATCGATGTGTGGGCCCTATTTCCGTTTTCCATACGCTCGCCGAGAGGCCGTGCGTATGGACAGATCACCCCTTGGCAAAGAGAGTTCCGCACTAACCCTCGAGAGAGGAGGCGCGCCAACTCTACCGGATTTGGTTCCCCACCCAATTGCGGGGTTCTTAGCGTAATGCGGGCGTTAAGAGGAATCCTTTGTCGGACGAGAGCCCGGTCGAATAGTCTTAGCGTTCAGGTGAGCGATAGTCCTAGAAATAGGTGAGCTCATTTTAGTGGAACCTCCACGGCCAAGTCTCTGCCTTAATTAATTAGAAATTTAGGAGCTCTGTTTATTTAAAGTCTATTTTAGTTCAATTGTTTTTTCGGTGCCATCGAGCTAAGCTCTTCATCGGCACCACCTTCATGCTTTCTTTTTATTGCTTTCATTTTCAGTTTTATTTTGTCATTTTTATTATATATAAAATATCCCGACAAGATAATTATCGGTAAAATAATAGTCCCCTCCAGGAAAGAGTAGAAATAATCGAACCGGCCCCAAGAACAATACGACCTCGATATTCCACCCAGAATATCCTGTACTACTCATGATAGGTGCACTTGCCTCCTTTCGTTAAAACTCGATCTAAACCGTTTTATATCTAAATAAATAAATACGCGCGCCCCGTTTTCTAAATAAAATCATTCCGCCTTTTTCTCAAATAAAACCGCCGGGTCGCCGCGTGACCGTAAATAATTTTGGAGTTTTAACCATCAAGTTTTTGGCGCCGTTGCCGGGGAATTTTCGGTTCGTTATTTTGAACATTGGGGTTCTATTAATTTTACCTATATATTTATATAACAAAAAAATAGTTTGGCCAACTAACAAAAACTATAATAATAATAATAATAATAATAATAATAATAATACAAAAACTATAATAATAATAATATATTTATATAACAAAAAAAATAGTTTGGCCAACTAACAAAAACTATAATAATAATAATAATAATAATACTAATAATAATAATACTAATAATAATAATAATAATAATAACTATAAAAAAAATTTTACAAAATTATAAAACAAAAAAATTTTGAAAAACTTACAAAATAAAAAATTTTGAAAAACCTTAAAAATTAAAAATTTGAAAAAACTATAAAACTAAAAAAAACTAAAACCCAAAACAAAAAGACAAAAAAAAATAATAAAATAAAACTTCACAAAAAATTTTTATTTTCATTCTTTTAATGAAAAAAAAACTATAAAACAAACAAAACTAAAAAATTCGAAAAAATGAAAAAAACTTAACAAAAAAAAATAAAAAAACTATATTTTCATGAAAAAAATGAAAAAAAAATAAAAACTACAACACCTACCTAAAAACAACAAAAAAAATATAATAAAACATCCTTAAAAACAAAAAATACATGTGTATATATTTTGTCTATTTATTTTCTTTTAACTTGTTTTATTTTATTTTGTTTCGCTTCGGCGCACTTCCATTCTTGTGCACGCTAGGGATGCGCATTTCCATCACACTCACGTAGCTAAGGCCTTAGCTACCTTCGAGTCGCCCACGCACTTGCTCCCTACCGCCCGCACACTTTAGGCCGAGTTTATCTTTTTTTTGTTTTTTCTGTTATCGTTTTTCTTCTTCTTCTAACAATAAATACAGGGTTTCGACCCGGGCATCCTCGTACTCATCTTCAGGGAAGCTCCTACCCTCCTTTTTTTCTTTTTGTACTTATTATATTTTGTATATTATCTGTTCCGCATACTTAGATTGCAACATTGGGGACAATGTTGGGTTTAAGTATGAGGGTGTTTTCCTATTCTGCACTTTTTATATTCTGTACTTAACAAAACAAAAAAAATATGCAAAAATCAAAAACTCAAAAAAAAAAATTTTCATTGTTTTTATAATAAAAAAACCTTAAAAAAATTCATAAAACCAAAAAATTTAAAAAAAAAAATTTGTAAAACTTTTTTGTAAAAAATATTTTCTCTTCCCCCCCATCTTCTTATTTGTAAAAGCTTGCATTTTGCCTCCCCGCGGCGTTCGACTCATCGAACCAACCATCCAAATAGAGTCTGTTCGCGGGGGCTGTAATCGAGTTTTTACTTTGTACATTTTTCGTAAAAATCTCTCTTTCCCCCCTATCTTCTTTAAATAGCACTTCTTTCTCTCCTCATTCTTGTAAATTACTTATTGAAATACACTAAAATACCAAAAAAATTAGAAAAACCAAAAATACCAAAAAAAAGATAATAACTCTAAAAATCTTAAAAAAATAATAATTAAAACAGAAAAAATGATAAAAACTCTAAAAATTCCAAAAAAATGTTTTGTTAATTATGTAACAAAATAATTCGAATATACCATATCTTAACCCTTTTTGCTTTCCAAAAATCTAGTTTTGAGTTAATTTATATTCGAATTTTAGTTATTCTTTGCTTACTATTCGTTTATTAATTAAAGTTCGATAGATTTAAGTGTCTGGGGTTAAGATTTAAAGAATTGTTTATGTCTTTTCCTTATAGTAGAGAACTTGTTTTTCACCACCACTTCTAATTTTATAAATAGAAGCTCGTTTTTTATGTTAGAAAATAACATCCATGGATTTCAATTATTTCTACTCTTTGCTTTTAGAAACATTGGAACGTTCATTTTAAAAAGGTTGCTCTCAAAACTTTTTTATTAAAATCTACTTTTCTTTTTGAAAAAACTAAACCCACTTCCTTTTTTTCATGTCTTACTTGACATGTTTACCCTTATCCCTTAAAAGATCTTATGTCAATGGGAATAAGATTTCATTCCGTAAACATAGGCACCCAATATTTAAAAAGATTATATGTTACGGAGTAAGAGGATAAAATTCATTACTCATACACATATACATTGGGTTATTTATTATTTATGAAGAAAGAAAAAAAATATTATGTGTTAGGAAAATAAGATTTCATTTTCCTAACTATCCAAAAAGAAAAAAATTGGAGGTTCGAGAAAAAATTGCCTCGCCTCAATATTCAAGTCTTTTTCATAAACCACCAAACCACTTATCTCATTTCAATGATTCTAGACTTAATTTAAAATTTTTTTGAGAGCATAATTTTTAAATTGCATTATTTCCTTTAACTTCTTTTAAGCTAAGTTTTTTTTGTATAAATCCAATCCATCTTTGTTAAACTAATAAAAATGAATTTTTGCTTTCTATTTTATTTTATCTAGAAGTCTTTTTGAAACTCTTCCTCTATTCATAACATTTCATAAATTAGGATTTAATACTTTAACCCCGGATATTTATTTTGATCTTACTTTTAATTAATTCAAGTGGTAGCTAAACTTAGGATTTCGTTTATTCCTTATAAGTTCATCTCCAACTTTTGCTCTGGAATAGCAAAAGCTTAAGTATGGGGGTATTTGATGAATTATAAATATACCTATTTTTCTGTACATTAGTTTAGTCGTTTTCATTTCTTTTCGTCTTTTTTATATATTTTTGCTTAAAAAATTGCTCCTTTTTTGTAAATAATTTTGCTGACTTGCTTTATTTTTATTTTTCAGAAAATATCAAAATCTGCCAAAAAAGTCAATGTCACGCCCGTGACATATTGGTCACGCCCGTGACCATGGCGTGACACGACAAACTGCAGTGAAATCTGCAAATTTTGAAGAGCAAAGCTTGACACGCCCGACGTCACGCCCGTGTCACCTGACACGGGGCGTGACCCAAGCCCGTGTTCACTCTACTCGACGAATTCCTCTTGACGATCGTCGAGTGTCGACACCAACAGTCACGCCCAGCGTCACGCCCGTGACCTGGGGCGTGACTCAATTTCCTCTCGACGATTTTCAACTCGACACTTTCCGCTCGACATTTGTCGAGTGTCGACACCTGCCGACACGCCCAGAGTCACGCCCGTGACCTGGGGCGTGACCTTTCCAGCTAGCCTGACAAGACCTGCCCGAAGACTTTCGGCGCAACCCGCGCCCAGATCCACCTGCTTGACACGCCCAGCGTCACGCCCGTGACCTGGGGCGTGACCACTGCGAGACCGACACGTGTCCAGCCCGAAGTCCACTTTCCCGTCAAATCGCCGGCCGCCTTCTCAAATAGTACTGTCACGCCCCCTGTCACGCTCGTGACCAAGGGCGTGTACTTGTAGATTTTTTCCTATAAATTCAGAGCTTCTGCTTAGGATTTCTGGTTCCCTTTTTTGGATCCATTTTGCTTAGGAGTTGTGCTGCTGGATTGCTTCCAAAGTCTATGTAAGGGATATTTCTCCCCCTCTCTTTAGCTTTTTGTTTTCGTTCCTTTGTAACCGTATTTTTACTTAATGAAATGTGTTATTTTCGTCTCTTTATGTGGTGTTGGAATGAGTCTAAGCAACACTCTCTTTAGCAATCTTATTTTTCATTTTGTTTTTAACATTGTTTTTCATTCCTTTCTAAAGGTGTGTGTGTGTGTATGAGTTTAACTTAGTTTTATTGCTTTCATAATCTTCATAATTTTCATAGTTTACCTTTTCCGTTCATATAATGTTCATCCTTATGAGTTTATAAAAACGTTTTAAAAGTGATTTTTTATCTTTTTCGCTAGTTTTGTTCGTTTTTATCCGTAAAACTTTTTACTCCGTTTAACTTTATTATCACTTTTCTATCATTTTTATAAAATTATAAGAATGAAAATATAGCGTTTTAATTTTTCATGCACTTAGTTTTTTATTCAAAACCTTTTTGCTCTTTTAATTTTTTCATTCTCTTTTTATGCATTTCTACCGCATTCTAGCGGTAGAAATGTATTCGTTTTTATTTTTCGAGCACTTGCATTTTCATTTTTATTTGCAAACTTTTTCGCTCGTTTAATTTTTATTTTCACTTTTTATGCATTTCTACCGCATTTTAGCGGTAGAAATGCAGTCGTTTTAATTTTTGGGTAACTTAGCTTTTCTTAATTTTTTTGTACTCATGCATCTATTTCCGCCTACTCGTTAACAGTTAAATGGCGCATTGCTTTTATTTTCAATTCAGTAGAGTGCGTGTGTTTTCATTTATGTCGTGTGCGTGTGTTTTACTTTCCTATAGAGTGTGTGTGTTTTCATTTATGTCGAGAGAGCGTGTGCGTGAGTTTTACTTTCTGTCGAGTGTGTGCATGTGTTGCATTTATTTAGTCCTACTCATTTGAGTAGGACCCGCTTTCTTTCTCCCGCCCACGCATTTGCGCCGAGACTCGTAATTTACAGCTTTCTTCAGTCCTACTCGTTTGAGTAGGACTTGTAATTTTCAGCTTTCCTTTACTGCTTTCATTTTATCGCTTTCATTTACTGCTTTCTTCATTGCTTTATTTTCTGCCTTTCCTCGCAAGCCGTCCCCATTCCGATGAGTGGCTAATCGTTCTTAGCCCTCGGCATCGAAGAGCATTGGGACAGATAAAATAGCTTAAAATAATTAAAGGTCTAATCTTTCTAATTAATTAAAAGTACTTAAGGTTTGCCCGGGGTTAACGACGCGTAGGACCACATATCGATGTGTGGGCCCTATTTCCGTTTTCCATACGCTCGCCGAGAGGCCGTGCGTATGGACAGATCACCCCTTGGCAAAGAGAGTTACGCACTAACCCTCGAGAGAGGAGGCGCGCCAACTCTACCGGATTGGGTTCCCCACCCAATAGCGGGGTTCTTAGCGTAATGCGGGCGTTAAGAGGAATCCTTCGTCGGACGAGAGCCCGGTCGAATAGTCTTAGCGTTCAGGTGAGCGATAGTCCTAGAAATAGGTGAGCTCATTTTAGTGGAACCTCCACGGCCAAGTCTCCGCCTTAATTAATTAGAAATTTAGGAGCTCTGTTTATTTAAAGTCTATTTTAGTTCAATTATTTTTTCAGTGCCATCGAGCTAAGCTCTTCATCGACACCACCTTCATGCTTTCTTTTTATTGCTTTCATTTTCAGTTTTATTTTGTCATTTTTATTATATATAAAATATCCCGACAAGATAATTATCGGTAAAATAATAGTCCCCTCCAGGGAAGAGTAGAAATAATCGAACCGGCCCCGAGAACAATACGACCTCGATATTCCACCCGGAATATCCTGTACTACTCACGATAGGTACACTTGCCTCCTTTCGTTAAAACTCGATCTAAACCGTTTTATATCCAAATAAATAAATACGCGCGCCCCGTTTTCTAAATAAAATCATTCCACCTTTTTCTCAAATAAAACCGTCGGGTCGCCGCGTGACCGTAAATAATTTTGGAGTTTTAACCATCAGGCATGTCCACAGAATAAAACATCAGAGTAGCAAAATACGGGCTTATGCCCGGTACATCATATCCTCACTACAAAATCACTCATGCGGAAGCAAAAGCAGTAAAACTACTCAAGGTCGAGACTCACGGTCCCGGCTGTATGAACTCCGGAGATAGACTGCCCCACCTCCAAGCGCACCGGTCTCTGGGGCTGCTCCTCCATGCTGGTCTCCACGATCCCCTAAAAGATGCGGTTCGAAAATCGTTAGTCTAAAAGACTAAGTCCTATCATCCCCCGCCCCTTCCCCCACGGCTCCTAGGCACCGAGCGGAGAGGAAGAAAGGGGAGGACTTGAAGGTGGAGAATATCAAAAGCAGATGGCAGCGGACCTATGCTAGAAATTCTATAACATGTATAGATAATAAGCTGAAATATGAAATATAACCTTCACTTATGTGAGAACACATAAGACAAGGGGTATTCTGCAAGGCTCCCATCGTATAAACAGTCTCATACCAATTTATACGTTGGGGTGTCGGTTATCACACAGCAGTAAATATATATGTCAAAAATGAACCTTAATTTATAAACTTGCCCACACAAGCTTAAAGACTAAGGGGTCGTTTTGCAGGGCCTAAAGTATAAGCGTCCCATTCCACTTATACTTTAGGTGTCAGGGTTAAATGAATCGATTATGCTATGACATGCAAGTGGGTATGATGGATCATGCAAGTGCAACAAACACACCCGACTCTGTGCACACAGACCTTTAGTTCCACCTTTCTGGAGCCGTAACCTCCCAGGATACCTCCATAGTGGCAGACGGAAGCGGTGGGTTGTGCCTCGCCCACCTCTAAACCAGTAAAGCACTACCGGTCAGACCTATCGTACGCCTCAACGCTTGGTGCACAAAGCGGACTCCTGCGTACTCTTGCCGGCTGGCGCACCGGACTTCTGTTGGCGAAGTGCTAACCACACTTGCCGATTCAACGTATTGGCGTCGGTGCATCGACCCTCCAATACCGAAGACCCACCACCTTAATTTCTCTTTCCTTTTATGCACATGCAAATTTAGCATAATCAAAAACCGAGCCGAAGCTCCCCGGACCAAAACGTCCGTCTCAAACAATCGAGCCGAAGCTCCCCGGACCCAAAGTCCGTCTTTTAACCATCCGAGCCGAAGCTCCCAGCTATCTTCCGGTGCTATCAGTGTTTTGAAATGTGCAACCCTAATTACTAAGTTACTCTTTTCAGCTTGTTAAAACAGTTTACGTTAACCCAGGACTGCCCCCGGTATTCCTTGTGAAGGGCTCTCAAGGGGCACTAGGAACTATGTTGGGATTACGCCGAGCATTCCCTTTCGCAAGGTACTTATTTTTGTTGTTGGTTGATTCCCTTACCCTTTACTCTCTCATGTTCCGAAAGTATAATCCTAGGTGGTTTGACTCCAACTCTCCTCGGGAAGGACGATCTTTCGTCGGACCCGAGCGCCTCTAAACCCTAGACAAAACAACACCCTACTCACTTATCTTCCAAAGATGCACCTAAATCTACTATCCTTTCCAGCAACCCAATAACACCCAACACATGAGCTCTAGTTCATATCCCAAATGATTTCCTGCAGTTTTGCTATATGCAGACCACTTAAGCTATATGACCCGTAAAAAGGGAAGTATGTCATATGATCATCCAATGCTCATATAATAATTATTAGAGGTCTATATTGGCACATGTAGACTGAATCCAAATTTTCCTAATTTTCATAATTTAAATGCTAATTTATTTATTTATTTTAAAGGCCAAAAGTTCCAAGGTTGAACAGGAAGTACAAGATTTAAGCAAGATAAAGCTCTACTAAAATTATGATAAATGCAAGATGGGTAATCTTCTACAAATCCAGAATCTCCAAATTTTTCAGCAAGATTTTAACCCTTAAATTTTATTTCCAATTTATTCCAAAATAAATCTTTAAAAGGGGATGTACAATAAACATACTTCCCAAATTTAGAGAAAATTCCAGGATGATTGTAAGGGCACATAAAACCTCTAAGTAAACTTTCATAATTTGTTTGAAAGAATTATTCCCTAAATTAATTAAATATCCTATTCTCAAAAATATGGCCTTGTAAAGAAAGTCCTGAAAACAAATCTCTGAAAATTATAAATAAATTTCTACAAGTACCTTTTGTCCTAAAAACATCAAAACCTAAGCCTCATGATTTTTCAACAGACATATCATCAGTAATGAATTTTCTTTTCCAAAGCACCTTTCTGAAATTAATGAAGGAAGTAGCAAATAAAATTAATTGAAAATTGTGATAAAATTCAGAGATGATCAAATAGCCCTATAATAACCTCTGACCAATTTTCATCATATTGTAAAGCACATAACATCCATAATAAAATCAAACATCATTTTGGGCCTTTTGGTAATTAACAAATGAAGTACCAAGAATAAGATCCATAAAGTTCTACAAAAATTACCAGAGGTTCTAGGTGGCCTAAAACCTATTCTACCCAAGTTTCAAAATATTTGGGGAAGGTTTAGGGGCTGATTCTTCAAATTAGTGCTCTTACCCTAAAACTAGGGTTAGGGTTTTGAGGTGTCTACCTTGCACCAATTCTTCTAAAGTTCCTACCAGAGATCTTAGGTTACATTACCCTAAATTCTACTGGGTTTCCAAGGCCATGCAAGGGCATTTGCCCCCATGTCCTTCACAACCCTCAAAAGTCCTTCCTTAGGGTTTGAGGTTGAACCCTAGGGCAAATCAAGCCTAAATCATCCCATTTTCCTTAAGGGGGTGACATTGGCCATTACAAGTCAGTGTCCAAAACCTCAGCCTCTGTTGAGGGGAGGGGACCACTCTAAGTCCATAGTGCACTTTTAATCAAAAATGCCCTCTTAAGGCCAAACTAGGATTTGGTGATTCCCTAACCAAAACCTGTCCAAATGTGCTCAAATTTTGTACAGAACTAGGTATGGAATCCAGGGACCACTCCCCAAAATTTGGGAGGGTTTGGAGGTCATTTGACCACTTAATTAAATTACCCTAGCTTTATTAAATAAAAGCAAACACTTTAGGAAAAGTGTCTCCCAAAATTATTAGTTTTGGGCAGGCCTTAGATATAGCTAGATTAGGCTCCCTGCCAAAATTTCAATTAATTTGGACCAGGGATGAGGTGTGGGCACTCAGTTTAATGACTGCCTAGCCCTTAGGGTATGTCCCACCAAAATGGGTGCCCTGGTCAAACTAGGCACCCAAATTGGTCCAAACCAATTTTAAAATAAACTAGACCCAAGGGGCTACAAATCCTCTGTTGACCAATTTCTCATACAGTGCCTCTATCTATTTTTAGAAAAATAACACATTAAATGGTAATAATGTGATAGAAATCGTAAAAATGAATATTTAAAACCATAGTTTCATAAATCAGATTTGCACGAATCTTGGCGCGGTTATTGACGGGATCCATTCATCTTCCCCGTTCAGCCAACGGTTCCGATTGATCCCGCCTGGAGCATTTTCCAAATGCCACAGCCGGCGATCCGGCCGCCTCCCTGGCCGGCCACCTCCACCACCACCTCCGTTGAGGTGGTGGCCGTCGCCAGGCGGCGGCTTGGCCGCCGGAAACCATTTTTGCGGCGGTTATAGCAAGAGAATTTCTTGCCGAAAAACCATGAAAGCTTGGATTTGATCGGGCTCAATTGAGCCCGAACCTTGAACCTAAGGAGTCCTATGATCTACCCGAGAGTTAAGTAGAGGGGGAGGACCTTCCTGGCGGCCTGGATGCGGGAAGAGCGGCGGGATGCCATTGTTGACGGCGGCGGCGCTTGTATTCTGCAACAGTACAGTGGGGCAGCCCGTCTCCTCCAGGTAAACGCTCAAAAATGTTCCCCTTTGCCCACTGATGGTGTTTAAATGGCAATTGGTGAAGGGGGGGTGGCTGGTTCTTTAATGGCCATCAACACCATTTATGGTGTGCCTTGGGTAGAGTGGATGGGGGCTGAATCCACCCCTTGGTGGCCGGGAAACGACTGGAATCAACTCCTCTTCCCTAGAGGAGTTGATTGGAGCCATTAAGGGTGGCTGTTAGCCTCCCTTGGCCGGCTCCACTCTCTCCCTTCCTCTCCCCCATATTCTCTCTCCTCCATTAACATGGAGGGGAGCTCCCTTCTCTCTCCTAGTCAACCCTGGTTGACTGGTCAACTCCATCGGCTAAGAGCAGCCCATCTGGTCATGATGAACATGAAAATGAGGCTAGCCTAAGGGAGAAGTGGCTTGGGCTTGGGTTAGCACTTTTGGGCTAGGTTTGACTTGGCTTAAATTAGGGTTGACCTAGGCTAATTTGACCCTCTGGGTTGACCCCATTGGCTTTTTAGTGACCCATTGGACTCCCTTAAGATCTAGGAATACTTGAATAGGGTTGGTTGGGCATCTTGGTGGTCACATGTCCCTTGGTAAGGTCACTTTGACCATTTTAGGGCTAGAGTTGACTTGGGTCAACATGATCATTTGGGTTGACCCCTATGGGTACTTGGTGACCCATTGGCATCCCCTAAGGTCTAGGTACGGTTATGTAGGGTTACCCTGCACTTTGGAGGTCACATACCCTTAGTAAGGGTATTTTGACCAGATTAGGGGCTTGAGTTGACTTGGGTGAACCTGGCCTCTAGGGCTGACCCCAATGTGTCCTTAGTGACCCATTGACCTCACTTTAGGGTTAGGAGGGCATAGGTGGGGTCCTCTAGGCTAGGAGTAGGTCAATTGACCATAAGTAGGCTAGTTTGACCCATTTAGGGCTAGGGTTGACCTTGGTCAACTGAGCCTCTTTGGTTGATCCCAATGGGTCCTTATGGCTCTAAAGGGCCTCCCAAGGTATTAGGGGGTGTTGTGGTAGGGTCTTGGGGTCAAGGTGTAGCCCATGGTCATCCTAAACCATTGTTCAGAGTTCTACTATTGGCAGACCATGATGAGTTTCCCCACTTTGTCTCCTATCCCTTGGCCCATTCCTGGCTTCCTAGGGTTTGTCATGGCCTAGCCATGGACAAAACCACACCTAGGGGTCTAGTTGGAAATGGTATGTTACATGATGGCCCGCGAACAGACTCTTACTGTGGTTGGTTCGGTGAGTCAATCGCCGCGGGCTTGCTGATGTAGGCAAGTGCACCTATCGTAAGTAGTACTCGATATTCGGGGGAATACCGATGTCGTATTGTTCTCGGGGTCGTGTTGGGGAGGTAGAACCGGGCGCGGGTTGAGTCAAAAGTCTTCGGCAGCATCTTGTCGGCCAGGTGGAGAAGTCACGCCCCAGGTCACGGGCGTGACTCTCGGCGTGTCGGTTGGTGTCGACACTCGACAAACGTCGAGCGGAAAGTGTCGAGCTTGAAATCGTCGAGCTGAGCTTGAGTCACGCCCCAGGTCACGGGCGTGACGCTGGGCGTGTCGTGGGTTCTACGATCGTTCAACTGAATTCGTCGAGTGGAATGGACACGGGCTTGTGTCACGCCCCGTGTCGGGTGACACGGGCGTGACCCAGGGCGTCTCAAACTTTTCTCTTCAAAATCATCTGATTCCACAGGAAATGCAATGTCATGGCCCGGTCACGGGCGTGACCAAACTGACACGGGCGTGTACTGCCCAATTTTGGCAGATTTTGGAATTTTTCTGCAAAATAAAAGAAAACAAGTTAGTAGTAAATTTACAAGAAGAGGAGCATTTTATTGAACAAAAATAAGTAAAAACGACGAAAATAAATGAAAACGACTAAATTAATGTGCACAAAAATACGTAAATTTCGCACTCTTCATAATTAATGAAAACGATAAAATAAACCATGAAAAATAAAGCATGAAAAACTAACACCTATACTCACACACTCTACATAAATTGCCCGAAGCATCAAAACATTATTCTCATACACTCACACACACAAATTGAAAGCAAAATGAAAGTTACCTAAAAATTAAAACATTTACTTTTTCATGCTTAGGTTTTGCCAAAACAAATAAAAAGAACAAAATGAAATTTTTAGAGAACAAAAGTTTTTTCAAAACAAATCTAAAACTAAAATCTTTCAAAAATTAAGATTTCAACATTTTCATTCTTAGGATTTCATAAAAGTGCCAAAAACGTTGAAATAAAAAGAGAAAGAACAAAAAGGGTTTTCATCCTAAAATAAAGCTAAGTAAAAAAAATCAAAAACACTTTAATAACTCTTTTAAAAATTCATAAGAATTGAAGATGTTGAAAACATTAAAAGAGGACATGAAGAAAAAGAGAAAAAGCTAATACAACATTTCATAAATTTCTAACAAAACCTAACATGAGACAAATTAAAAGCATGTAAAGTAAATAAGTTACACGCATACACACACACACACACTTTTCATAAAGAGAAAAACAAAGGTGAAACTAAGGATAAAATGAGAAGAAAAGTGGGCACATGAGTTCATTCCAAAGCCAAATAAGAAGAGAAAAGCTACAATTTTTATTGATTAAAGGAAACGATTACAAAGCTATTACAAAACTAAAAGGTAAAGCAAAGCAAAACATGAAAGGAAGGGGGGAGAAATCTCCTTACATAGCACTAGAATCACGGATGCATCCCACAAAAAACAACAAAGTGGCTCAAAAATATGAACCCTTGGCCCTTACAGAAATGGGCAATTTATAGGCAAAAAATTCTAAGTCCACACCCTCCGACACGGGCGTGTAGGGGGGGCGTGTCACTACTATTCATGATGGCGGCCGACGATTTGACAGGAAAGTGGACTTCGGGCTGAGTTCGAGGATGTCACGCCCCAGGTCACGGGCGTGACGCTGGGCGTGTCGGGGAGGTAGAACCGGGCGCGGGTTGCGTCAAAAGTCTTCGGCAGCATCTTGTCGGCCAGGTGGAGAAGTCATGCCCCAGGTCACGGGCGTGACGCTGGGCGTGTTGCGGGTTCTACGATCGTTGAACTGAATTCGTCTAGTGGAATGGACACGAGCTTGTGCCACGCCCCGTGTCGGGTGACACGGGCGTGACCCAGTGCGTGTCAAACTTTTCTCTTCGAAATCATCCGATTCAATGGGAAATTCAATGTCACGGCCCGGTCACGGGCCTTACCAAAATGACACGGGCGTGTACTGCCCAATTTTGGCAGATTTTGGAATTTTTCTGCAAAATAAAAGAAAACAAGTTAGTAGTAAATTTACAAGAAGAGGAGCATTTTATTGAACAAAAATAAGTAAAAACGACGAAAATAAATGAAAACGACTAAATTAATGTGCACAAAAATATGTAAATTTACAATTCATCAGAACGCCCATCAAGCGTATGAAATCTTTCAACGACAAAAAAATCTGGGGCGTTACACTAGTCCCTGTGCTGCTGGTCCCTAAGCTGCTGGTCCCTGTCTCCCATCAGTAGCCCCTGTAATGTTGTGGTCCGAAAACCATTAGTCATAAAGACTAAGTCCTATCATACCCTACCCCTCCCCAATGGCTCCTAGGCACCAAGCGAGGAGGAGGAAAGGGAAACTATGAAGGTGGAGAGTAAGCAAAGCAGGTGATGGTGGAACTAATCTAGCAGTTAATGTATAAAGTATGAACAGCTAAGGAAGAAAGGTACAAACTAGCAGTTCTACAATAGTAAGTAGTAAAGTAAGTAAGATGAGTAAAGCAACACAGGTAGGAAAAACATTCTAGGAAGTAAGTAACCTTAACTTATATGAATGCTCATACAAACTTATAAGTTAAGGGGTCTTCTGCAAGGCTCCCATCGTATAAAAAGTCTCATACCAATTTATATGTTGGGGCGTCGGTTGTATGCAAGTATGAGTGTAGTGTTATGATTTGTCATGATTCATGCAAGTGCAACTCATGCACACGACTCAATGCGCACAGACCTTTAGTTCCCCAATTTGGGCAACTAGCTTCACTCCCAAGAACCTCCGTAGTGGCAAACGGAGATAGTGGGTTCGGCCCCCAATCCTAGGCGGGTACCCACACTACCAGGCCTAGCCCCTACATACGCCTCTAGAAGGAGACAACCTCGAGTCACCACATACTAATGCTGGCCATATCCATTAGACTATCTTTGGCCAAGTGTCCCACACTACCAAGTCAACGTATCCACGTCATTGTGAACGACCATCCAATACTGAAGACCCACCACCTTATTTTGTATCCAAAACATTCCGAGCCACCGGCTCCCCGGACTATTCGTTCTGTTAGATCTACCTTCTGAACCTACCATCCGGATGGTTTTTCAAATCAACCTAACCAACCTCCCGAGCAACCGGGGTGTGTGAATGTGAAATCCTAATTATACTAGTTGCTCTTGAAGTTTATTATTCCTACTATTTATGTTAGCCCATGACTGCCCAAGGTATTCCCCGTGAAGGGCTCTCGAGGGCACTAGGAACTATGATGGATACTGAAGCCCTTCGTTCCCTTTCGCAAGGCACATATTATTATTGGTTATTACCCAACTCCTAATCCCTTTAATGTTGTACTGGATCTAACCCTAGTGTATTTTGACTCTTTCTCTCCCCACGGGAAAGACGATGTTTCGTCGACGCGGAGCACCTCTTAACATTTGTCAAACCTCCAACTTCTCATCACGAATCCCGATGATAATCTCATTTCACTTACTATACCAACACACTAATATCCCAACTCCCTGGTATTATGATTTCTGCAGATTTTACTAAACGCAGACCATCCTAAGCTATATGATGTATACAATGGGAGGTACTCCAACTTATCATCCAAAATCACTATAATATTTATTGGAGTTCTATAATGGCATGATTAGCCTAAATCCAGAAGTTTATAATTTTTCTAATTTACTTGATAATTTATTTAATTTCCAAAGAGATCCAAATGCCTTAGTTTGAACATGAAGTACTATTTTCAGGCATGCAAAATGTTCCACAAAATTATGATAAATAAAAGAAAACTATTTATCAATAAAATCGAGGTCCCCAAATTTTCAGTAAGAATTAAACCTCTAAACATAATTTTTGAACATAACCTACATTAACCAAATTAAAGAGAAAAGTACTGCCACAATACTTCTAAAAATTCTGAGAAAATGCAAGGATGAATATAAAGATATATAAACACTCCAGGTCAGGTTTCACAATTTATCAGTGAATAATGATCTTTATACTTGATTTTCTCCTAATAATCCAAGTTAACAGGTTAATGAACTAAGTACAACGATTATTCATCTACAAATTGCAATAAAATTCCCATATGAGCATATTGACCTAGAAACACTACTGATCAAGTTTCATAATTTTAAAATAAAAGAGGGAGCTCTAAATCTATTATTGATCATATTCCCGTATTTATACACTTGTGAAGTAAGTACTGGATATTTACATCTGAAAATTACAACAAAATTCATGTATGATCATAATGGTTTAAAACTCACTCTGCCCCAATTTCATAATCATCTAATGGATATTAAGATGAAAATAAAAACATAATTAATTAGGGCTAATACTAGTATTACAAAGGGTGATACTAAAATTATTAATCTGAAATTCCCAATAAAATTATCCAAGGCTTATAATGACATGATGAATACACTACCCAAGTTTCACAAGTTTTCATAGAGTTCTAATTACCTACCCTTCAAATTTAAGGATTATGACCTAAACTAGGGTAAGGGTTTGGAGGGGTTTATCCACCTCCAAATCCTCTAAGATTTTTACCAAAGGACCTTAGCTACCCTAAAGTCCTCTTTACCAAAATTCAAATCCATACAAGGTCATTTGACCACATGTACTTCACAAATCCCCAAAGACCAACCTTAGGGTTTGGTCTTGGGTCCTAGGGCAATCCTACCCCAAACCACCCCATAGCCCATATGAGGGTTCTTGGGTATTGTATCCACAATCACCTGGATTTGAGGAAGTCATCTGTCAAGCTAAGATGAATTCACAATGTATTTGATGGAACCTCTTAAGTTGTGCTTGCAGTTCTTCCACGCTAAGTGCACACCAATGTCAGGGTGCAGTAGGTCAATATACACGGATCTGCACGACGTAATCTCTCGTTGAGCAGATCAGTGTGTTGGCCTACGTGTACTCTCTCTATTGGAGTGCACTTATTTTCAAGTACAGGGCCATGTTTATGCAAGAGAAGACAAGGAGCAAGGATGGGTCAAGGAGCAGCACTTGGGTGGAAAGATGAAAATCCGTCTAAGTATAATTCGACGAGAATCACCAAGTGATTCTCGCCGATTCGGCGAGAATCACTAGTGATTCTCGCCGAATCGTCGAGAATCATTAGTGATTCTCGCCGACTCCTTCCGGCTACCCCAAAACCGTGCCAAGTAAGATTCAGCGAGAATCACTAATGATTATCGCCGAACCTGTCGCTGAGTAGGTCATTAATACCAAGGGAAAATCGTTGAGAATCAACAAGTAATCCGTCGAGAATCACCAATGATTCTCGACGAATTTTACTTGGTGTTTTCTCGGGATGTTGCTGGACCGGATTCTGCCGCTGGACTATTTTGAACCGGATTTCGGGATTCTACTGGTGGGTCCCACAACGGTCAAATTGAATCTATCTACAGTATATATATACGGGTATTTTGAACAGTAGGGTATCGAGAAAAGAAACACGCGAGCACGAAAAAACCCTAAGTCGCCGCTTCCGCTCCGCTCCGCCGCCGCCGCTCGCGTCAAGTGATCGCCGCTGTTGATCGCGTTTCTTCCCGATCTCCGGCGACAGAAGCTTAGCCAAGCTTAGAGTCTCACGCGTCTATCCAGAGATCTCTTGTCTCTCGATTTGTAGATCGGGAAAGTGTTCCCCATCCGAATAGATCGAGACAACCGATCCTCGAGTGACCGTTGGTAGACCTAGCTAGCTTTGCTACGAAGTTTGGATCTCAAAGTACTGCTGCCGCGCATCTTCGTTGCCGCCGATCCCGAACCAAGCCACCACTCGGATTGCCGCCGCCGGTTCCGGGGAGATCCTCTTCAAGAGAGACCTAGGTTGTAGGCTCTTCGTTGACTTCACGAACATGTCGTCGAACGAAGAGGAACACCGAAGTCTCCAAACGAAGTTTGTATCTCGTGTACATTCTATTTTACTTTTGTTGTAAAGGAACGATTGTTCCGTATTGTAAGGGTTGGGTGCAACCCGGTTTGTGGGATTGTTGACTCCTACGTGTGGAAGGGTTCCTTCCGTTAGTGCAGGGATTGGATTTCAATCCTGTTGGAGAAGAGACCGAGTCGTCCCTTGTTGGGTGATAGGTCGAAGGGGGAAAGTGGATGTACCCAAGTCGGGGAACCACTATAAATTGCCTGTGTATTCTGTGTGCTGTGCCTTTTATTTTTATTGTGCAGGTACATTCGTAAATTCCACAAAAGCATTGCACGTCACCTATTCCCCCCCCCCCCCATAGGGGAACCTTGTTGACACTAGGTGGACTTTCAAGTGGTATCAAAGCAGGTTGCTCATCAAAAAGGTTAACTCCTTGAGTAGAATCCTGCCACCAGTGTCAGAGGCATGGAGCTGGATTATGAGATACCGCCACTCAAACTCCCCGCATGCACAAAGGATTATTATCCCATCTAGAGGATGAGAGTGTCATTTCACCTTGATGCTATCGATCCTCGAGCATCCTTCATTCTGGAAGAGGGTCCATTTATTCCCATGAAGACCACTGACTCTGGGATCCAAGTGCCCATGTGCATTGCTGAGATGTCAGAGACGGAACGATCACTATTTAACTTGGACGAGAGGATTCGTCAAATTATCTTGGATATCTGGTCTGGAGCTTCTCGCTCTAGATTAGCAAAATGCAGGACGGCTAAATCCATGTGGGTGATGATATCAGAGTTGATGGGGGAGTCAGAGAAAGCTGGAATATGCTGTCAACCAGAGGAGGAAGCCTATGTGGGGGTCCTCACCTCTGAAGATGATGGCAAGCATCTCTCGGACAGCATCAGAGCTCCAGTGTCCGTGTCTGAGACTGAAGAGACTAGTGAGGAAAGCAGCTCTGATGAGGATGACGCTATGGTCACTGGCTCGAATGACAATAACACGGAAGAGCAGGTAACATCTTCATCCTGCCCCATATCTTTTGAACTTTCTGAAGACAGAAACTGCTCTCCTCCAGAAAATTCTGATTCCCTGAAGAGAGCCCTTCAGGAAAGCAACCTACTTGTTGAGGAGCAAGCTCAAGAGATTGCTCGACTGAAGATCTTGTTGGTTCTCCAATTAGCGTCCAACAAGGTCAAGGACTCTAAGATCTCAGCTCTAGAGAGTAGTCTAGAAAATGAGAAAAGAATAGTATCAAACTTTTCCAAGGTTGATGTTATAAAGAGAAAGCAAGAAAACGGGTGGATCTCCCGGATTATTAATTCGTGGAGAAATGGGGAAACGGTATTCCGACCCCCCACTCCAAGCAGGAAGGCAACTCATCATGCCTTCAGGTATGACCATAGGAATTATCATGGTCACTGCAAGGGTGATCTGTCCCCATGTGGAGACACCCGGAGTGCTAGGGCCGTCGTGGCCACCCATGAGAGAATACCTAAGGCTCAGGCTGAGCCCTTTGTATTCACTGCCTCTACATCAACCCGGTGTGAATATGCATGTCACAGCTCACAGAAGACTTCTCACCACCCGAGGACACAGGATAGGGAGGATAGAGGTCATGGTGTAAGTTTTCATGGGGCCTTAGGAAGGGGGATACCTGAAAGAAAGGCACCACCTTCCCGGCCTCATGACGCTCACAACATGCATTCCTTCCACCATTCCATGTGTCACGATGGAAGAGGAAATTGTGTGAGGCAATCATGCTCTATCCCGTTTAGTCCTAAGATCGTGACTACCTCAGTCACTAGATCAGGTAGGAAACGGCGATACAACATTCACCCATGTTGGTGCTGCGGCAAAGTGGGACACTTTGCCATCGACTGTTGGCACAACCCCTCTGTGCCAAGGGCAGGGGCTCATCCACACTCACGGAACAGAGGTAGTCTTCCTGACAGGTTTTCTGGAGGAAGGCAGTTGCGTGCTTATGCTAACATGAACCTAGGACCCAATATGATTTGGGTTCCTAAGGTAAAGTAATTCTTTCTTGCAGGGTAGTCTAGGTTCCCATGAATATGATGGGAACTAGACAGTAGGTGGCTCAAGACTAAATTGGAACAAGCGTCTGCAATAACAGATGTGATATCTATTTGAGCATACTCACATTGAGCCTCTAATATGTTCTACCTGTGGGACTAAAACGATGACTCTCAAAATCCCAGGTACTCATGATCCGTTCCAAGACTTGAGTCGTTTTCAATTGACAATTACATATATATATATATATATATATATATATATATATATATATATATATATATATATATATATATATATATATATATATATATATCTTTATATATAGATACATCTTTATATATACGTGTATGTATGCACATCCAAGGATGGGTTTACTCGATACATGCAAACCTTTTTACATCAATAAAGAGTTATCAAAGCAATGTCATTGTGAATCTCGACAACTCACAATTGACATCAAAACGTTTTTGGAAAAGCCTCGTTCAAACCCAAATAGATTGGCCTTAAAATATATCTGTATTTATCGTCTTTTTATTGACTTGACATCAGATGAATTCGAAAATGTTGCAATACTTCTTAACGTGAAAATTCCTAGTCAAGAAATCTTTCAATTTCGACTTAGACAAATCTCGCCGACTTTTTATAGACTTGGAATCTCGCCGACCTTTCAACTTTATTACGGATCCCGCCGAAGGAGCAAGCTACACGAATCCCGCCGCACTCCGCAGGAAATATCCCGCAAGAGCTCTTCCGCCGCTTCTTCCCTTACCCGCCGACTCGCCGAAACCCGCAGGAAGCTTGTCGAATCATCGTCTCGCAAGAGTTCTTCCGCCGAATCTTCCCTTTTCCGCCGACTCGCCGAAACCCGCAGGAAGCTCGATCATCTTCTCGCAAGGTACTCGTCGGATCCCGCACCGTCCTCGCTGTTTCCCGCAAGGTCTACACTGAAGGTCTTCCCAAAGGACGCTCAAGGAAGATCTCTCGCCGAAAGCCCACCAACTCATTTCCGTCTAAGCCTTTAGGTAACCTCTTCCTCACCCAAACTTGGACGTTATCACTTGTGACGCATTCCTTTTGATTGATCATTATAGCTTGAGTAGGGATTCTCTCTCTAGATATGCAATGGCCCCAAGGACAACTGTTGGGTTGGTCACTGGTTGCGAGCTTGTTCGGACTGGGTTCTCTCACGCCTCGGACGAATTTCGCAACATCATTCTGATGCTGGAAGAGGCTGGGCTAACATTCGTCCTGGAGCACCCTTGCAAAATCCTGGACAAAGAGGTGCTGGAGTTCTTCGCTACCGCAAGACTCCGAAATGGCGACTCCCTAATCAAAAGCAAGGTGGCTGGGGCAAAGGTCAAGATGTCTGCCAGCAAGCTGACCCGCTTTCTGCAGCTTTCTAGCTCGGAGCATGAGGACTATCTGGAGGACGATGACAAAAACAGAACTCTCTTATTCTGCGGTCTCCCACGAGGAATTCGGTCAATAAAGAGAAAGGATATGAATGAAGAAGGGAAGCTCCTGTCTGACATTATTGGAAAGGTGCTCATCTGCAAGCCGGGCTCTCATGACCATATCTCAGCGGATATGTTCAAGATCCTGATAGCTGTTGTCTGTCGTAAACGGTTCAACTGGGGGGAGTTGCTGTTCGAGAAGATCAAGGACACCTTGGGCTCTCCGAGTTTTGACCGCATCATAAGTCTATATCTAAACCAGCTAAATGGAGACAAGTTTGACATGAGTAAAGGTGTCCCGCTCCACTACTTGAAGAAGATGGACTCAAGTGTGTTTGACCGATGGGAGAGACGTATTGGGCAGACTGCAGTGGAAGAGCAACAGGGAGTATCTTCATCAGTCACCCCCAATGAAGTTCCTGATACCTTGACTGCAGGAATCGAGGGGGAGCCTCTACCCCCTCATACGGATGTAGTATCTGAAATCTCCCAGGTGGCCAGGGATGCTGTGGCCGAAATTCGAGAAGAAAGTGACACTGTACTGGAGACTGCTGACAAAGAATTGGAAGAGGCTGCTGATGAAGATGAGTTCATGGATGATGACGAAGAGGATGAAGGGCATGAGGGACATGAAGTATTGGAGGCTCCGGATCCTGTTGAACCTCCATCTAACAAGCCTGCACCAGTGGAGGGGGAGTCAGATAAATCTACAGAGGCCGCCAGCATTCCTCCATTATAGACTGTGCTTGTATCCAGCTCTACAGATGCGTCTGCTGAAGGGCAAGGCCCACAAGTGCCTCCGGTTATTCCGTTACGAGATGAGCTAGCCACTCACACTGTCAATGTCATTCAGGGCATTGTGAATGAACTTAAAGCCTCTTTTGATGAAGCTCAGAAAAAAATGCTGAAAAGAATTAAGACATCTGAAAAGCTCATGCTCAAGAATATGGTGGAAATCAACCATAAATTGGACGTGATGGAGAAGAAATTTGAAGAGAAGTATACCGCGGCCGGCGAAGCTGTCACACTTCTTATGGCCGGATTGAAGAAGAACACCGACACTCTTGCTGTCGTAAATCAGAATGCACATGTTGTAGCCAACAACATTCAAACGTTTGACGGTAATATGGTAACTCTTAACACCAATCAGCAAGCCTTAGTCAATGAATTCTCCCGGACCACCAAGCACATTGATGACTCCTTGCACTCCTATGCAAACTGCATCGCTGTCGAAGCCAAAAAGGGGGAGAAAGAGTATATAGCTAAGATGGCCGAGCTTCAAGAAATCATGATCACAAACTTCGAACAGTCAAACAAATACGTTTATGACAGCTGCTGGTGGATGCTCCACCAGGCGTTAGGCGTCACCTTGCCTGGAAAGCCTGCGTATATTCATGCTCCTAAAACTTCTACGGCCGCTGAGGGAGTGAGTGCTGCTGAGGGAATAAGTGCAAGTGCTGCAGATGTTCCCATAAGTGAAGCTGATGCAAGGGCTCTCTCCAAAGCTAAACTGAGGAGCATGTTTGACCAAGAGGCCCTAGCAAAAGCCAGGGCCAAGAGAAAAGCTCAGGAAGGGACCTCCAAGGAGACAATAGCTGAGGAGAGAATCAGAATGAGTGAGGAGGAAGTTCGAAACGAAAAGTGGAGTCCAGTTTCAAAGAACATCATCTTGGACACCTTCTGGCTACAAGAACAGGGAGAACTCAATCGAAACGAAGTTTACAGCCAGTTTGAGTGGGAAAGGCACAAGACGTATGAAGCGAAACGAAACATCTTCTTCAGAAACAACACGGATACAGATAAAGTTCCTCCTCCCAAATACTATCTGAAGCCTAAAGAGTACATGGAGAGACAAAGGAAGAAGTTCTTGGCGCAAAAACACAAGGATGACTTAGCTAAGGAAAGATAGTCAACAACGTGTAGCTTGTCATTCTCTCCTAAAAATATTTAATGCTTATTGTTATGATATGAACAATTCTGAGATTATATATATATATATATATATATATATATATATATATATATATATATATATATATGTACATTGGTATTTAAATTTGTGAATGACTCAAGTCCTGATCTGGTTGCATATATTCTCTTGTGCTGCATGTTTAATTTCTAAATGCTATGTTTATTATTTGATTGGTGTTATTCATCTTAGCTAGTAGGGTTTTGGCTTCGTCAAATAGGGGGAGATTGTTGGGTATTGTATCCACAATCACCTGGATTTGAGGAAGCCATCTGTCAAGCTAAGATGAATTCACAATGTATTTGATGAAACCTCTTAAGTTGTGCTTGCAGTTCTTCCACGCTAAATGCACACCAATGTCAGGGTGCAGTAGGTCAATATACACGGATCTGCACGACGTAATCCCTCGTTGAGCAGATCAGTGTGTTGGCCTACATGTACTCTCTATATTGGAGTGCACTTATTTTCAAGTACAGGGCCATGTTTATGCAAGAGAAGACAAGGAGCAAGGATGGGTCAAGGAGCAGCACTTGGGTGGAAAGACGAAAATCCGTCTAAGTATAATTCGACGAGTCGAGAATCATTAGTGATTCTCGCCGACTCCTTCCGGCTACCCCAAAACCGTGCCAAGTAAGATTCGGCGAGAATCACTAATGATTCTCGCCGAACCCGTCGCTGAGCAGGTCATTAATACCAAGGGAAAATCGTTGAGAATCAACAAGTAATCCGTCGAGAATCACCAGTGATTCTCGATGAATCGTCGAGAATCGTTAACTGATTCTCGCCGATTCGTCGAGAATCACCAATGATTCTCGACGAATTTTACTTGGCGTTTTCTCGGGATGTTGCTGGACCGGATTCTGCCGCTGGACTATTTTGAACCGGATTTCGGGATTCTACTGGTGGGTCCCACAACGGTCAAATTGAATCTATCTACAGTATATATATACGGGTATTTTGAACAGTAGGGTATCGAGAAAAGAAACACGTGAGCACGGAAAAACCCTAAGTCGCCGCTTCCGCTCCGCTCCGCCGCCGCCGCTCGCGTCAAGTGGTCGCCGCTGTTGATCGCGTTTCTTCCCGATCTCCGGCGACAGAAGCTTAGCCAAGCTTAGAGTCTCACGCGTCTATCCAGAGATCTCTTGTATCTCGATTTGTAGATCGGGAAAGTGTTCCCCATCCGAATCGATCAAGACAACCGATCCTCGAGTGACCGTTGGTAGACCTAGCTAGCTTCGCTACGAAGTTTGGATCTCAAAGTACTGCTGCCGCGCACCTTCGTTGCCGCCGATCCCGAACCAAGCCGCCGCTCGGATTGCCGCCGCCGGTTCCGGGGAGATCCTCTTCAAGAGAGACCTAGGTTGTAGGCTCTTCGTTGACTACACGAACACGTCGTCGAACGAAGAGGAACACCGAAGTCTCCAAACGAAGTTTGTATCTCGTGTACATTCTATTTTACTTTTGTTGTAAAGGAACGATTGTTCCGTATTGTAAGGGTTGGGTGCAACCCGGTTTTTGGGAGTGTTGACTCCTACGTGTGGAAGGGTTCCTTCCGTTAGTGCAGGGATTGGATTTCAATCCTGTTGGAGAAGAGACCGAGTCGTCCCTTGTTGGGAGATAGGTCGAAGGGGGAAAGTGGATATACCCAAGTCGGGGAACCACTATAAATTGCCTGTGTATTCTGTGTGCTGTGCCTTTTATTTTTATTGTGCAGGTACATTCGTAAATTCCGCAAAAGCGTTGCACGTCACCTATTCCCCCCCCCCCCCCATAGGTGAACCTTGTTGACACTAGGTGGACTTTCAAGGGTGTAAAGAGTCATTACAAACCAGTGGACAAAGTTTCAGCCCCTGTTGAGGTGATTTGACCATTTAAACCTCAAAGTGCACTTTTGACCTAAATACCCCTTATTAGGGCAAGGCTAGGGTTTGCCCAATTCCCACCCAAATCAACTCAACAAGGGTTGAAAATATATACAGATCCTCATGATGACCCTAGGGACCACTCACCAAAATTTGGGAGGGTTTGGAGGTATTTAGGTCCCTAAATTAATTTACCCTATGATATTAAAATGATTTCTAAAACTATAGGTAAATTTTCCCCCAAAATTCTCATTTTTTGGCAGGACCTAGGCACAGATTAGGGCGACTTCTTGTCCAAATTTCAGGTCATTTGGACAAGGGATGAAGTGGGGGCACTTATTTAAACCTCTGTCTAGCCCTAAGAATAGACCCCACCCTGGTAACCAGGCACCCAAATTGGTTCACACTAATTTTAAAATAAAGTACATTACTAGGGCTACACTTATATGTTGACCAATTTTTCAGATTTTGCCTCTAGGTATTTTTAATAATTAAACATTAAATATAAATAGTGTGACGGAAATGAAATAATATGAAAATGTATCCTATAGTTTCAATCGATCAACAACACGAATCTTAAAGCACATCTAGCGACTCTGGCTTATCTTCTTCCTCCAGCCAACGGTTAGGATTGACCCATTCGAGAGCTACTTCCAGTCGCCGCCGCCAACCAACATGTTGGGTCTGGCGTTCCGTCACTTGACCCGTGGCGCTTTGCTATTTATTTATGAAATTAAGTAGAGCCCTCTCCAACAGTCCGGGCTTTTGGTGCAGTTGGGTATTCGCTTGATCCTTCAATTGGTATCAGAGGAGGTCACGGGTTCAAGACTCGGGGGCGCTATTAAATCCTGATTTTTCCCTTCTACCTGTGTGGGTCCGGCGGGTCAGGCAACCGTGGACATGTGGTAACCCCACCTCTAAGCCAGGTGGGCCATGTGGTAACTCCACTTCTGAGCCGACGGGTTGTGCAGGACGCCGGCGGGGGGGGGGGGGGGGGGGGGGGGGGTAGGGGGGGAATGTTGGGTCCGGCGTTCCGTCACTTGACCCGTGGCACTTTGCTACTTATTTAATAAATTAAGTAGCGCCCTCTCCAACAGTCCGGGCTTTTGGTGCAGTTGGGTATGCGCTTGATCCTTCACACCCGACCACATCCCTGGCAGGCCACCGCCACCACCACATCCATTAAGGTGGTGGTTATTGCCAGGAGGCGGCACAGCCACCGGAGGGGCCTATTCCGGTGAACCCGACAAGTTCAAAATTGCGGAAAAACTAGGAGAAGGCTTCTCCCAATCGGGCTCTATTGAGCCCGAATCTTGTCCCTAACAATTCCTATGATCTACCCACAGTGAGAGAGGAAGGGGAGGACCTTGCTTGCGGCCTGGAGACGCATCGATCACAGGGATGCCATTGGTGGTGGAGGAGTCGCCGGATTTCTGCAACTGTACAGTGAAGTAGCTCAGGATCATCGGGGCAAGGGTGGAAACGACTCCTTGGAGTCTAGTGAAGCTTTTAAAACAATAAAATGGGGGAGGGGAGGGGTATAGCTTGTGGTGGCCATTAATGGCCCCTTAATATAAATTTCGTCCATGGTATGGGGGGTGAATCTGGGCTCAATATAGCCAGGAAATGGTTGTAAACTCCTCCTCTACCTCAGATGAGTTGAATCCAGCCCTTAATGGGGGGAGGAGAAGGGCCTTCCTTCATGGCACCATTAATGGCCAAGAATTTCATTTCTTGGCCATGGTGGTTCTCCTCCCCTACCCCTGAACATCCATTAGGATGACCCCTAGCCTTCTCCACTCTAAATGGGGGATTAAATCAAGCAATAAAAGGGGTGGTCCTTGGCTTCCCCAAGCCATGAATGGATTAACTCCTTTTCTCTCTCCTCCATTAAAGAGAAATTGAAGCTTTCTCTCTTCTGCCCCTCATGGTAGGTTTTATTCGTGGCCCTAGCCTAAATGCAGCCCATTGAGCTAATACAAAGTGGTTAGGAGGTGGTTAGCCCAAGTGGCTAAGGGCTTGAGCTTGAGTTAGCCTTTTGAGCTAAATTTGACTTGACCTTAGCATAGGGTTGACTTTAGTCAAATGACCTTTTGTGTCACCCTCAATAGGTCCTTGGTGGTCCATTGGACTCCCCTAAGTTCTAGGTAGGGTTTGTTAGGGTTGACTTGGCACCTTAGAGGTCACATGACCCTTATTAAGGGAACTTTGACCACTTTGGGGCTAGAGTTTACTTGGGTCAACTTAGCCACTTGGGTTGACCCCAATGGGTCCTTGGTGACTCATTGACATCACTTTAGGGTTAGGAGGGTATGGGTGGGGTCCACTTGGCTAAGGGAAGGTCAATTGACCCTAAGTATGCTAGTCTGACCCATTTAGGGTTAGGTTTGACTTAAGTCAACTTAACCACTTTGACTGCCCACAGTGGGTCCTTAGTGGCCCTATGGACTACGCAAGGTGTTAGGGGTGTTGTGGTAGGGTCATGGGATCAAGTTATAGCCCTAAGGTCAAACCTTAGGTCTAAATGTTGAGGGTGAGCTATAGGCAAACCAAGGTGATTTTTCACCTTAGGCATTGCCCACTTGGTTTAGAGCTTCTGATGGTTTTGTCATGACCTAGTCATGACAAAACAAAATCCTATGGGTCTAGTTGTTTGAGGGATGTTACACTTCCATCCTCATCACCTTTCCTCTTCTATTTTCTCGTTGTGGCACCTCGATTCTTGGAATTCTCAATCGTCTCAACTTTTAGAGCGGCTTTCACTGCCTCAGTATAGCTTTCAGCTCGATAAGCGCATGACAACTATTGGACTTCACTTCTTAATTATCCGAGGAAATGCTTCAGTCTTCCTGCCTCCGAATCTACCACATTTGGAGCAAATTTTCTCAACTTGCTGAACACAATTTCATATTCGCTCACCGTGAGCTGTCTCTGCTTCAAATGCAGGAAATTATTCATCAGACAGTCCAGCTCGACCGAGGGTAAAAACTTCTTAAGCAGCATCTTCTTGAAGGACTCCTAAGAGCATCCTTCTTTCAAACTTTACTTTTCCCGAATCCACTAAGTCTTTGTCAGGCCTTTTAGCTGGTAGGCCGCAATCATTACCTTCTAGGCTTCAGCAATCCCCGAATACATAAACATCTCATCGATAGTGATGATCCAGTCATCCAAAACCATAAAGTCAGCACTCCCGTCATAAGTGGGAGGTCTCAATCACTGGAAATGCGATATAAGGTTCATCTTTGGTGGTAACATCGCTGGGGGCACTAGAGGAGCAGGGTTAGCAGGTATGGCCTGACCCGCGGTAGAATCTTGTGTTAAGGGTTGCTGTGCGGGAGTAGTAGACAACAAGGACTGAATCTGCAACTGCTTCACAACTAACTGTCTCGATATAGCCTCGTTACTCTAACACAAACACTCGATCACCGCATCACTTTGCACACTAGACAACTCACCCTCCGACTAGGGAGTCGACCTCGTCGTAGGACATCTAGTTGGCATTTCTAGAAAAGTAACAAATGACTCATCAAAAATCCTAGATTACAACTAGGCCATGCAACTAGTTCAGACCATACTTTAAAGATGCTTGCTTTTGCTGCAAACTTGCTCTAGGATTATGATGTTATGTCCTACTTAGGATGATATCCTCTCATCCTATTTACAAATGTGCCTATGATATGAATGCATGAATTCTTTATTCTTATTTAACATCATGTATGTACATGTGTCATCATGTAAACCTTAACTTAGCACTCGTGCTTATGCGGTGATATGCATTATAAAAAAGGCCTTAATGCATGTATGAGTGGCGTACACATAAAATGTTATGCATCCCATACTACATAACATCGCATGCAACAAGAAAAGAAAACGTGCTAATGGGCACCCATGTGATGATGGTTTTGCATCTCATACTACATAACCGTCACATGTTGCCTCCTATGGTGGATCCATATACAAACACATATTATGCATCCCATACTACATAATATACACCGTATACTTCTTCTCATGCTATGAGTGTAGTGACTATGCTTCGTTTAAGATGTACTGAAGACATATCGGTGTGTGTATACAGATGAATGAAGGGGAAATAAACCATACGAGATTGGCTGGTTCGACCAACTTGGCAAACCAACTTCCCTCTGATACCAACTATCACAACCCATATTTTTCACCACCATTAAAGTAATATCAGAGTAAGGGAAAAATGTGCGTCATGATGCCACGTCAGTAGGGGATAACTGCGGACGCTCGGGCAAAACTCCTACTTGACCAAGAAGAAAGATCTTTAAGTTATTTAGAGGCCAAATCAGTTTAAATATAGTAGTTAGTCGTATCCCTCGTCTTAGTGGCTCATCTAGTCCACAAAAAAAAAGTTATTAAACGATACGGAAAATACTTCTTTTAAAGGTTAGACATCCTATATGAGTGCAGAGGTTCCCAGAGGACACCTCAAGGTATGCAAGTTCTAGGTTTAAAATATAAATAAAAGTAGATTTTACGGTCGTTAAATGTAGTGATTTAACATTTTAAAATGTGCAAAACATGAGATAATAATAATAGTTTTTATACTTGAAAATACCTACCATGCAATCCTAGCATAAAACATCCTAGAGAGCAAGTAATTCAAATACACAGAAAGAAAACTAAGATTCTAGCAAGCATCCAAAATCAACAATCCTGTGGGCATCAACAAACTAACACGGACCCATATTAAACAAAGTATGTCTGAACAAGTAAAGCAAACTAAAACAACATTCTACCTCGCTACGGAGAGGCAAAAAACCACAGCCAACACTGCCGCTCAAGAACTCAAAAAATAGCACCTGAAAGATATTGAACATAAACACCTAGAGGGGGGGTGAATAGGTGACTTGAATCTTTTTACTATTTATGGCAGAATACAGAATCTAATACAGATTTCTAGCTACTTAATCACAGCAATCACACAACAATCACAGTATATCACAGCACATAGTAGACACACAGTTTTATAGTGGTTCCCCAAGGTTTGGGTACATCCACTTTCCCCCTTCGCCTATCTAGCAGTGTACTAGATTCAGCCAAACTCCTCCACTATCTCAGAACCCAAAACTGATTCCTACACCTCAGGCCCAAGGCCCAACAACTCAGCTTCTTCACAAAGCCTACACTCAGCCACAAAGGCCTACACTCAGCCACCAAGGCCTACTCTCAGCCACCAAGGCCTGCACTCAGATATTTCAATCTCCTACACTCAGGCTCTCAAGCCCTACACTTAGCCTTTATAATTACAGGTTTACAAGACTCAGATCCCTAAGGATCCTACAAGATAAAATGAATACAATAATATTAACTCAGCAACTCAGAGACAAGAGAGAAGAGTTGTGAGTTTCTTGATGAGTTCTTGGAAGAACTCAGCTGAAATCAATCTGACTTGTCTTTCTTCAAAGCTTCTTGAATGTAGAACTCAATAAGATTGACTCCTTCTGCAGTTGATCATTAATCTCTGCTACTTAAGATTCAGAATAAATCTAAACCCTTCTTCTCAGTCTGGTTCCAACAACTGATTTCTTGGATGGAGCTCTCTCTCTCCAACTTCTTAGATCTGCACTTAATTCTTCAAGGAATAGCTAGATCTTCTTTGTTAAATACTTGATCAATAATTTGAACAACCACTTGATCTTCAATTTGAACAACTCTTTCTGTAGACAACATAAGCCTATTTATAAGCCTTCTTCATGGTAACCGGCTGGTACGGTCCATAACTGAATTCTGACAACTCTGACAGGTGCAGTAGACCGGCTGGAATGGCAGCTGTCAAGTCATCCAGTCAGTTCTTGAAAATTCTGTAACTATCTAGAAGTGTCGAGACTTTCTGTCTTTAAGTGTCGACACTTATAGACCAAGTGTCGACACATGTTGTTTAAGTGTCGACACTAGCCTACAAGGTGTCGACACAACTCCTTGTGTTGTGGATTTTATATCTCGACACTACTTCTTCTTCATGTGTCGACACTGAAATTGAGTGTCGACACAAGTACTTGTACTTCAGTATTTTGCTGAATTCTTCTAAGTGTCGACACAACACCTTTGTGTCGACACATCTTCATGTGTTGAATCTGTTAAGTGTCGACACTTCTTCTTGGTGTTGACACATGTCTTCAGTGTTGATACTTGCTGAGTGTCGACACATTGCTCTGGGTGTCGACACATTCTTCTTCTGTCGAGACTCTGGCTGAGTGTCGACACATTCCCTTAGTGTCGACACTTGTACTTAGAATATTTTTGTTATACTTTGTTGATCTTTACTAAGTGTCGACACAGCTCCTTGTGTTGACACTTTCTTCAAGTGTTGAGTCTTCAGCTGAGTGTCGACACATTATTCTGGGTGTCGACACTTACTTTAAGTGTTGAGTCTTGAGCTAAGTATCGACATATTGTTCTGGGTGTCGACACTTACTTCAAGTGTTGACTCTTCTGCTGTGTGTCGACACATTGTTCTGGGTGTCGACACTTGTACTTTGTCTCTGCTGACTTTTGCTGAGTGTCGACACATGTCTTCAGTGTCGACACTTTTTGATGTAGACATAGTTTCACTGGGTGTCGACACAACTGTTAAGTGTCGACACATCTTTACTGGCTTTTCTTCATTAAGTGTCGACACAGCTCCTTGTGTCGACACATTCTGTCTGGTGTCGACTCAGCATCCCTGTGTCGACACAATGACTCCAAGTGTCGACACTGCTTGCCTGGGTGTCGACACAAGTCTTCTTAAGTGTCGACACATTGCTCCTTGGTGTCGACACATGGACTTAGAAGCTTTTTCTTCTTTCCTGCAAATACTTAGCCTGCACAAGTAAACTCAAAACACATCAAATACATTTTGATGTATATCATTGAGTTGGGTGAGGCTTCTTCAAATCAGGTACATTAGAACCAATGTACCCAACAATCTCCCCCTATTTGGAGAAGTCATAACCCTTAGTCAATGATATACACCATTCATAATAAAATTACAAAATGATGTAAAGCAGGATTATTTATAGCAGGGCAATCATAAACATGTATCAATCAAATATGTATACATAGACATCATCACAGAACAAATATGAAATAGATTTAACATATAACACATTGTTCTAATATCTATCATATTCATTTTCAAAAGTTTACAGAATGTTTTTCATCAAAAAGATTACATAGTAAACTTAAGAAAATTCTAATTCTATTTCTGTTCAGGCTCCTTGATCACTATTCCTTTTCCAGCTTGTACTTTGGCTTGAACAGGAGCTTCAGCAACTTCAGCATCAGCAGGCTTCTTGCCTTTCAGATCTTTCTTCTTAAGTTCCTCAGCCTTAATCTTTTGTCTTTCAAAATAATGATAAGGCTTGGGAAAGTACTTGCTAGGCTCCTGGGCAGTAGGAGGTAGCTTTCCCATCTTGGCCTTTCTTCTATATTGGACTATAGCCTCCTGCTTTATCTCATGCTTTCTCCATTCAGCCTCAGAAAACCACTTGTTCCTGTCATGGATGTTATCTTTTGCAGCTTTCCATGCAGTCAAAATAATGTTCCTAGAGGTGGGGCTCCACTTCTCAAAGTATGGTCTCTGTTCAGCTTGCTCCCTAAACCTCTTTTTAGACAATCCGGTCTCTTCTTCTTTCTGCATAGCTTCTTGCATAGCTTCAGAGACTGGCTGAACAACTTTTTCTATAATAACATTATCCTTGCCCCCAGGTGGGCTATACATGGACTGTATATCAGCATGTATCATGTCAAAATCTGGTGGAGGATAGATAACTTGAGCTACTTCATGTTACTCACCTCCAAGATATGTAGGATGTATTCCAGATTCAGCAATATTATCATCATCACAAAGAGGAGGATAACCAAGAGTTGCTCTGATAGAATTTGATATCCACTTGGCATGATCAGAGCTGGCTTTGACTAAAACTCTCTCCCCCTTTATGACTTCTCTTTCTATATGATCTCTGACATCATCTTTCTGAAATCTCACTTGATTATCCAAATAATTAACTCCATCTTTAAAGAAAGGTTTTAACCTTTGGAGTTTGTCAGTTATCAACTTTTGAGAATCTTGGATGGCAGTCTTAACAGCAGTTATTTCTTCTTGCAATATTTTGTCAAACTCTGCTTTTGCTGTAGCTGGAGTCTGCCCTGCAGCTAGATTCTTCAGTTCTGTGACTATGGCATTGTGAGATGCAGTCAAATTATCATTCATCGTAATTTGATTTTCAAGTACATATCCTTGTTTGACTGCAAAGTCATCAACTTGTGCTTTTATCTTCTCCTGGTGTGTAGCCAAGTACACCACTGCATTTCCTCCCTTGTGGAAGCAGTCTGTCATCTCCTTCTTATTAAGATTCATCTCAAATCTTATTGACTTGATATCCTGGGCCAGATCAAATTGTAATGATTTCTGCCCTTCATCCACATACTTCTCAATAGCCTGCCTGTGCTCATCAAGTTTAATTTGCATTGCAACCATTAAAGCACTATAATCAACAGTTGGAGCTGGCTGTGATATAGGCTATGGAGCAACAGTTTGTAAAGCCTTCTTGTAACTCTGGCTTCTTCTCCTGAAAACTTGAAACTTTCTTTTCTTAGCCCTTGTTGCTTCCTCATCTTCAGAAGCAGATGTGCTGGCTATCTCTACCCTCTCCTTAGGGAGCTCTTCAACAGCTTGGGGCTTTTCAGGTTCTTGCCTTGCAGGCTCTTCAACAATTGGCACTTGCTCCCACTCAACTGGAGCATTCTCCTCTTCAGCCGCAGCATTGTCCTTGTCAAAGTCTTGTTGATCCAGGTTAAGGAACAGATCTTCCATTGTGTATTCTTGTGGAGAATGAGCTGGAGAAATTCTTGGCTCATCAACCACTTGATCAGATACTACTTGATCAGATACAACTTCAACTATAACAGATGTGTCCTCTAAGACAACATCTGGGACTTGACTATGAATCTGTGGTTGCTGATAAACATTAGACAAATCAGTATCTTCTATAGGAAAAACCAAAGCATTAAGCTCAGTGATTACCTCTAGAATTGTGGTTGTAGCTTGCTCACTTTCAAGAGGAGTGGGTTCTTCCACAACTAGTGGCACCCCCTGGATGTGATCCTTGTGTATGGGACTAGCTTGAGGTAGCTCCCCCTGGATTTCAGCAACATCTTGAGGAGCTGGAGACTTTACAGCAGTTCCTTCCTCATTCTCATCAGGGGAGAAAACAACTTGCTCTTCACTATCAGAGCTGCTAGTTGGATCCTGAGCCACTGGAGCAGTTTTCCTCTTCTTCTTTTGAGGTGATACTTTCTCAGGAATGATCTTCTCAGGGGTTGACATCTCCTTTGACAACACCCTGTCCCACCTAAAGAAGATCCTCGTGTCCATCTTTCTTATATGGTTAATTTTGCTTCCAGCAGTTTGACCCATTACCTCTGGAATACTTCCAGCAAGGTATAGACTTAATATTCTGCCCAAGTTGGGTTTCTTCAGGCTTTCCTTGATCTTCTCAAAGATCACTACTGACTAGTCAGTTTTCAGACTGAAGATTATCCTGGTCATAATGCTGAACATATAGGCAGATACCCTATCATGTCCTCCAGGTTTGCTTAGGATTACTTTGCCTACAGTTTCTGACAGAAATTTCCCCTGACTGTTCATTCCTTTTCTATTGAAACCTGAACCAATCTTCATCTTAGATTTCTCAGACTTTTTGGTGACACCTCCACCTTTTCACCATGGACCCTGGACTTGATCTTCAATCCAGTGTCATCTACCTTAGCTCCATTAAGGAATTCCAAGACTTCCTTCTTCCAAATTTTTGTTGGCTCTGAAACAAGATATTCTAACCCTGAGTCTGTAACTAGGGTTACTACAGTCTTGAACTCCAGGTCTGCATCATCAAAAGCATTGCGCACTAGCTCGTAGCCTTCGTTGACGTTCTCCTCAAGCTTTGGCGCCTTTAGGGTTTGAAGAATTTGACTGGAGAGAAGAGAGGTGTCGACACACAAGTTTTGGTCTTGAAACTTTTGAAAGCGTGTCGACAGACTAAGGCAAAACCCTATTTATACCTTTCTAATTTTGAAGATGAAAAGGCGGGCAGCTAACTTAAATTGTGTCGACACTGGCGATAAGTGTCGACACTGACTTATAATGTCTCGACACATATGTGTCGACACAAGTTTAGTCAACAGATTATATGTGTCGACACTTGTTTATGTGTCGACACCACTTATCTCGACACATAGTCGAGACTTTACTGAGATAATTTTGAGTAAACACTATGTGTCGACACCACCTTGGTTGTGTCGACACCAACTTGTCATGTGTCGACACTAACATTCTGAAGTGTCGACACTAACTTTCTAGATGTGTCGACACCTTTTCCCTGAAGTGTCGACACCACTTTTCTGTGTCGACACAGATATCTCTGTGTGTCGACACCGTTTTACTTAGCCATTTTTATGAACTTATTCTAAGTTTATCATTCCTAGTTCAATTTTAAACCTATTGAACTTAGTTTCTTCTAGGGGCTTAGTATACATATCAGCTAGTTGATTATCAGTTTTAACATATTCTAGTAAAATATCTTCTTTCTCTACATGCTCCCTAAGAAAATGATATTTAATCTCAATATGTTTAGTTCTACTATGGGAAACAGGATTATGTGCAATTGAAATAGCACTTGTAGAATCACAAAAGAGTGGAGATCTACTTACCTGAATTCCATAGTCCTCAAGCTGATGTTGTATCCACAGAAGTTGAGCACAGCAACTTCCAGCAGCCACATATTCTGATTCTGCAGTGGAGATAGCCACACTTGTTTACTTTTTGCTACTCCATGAAATCAGTCTTCCACCTAGGAATTGACAGGTTCCAGTTGTGCTTTTTTTGTCTTCTTTGCATCCTGCAAAGTCTGCATCTGAATAACCTGTTAGTTCAAAATCCCCATTCCTAGGGTACCAGAGGCCTAGATAAGGAGTGCCCTTTAGATATCTCAATATTCTTTTGACTGCTGTCAAATGAGACTCTTTAGGGCAGGCTTGATACCTTGCACAGACACATGTAGTATACATGATATCTGGTCTACTTACAGTCAAGTATAATAGGGAGCCAACTATCCCTCTATACAAGGTTTCATCTACAGGTTTCCCTGCATCATCCTTGCTAAGAGACATACTTGACCCCATAGGAGTCTTTATGGTACTGGATGAATCCATACCATACTTCCTTATGAGTTCTAGGGTGAACTTGGACTGACATATGGATAATCCATTCTCAGTCTGTCTTACTTAGAGACCCAAGAAGAACTTTAGCTCTCCCATACTACTCATCTCAAATTGACCTTGCATTAGTTTTGCAAACTTTTTGCAAAGGCTACTTTCAGTAGACCTAAATATAATGTCATCTACATATATTTGGACTAGTATAATTTTGCCTCTATATTCCCTAAGAAATAGAGTCTTGTCTATTTTCCCCCTTGTGAACTTATTCTCAATGAGGAAACTAGACAGGGTTTCATACCAAGCCCTAGGGGCTTGCTTTAACCCATATAAAGCTTTCCTAAGTCTATAGACATGATTAGGTAGAGTTGAATCAACAAAATCTGATGGTTGTTCCACATAGACTTCCTCTTTAAGATTACCATTCAGAAATGCTGACTTGACATCCATTTGGTAAACTTTAAATCCTTGAAAGGTTGCATAGGCCAGGAACATCCTTATAGCTTCCAGTCTGGCTACTGGAGCAAAGGTTTGATCAAAATCAATACCTTCTTCCTGTCTATATCCTTTAGCAACCAATCTTGCTTTGTTCTTAATGATGACTCCTTGTTCATCCATCTTGTTCCTATAGATCCACTTGGTTCCAATTATATTGTGGTCTTTAGGTTTAGGAACAAGCTCCCAGACCTTGCACCTCTTGAACTGATTCAGCTCTTCTTGCATTGCCTCAATCCAAAGAGGGTCTTGGATGGCTTCTTCAAACTTCTTTGGTTCAACTTGGGATAGAAAACTGGAGTAGATTGCTGCATTCAGATTTCTGCTCCTTGTTTGTACCCCTTGTCTGGGATCACCAATGATTTGCTCAGCTGGATGATCTCTAAAATGCTTATTGGCTGGAGGCATCCTGGCTTCAGGTTGAACTTCTTCAACATCTTCATTATGCTGTACTCCTTGTACTTCTTCTGCATTAGGTACATGTAGTACTCCCCCTGAACAACAGCCACTGTCTTCTACTTGCTGTCTTACAGTAGATTCTTCTTCTATAGTGAGCTTGTCTATCTTCTTTGTTAAACCTGTGGGGCTGCATACACTACTAGACAACTCATTGTTAATAAGTCTAGTTTCATCAAATACTACATGTACAGTCTCTTCTACAACTTGTGTAGTCAAGTTGTAGACTCTATAAGCCTTACTATTGTTGTTGTACCCAACAAAAATTCCCTCTTGGGACTTGGCAGCAAACTTAGTCAAGTAAGACTTTCCATTGTTAAGTATAAAGCACTTACAACCAAAGATCCTGAAGTAGGATAGATTTGGTTTCCTGCCTTTCACAACCTCATAGGGGGTCTTGTTGAGGCTTTTAGTAATGGTAGCCCTATTAATAACATGGCATGCAGTATTCACTACTTCAGCCCAGAAATATTCTGGTAGTGATGTATCACTTAATAGGGTCCTACCAGCCTCAATCAAAGTTCTATTCTTCCTCTCAGCAATGCCATTTTGCTGAGGTGTTCTTGGTGAAGAAAACTCTCGAAAAATCCCAAAGTCTTCACATAGTTTTGTCATGCTATCAGACTGAAATTCAGTACCATGGTCACTTCTTATTTTGACCACAGTACTAGCTAGTTCATTCTGAATCTGTTTGACAAATCTATAGAAGACAATAGGTGTTTCAGATTTCTGTCTTAGAAAGAACACCCAGGAAAACCTTGAGTAGTCATCTACAACTACAAAGGTATAGACCTTCCTACCTAAGCTGTGAACTGGCATTGGACCAAAGAGATCCATATGTAAGAGGTATAAGCACCTCACAGCATCTTTGTTTTCAATGCTTCTAAATGTGGATCTAGTCTGCTTGCCCTTTTGACAAGCTGAGCAAATACCATCTTTAATACACTTAACTTGAGGACCATTCCTCACTAACTCTTTGCTAAAGAGTTTGCCAATTGTCTTGTAGTTGAGATGGGCTAGCCTCTTGTGCCATTTGACACAATAAGAGACTTTCTCATCAGCTACAATACACACTTGAGAACCATTGGTCTCACACATAATGTCTAGGCAGTAGACATTCCTCTTTCTATAACCTGTCAAAATAATCTCTTGATCATTTGATCTCTTGATATGACAACCATCCTTAACAAATGAGATGTCATATCCTACATCACTCAATTGACTTATACTAATTAGGTTGTGTTTCAAACCTTTAACATAAGCCACTTGAGTAATGGTAACTAAGTTACTAGAAATGTTACCAAACTCTTTGATGATTCCTTTTTCAGAACCACCAAAGGTGACTTTAGGACCATCTTTGATTGGAGTGTAGTCCTTTAGCAATTCCCTTATTCCAGTCATATGTCTGGAACATCCACTGTCCAAGTACCATATTGTGGCATGGCCACTTGGACTTACCTGCAAAACAGATTAGTGAACCTTAGAACCCAAAGAATTATTGGGTCCTTGGTACTGGTTAGCTTGCATCCTAACAAAGCTACCTGCAGGCTTTGCAACAGGCAGTTTGCTACTCACTTTGGCACTAGCATTGTGCCAACAGTCCATTGCAAAGTGGCCTACCTTGCCATAGCACCAACACTCAAACTTATTGTACCTTTGCTTAGGTACTTTCTTTGCTGTTTTATCTACAACAGACTTGTTGAGAGTTGGGGCTTTGCCCTTGTACTTAGACTTGGACTGAACAGTCCTTGCAGGTCTAGTAAATCCTAGTCCAGCTTTACCTTTATGATGAACAAATTCATCAATTATGGGTAAAACAGACTTTGGTTTAGAAAACCTAGCAACTAAGTCTTTCTCCTTCTGAAGATTAATCTCCAGACTCTTGATTTGATCATTCTTAAATGATATAGTTCCCATCTGAATCACAGTTATGTGCTTCAGTCTGGCTATCTCATTAAGCTTTTGATCAAAAGACTTCTCAAAATCAGTTGCAGCAGCTTTGAGATTAGCAATTTCCTTTGCCTGACTTTTGGCTAGGGACTTGCTCTTCTTATAAGCTTGCAATTGAACTTTATATTCATCTATCAACTGATGAATATCCTCTTCAGACTCAGATGCTCTCTCATCACTTGATGATGATGAATCTGATTCTGTACTGGCACAAGAAATTGAACTAAAAGAACAATGTACCTTACTAGGTCCTGGCTGCTCCAGGATTTTGTCACTTGCTGTCAATGCCATTAGCCCTTGGCACTGACTGTCTTCTTGTTCATATATAGAATTCATAATCTCCATGAACTCTTCTTCTTCTTCCTCAGCAAACAGGCCTATATATGCCTCAGCATCTGACTCAGTTTCTGATGAAGATAAATCTGACATGCTCTTATCCTTTTTGGCAACAAAAGACTTTTCTTTCTTGCCCTTGTATTGAATCCTTTTCTTGTCACTAGACTCCTTCCTCTTCTCTGGACAGTCTGCAATGACATGTCCTTGTCTATTACAGCAATAGCACACAATATTTGATAGTGTTGCTTTGCTAGACTTGGACTTTTTCCTGTCTTTTTTTGAAGACTTTTTATTCTGATAATAGTCTTCCTTTCCCTGTGAAGTAGATGGCCTTGTCCTCCACTATTTATTCTTTAAGAATTTCTGAAAATGTCTTGTGAAGGCAGCAAAGTCCTCATCACTTTCACTACTTTCAGACTTTCTGCTGCTTTCTGAATTATCTGACTCAGTTTCAGCAACCTTTGGAGGTGGAGTTGGTGACTTACCTCTGTATTTTCTGGGGGCTTCAGTTTTAAAGGCCACTGTCCTTTCTTTATGTTCATTTCTTGTAGATTTCTCCTCTTCTTTCCTCACCATTAACTGCATTTCATAGGACAGCAGTTTGCCAAATAGTGTTGGTGGAGGAATTTCTCCCAACTTTGCCATTTCCCTAATGGCACAGATCTTGGTGTCCCAATCCTTTGTTAGGGACATTAGAAACTTATCATTGAGTTCATAATTACTGAACTCTCTGCCATACGACATAAGTTCATTCACAATCCTGTAGAACTTCTTATAGCACTCAGTTATGCTATTAGCCTTACCTTGTCTAAAACTTTCATATTCTTGGTTTAACAAGGATTTTCTGTCTTGCCTTACTTCTTCAGAACCTTCCATGTACATAATAAGAGTATCCCACATCTCTTTGGCTGTCTTACAGTATATCAGATTCTGAAAAGTTGCATCATCTATGGCACTCACTATGATGTTCTGAGCCCTTTTGTCCATGGTGGCTAGAACAATTTCATCCTTTGTCATTTCAGAGAAATCCTTTGGTTTTCTCTGATTTGCATCTAATACTGACACCTTCATGGGCACATATGGCCCTTCCTTCACTGTGATATAAATTCTAGGGTCTGAGGCTTCCATAAAGAGTCTCACCCTTTCCTTCCAGATCCCAAAGATCTCTTTCCTACATATGGGTAGCTTCATGGATCCCAATTCCTTGTGATTCTCAGTGGAACCCATGGTTCTTGATTTTTTTGATTCTGTACTTTGACTTATACTGAATCTGCCAACAGGATCTACTCAGATAGTTATGTCCCTTTTTGAGTAACCTGGCTCTGATACCACTTGAAAGATATTGAACCTAAACACCTAGAGGGGGGGTGAATAGGTGACTTGAATCTTTTTACTATTTATGGCAGAATACAGAATCTAACACAGATTTCTAGCTACTTAATCACAGCAATCACATAGCAATCACAGTATATCACAGCACATAGTAGACACATAGTTTTATAGTGGTTCCCCAAGGTTTGGGTACATCCACTTTCCCCCTTCGCCTATCTAGCAGTGTACTAGATTCGGCCAAACTCCTCCACTATCTCAGAACCCAAAACTGGTTCCTACACCTCAGGACCAAGGCCCTACAACTCAGCTTCTTCACAAAGCCTACACTCAGCCACAAAGGCCTACACTCAGCCACCAAGGCCTACTCTCAGCCAGCAAGGCCTACACTCAGAGATTTCAATCTCCTACACTCGGGCTCTCAAGCCCTACACTCAGCCTTTATAATTACAGGCTTACAAGACTCAGATCCCTAAGGATCCTACAAGATAAAATGAATACAATAATATTAACTCAGCAACTCAGAGATAAGAGAGAAGAGTTGTGAGTTTCTTGATGAGTTCTTGGAAGAACTCAGCTGAAATCAATCTGACTTGGCTTTCTTCAAAGCTTCTTGAATGTAGAACTCAATAAGATTGACTCCTTCTGTAGTTGATCCTTGATCTCTGCTACTTATGATTCAGAATAAATCTGAACCCTTCTTCTCAGTATGGTTCCAACAACTGATTTCTTGGATGGAGCTCTCTCTCTCCAACTTCTTAGATCTGCACTTGATTCTTCAAGGAATAGCTAGATCTTCTTTGTTAAATACTTGATTAATAATTTGAACAACCACTTGATCTTCAATTTGAACAACTCTTTCTGTAGACAGCATAAGCCTATTTATAGGCCTTCTTCATGGTAACCGGCTGGTCCGATCCATAACTGAATTCTGACAACTCTGACAGGTGTAGTAGACCGGCTGGAATGGCAGCTGTAAAGTCATCGAGTCAGTTCTTGAAAATTCTGTAACTATCTAGAAGTGTCGAGACTTTCTGTCTTTAAGTGTCGACACTTATAGACCAAGTGTCGACACATGTTGTCTAAGTGTCGACACTAGCCTACAAGGTGTCGACACAACTCCTTGTGTTGTAGATTTTATATCTCGACACTACTTCTTCTTCATGTGTCGACACTGAAATTGAGTGTCGACACAAGTACTTGTACTTCAGTATTTTGCTGAATTCTTCTAAGTGTCGACACAACACCTTTGTGTCGACACATCTTCATGTGTTGAATCTGTTAAGTGTCGACACTTCTTCTTGGTGTTGACACATGTCTTCAGTGTTGATACTTGCTGAGTGTCGACACATTGCTCTGGGTGTCGACACATTCTTCTTCTGTCGAGACTCTGGCTGAGTGTCGACACATTCCCTTAGTGTCGACACTTGTACTTAGAATATTTTTGTTGTACTTTGCTGATCTTTACTAAGTGTCGACACAGCTCCTTGTGTCGACACTTTCTTCAAGTGTTGAGTCTTCAGCTGAGTGTCGACACATTGTTCTGTGTGTCGACACTTACTTTAAGTGTTGAGCCTTCAGCTAAGTATCGACACATTGTTCTGGGTGTCGACACTTACTTCAAGTGTTGACTCTTCTGCTGTGTGTCGACACATTGTTCTGGGCGTCGACACTTGTACTTTGTCTCTGCTGACTTTTACTGAGTGTCGACACATGTCTTCAGTGTCGACACTTTTTGATGTAGACACAGTTTCACTGGGTGTCGACACAACTGTTAAGTGTCAACACAGCTTTATTGGCTTTTCTTCATTAAGTGTCGACACAGCTCCTTGTGTCGACACATTCTGTCTGGTGTCGACTCAGCATCCCTGTGTCGACACAATGACTCCAAGTGTCGACACTGCTTGCCTGGGTGTCGACCCAAGTCTTCTTAAGTGTCGACACATTGCTCCTTGGTGTCGACACATGGACTTAGAAGCTTTTTCTTCTTTCCTGCAAATACTTAGCCTGCACAAGTAAACTCAAAACGCATCAAATACATTTTGATGTATATCATTGAGTTGGGTGAGGCTTCTTCAAATCAGGTACATTAGAACCAATGTACCCAACAGCACCGCAATCAGCTACAGCTCTGAACCTGAGGCATTCCAAAGATAGAACACCTAAGCAAGAATATACAAGTGAAGGCAGAATGTAAGCCACTAGTAAACAAAGTCAAGGGGTAGCAACCCAAGATCAAGGGAAAGATACTTAAATAAAGTACAACAGTAAGGTACAAAAGTCAAAAAAAAAGTAACACTTACGTGAATCGTCACATACAACCAAAGTACCCCAAATACACAAGACTATAATGGGGAAAGGTCATGATTAAATCATCAGGAAGAAGGCAAAACTATATTAGCCACCTGTGGTCAACTCCACCAAAAAACCAAATGGGTAGGGTGGTCAACTCATCTGGACACACCCCCATGGATATATTAATTCATCATAAATGCGGGGGAGAATGGATACTCCACCATACACCGCAAGAGCCAAAACAACCAGTAGAGTCCCACAAAGTACTAACAAAGGAATCAAATATTGTGGCGGTGGATTCGCCCACAAATAACACCTGCAACGAAGAAAATCATTAAGTCATACCCCATGGCAATCCGTGTTTAGAGCTCAGGGGCACACCACAACCCTATCGAGGCTTGGCTTCTTGTCTTGCCCCACGGCATCACCACTAAGGAAACCATGATATAGATCTCAAGACAACAGTGGCACATCAGATTCTACTAGACAATTCTAGATTTGACATGGTTGATCAACCTTTAGGAAGAATTTACACTCCTAAATAAGCTCTAACGCGTCCTACATAAACGTTGAGGAATTATTATAAGGGTGAGATTTAAACAAATCATCAAAGCGTATAGCGCTTAACAAGGCTAGATAGCAAAATTGAGAACATTAAAATTATAAATAGAATTAGATAAGAGATCTAAACAGCACTATATTCAGCAAGCTGTAAATACTGATGCAAGAAGTTAGAAATTTCTGCAAATCGGGTTAAAGAAGGGAAGAGGAGGAAACCATCACTTGTCTTGGTTTTAACGGAGAAGACCTCCAAATCGCACCACGACATAAATCGGGACCAAGAAAGATGACGGAAAATGAAATCTAACAAAAATGGCCAAAAATAGGAGTTAGGGCCCAAAACCCTATCGAGAAAAATTAAAGGAATGGGGAATATTTTACCACGATGGCGTAGTTCTCGACGAGAGCTTTCCGGATCTATATTTGGTTGAAGATTTCGAGCACCGGAGCACCGTCGACGGCCACCGGAAGAATCGCGGAAAACTTTCTCTCTCTCGCTCACGCCACTCTGGTTTTGGAAGAAAGAAGAGAATCGGTCTAAGGAGGACAAGAAGTTTATCTTATATATATATATATATTTATTTATATATATAATATCGAAATGAATAGTATATTGGATCATTACATATATAGAGATAGTCAAGGGTCGGCTGAACTGGAATTCTCGGGACGAAGCAAGTATTTCTCGAGAACAAACTAGTATTACTCGGGAACAACACAAATATTACTCGGGTACAAGCGTAGACCTCTCGAGAACTAGAAGCGTTACTCGAGAGTTAGAGGAATTTTTCTCTAGTACAAGAAAAGGCATTCTCAGGAATCAACACGCTACTCGGGAAAAAGTCTTGGCCTCTAAAGAAACGAAGGGCCAAAGCTCCCGAGTACACAATGATCTCTCTCGAGGACAAGGTTGTCCATCTAGAGTACTAAGCAGGGTAAATTTCAGAAATTATAATTTGACTAACATCCGGGATAAAAATGTGACTCTACGAATTTAGTGCAAAGACAACCCTAGAATCCAATGTACCATTTTTGAGACACAAAAATAAATGCTTACACAAGCAAAAATCACCACAGGGGTCCAAACACACGCTAAAACTCCAAAATGCTCGGATCTCAATAAAATTGGACAAATCCAAAGCCTCGAAACCTCATCCTTTAAATCAAGGAAGACTTTCAACTCAATCAAAACCCCAAAATTCGGTCAACCAGACCCAACGAACACAAAAACGCACAAAACAGTGCGGCATCGTCAACAAAACGTAAGAAGGGAGGTAATGCCCCGACGTCATAAATATGACGACACCAAATCAATAATAACATCGAAAAATCGGAGACGTTACATGTATGTCTCACAGCCCCAAACCATAATGAACGACATACTAGGACGCTTCCCAGTCCATATCTCGTATGGTGTCTTCAGAACCTCTTTCGTTGGAACACGATTTAGTGTAAAAGCAGTAGTTTTTAGAGCAAAATCCCAAAAGGAAACAGGCATATCTGCATGACTCGCCATCAATTGTACCATGTCTAACAAAGTATGATTCCTCCGCTTAGACACACCATTATGCAATGGTGTTCTACGTGGAGTGAGTAGTGATACAATACCACACTCTTTCAGATGATCACGAAACTCATGACTTAGGTATTCGCCACCTCGATTAGATCGCAGCATTTTAACCTTCTTACCCAATTGATTCTCTACTTCGTTCTTAAACACTTTGAACTTTTCAAAGGTTTTAGATTTGCACTTCATAAGATACAGATATTTGTATCTACTGAAATAATCAGTAAATATAACAAAGTAGAATTACCCACCTCTAGCCATAGAACTCATGGTTCAACATACATAACTATATACTATACTCAAGAGACCATCAGCACTCTTATTGAATCTAGTGAAAGGGACTTTAGTCATCTTGACTAATAAACAAGATTCGCATATCTTAAATGATTCATAATCAAATGAGTCCAATAGCTCATCTTTATGGAGCTTGGATATACGTTTTTAATTTATATGGCCCAAATGACAATGCCAAAGGTACGTAGGGTTCGAGTCAATTGTTCTTAGTATTTTAGTATTTTCTATGTTATAGATCTGATGGTGTAAGTTCAAAACATTTAAACCATTAAACATTTGGGCTACAGTGTAAGACACCCTTTTTTGAAACTTCGGGGTCTTAGGCTCAGAACCGCCACTTTGCGGTGACACCTTCATGCCCGGGAAGGTCATCACTACAAACCACCGATCCTGTTGGCCAAATCGATCTCAACTATAGCAATAAAATAAAGGCAAGTCCACATAAGTCACATAAATAGTAAATAATCTCCATGATGGGAGTGTCCACAGATATAATGAAAATACTAAAATCTTGGGCTCATGCCCAGTACAACAAATCCTCACTACATATCTCTCATCACGGAAGCAAATCTAAAACAACTAGTAGCGAACCGGACTCACAGTCCCTACCGTCTGAACTCTGGTACTAGACTGCCCCATTTCCAAGCGTGCCGACCTTCGGGGCTGCTCCTACATACTGGGCTCCACGGTCCCCTAAAATGATGTGGTTCGAAAACCATTAGTCTAAAAGACTAAGCCCTATCATCCCCTGCCCCTTTCCCTATGGCTCCTAGGCACCGAGCGAGGAGGAGGAAAGGAGAGGACATGAAGGTGGAGAATAACAAATAAGCAGATGATAGTGAAACTAAACTAGCAGCTCTATAGTATACAAGATTGAATGAAGGTAAAATGACTGAACAAGAAAAATAACTTTAACTTATATAAAATCACATAAGCCAAGGGATCTTTTGCAGTGCTCCTATCGTATAAAAAGTATCATACCAATTTATACGATAGGGTGTCGGTTTTCTAGCAATTCTACATTTATATTTGCTGAAAGAAACCTTAACTTATAAGTACGCTCGCACGAGCTTATAAACCAAGGGGTCGTTTTGTAGGGCCTATTGTATAAGCATCCCATACCACATATACAATAGGTGTCGGGTTATATGCAATGATTATGCCATGAAATACAATTATGTCATGATGTTAGCATGCAAGTGCAACTCACCCACACGACTCTGTGTACACAGACCTTTAGTTCCCCCATTCTGGAGTCGAACCTCCCAGGATACCTCCGTAGTGTCAAACGGAAGCGGTGGGTTGGGCCTCGCCCACCTCTAAACCAGTAACTACATTACCAGTCAGACTTATCGTACGCCTCAATGCTGGTGCACTAAGCGGAGCTCCTACGTACTCTTGCCCGCTGGCGTACCGGACTTTATTTGGCCAAGTGCTAAACCACACTTGCCGAGTCAATGTATTGGTGTCGGTGCATTGACTCTCCAATACCGAATACCCGCCACCTTATACTTGATACACATGCAACCTTGAAGTATAAACACCTAGCCAAAGCTCCCCGGACCATCCCGTCCGTCTCAAACAACAACCGAGCCAACCTGCCCGTCACCCAATCCACCGAGCCTACTGCCCGAGTGACCCAACATAACATTCCGAGACATCGAGGTGATTGAGAGTGAACCCCTAGTTACACTAGTTACTCTTGCAATTTAGTTTTACCTACAGCTTAGGTTAGCCCAGGACTGCCCAAGGTATACCTCTTGAAGGGCTCTCGAAGGCACTAGGAACTATGATGGGATTACGCCCAAAGCACCCTTTTGCAAGGCACTTACTATTGTTGGTTGCTATCAAATTTCCCAAACTCTTACGTGTTGTACTGGATCTAACCCTAGAGTATTTGACATTTCCTCCCCACGGGAAAGACGATCTTTTGTCGATCCCGCGCACCACCTAACACTAGCCAATCAACACTCTACTCATCCTATCTTCTAATGATGAACTCATTTTTACTTATCCAATCCATCAACCTCTAACCCCCAACTTATGTGCCCAAAATCACATTCCAACAATATTTCTGCAATTTTACTAAATGCAAACCAAGTTAACCTATATGACATATAAAATGGGAGGTACACAAAATAGTCCCCCAGTACCCCTATAATAATTATTGGATGGCTGTCATGACCTTTTTAGCCTAAATCCAAAATTTTATAATTTTTCTATTTATCTGGTATTTTATTTAATTATTCTAGTCATCCAAAAATCCCAAGTTTGAACATGAAGTACCAATTTCAGACAAGCAAATATTCCACCAAAATTAATGACAAATACAATATGTATTTCTAACTTAAAATCCAAATTCTCCCAATTTTGCAGCAATGTTTAAGCCCCTAATTCTAATTTTAAATATATTCCACAATAAATCATTTTAAGAGATAAGTACAGCAAGAATACTTCCAAAAAATTCATAGAAAATTCCAGAATTATTGTAAGGATATATAAATACTCTAGGTCAAGTTTCATAATTTATAAGGAAGTAATGAGCTCTAAGCAAATTATTGAACAATTTTCCAAGTTAATGAGCTTGTGAAGTAGGTACTGCAAATATGTTTTCAAAAATTCTAATAAAATTCATACATAAGCAACAAGGTCTAAAACTCCTTCTGCCAAATTTTCAAGGGCTTCCAATGGGCAGTGGGATCATAATATCTAGATAAATTATTAGGGCTAACTCTTGTATTTATAAAGGAAGTACTAAAATTAATGTCCCAAAATTCTCAATTAAATTACTAGAAGTTCAATCTATCCTTATGACTACATTACCCAAATTTCATTATTGTTCAAGGCGTTTTACTAACCTATTCTAGCACTATAATGTTTGTGAACTAAACTAGGGTTAGGGTTTTGGTGGGGCTTACTCTTTACCAAATCCCCTAATATTTTTATCAGAGAGCTTTACCTTCCCTAGTATCCTCCCTACCAAGTTTCAAGTTCATTGAAGGTATTTTGACCTCATGCCCTTCACAAGGCACAAAAGCCCTTCCTTAGGGTTTGGTCTTAGGTCTTAGGGCAAAACTATTCCAATCTACCTCATATTGTATGGGGAGGTGTTAAAATCCATGTCAAGTCAGTGGCCCTAATTTCAACCTCTGTTGAGGTGATTTGGCCACTCAAAACCCAAAGTGCACTTTTTAACCAAAATACCCTTATTATAACAAGGATAGAGTTTGCATGATTTCAATTCAAACCATCACCAAATGACATAAAATTTTACACATAGCCCTTGGATGATCCCAAGCACCACTCACCAATATTTGGGCGAGTTCGGAGGTAATTTGGTGCCTCAATTAATTCACCATAGTGAAAATAGATAATTCCAAAAACTATAGAAACATTGTCCCCAAAAATTTGCATTTTTGGGCAGAACCTAGATATGGACTAAGGTGACTCCCTGTCCAAATTTCAAGTCATTTGGTCTAGAGATTAAGTGTGGGCACTCATTTTAATTTCTGCCTAGCCCTAGGTATAGATCCCACCAAAATGGGTGCCCTAGTAAAACCATGCACCCAAATTGGTTCAATCCAATTTTTCAGTAAACTAGACCCACAAGGCTATAATTTCTATGTTGACCATTTTCTCACACAGAGTCTCTAATTATTTTTAATAATTTAAAACATTAAATAGTAAAGGTGTGACAAATTCATCAAAATGAAATAATATATCCTATAGTTTAATTTTATACAGTACGAATCTTGGCGCAGCTTTGGACGACATCCCGTCATCGTCCCCGCGTGCCAATGGCCTGGATTGAATTTTCCTGGGCCAACTTCAAATCCCTGTCGCCGGCCACCCAGCCACCTCCCTGGCCGGCCACCGCCACCACCACCTCCGTCGAGGTGGTGGCTATCGCCAGGCGGCGGCACAGCCGCCGGAAGGGCCTTTTCTGGTGATCCCGACAAGAGCAAATTTCTCGAAAAACCAGTAAATTGAAAGCTTGGATTGGTCTCAATTGAGCCCGATCTTCATTCTTAATGAAACCTAAGATCTACCCACAAAGAGAGGAGAGGAGGAGGAACTTTGTGGTGGTCTGGAGTTGCGCCGATCATCGGGTCGTCATGGTGGTGGTGGCGCCGCTCGGGTTTCTACAAATACACTGTGGAAGGGCTCGAATTTTTCAGGTAAATGGTGGTGAAAACTCCTCTCGGGACACTGATGGTGTTTAAAGCCTCAGTTAGGGAGGGGAGAGGCCAAGTCATCAATGACCATTAATGTTCATTGAATTCTTGGCTCGGCCATGGTGGTTCTCATCCCATAGCCACTGCCATGGACGGGAAAACCCTTGGCCTCCACTTAACTAACCAGGGGAGATGAGTCCGACAAGAGGAGAGGGCTCTTGGCCTTCCTAGCCATGAATGGCCCCTCCCTTCATTTTCTCTCTCCTCCATTAAAGGGCGAAAATGAAGTTTCCTCTATCCTAGTCATCAAGGCTGACATGGTCGACCCATTTAGGCTATTTGCAGTCCACTAATTCATATCATCACATAATTAAAAGTTGGTTAGCCCAAATGAAAGAGGGCTTGAGCTTGGGTTAGCCCATTTGGATAAAGTTGACCTAAATTGGACTAGGGTTGACCTTGGTCCTTTTGACCCTTTTGGGTTGACCCCAATGGTTCCTTACTGACCCATTGGCCTCTCCTAGGGTCTAGGTAGGGCTAGGTCATCTTTATGGAGCTTGGATATACATTTTTAATTTATATGGCCCAAACGACAATACCAAAGGTACGTAGGGTTCGAGTAAATTGTCCTTAGTATTTTAGTATTTTCTATGTTATAGATCCGATGGTGTAAGTTCAAAACATTTAAACCATTAAACATTTGGGCTACAGTGTAAGACCCCCTTTTTTTTGAAACTCCGGGGTCTTAGGCCCAGAACCGCCACTTTGCGGTGACACCTTCACGCCCGGGAAGGTCATCACTACAAACCACCGATCCTGTCGGCCAAATCGATCTCAACTATAGCAATAAAATAAAGGCAAGTCCACATAAGTCACATAAATAGTAAATAATCTCCACGATGGGAGTGTCCACAGATATAATGAAAATACTAAAATCTTGGGCTCATGCCCAGTACAACAAATCCTCACTACATATCTCTCATCACGGAAGCAAATCTAAAACAACTAGTAGCAAACCGGACTCACAGTCCCTACCGTCTGAACTCCGGTACTAGACTGCCCCATTTCCAAGCGTGCCGACCTCCGGGGCTGCTCCTACATGCTGGGCTCCACGGTCCCCTAAAATGATGTGGTTCGAAAACCATTAGTCTAAAAGACTAAGCCCTATCATCCCCTGCCCCTTTCCCCATGGCTCCTAGGCACCGAGCGAGGAGGAGGAAAGGAGAGGACATGAAGGTGGAGAATAACAAATAAGCAGATGATAGTGAAACTAAACTAGCAGCTCTATAGTATACAAGATAGAATGAAGGTAAAATGACTGAACAAGAAAAATAACTTTAACTTATATGAAATCACATAAGCCAGGGGATCTTTTGCAGTGCTCCTATCGTATAAAAAGTATCATACCAATTTATACGATAGGGTGTCGGTTTTCTAGCAATTCTACATTTATATTTGCTGAAAGAAACCTTAACTTATAAGTACGCTCGCACGAGCTTATAAACCAAGGGGTCGTTTTGTAGGGCCTATTGTATAAGCATCCCATACCACTTATACAATAGGTGTCGAGTTATATGCAATGATTATGCCATGAAATACAATTATGCCAAGATGTTAACATACAAGTGCAACTCACCCACTCGACTCTGTGTACACAGACCTTTAGTTCCCCCATTCTGGATTCGAACCTCCCAGGATACCTCCGTAGTGTCAAACGGAAGCGGTGGGTTGGGCCTCGCCCACCTCTAAACCAGTAACTACATTACCAGTCAGACCTATCGTACGCCTCAATGCTGGTGCACTAAGCAGAGCTCCTACGTACTCTTGCCCGCTGGCGTACCAGACTTTATTTGGCCAAGTGCTAAACCACACTTACCGAGTCAATGTATTGGTGTCGGTGCATCGACTCTCCAATACTGAATACCCGCAACCTTATACTTGATACACATGCAACCTTGAAGTATAAACACCGAGCCAAAGCTCCCCGGACCATCCCGTCCGTATCAAACAACAACCGAGCCAACCTGCCCGTCACCCAATCCACCGAGACTACTGCCCGAGTGACCCAACATAACATTCCGAGACATCGAGGTGATTGAGAGTGAACCCCTAGTTACACTAGTTACTCTTGCAATTTAGTTTTACCTACAGCTTAGGTTAGCCCAGGACTGCCCAAGGTATACCTCTTGAAGGGCTCTCGAAGGCACTAGGAACTATGATGGGATTACGCCCAAAGCTCCCTTTCGTAAGGCACTTACTATTGTTGGTTGCTATCAAATTTCCCAAACTCTTACGTGTTGTACTGGATCTAACCCTAGAGTATTTGACATTTCCTCCCCACGGGAAAGACGATCTTTCGTCGATCCCGCGCACCACCTAACACTAGCCAATCAACACTCTACTCATCCTATCTTCTAATGATGAACTCATTTTTACTTATCCAATCCATCAACCTCTAACCCCCAACTTATGTGCCCAAAATCACATTCCAACAATATTTCTGCAATTTTACTAAATGCAAACCAAGTTAACCTATATGACATATAAAATGGGAGGTACACAAAATAGTCCCCCAGTACCCCTATAATAATTATTGGATGGCTGTCATGACCTTTTTAGCCTAAATCCAAAATTTTATAATTTTTCTATTTATCTGGTATTTTATTTAATTATTCTAGTCATCCAAAAATCTCAAGTTTGAACATGAAGTACCAATTTCAGACAAGCAAATATTCCACCAAAATTAATGACAAATACAATATGTATTTCTAACTTAAAATCCAAATTCTCCCAATTTTGCAGCAATGTTTAAGCCCCTAATTCTAATTTTAAATATATTCCACAATAAATCATTTTAAGAGATAAGTACAGCAAGAATACTTCCAAAAAATTCATAGAAAATTCCAGAATTATTGTAAGGATATATAAATACTCTAGGTCAAGTTTCATAATTTATAAGGAAGTAATGAGCTCTAAGAAAATTATTGAACAATTTTCCAAGTTAATGACCTTGTGAAGTAGGTACTGCAAATATGTTTTCAAAAATTCTAATAAAATTCATACATAAGCAACAAGGTCTAAAACTCCTTCTGCCAAATTTTCAAGGGCTTCCAATGGGCAGTGGGATCATAATATCCAGATAAATTATTTGGGCTAACTCTTGTATTTATAAAGGAAGTACTAAAATTAATGTCCCAAAATTCTCAATTAAATTACTAGAAGTTCAATTTATCATTATGACTACATTACCCAAATTTCATTATTGTTCAAGGCGTTTTACTAACATATTCTAGCACTATAATGTTTGTGACCTAAACTAGGGTTAGGGTTTTGTGGGGCTTACTCTTTACCAAATCCACTAATATTTTTATTAGAGAGCTTTACCTGCCTGAAAGATATGGTACCTAAACACCTAGAGGGGGGGGGTGAATAGGTGACCTAAACCTTTTTTAAAACTTTGTTGGCAGCACAACAATTATTTCACAGATTACTACAGCTAACAGCAATTACAGAAATCAAACAATTAATCCACAGCACAGCACAGCACAGCAGACACACTAATTTATAGTGGTTCCCCAATCTTTGGGTACATCCACTTTCCCCCTTCGCCTATCTAGTAGTGTACTAGATTCGGCCAAACTTCTCCACTAACTCAGAACCAAACTAGGTTCCTACCTCAGGCCCAAAGCCTTACACTCAGCCAAAAGGCCTACACTCAGCCACCCAGGCCTACACTCAGCCAATTAAGGCCTACACTCAGAGTTCTTCAACTCCTACACTCAGGCAACCAAGCCCTACCCTCAGCCTTTATAAAATAGGCTTACAATTCTCTCAGATCCAATGGATCCTACAAGTTAAAATAGAAAGTACAATAGTTAACTCTACAACTCAGAAAATAGGAGAGGAGTTGAGAGATTCTTGAAGAGTTCTTGGAAGAACTCAGTTAGATCCAAACTGACTTAGCTTCCTTCAAAGCTTCTTGATTAGAACTGAATTAGTCTGAATCTTCTGCAGTTGTTCCTTGACCTCTGCTTCTTGAAATCCAGATGACTCTGAATTCTTCTTCTCAGCCTTAGTTCCAAAGACTGAATACTTGGTTGGAGCTCTCTCTCTCCAACTTCTTAGATCTGCTGATGCACAGCAAGATCTTCTTGTGTTGATACTCAATATACCACTTTTACAAAGATCTGAACTCTCTCTGTAAAAACTTTTTCAACCACTTCTATATTATCTCAACAATCAATCTTCATCTGTAAACTATGGGTGCCTATTTATAGGCTTCCTTCATGGTAACCGGCTGGTCCGGTTCATAACAGACTTCTGATATCACTGACAGTTGATGTAGACCGGCTGGATCGGCAGCTGTCTTGTCAACCAGTCACTTCTTGAAATTCCTCTAACTGTCAGATAGTGTCGAGACTTTCTGTTCTTAAGTGTCGACACTTATAGGCCAAGTGTCGACACATGTTGTGTAAGTGTCGACACAAGTCTACAAGGTGTCGACACAATTCCTTGTATGTCTCGACACAGTTTCTTCTGCATGTGTCGACACTGAAATTGAGTGTCGTCACAAGTACTTGTACTTCATTCTGCAACTGTATTCTTCTAAGTGTCGACACAACTCCTTTGTGTCGACACATCTTTATGTGTTGAAACTGTCAAGTGTCGACACTGCTTCTTGGTGTCGACACAAGTCTTCACTTTTGTTTCTTCAGCTGAGTGTCGACACATTCCTTTAGTGTCGACACTTGTACTTAGAATATTTTGTAACTTTTCTGATCTTTGCTAAGTGTCGACACAGCTCCTTGTGTCGACACTTTCTTCAAGTGTAGAGTCTTCAACTAAGTGTCGACACATTGTGCTGAGTGTCGACACTTTCTTCAAGTGTTGACTCCTCTGGTTGTGTGTCGACACATTGTGCTGAGTGTCGACACTTACTTCAAATACTGAGTCTTTAGCTAAGTGTCGACACATTGTGCTGGGTGTCGACACTTACTTTAAGTGCTGACTCTTCTGTATAGTGTCGACACATTGTGTTGAGTGTCGACACTTGTACTTAGATTCTGCAGACTTTTGCTGAGTGTCGACACTTACTTCAAGTGTCGACACTTTCTGGTGTTGACTCAGCTCTTCTAGGTGTCGACACTTCTGCTAAGTGTCGACACAGCTTTTCTGCATTCTTCTACACTGAGTGTCGACACAGCTCCAAGTGTCGACACTTTCTGACTGGTGTCGACTCTTCTTCCCAGGTGTTGACACAATGACTCCAAGTGTCGACACTGCTTGTCTGGGTGTCGACACAAGCTTTCTCAAGTGTCGACACTTTCCCTCTGGGTGTCGACACATGGACTTAGAATTTTTAGCTTCAGTCCAGTGTATTCCTAACCTGCACAAGTAACTCAAACAAACATCAAATACACTATGATGCATATCATTGAGTTAGGTGAGGCTTCTTCAAATCAGGTACATTTGACCAATGTACCCAACAATCTCCCCCTATTTGGAGAAGTCATAACCCTTAGTCAATGATATACATCACTCATAATTAAAAATTATAAAATGAAGTAAAACAGATATATGACAACAGAGTTAAACTTAAACATGTAATAAAGCACACATGTATACTCATTCAGCATTACAGAACAAACAAGAATTAGACACATTTATCAGAACAATCATGAAATTTGTTTAACAAAAATTGTTCATACATTTAATACATTTTCAATGATTTACACAAAATGTTTGATGTAACAGATTACAACATTCTTCAGTTTAATCTTAATCTAATTCTGCTCTGGTTCCTTAATGACTATGCCTTTTCCAGCTTGTACTTTAGCTTTCACAGCAGCAGCAGCAGCAGGCTCAGCTTCAGCAGTCTTCTTCCCTTTGGAGTCCTTCTTCTTCTGTTCTTCAGCCTTGATCTTTTGCCTTTCAAAATAATGATAGGGCTTAGGAAAGTACTTGCTAGGCTCCACAGCTGTTGGAGGTAGCTTTCCTAACTTAGCCTTCCTTCTATGTTGGACAATGGCTTCCTGCCTACTCTCATGTTTCCTCCATTCAGCCTCTGAGAACCACTTGTTCCTCTCATGGGCATTGTCCTTGGCTGCTTTCCAGGCTGTGAGAATGATGTTCCTAGAAGTAGGGCTCCACTGTTCAAAATCTGATTTTTGTTCAGCAAGTTCCCTGAACTTCTTCTTTGATAGCCTAGTCTCTTCTTCTTTGTCCAAAGCCTCTTGCATAGCAGCTGTGATAGGTTTAACAACCTTTTCCAGAATAACATTGGGCTTGCCAGCAGTTGGACTATACATTGTGCTTACATCAGCATGAACCATTTCAAAATCTGGAGGTGGATAGATTACATCAGCCACTGCCTGTTGCTCACCTCCAAGATATGTTCCTTGAATACCAGATTCAGCTACATTGTCATCATCACACAGGGGAGGATAGCCCAGTGTAGCCCTGATGGAATTGGATATCCATTTTGCATGTTCAGAACTGGCTTTGACTAACACCCTCTCCCCCTTTATGACTTCTTGTTCCACATGATCTCTCACATCATCTTTCTGGAACCTTATTTGGCTGTCCAAATACCTTATGCCCTCTTTAAAGAAAGGTCTAAGCTTGGTAAGCTGTTCAGAAATGACCTTCTGGGAATCCTTGATGGCAGTCTTGACAGCAGTTAGTTCAGCCTGAAAGAGTTTATCAAAATCAGCTTTGGCAGCAGCAGAGGAGGTTGATGGTTCAGTAGACTTATTCTTGATTTCAGTGACTATTGCATTGTGAGATGCAGTCAAATTATCATTCATCCTCAATTGATTTTCCAACACATATCCTTGCTTTAGTGCAATATCTTCTACCTTCTCTTTTATGGTTTCTTGATGTTTAGCCAGATAGACCACTGCATGAGCACCCTTTGTAAAACAATCAGTCATCTCCTTTTTATTAAGGTTCATTTCAAACCTTATTGACTTGATTTCCTGTCCCAGATCAGATTGTAGTGCCTTGTGCCCTTCATCAACATAAGTTTCTAAAGCCTTCCTTTGTTCATCCATCTTGATTTGCATGGCAAGCAGTAGAGCACTGTAATCAGTTGATGGAGCTTGTTGAACTAAGGAGTGTTGTGCAACAGTTTGTAGAGCTTTCTTATAGCTCTGACTCCTTCTTTTGAAAACAAAGAACTTTTTCTTCTTATCTTGCTCAGCTTCATCATCTTCAGATTCTGATGTACTTGCAATATTCACCCTATCCTTAGGGCTTGATGGTTTTTCAGTCTGCACACCAGGTGCCTTCTCAATATCTAGCCTTATAGGCTCTTCTTGAATATCCAAGTTCTCCCCCTCAGCAGCAGCATCCTTCACTGCATCAGCAGCATTCTTTTCCATATCAAAATCATCCTGATCTAAATTCAGAAATAGATCTTCCATTGTGTATTCTGCTGGAGACTGTGCAGGAGATGTACTGGTTTCATCAGCTACAACAGATGTGTCTTGGAGAACAACATCTGGTTCTTGAGTTGCTGGCTGATTTTGCTGATGGTCATCAGACAAATCAGAATTGATTATAGAAAAATTCAAAGTATTAAGGTCAACAAGTACCTCTTGAATGAGGAGGGTGGCTTGCTCACTCTCCAGTGTAGATGGTTCTGCTACACCTGGAAGCTCCCCCTGGATGTCAGCTGGCTCCTGAGGAGCAGGTGACTTTTCTGCAGCCTTATCCATTGGACTATCAGGAGTGAAAACCACATGTTCTTCACTGCCTGAGCTGCTGGAGGATTCTTGAGGCACAGCAGCAGTCTTCCTCTTCTTCTTGGGAGGAGAGTCTTTCTTAGAAGCTTGTTTCTCAGGGGTGGTCAATTCCTTTGACAGCACCCTTTCCCATCGAGAGAATATCCTTGAGTCCATTCTCCGCATGTGATTGATTTTTGTTCCTGCAGCAGAGCTCATTACCTCTGGAATTGATCCAGCCAGGTAGAGACTTAGTATCCTGCCCAGATTGGGCTTCTTCAGACTTTCTTTTACTTTCTCAAAGACAATCATAGACCAGTCTGTTTTGATGTTGAAGATGATTCTGGTCATAATACTGAACATAGAGGCTGACACCCTGTCATGCCCTCCAGTTTTACTAAGAATGACCTTGCCTACTACTTCAGACAGGAATTTGCCTTGAGTGTTCATGCCTTTTCTGTTGAAGACAGAACCTATTCTCATCTTAGAATCAAGACCACACCAAGTGAGTGCTTCTCTGGTCTTAGATGTGGTCACTTCCTCTTCTTCTTGAATCTTAGGTAGCTGAAGTACCTTTCTCAAGGACTTGGGTGAAACCTTGACCTTGGTTCCATGCACTCTGGATTTGATTCTGTATCCAGAGTCGTCCACAGTTGCTCCAGTAAGAAATTCAATCACTTCTTTCTTCCATATCTTGGTTGGCTCTGAAACCAAGTATTCCAGTCCTGAATCGCTGACTAGGGTTATCACTGATTTGATTTCCTGATCACCGTCGTCGAATGCGCCTCGCACGAGCTCATAGCCTTCGTTAACGTTCTCTTCCAGCTTGGGAGCCATTAGGGTTTGGAGAATTAGTCTTTAGAGAAGAGAAATGTCGACACAGTAGTTTGGTCTCGAAACTCTGTAAGCGTGTCGACAAACACAAACAGAACCCTATTTATACCTTTCTTGTTTGAAGACGAACAGGCGGGATGAATTTCTAAAGATGTGTCGACACTGTCAATAAGTGTCGACACTGACTTATAATGTCTCGACACACATGTGTCGACACAAGTTTAGTCAATAGATTTTATGTGTCGACACTTGGTTAAGTGTCGACACCACTATACTCGACATGTAGTCGAGACTTTACTTAGAAAAATTCTGAGTAAAACTTAAGTGTCGACACTTTATTGGATGTGTCGACACCTACTCGACATGTGTCGACACTAACATTCTGAAGTGTCGACACTAACTTCCTAGATGTGTCGACACCATTTTCCTGAAGTGTCGACACTTACTATTCTGTGTCGACATAGACTTGTCTATGTGTCGACACCTTTTTACTTAGCCAATTTTTGTTCTGTATACTTAATCTAAGTTTATCATTCCTAGTTCAATTTTGAACCTATTAAACTTAGCTTCATCTAAGGGCTTAGTGAACATATCAGCTATCTGATTATCAGTTCTAACATATTCAAGTGCAATATCATTTCTTTCTACATGCTCCCTAAGAAAGTGATATTTAATCTCAATATGTTTAGTTCTACTATGTGATACAGGGTTGTTAGCTATTGAAATAGCACTAGTAGAATCACAATAAAGTGGAGTTCTACTTACCTGACATCCATAGTCTTCTAGCTGATGTTGAATCCACAGAAGTTGAGCACAGCAACTTCCTGCAGCTACATATTCTGACTCAGCTGTGGAGATGGCCACACTGGTTTGCTTCTTACTACTCCATGAAATGAGTCTTCCACCTAGGAACTGACAGGATCCAGTTGTGCTCTTTCTATCTTCTTTGCATCCTGCAAAGTCTGCATCTGAATAGCCTGTTAGATCAAAATCTCCATTCCTAGGGTACCAGAGGCCTAGATAGGGTGTGCCCTTTAGATATCTCAAGATTCTTTTGACTGCAGTCAAGTGAGATTCTGTGGGGCAGGCTTGATACCTGGCACAAACACATGTAGCATACATAATGTCAGGCCTACTTGCAGTCAAGTATAGAAGAGAGCCAACTATCCCTCTATACAAGGTTTCATCTACAGGTTTCCCTGCATCATCCTTGCTTAGAGACATACTTGACCCCATAGGAGTCTTCATGGTACTGGATGAATCCATACCATATTTCCTTATGAGTTCCAGGGTGAACTTTGACTGACATATGGACAAGCCACTTTCAGTCTGTTTAACTTGGAGACCCAAGAAAAACTTCAGCTCTCCCATACTACTCATCTCAAATTGACTTTGCATAAGCTTTGCAAACTTTTTGCAAAGGCTACTTTCAGTAGACCCAAATATAATGTCATCTACATATATTTGGACAAGTATTACTTTGCCTCTAGATTCCCTAAGGAATAGAGTCTTATCTATTTTCCCCCTTGTGAACTTGTTCTCAATGAGGAAACTAGATAGGGTTTCATACCAAGCTCTAGGAGCTTGCTTTAACCCATACAATGCTTTCCTAAGTCTATAGACATAATGTGGAAGAGTAGGATCAACAAAACCTGAAGGCTGCTCCACATATACTTCTTCTTTTAAATTACCATTAAGGAATGCTGACTTCACATCCATTTGGTATACTTTGAATCCTTGGTAGTTTGCATAGGCCAAGAACATCCTTATGGCTTCCAGTCTGGCTACTGGAGCAAAGGTTTGATCAAAATCAATACCTTCTTCTTGCCTATATCCTTTTGCAACCAGTCTTGCCTTATTCTTAATGATGACACCTTGTTCATCTAACTTGTTCCTGTAGATCCACTTTGTTCCTATCACATTGTGATCTTTAGGCTTAGGAACCAGATCCCACATCTTGCATCTTTTGAACTGATTAAGCTCCTCCTGCATTGCTTCAGTCCACTGTGGATCTTGTATAGCTTCTTCAAATTTCTTTGGTTCTATTTGAGACAGAAAACTTGAATATACTATAGCATTCTGATTTCTGCTCCTTGTCTGAACACCTTGTCTTGGATCTCCAATGATCAGCTCTACTGGATGATCTCTTAGATGCCTGTTGACTGGAGGCATCCTTACTTCTGGTTGAACTTCTTCAGCATCTTCATCAAGCTGAGTTCCTTGTACTTCTACAGCTCCTTGCACATGTAGTTCTCCCCCTGGACATAAACCATCTTCTTCTACTTGCTGTCTTGCAGCAGGTACATCTTCTATGGTTAGCTTGTCCATCTTCTTAGTAAGACCTGTAGGGCTGCACACACTACTAGACAATTCATTGTTAATTAGTTGTGTTTCATCAAAAACTACATGCACAGACTCCTCTACAACTTGTGTGGTCAAGTTGTAGACTCTATAAGCCTTACTATTATTGCTGTACCCAACAAACACTCCCTCTTGGGACTTGGCAGCAAACTTAGTTAAGTAAGACTTCCCATTGTTAAGTATGAAGCATTTACAACCAAAGATCCTAAAATAGGACAGATTTGGTTTCCTGCCTTTCACTACTTCATAGGGGGTCTTGTTTAACCTTTTAGTGATGGTAGCCCTATTTATCACATGGCATGCAGTGTTAACTGCTTCAGCCCAGAAATATTCTGGCAGTGATGAATCACTTAATAGGGTTCTACCAGCCTCTATCAAGGTTCTATTTTTCCTTTCAGCAATGCCATTTTGCTGAGGTGTTCTAGGTGAAGAGAATTCTTGAAATATCCCATAATCTTCACACAGCTTTGTCATGCTTTCAGACTAAAATTCTGTACCATGGTCACTTCTAATTTTGACCACTGTACAGTTCAATTCATTCTGAATTTGCTTAACAAAACTATAGAAGACACTAGGTGTCTCAGATTTCTGCTTTAAGAAGAACACCCAGGAAAACCTTGAGTAGTCATCAACAACTACAAAGGTGTAGACCTTCCTACCTAAGCTGTGAACTGGCATTGGACCAAATAGATCCATATGCAAGAGGTATAGACACCTCACAGCATCTTTGTTGTCTAAGCTTCTAAAGGTGGATTTAGTCTGCTTGCCCTTTTGACAAGCTGAGCAAATGTCATCTTTGACACACTTAACTTGAGGACCATTCCTCACTAACTCTTTACTAAAGAGTTTGCCAATAGTCTTGTAATTAAGATGGGTAAGCCTCTTGTGCCATTTGACACATTGAGAGACTGTCTCATCAGCTACAAGAGAAACTGGAGAACTATTGTTCTCAACCATAATGTCTAAACAGTAGACATTTCTCTTTCTATATCCAGTCAAAATGATCTCTTGATCACTTGACCTCTTGATATGACAACCATTTTTAACAAATGAGATGTCATACCCTACATCACTTAATTGACTTATACTAATGAGGTTGTGTTTCAAACCTTTAACATAAGCCACTTGAGTAATGGTAACAAGGTTAGAAGAAATGTTACCAAACCCTTTGATGATTCCTTTTTCAGAACCACCAAAGGTCACCTTTGGACCATTTTTGATTGGGATGTAGTCCTTCAGTAGTCCCCTAGTTCCAGTCATGTGTCTGGAACAACCACTATCCAAGTACCATGTAGGGGTATGGTCACTTGGATTCACCTGCAAAACAAATTAATGAACCTTAGAACCCAAAGTAAACTTGGGTCCTTGGTGATTGTTAGTTTGTAATTTGACATAGCTACCTGCTGGCTTTCCAACAGGTAACTTGCTACTCAACTTGGCACTGGCATTGTGCCAACAATCCAAGGCAAAGTGGCCAACCTTGCCACAACACCAGCATTCAAACTTGTTGTACCTTTGCTTAGGTACAACCTTTGCTGTCTTGACCACAACAGCCTTGTTGAATGTTGGGGCTTTGCCCTTGGACTTGGACTGATCCTGAACAGTCCTCACAGGCTTAACAAAACCCAATCCAGCCTTTCCTTTATGATGAACAAATTCATCAATCAAGGGTAGCACTGATTTGGGTTTTGAAAACCTAGCAACTAGCTCTTTCTCCTTCTGGAGATTGATCTCCAGCAACTTAATTTGATCATTTTTAAATGTAATAGTACCCATCTGAATCACAGTAATGTGTTTCAGCCTGGCTACTTCATTCAGTTTTTGATCATACTCCTTCTCAAAATCTGTTGCAGCTGCCTTAAGATCAGCAATCTCCTTTGCCTGACTTTTGGCTAAGATCTTGCTTTTCTTATAGGCTTGCAACAGTACTTGGTATTCATCTAAGAGCTGATGAATATCTCCCTCAGATTCAGAATCACTTCCATCACTTGATGAAGATGATTCTGACTCTGAACTAGAACTGGAATCTGAACTTGGAGTTGGACTTTGTACCTGACTAGGTCCTGGCTGCTCCAGGATTTTGGTACTTTCAGTCAATGTCATTAGTCCTTGGCACTGAACCTCTTCTTGTTCATAGATTGATTCCATGATCTGCATAAACTCTTCTTCTTCTTCAGCAAATAGCCCTATATAGGCTTCAGCATCTGTCTCAGTGTCTGAAGAAGAAATATCTGAAAGAGTCTTCTCATTCTTTGCAACAAAGGACTTCTCCTTCTTTCCTTTGAAGTGAGTCTTCTTTTTGTCACTGGATTCTTTCCTTCTTTCAGGACAATCTGCAATTACATGACCCTGTCTATTGCAGCAGTAACACACAATCTTAGACCCAGTTGCCTTGCTAGTCTTTGTCCTTTGCTTGTCCTTCTTTGAAGGCTTCTTCTCCTGATACTGAACTTCTTTCCCTTTGGAAAAAGAAGGTCTGGACTTCCACTGTTTCTTCTTCAGGAATTTCTGAAAATGTCTGGTAAATGCAGCAAAGTCTTCATCACTTTCACTGCTTGTAGATTTAGTGCTAACAGACTCATCAGAATCTGATTCAACTACCTCTGGAGGAGGAGTTGATGACTTAGTCCTGTTCTTTCTAGGTACTTCTGACTTAAAGGCAACAGTCCTTTCCCTGTGTTCAATCCTTGTTGACTTTTCCTCCTCTTTTCTTACTGACAATTGCATCTCATAAGATAACAACTTGCCAAACAGTGTGGGAGGAGGAATTTCTCCCAACTTTGCCATTTCTCTGATGGCACAGATCTTAGTGTCCCAATCTTTGGTTAGGGACCTCAAGAACTTATCATTCAATTCATAGTTTGTGAACTCCCTTCCATAGGACATGAGTTCATTAACAATTCTGTAGAACTTTTTGTAGCATTCAGTGATGCTATCTCCTCTTCCTTGCCTAAAGCTCTCATATTCTTGATTAAGCAAGGATTTCCTATCTTGTCTTACTTCTTCAGAACCTTCCATGTAGACAATGAGGGTATCCCACATTTCTTTTGCTGTTTTACAGTGAATAAGGTTCTGGAAGGTGGCATCATCAATTGCACTAACTATGATGTTCTGTGCCCTTTTGTCCATTGTAGCTAGGACAATCTCATCCTTAGTCATCTCAGAAAAATCCTTTGGAGTTCTCTGTGTAGCATCCAAGACTGAAATCTTCATGGGCACATAAGGCCCTTCCTTGACTGTGATGTAGATCCTAGGGTCAGAGGCCTCCATGAACAGCCTTACCCTTTCTTTCCAGATTCCAAAAATCTCCTTTCTGCAAATGGGCAGTTTCATTGAACCCAATTCCTTGTGATTCTCTGAAGACCCCATGTTTCTTGATTTTCTTGAAACTGTTTCCTGACTTATACTGAATCTGCCAAACTGGATCTCCTCAGACAGTTAGTCCTTTTTGAGGAACCTCGCTTTGATACCACTTGAAAGATATGGTACCTAAACACCTAGAGGGGGGGGGGGTGAATAGGTGACCTAAACCTTTTTTAAAACTTTGTTGGCAGCACAACAATTATTTCACAGATTACTACAGCTAACAGCAATTACAGAAATCAAACAATTAATCCACAGCACAGCACAGCACAGCAGACACACTAATTTATAGTGGTTCCCCAATCTTTGGGTACATCCACTTTCCCCCTTCGCCTATCTAGCAGTGTACTAGATTCGGCCAAACTTCTCCACTAACTCAGAACCAAACTAGGTTCCTACCTCAGGCCCAAAGCCTTACACTCAGCCAAAAGGCCTACACTCAGCCACCCAGGCCTACACTCAGCCAATTAAGGCCTACACTCAGAGTTCTTCAACTCCTACACTCAGGCAACCAAGCCCTACCCTCAGCCTTTATAAAATAGGCTTACAATTCTCTCAGATCCAATGGATCCTACAAGTTAAAATAGAAAGTACAATAGTTAACTCTACAACTCAGAAAATAGGAGAGGAGTTGAGAGATTCTTGAAGAGTTCTTGGAAGAACTCAGTTAGATCCAAACTGACTTAGCTTCCTTCAAAGCTTCTTGATTAGAACTGAATTAGTCTGAATCTTCTGCAGTTGTTCCTTGACCTCTGCTTCTTGAAATCCAGATGACTCTGAATTCTTCTTCTCAGCCTTAGTTCCAAAGACTGAATACTTGGTTGGAGCTCTCTCTCTCCAACTTCTTAGATCTGCTGATGCACAGCAAGATCTTCTTGTGTTGATACTCAATATACCACTTTTACAAAGATCTGAACTCTCTCTGTAAAAACTTTTTCAACCACTTCTATATTATCTCAACAATCAATCTTCATCTGTAAACTATGGGTGCCTATTTATAGGCTTCCTTCATGGTAACCGGCTGGTCCGGTTCATAACAGACTTCTGATATCACTGACAGTTGATGTAGACCGGCTGGATCGGCAGCTGTCTTGTCAACCAGTCACTTCTTGAAATTCCTCTAACTGTCAGATAGTGTCGAGACTTTCTGTTCTTAAGTGTCGACACTTATAGGCCAAGTGTCGACACATGTTGTGTAAGTGTCGACACAAGTCTACAAGGTGTCGACACAATTCCTTGTATGTCTCGACACAGTTTCTTCTGCATGTGTCGACACTGAAATTGAGTGTCGTCACAAGTACTTGTACTTCATTCTGCAACTGTATTCTTCTAAGTGTCGACACAACTCCTTTGTGTCGACACATCTTTATGTGTTGAAACTGTCAAGTGTCGACACTGCTTCTTGGTGTCGACACAAGTCTTCACTTTTGTTTCTTCAGCTGAGTGTCGACACATTCCTTTAGTGTCGACACTTGTACTTAGAATATTTTGTAACTTTTCTGATCTTTGCTAAGTGTCGACACAACTCCTTGTGTCGACACTTTCTTCAAGTGTAGAGTCTTCAACTAAGTGTCGACACATTGTGCTGAGTGTCGACACTTTCTTCAAGTGTTGACTCCTCTGGTTGTGTGTCGACACATTGTGCTGAGTGTCGACACTTACTTCAAATACTGAGTCTTTAGCTAAGTGTCGACACATTGTGCTGGGTGTCGACACTTACTTTAAGTGCTGACTCTTCTGCATAGTGTCGACACATTGTGTTGAGTGTCGACACTTGTACTTAGATTCTGCAGACTTTTGCTGAGTGTCGACACTTACTTCAAGTGTCGACACTTTCTGGTGTTGACTCAGCTCTTCTAGGTGTCGACACTTCTGCTAAGTGTCGACACAGCTTTTCTGCATTCTTCTACACTGAGTGTCGACACAGCTCCAAGTGTCGACACTTTCTGACTGGTGTCGACTCTTCTTCCCAGGTGTTGACACAATGACTCCAAGTGTCGACACTGCTTGTCTGGGTGTCGACACAAGCTTTCTCAAGTGTCGACACTTTCCCTCTGGGTGTCGACACATGGACTTAGAATTTTTAGCTTCAGTCCAGTGTATTCCTAACCTGCACAAGTAACTCAAACAAACATCAAATACACTATGATGCATATCATTGAGTTAGGTGAGGCTTCTTCAAATCAGGTACATTTGACCAATGTACCCAACACTGCCCTAGTATCCTCCCTACCAAGTTTCAAGTTCATTGAAGGTATTTTGACCTCATGCCCTTCACAAGGCACAAAAGCCCTTCCTTAGGGTTTGTTCTTAGGTCTTAGGGCAAAACTATTCCAATCTACCTCATATTGTCTGGGGAGGTGTTAAAATCCATGTCAAGTCAGTGGCCCTAATTTCAACCTCTGTTGAGGTGATTTGGCCACTCAAAACCCAAAGTGCACTTTTTAACCAAAATACCCTTATTATGACAAGGCTGGGGTTTGCATGATTTCAATTCAAACCATCAACAAATGACATAAAATTTTACACATAGCCCTTGGATGATCCCAAGCACCACTCAACAATATTTGGGCGAGTTCGGAGGTAATTTGGTGCCTCAATTAATTCACCATAGTGAAAATAGATAATTCCAAAAAATATAGAAACATTGTCCCCAAAAATTTGCATTTTTGGGCAGAACCTAGATATGGACTAAGGTGACTCCCTGTCCAAATTTCAAGACATTTGGTCTAGAGATTAAGTGTGGGCACTCATTTTAATTTCTGCCTAGCCCTAGGTATAGATCCCACCAAAATGGGTGCCCTAGTAAAACCATGCACCCAAGTTGGTTCAATCTAATTTTTCAGTAAACTAGACCCACAAGGCTATAATTTCTATGTTGACCATTTTCTCACTCAGAGTCTCTAATTATTTTTAATAATTTAAAACATTAAATAGTAAAGGTGTGACAGATTCATCAAAATGAAATAATATATCCTATAGTTTAATTTTATACAGTACGAATCTTGGCGCAGCTTTGGACGACATCCCGTCATCGTCCCCGCGCGCCAATGGCCTGGATTGAATTTTCCTGGGCCAACTTCAAATCCCTGTCGCCGGCCACCAAGCCACCTCCCTGGCCGGCCACCGCCACCACCACCTCCGTCGAGGTGGTGGCTATCGCCAGGCGGCGGCACAGCCCCCGGAAGGGCCTTTTCTGGCGATCCCGACAAGAGGAAATTTCTCGAAAAACCAGTAAATTGAAAGCTTGGATTGGTCTCAATTGAGCCCGATCTTCATTCTAAATGAAACCTAAGATCTACCCACAAAGAGAGGAGAGGAGGAGGACCTTTGTGGTGGTCTGGAGTCGCGCCGATCATCGGGTCGTCATGGTGGTGGTGGCGCCGCTCGGGTTTCTACAAATACACAGTGGAAGGGCTCGAATTTTTCAGGTCAATGGTGGTGAAAACTCCTCTCGGGACACTGATGGTGTTTAAAGCCTCAGTTAGGGAGGGGAGAGGCCAAGTCATCAATGACCATTAATGTTCATTGAATTCTTGGCTCGGCCATGGTGGTTCTCATCCCATAGCCACTGCCATGGCCGGGAAAACCCTTGGCCTCCACTTAACTGACCAGGGGAGATGAGTCCGACAAGAGGAGAGGGCTCTTGGCCTTCCTAGCCATGAATGACCCCTCCCTTCATTTTCTCTCTCCTCCATTAAAGGGCGAAAATGAAGTTTCATCTATCCTAGTCATCAAGGCTGACTTGGTCGACCCATTTAGGCTATTTGCAGTCCACTAATTCATATCATCACATAATTAAAAGTTGGTTAGCCCAAATGAAAGAGGGCTTGAGCTTGGGTTAGCCCATTTGGGTAAAGTTGACCTAAATTGGACTAGGGTTGACCTTGGTCCTTTTGACCCTTTGGGTTGACCCCAATGGTTCCTTACTGACCCATTGGCCTCCCCTAGGGTCTAGGTAGGGCTAGGTAGGGTTGACCTGGCACTTTGGGTGTCACTTGACCTTTAGGAAGAGTACTTTGACCAAGTTAGGGCTAGAGTTGAGTTTGGTCAACATGACCATTTGGGTTGACCCCAAGGGATCCTTGGTGACCCATTGGCCTCCCCTAACATCTAGGAAGGGTTGTGTAGGGTTAACTTTGAACCCTGTAGGTCACTTGCCCCTTAGTTAGGGCACTTTGATCACTTTAGGGCTAGGGTTGACTTGGGTCAACGCAGGCTCTAGAGTTTATCCCAATGGATCTTTGGTGACCCATTGGCCCCACTTTAGGTCTAGGAAGACCTTGGTAGGGTTGGTTGTGCTTATTAGGGGCACATTGCCCTTAGTTAGGGCACCTTGCCCAATTTAGGCCTAGGATGGTCCTTGGTCAACTTCTCCACCTTGGGTTGACTCCAATGGATACTTAGGGCTCTAATGCACCTTACAATGAGTTGGTGAGACCATGGTGGGTTCTTAGAGTCATGGTAAAGCCTCATGATCATCTTAAACCAGGGTTCATAAATGTACTATTTACAGACCATAGTGGTCTCACCTACATTCCTAGGTTCACTAGGCCTTCTTGGGCTTCCTAGGGTTTTATCATGACCTAGTCACAAAAAAACCACTCCTAGGGGTCTAGTTGTTTGAGGGATATTACAAATCCCAATATATGAACAAAAACTTTCGTCCTCGAAATTCTAGTTAGGCCTACAGGATTTCAAATATGAAAGGAAAATTGTAACATCCCGAGAGGTTGTGAGTAATCCTGACCGAAAAGCTCTGGGAACCTCTGTTGCATCAAGTCCTGAGGCTCCCATGTGTGCTCCTCTCGCCCGTGATTCCTCCACAGGACCTTGACCAACGGAACCTTCTTGCGGAGCAAGACTCGTATTCCCCTCTCGTCGATCCGTACCAGTTCCAGGTGAACTGACCGATCAGATGCTACCAGCCCATCCGTGGTCGTAATCTGCTTCTCCGGGTATAGTAGATCCCTCCTGAGAGAGGATACATGGAACACGTTGTGCAGGTTTGCCAGCTCCGGCGGTAGTTCCAGCCTAAATGCCAAGGGACCGATCCGCTCCCGGATCCTATAAGGCCCCATATATCTTGGGCTGAGCTTCTTCTTCCGACAGCTCACCCGTGAAACCCCATGCATTTTTCAGATCTTCAAGAACACCTGGTCCCCCACCTGGAACTCCACCTGATGATGTCGAGCGTCGTAATACTTAGCCTGTCGGCTCTATGCCTCCAGCATCCTGTCTCGTATCAAACTCACCTGAGCCTTGGTGTCCTCGATAAAGTCCGAACCCAAAGCCTTCGGAGCTTCTTCTTGTATCCATGACAGCGGAGTCCTATACGTCCGTCCATACAGGGCCTCATAAGGATCCATCCTTATGCTGGACTGGTAACTGTTATTATATGAGAACTCGATCAGTGGCAACAGCTTCTCCCAGGGCTCACCGCTATAAAATATGCAAAGTCGCAGCAGATCTTCCAAGGTCTGATTAGTGCGTTCCGTCTGCCCATCATTCTGGGGATAAAACGCTGTACTGAATGTTAGCCGAGTGACCAAGTAAGTGTATACTGATCTCCACTTCCTCGATGTAAACTGTCCATCCCGATCTGATACAATCGTTTGGGGTACGCCATGATAACGGACGAACTGCTCCACAAATTTCTAAACCAGCACACCAACTGAGTCGTCCTTTCTGATCGGAATAAATCTGGCAACCTTCGTCAGCCGGTAGATGATCACCCAGAACGAATCGTTCCCCATTCGCGATCGGGGAAGCCCGTGTATGAAGATCATCGCGATATCATCGAACTTCCACTCCGGCACTAGGAGTGGCTGCAACAATCCTGCAGGGTTTCTGCATTCTGCCTTCACCAGCTGGCATGCCTCGCAATGGGTCACGAAGCAGGTGATATCCTTCTTCATGCCCGACAAGTACATGGTCTTCTTCAGGTCCGCAGTCATCTTTGTAACTCCTGGGTGTATTGAATACCGACTGTAATGAGCATCCGTAATGATATCTTCCCGGACCTGGCCTCCCTCTAGTATGTAAATCCATCCTCTGAAACACACCAGATCATCCCTTAGCAAGTAATCTTTAGCAGTGCCTGCTTCTAAGGCCCAAAATATTGGCTCTATCTGGGCATCCTGCCTCTGCCCATCTCTGACTCGGTCTCGAATGTCATCTGGGGCAATCAACGACGCTAGGTACACCTGGTACAGCTCAGGGTGATCCTCGGACACCAAGGATATCTGCATTTTCGCTAACATCTGGACCAACTCCAAGGCCATCAATTGCATTCCTGCTCCAGGGTTTGTAGCGTTCTGGCTCAGCGCATCTGCCACCACATTCGCCTTCCCTGGGTGGTAGTGCATCTCGTACTGGTAATCTGCTAGAAACTACAACCATCGTCTTTGTCTGATGTTCAACTCTTTCTGCTTGTCCACATACCTCAAGTTCTTGTGATCGGAGTAAATGTCGCAGTGGACACTGTACAGATAGTGTCTCCAGACTTTCAGAGCAAATATGACCGCTGCCATCTCTAAGACATGAAATGGGTAGTTATGCTCATGCTTCTTCAGCTGTCGAGAAGTGTATGCTATCACATGACCATTCTACATCAGCATCGCACCCATGCCCTGGTAGAAAGCGTCGATGTAGACCTGGAATCCTTCTTTCCCCGAAGGGAGGGCAAGTATAGGAGCCGAGGTGAGTCGATCCTTTAGCTCCTGAAAAGCCACCTCGCACTGCGTGGTCCTGACAAAGGGCACATCCTTCCTCGTCAAGGATGTGAGTGGAAGGGCACTACGAGAAAACCCCTCCACGAACTTCCGGTAATAACCGGCAAGTCCTACAAAACTCCGCACATCTGTGGCCGACTTCAGCTGCGGCCAATCCCGAACTGCCTGAATCTTGGTCGGGTCCACTACCAACCCAGCACCACAGATGATATGGCCTAGAAAAGCCACCTCCCTCAACCAAAACAGGCATTTGCTGAACCTCGCATAAAGCTGGTGCTCCCGTAGTCTCTCCAGGGTCAGCGTCAGATGTCGTGTGTGCTCCTCCTCTGTCCTCGAGTAGATGAGGATGTCGTCAAAAAATACAATGACGAACACATCCAGATATGCCTCGAACACCCGATTCATGAGGTTCATGAATGCCGACAGTGCATTTGTGAGCCCGAAGGGCATCACAATAAACTCGAACAGCCCATATCTGCTACTGAAGGCAGTCTTCGGTATGTCCTCCTCCTGGATCCGCAGCTGATAGTAGCCCGACCTGAAATCCAATTTTGAAAAGAAATGCGCGCCCTCCAGCTGATCAAACATCTCATCTATCCTTGGTAGTGGATAGGTATTCTGGACAGTCAGTCGGTTCAGTGCCTGGTAGTATATGCATAATCTGATTGTCCCATCCTTCTTCTTGACGAATAACACCGGGGCTCCCCATGGTGAAGAGCTTGGCCGGAAAAATCCGGCCTCCACTAACTCCTGCAGCCGGCTCCGAAACTCTGTCAGCTCCTTTAGGGCCATCTGGTAAGGGGCTCTAAATGCTGGTTTAGTCCCGGGCACAAGTTGTATCCGGAAATCCTTCTCCCGGTACAGTGGTAGCCCTGGCAGCTTCTCTAGAAATACGTCGGCAAAATATCGCACCACCGGGATATCCGAGATGGAACCCTTGGCCTCGGTCATTTCATACAACACTTCATAGACTTCCTCCCCCTGCAAGTGGGCCATGACGGCCTGCACGAATGACAACAAGAGAGGGGGAATAGATCTAATACCTTCGATGACAATGTAGGAATCCCCATGCCTCATAATAATCCTCTTGGACAAGCAGTCATTCTGAGCATGGTTCCAGTGCAACCATGTCATTCCCAGGATCAAATTAAAGACTGGCATCTTCATGATCATCGCTGGTGCTTCAAATATCTTTCCGCCGATCTCCGCCTCCATGTTGCAGCGGGTGGTGGTGAATAACTCTGATCCGTCAGGTAGTCGTATCCTCATCATCGGGCCTATGAATCGCTCTATGCCTTCTAGCCCTTCCACGAAGGCTTCCGACACGAACGAGTTCGAGGCACCCGTATCGAACAGTTTATAGGCGGGCTTGCCGCTGATGAAGACTATGCCTGGGGGGATAACTTAAAGTCTTAGAAATCTAATTGTGGTTTTCTTTCCCAGTTTATCAGTTCTATATCCATAACTTTAATTATCTAGGAAAGAGAAGACTTAAAATTAACTAGCGTACCTGTGATCACTTGCTCTGGATTCCGTTGTTGAGTTAGATCCAGTGCATATACTTGCTCCATCTCCTGCCTGTGGTCTCTGCCCTGGTATCCACGACCTCGGCCACATCCTCAGCCTCCAAAATACTAAGCTGGCGGGGCAGCCGGTGGTGCTGGTGGTGGTGTCCCCCTCATGGGGCAGTTCTTCCTGATATGCCCCACCTGGTGACAGTTGAAACTCTCTAGCGGGGGATATGCCATACCCCCGGGTCTCTGCACCTCCTGCATCTGGGGTGGCTGAGGGGCCACCACTACTGGTTCCCTCTGCTCCTGTCTCGCCTCCTGACGAGGCTGGTCTTCTCCTCTTCTCCCCTCTACGATGTGGCCCTGTCGCTGATCATTTCTATCTCCCCGACCCTGATCCTCAGTTGGCCGCTTCCGCCCTTGGGTAGTTTGCCAATCTGCCTCCATCCTTTTTAACATCTATAATATCTGAGGAATAGGCCCGTCGGACACGAACAACAGAGCCTCCCTCAGATCCTCTCGCAGGCCCTTATAGAACCTCTTAGTGTAACCTGCCTCATCCAATTGATAATAATCCGCAAACCGGGCTAGGTGGTCGAACTCCCGATGATACTCCACCACTGTCTTGCTGCCCTGTCTCAACTGTAGAAATCTATCCTCCAGCTCGTCTCTGGCCGACTGTAGAACAAAATTCTCCAATAGTGCAGCCTTGAATTCCCCCCAAGCTATCTCAGCAACCTCTCTGTCAGCAAACGTCATGTCCAATGAAGTCTTCCACCATCTCTTGGCATTGGACTCCAAACAAGAGACAACCAAGGGCACTCTCTCCTCCCACGGGCACCGGATCCTAGTCAGCATCTCATACATGATGTCCAGCCACTCCTCCGTCCAAACGGCCTACTCTGTCCCAAAGTAGCATGGGGGAGAAAGTCCTTGGAAAATAGTAAGCCAGTTGGCCCCCGGGTTTGGCCGCGGAGCCATAACCTGTTGAGCCCTAAAAGCCTCCAAGATAGCTGTCAGAGTCTGCCCCATCTCTGACTGTAGGAACAGAGTGGTGACCGGGGGAGGTGGTGTAACATTCGGAGTCTGCTGGACTCCGCCTTGTGGCGTAGGCTGTGCTGGGGGCTGCCTAACAAACTCCATTAGTAAGTAATCGACTCAAACCTAATTAAAGGTGGACAATTTACATGTGATCCCCCATATGGGCACACCACTGCTTCCACTACTTAGTTTGTCCCCAAACTAAACTCGCGCGGGGGTGATCCAGGGGTTGTGGACTACTACTTTTTGATCGAGGTCTGCTCTGATACCACCTGTAAGACCCCTGAAGGATCAAGCGCATACCGAACTGCACCAAAAGCCCGTACTGTTGGAGAGGGCGCTATTTAATTTCTTAACTAAGTAGAAAAATGCCACGGGTCAAGTGAAGGAACGCCGGACCCAACAATCCCCCCCCCCCCGACGTCGAGCACAACCCGTCGGCTTAGAGGTGGAGTTACCACATGGCCCACATGGCTCAGAGGTGGGGTTACCACATGGCCCACATGGCTCAGAGGTGGGGTTACCACATGTCCACGGTTGCACGACTCAGAGGTGGGGTTACCACATGTCCACGGTTGCTTGACCCACCGGACCCACATGGGTAGAAGTGAAAAATCAGGATTTAATAGCGCTCCCCGGGTCTTGAACCCGTTACCTCTTCTGATACCAATTGAAGGATCATGCGCATACCCAACTGCACCAAAATCCCGGACTGTTGGAGAGGGTGCTACTTAATTTCTTAAATAAGTAGTAAAGTGCCACGGGTCAAGTGAAGGAACGCAGGACCCAACAACCCCCTTTTTTTCTTTTTTTTCTGAAACTCTGGGGTCTTAGGCCCAGAACAGCCGCTTTGCGGTGACACCTTCACGACCAGGAAGGTCATCACTACAAAACGCCGATCATGCCGGCCAAATCGATCTCAACTGTAGCAATAAAATAAAGGCAAGTCCACATAAGTCACATAAATAGTAAATAATCTCCACGATGGGAGTGTCCACATATATAATGAAAATACTAAAATATTGGGCTCATGCCTAGTACATCAAATACTCACTACATATTTCTCATCACGGAAGCAAATCTAAAACAAGTAGTAGCAAACCGGACTCACAGTACCTGCCGTCTGAACTCCGGTACTAGACTGCCCCATCTCCAAGCGTGCCGACCTCCGGGGGTGCTCCTCCATGCTGGGCTCCACAGTCCCCAAAAATAATGTGGTTCGAAAACCGTTAGTCTAAAAGAGTAAGACCTATCATCCCCCGCCCCTTTCCCCATGGCTCCTAGGCACCGAGCGGGGAGGAGGAAAGGAGAGGACATGAAGGTGGAGAATAATAAATAAGCAGATGGCAGCGAAACTACACTAGCAACTCTATAGTATACATGATAGAATGAAGGTAAAATGATTGAACAAGAAAAATAACCATAACTTTTGTGAAATCACATAAGCTAAGGGATCTTTTGCAGGGTTCGTATTATATAAAAAGTCTCATACCAATTTATACGATAGGGTGTCGGTTTTCTAGCAATTCTACATTTATATTTGCTGAAATAAACCTTAACTTATAAGCACGCTCGCACGAGATTATAAACCAAGGGGTCGTTTTGCTGGGCATATTGTATAAGCGTCCCAAACCACTTATACAATAGGTGTCAGGTTATATGCAATGATTATGCCATGAAATACAATTATGCCATGATGTGAACATGCAAGTGCAACTCACCCACTCGACTCTGTGTACACAGACCTTTAGTTCCCCTTTCTGGAGTCGAACCTCTCAGGATACCTCCGTAGTGGCAAACGGAAGGAGTGGGTTGGGCCATGCCCACCTCAAAACTTATAACTGCACTACCAGTCAGGCCTATCGTACGCTTCAATGCTAGTGCACTAAGCAGAGCTCCTGTGTACTCTTGCCGGCTGGCGCACCGGACTTTATTTGGCCAAGTGCTAAACCACACATGCAGAGTCAACGTACTGGCGTCGGTGTATCGACTCTCCAATATCAAAGACCTACCACCTTATACTTGATGCACATACAACCTTGAAGTATAACCACCGAGCTAAAGATCCACGGACCATCCCGTCCGTCTCAAACAACAACCGAGCCAAAGCTCGTCGAGCCAACCCTCCCATCACCCAATCCACCGAGCCTACTACCCGAGTGACCCAACCTAACATTCTGATACATCGAGGTGAGTGAGAGTGAACCCCTAGTTACACTAATTACTCTTGCAATTTAGTTTTACCTACAACTTAGGTTAGCACAGGACTGCCCAAGGTATACCCCGTGAAGGGCTCTCGAAGGCACTAGTAACTATTATGGGATTACGCCCAAAGCTCCCTTTCGCAAGGCACTTACTATTTTTGGTTGCTATCAAATTTCCCAAACCCTTACGTGTTGTACTGGATCTAACCCTAGAGAATTTGACATTTACTCCCCACGGGAAAGACGATCTTTCGTCGATCCAGCGTACCACCTTACACTAGCCAATCCACACTCTACTCATCCTATCTTCCAATGATGAACTTGATGAGTTGTAAATATACCTATTTTGATGTACATTAAATAAATCGTTTTACTTTATTTTTGTTTAATTTTCTTTAATAAAATGCTCCTTTTATTGTAAATATTTTGCTAACTTAACATATTTTCTTTTTCAGAAAAAATACAAAATATCTGCCAAAAACAGTAATGTCACGCCCATGTCAATACTGGTCACGCCCGTGACCTGGGCGTGACACGACAAAATCCAGCAAAATGAATAAATTTTGAAGAAATAGCTTTACACACCCGGTCACACGCCCGTGACATGACCTGTGTCCAGTGCTCGACGATATTCCGCTCGACGATTTCCTCTCGACGATCATCGACAACTCCGCGACACGCCTAGCGTCACGTTCGTAACCTGTGGCGTGACCACTTCAGCAAGCTCGACGAAAATGCCCGCTCGACGATTTTTCGCTCGACGATTTGCGCGTTCGCCTATTTCCGTTCAACGATCATCGATCACACGTCACGCCCGTGACCGGGGGCGTGACCACTCCATTTAGCTCGACAAATACTCGCGCTAGACGATTTTCTGCTCGACGATTTTGCCTTTTTATTACTTTCCACTCGACGATTGTCGAACCCCCGACACGCCCAGAGTCACGCCCATGACCTGGGGCGTGACTTCCGCCACCTGACCCGACAAACCGCCGCCGACGACTTTCGACGCAAACGACGCCTAGTTCAACCTCCCCGACACGCCCACCGTCATGCCCGTGACCTGGGGCGTGACCGCCGCAATTTCAGCCGCCAAGTCAAATCTCAAGTCAAATCGTCGGTCTCCATTTGAATAGTACTGACACGCCCATTGTACACGCCCGTGACTTAGGGCGTGTACCATGAAATTTTTCCTATAAATTGACCCCTTCTGTTTTGAGCTGTTGTTCCCTTTTTTTCCTGAGCCATTTTGCTTAAGGGGTCGGCTGTTAGATGATTTCCAATGCTATAAAAACTAACTCATACACGCACTCTACATAAAGTAAAGAAAGCTATAAAAACTAACTCATACACGCACGCACAAAAGCAAAAAATTAAGCGCACAAATTACAGAAATGAAAACTCACGCACACGACAGAAAAGAAAAATACACGCACACACTCGACATAAAATGAAATACGCACACACACTGCAGAAATAAAAAACTCACACACGCACTCTACGGAAAGTAAAACACACGCACTCAACAGAAATGAAAATACTCTACACACTCTACTTGAATTGAAAACGCATGCACTCTATAGGAATAAAATAAAGAGGTAAAATCTATCTCATACACAAACGCACACGTACAAAAATGCGAAAAACTAAGTTATTGAAAAATTAAAACAAATTCATTTCTACTGTTAGAATGCGATAGTAATGCATAAAAAGGCAAAATAAAAATTAAAGGAGCAAAACATTTTGCAAATAAACGCAAAATGAAAGTGTTCGAAAAATTAAAACGAATACATTTCTACCGCTAGAATGCGGTTGAAATACATAAAACGAAGGAATAAAAATTAAAAAAGCAAAACGGTTTTGAAATAAAAGTAAAAATAGAAGTGTTTGAAAAAGCAAAATAACAATTTATCCATTCTTATAACTCTATAAAAACGCTTAAAAAGTGGAAGAAAAGTTAAAAGAACGGAAAGTTTTACAAAACTAAAAATAAAAGACTAAGTAAAAAATCAAAACAACTTTTGTAATTGTTTTTATAGGTTCATAAGGATGAATATGAAGAGTGCTAAAAAGTTAACTTATGAAAACTATGAAAATCATGAGAGCAAAAAAAACTATATTCATACATACACACCCATATTAAAAAGAACGAAAACAAAGTTAAAACAAAATAAAAAATAAGATTGCTTAGCAAGGGGCTTAGATCCATTCTAAAATAATATAAAGAGACAAAATTCTAAACATTTTATTAAGCTAAAACGAGTGTTACAGAAAGCTAAAAATAAATATAAGAGAGGGGGAGAAAGTCACTGTACATAGCTTTGAAAATCATCTAACAGCAGACCCCTTAAGCAAAATGGTTCCAAAAAGAAGAACAGGAAGACACACAACAACTGCCTATTTATAGGAAAAAATTCAAAGTACACGCCCTCGGACACAGGCATGTCTGGGGGGCGTGTCAGCACTATTCAAGATTCAATCCGGCAATTTGATGCCATGTTTGACTTCGGCGTGGTCCACGTGGAAGTCACGCCTGTGTCATTGCTGACATGGGCGTGTCGGAGGGCGTGTCGGGGAGGTTGATCTGGGTGCGGGTTGCGTCTAAACGTCGCCGAGCTGTCTTATCGGGCTAGGTGGAGAAGTACATGCCTATGTCGCATATTGACACGGACGTGTCGAGTCGGTCGATGATCTTCTAGCGCAATTTCGTCGAGCGGGAATAAAACGGGTCTCGGTCACGGCCGTATCACATGACACGGGCGTGTGCGAGGGCGTGTTTATCAATTTCTTCAAAATAAAAGCTGAGTTCACGGGATTTGAAGTATCACGCCCAGGTCACGGGCGTGACCCAAAGTACACGGGTGTGTACTTGCAATTTTTGGCAATTTTCCTGCAAATTTCAAGAAACAAAAATAATTCAAAGTTAGAATAATATTTACAAAATAGGAACAATTTATTAAAGAAAATTAAGAAAAAATAACAAAAAGAAACTAAAATGACTTATTTATTGTACATAAAAATACGTATATTTACAACTCATCAAAGACTTTAGTGTAATGCTTGATGTTGTCAAAGCTCCCCCTGAGAAGATTATTGTTCAGGAATTTGCTGGAAGCTTTGCATGGTGTAGGCCTTCAAATTGCATGAGGATCTTCAGAAGCTTTCTGGACTGATATTGAATAGTTGTCCCTTGAAAGCTCTGAAGCTGATGATGAAGAGCTCTGTGAGATTATATGTAATACTTGTATTAGCTGTTGTGTCTCAGTGAAATCTCTATGTCTATTCTCTTCTTGATTATTTGTTCTTCTGAAAAACAATCCTTTTTTTTATATTCCTTCCAAAAAGAATAACATTTGAATTTGAATTATATATTTGAATTAATGTTGGAATCCCGGGACTTGAACGGCTAGAAATAGTCTTAAAAGAATTTCCTCAACTGTCTCAGTAAATAAGTCAGGTAATTACTCTATGAAATCCATAATTAATGCTGTCAAGCAACGACTATATTCATGAGAATATGAGCATTAATTATCAGAGAATTACTGCCTTAGAACAATCCAAACTGAAAACAAACTGAGAGAAAATGCCAAACTGAATAGAAATCGTCGAGCTTAGAATAGATTTCATCGACCTGAACTCCAAGTTCGTCGAGTTGAGAAATCTTCTTCGTCGAGCTGAGATCAGAGAGAGTTGATCTGGAAAAATAAACTGTCAAAGATGGGCTCCAAGTTCGTCGACCAGAGATAGAAGTTCGTCGAGCTGAGAACTTGAGAGAAGAGGGAAGATCGTCGACCTGAGCTTTAAGTTCATCAAGTTCAACTCAGAGTAGGGACTCTGAGTTCGTCGATTTGCGATCGACGATCGTCGAGCTGAGTTCGAAGAACTTCGAACTGATTCTCTGAACTCTTAATGACTGCCATTCTTCTAAGTCTGGATCTCTGATTTCTTCTGTGGGATGGATCAAAGATTGACTAACCTAGTCAGACTGACCTATACTTTAGAACAAACAAAATGACCCTAAGCTATACATGAAGGGTCAACAACCTAATAGTGAACCTAGCCCAAATCCAAACTAGGGATCCAACAATCTCCCAATATTTGGGTGCGGTCACTATATACAATGCATTAAAACAATAAAAACGCAATCATAAAGCATAACAACAAATATCCGGCAGAAAGAAAATCTAACAGATATATATACATCAAGTGCTTTGTGACAAATTAACCAAACAAATAGTTCAGAGGAGAAAAATAAGCTAATCAGAAAACTATTTAGACTTCTTAGACTTGTCTTTCTCTAATGCCTGGCTAAAAATGATTTCCCTGTTGGGATTTGCTGCTTCTCTTTTAGACATTGTCATATCAGCTGCTCCAATGATATTGCCTGAAGTTGCTCTTGGAACAATTGCCTCTGCATGTAAACTCATATATGCATCAACATCGAAAAAGTGTTTAGCTTTGTCAAACCTTTTTAATTCTTCTCTTCTATAACAAGACATTGTAGTATATTGAGAAGCATCTTTGCCTTCTTCTTTAGCTTTATTTATCTGAGAGAGTCCAACCAGCTCTTGAAATCTAGCCATTCTAGAAATGTTTTCATGTTCTGGATCAACAAAAGGAACTGGTGGAGAGTAAGGTCTTTCAGGAGATGCTTTATCAGGTTGATCATCTCCAGATATTTTTTGTTGCCTGATGTGCTTCTGATATTGCAGTTATTGCCTGTTGTTGCTTGAATGGTATTATTGTTGCATGTTGTAGGAAGGCTTGGACTGCTGAGAAGATGTAGATTTCTACACTTGACCAATACTTCCAGAACATCCTACTGCAGGAAGAGGAGGAGGACCTCTCCTGAATTTAGGAGGTGGAGAGTACCACCTGCTCTTCTTCCTGACTTTTTGCTCAATCTTGGAATATCTCATCCAGTTTGGGGGATCTGGAGTGAGTGTAATATTATGCAGAATACAGTATGGAACATCAGCAGAAGGATTTCGCTTAGGAACGGCCTTTGGAGGAGCAGATTTAGCATGAGCCTTTCTTTTCTTTGAACTTTTATAATCAGAGTCATCTGACTCATTATCAACATCATCATATTGAGAAGAATTTTCAGGATTGTCATAAAGAGCATCCAGTTGCTTTAGAAAATCAGCTGAGATTCCAGGAATCTGTTTTTGTTCTAGGCTTGTTGGCTCTGTAGAAATGTCTGTAGCAGTTTGAATATTTCCTGCTTCTTCTTCCATGTTAGCAAAAAAAATGTCATCCAGATCTGGCATAGGAGATTCACAACAGCCAAATGTTGGTGGAGATAATGCCATGTGCTTAGAAGTTGGTTCTGCAATATCTTTAACAACAAAACTTGCCTTTCGTTGTTCTACAATTTCATAACTTATTGGAGCAGAATAAACTACAATAGCTTTAGAATACTGAGTAGAAAACTAGGTAAAATATTTCTGTAAGCAAAATTGAAAAAATCTAGTAAAGAATTTATATTAACTGTGGGATTTATAATGAAATCACCAACAGTGGTTATTGTTGCAACTGTATCAGCCAAGTCAGTATCAGAATCAATTTTATCTATTATTTCAGTTGGAGTAACTACTTCTACTGAATCATCAAACATATCAGAATCTGCTACTGCTGCTAATAGAACTTCTTCATAAAACATCTCCCCCTGGCTGGGTTCAGAGGGTTCTGAAGCTAGTCCTCCAGAAGAAGGAACAGAAGAGAGAGCAACAATCCTGGTAGAGAGAGAGATGATGGAATTAGAGAGAGGAGCAATAACATTTGGTATTAGTTGCTCAAGAGTGGGAGAGATGAAAGCAAGAAGATCATGGGCAATGTCAGATAAATTAAGGTAGAGAGGCTCAGGAGCAGAGGTGGTGTAAGGGGTGTGATGTCCAAAGTTTGAACACACAGAGAAGCCATGAGAGAAATCTGTGTGAGTGTATTCTGGAAATGTGGAGGGAGGGTTGTACGGAATCTCAGTGGTAGAAGTAGGAATTATGGTAGTGGGTATGGAGGTGGGTTCCTAAATTGGAGAGTGATGTGGAGATGGTGGTGGAGGAGACAGTAGATTGAAAGTAGGCTATGAGGAGGTAGATGGAATGTCAGATACATGACTTTGAGGTGGAGATTGAGGATGGAAACTCTGATACCAATTGAAGGAAGGTAATAGCTTTACCACCTAAGGGGATAGATCTATTTAACTCTAGAGGGGGGGGGATGTAGAGGTGATGTTTGAAGAAGAGGTGAAAGTGTTTGTTGTTGTTGAGGAGGTGTAGGAATGCTGGTGGATGGAGGAATTTCCTCTGGAGGTGTTTGAGAGGCTATAACTGCCCTTATGGTCTCAGAAGTCTTGGAGGAAGAGGAGGCCCTGGAGGGATTTGGAATGGTCCTCTCTCATCTGCCAAATAAGGCAGAGGCGATCCTCTTTGAGGCATTTATGAATATTGGCTGGGAAACCAATAATTCTGGTGCCTTTTCCTGGAGGAAGATTCCTAGAATCCTCCCAAAACACACATCTTTCTTAGTATTTTTCTTCTTTATCAACTCAAACAAAATCTGTCCACGGTTTACTAATTTTTTATCTACCAGAGCACACATCACCAGAAACTGGTGCCTGGTTATATAATCATTGGCTGTATGTTTTTCCAGCAGAACCTTGCCAACAATATCAGCCAGAAACTTAAATTAAACAGATTAATTCTTTTTCAGAAGTTTATTGGGGTTTCCTTCAGAGTGACCCGTTATACTCAGCATATTCTTATATTCAGCATTATCTAATTCAATTTCGTCTTCTCCAGTAGCCAAATCAAAAATCTCAGTTTAAACTGCAGGAATTAGAGTGACCTGATTTCCGCCGATGGTGCAAATCGTAGTATTTGCGTCAGGAGCTGTTGAAGTAAAAACTCATTCTCTGATTTCAATTGTTGGTATCTTGATCCTTGTTGCCATGAATTTCTACAAATGTTGTTCTTCACACAGCTTAAGAATGTCTATGAAGATTTGATCAGTGTGGGTGAAGGAATCAAAATCAATATTGAATCCAGTGTCGAACTTAATGCTGGAGAAGGAGAGCACCAGAATCGCCATTGGTTTTCCTGCAAAAGCAAAAGAGAGAGAAGAGCAAGAGAACAAAAAGCGCGGGATAGAGCACGGCGAAAACCTAGTTATAATTTTTTCAGAATTCGAAGCGTCGGGCACTGTCCTGTGAAAACTAAACAATCTTCATTCTTAGGTCGACGAAAAAATTTCATGAAAAAATAATATTGTCGATCTCAGCCAGAAGAGGGGAAAACTTTTTGTCGTTCTCAGGTCGATGAAAATTTTTCTGAAGCAAAATCATCGATCTCTGCTCGACGAAAATAACTTCACGAAGAGAGTTCGTCGATCTCAGGTCGATAAAAAATCTCAAGAACAGTTCTCAGATCGTCGATCTCCGTTCGACGAAATGTGACCAATTCTTTGACCTTGGACAAAAATCAAATTAAACTTCTCCATTAATCATACATAGCTGATTCAGAAAGAACAGATGTTTCTTCTCATCTAAAGGTTTAGTGAAGATATCTGCTCTTTGCAAATCAGTGGAGATAAAGAATAGATTAATTTTCTTTTTCTCCCCACAATCTCGGATGAAATGATGTCTAAAGTATATATGCTTGGTCCTACTATAATGCACTGGAATTTGTGCAATAGAATTGCACTTATATTATCACAAAATACAGTTGAATTATTTAAGTTGAGACCATTATCCAGCAATTGATTTTGTATCCACAAAATGTGTGAACAATAGTTGTCTACAGCTATGTATTCAGCTTCAGCAGTTGATGTGGACACAGTGGTTTGGTTCTTACAAAACCAGGACATAAGCCTATCACCAAGAAACTGGCAAGTTCCTGATGTGCTCTTCCTGTCCACTATACATCCAGTATAGTCAACATCAGAAAATCCAGTTAAATCAAATTCTGACTCTGATGGATATAGGAGTCCTAGATTTGGACAACCCTTTATATATATCTCAAAATCCTTTTTAATAAAATATAGTGAGATTCTTTAGGGTTCACTTGCAACCTAGCACAAATACATGTGTCAAACATTATGTCAGGACTACTTGCTGTGAGATATAATAGAGACCCAACAATAGCCCAATAAGTTTTCTGATCAACAGACTTGTCATGTTCAGAATAAATCACAGCATTAGCAGCGATAAGTGTTTTCATTGCTGAGGCATCACATATCCTAAAACTTTTAATAAGCTCCTTAGCATACTTGGATTGGGAGATGAAGATACCATCAGGTGATTGCTTCACTTAGAGACAAAGAAAGTATGAAAGTTCACCCATGCAACTCATCTCAAACTTTGAATGAATTAGATCAAAAAATCTTTTGCATAGTTTGGGATCAGTAGAGCCAAAAATAATATCATCTACATATATTTGAACAAACAAAATTTTTTTTTTATGATGTCTAAAAAAAAGGTCCTATCTACTATGCCCCTAGAAAACCTATGCTTTAAAAGAAAGCTAGCTAAGGTCTCATACCAAGCTCTTGGAACTTATTTTAAATCATAGAGAGCTTTATGCAATCTAAAGACATAAGAAGGATGAGATGGAGAGATAAAACCTGGTGGTTGCTCCACATACACTTCCTCTTTTAATTCTCCATTTAGGAAAGCACTCTTTACATCCATCTGGTAGACTTTGAATCTTTTATAGGCTGCAAAGGCTAAGAAAATCTGTATAGCCTCAAGCCTTGCCACTGGAGCAAAGGTCTGATCATAGTCTATTCCTTCCTCCTGTGAATAGCCATGAGCTACTAGCCTTACTTTGTTCCTTATAATATTTCTTTCAGCATCCATTTTATTTCTGAAGACCCATTTGGTTCGAAAGACTGGATAGTCTTTGGGTCTAGGAACCAAATCCCAAACTCTACACCTCTCAAACTGATTGAGCACCTCTTGCATTGCAATAATCCATTGGGTATTTTGCTCTGCATATTTGATGGAGTGGGGCTCAAGTTGAGAAATGAAATAAGCATACATCACATCATTGTTGAGTTGATGCCTTGTTTGCACACCAATTGAAATGTCTCCGATCACTTGAGATATAGGGTGATCATTAAGTGTGACAAGATCAGTGGGAGGAGTTGGTTGAGCAATATCTTGTGGAATTAATTTCTCTTCTGAAATTATATTAGCTGTTGGAGGAAGTTTATCCACTTCCAAACTTTCTTCTTCACTTTCTTCTTCAACTTGTGGAGAAGGATGTGATGGAATCTCTTGGGTGAGTTTTAGATCATCCAATCTCTCAAACAAGTGAGGTACCTGCAAAACATTATTGGTAGAAACTTATTTCTTCTTATAAAACATGTTAGCCTCATCAAAAGTAACATGAACTGATTCCTTAATTTTTAAAGTGGATTTATTAAACACCCTATAAGCTTTGCTGACTTGAGAATATCTTAGAAAAATTATCTCTGTAGCTTTTGCTTCAAACTTTCTAGTGTATTTCTTGTCATTATTGTGAATATAACATAGATATCCAAATACTTTAAAATATGTGGGTTTAGGTTTCTCCCCTTTAAGTAACTCATAAGGAGTCTTATTCTTAAGCTTGTGTATCCGACTTCTGTTTAGTACATTGTTTGTTGTGCTCACAGCCTCTGTCCAAAATGATATGGGTATGTATGCATATGCAAGTAATGTATCTATAGATTCAATTAGGGTTCTATTTTTCCTCTCAGCAACCCCATTTTGTTGAGGAGTTCTAGGACCTAAGAAGTAGTACCTGATACCTTCCTTCTCATAGAACTCTTGCATAAGAAGAGACTCAAACTCAGACCATGATCACTTCTGATCAATGCAACTGGATTAGAATACTCAATCTGTATATTCTTGAGAAAATCTGTAAGAACCTTGAAGTTATCTGACTTAGATCTTAAAAAGAATACCCAAGTGAATCTTGAGAAGTCATCTACAATCACTAAAGTATAAGATTTCCCTCCTAGGCTTTGTACAACAATAGGGCCAAAAAGGTCCATATTTAGGAAGTACAATATTCTAGGTGAGTCACTTTTATTTATAGATTTAAAGCTATTTTTAGTTTGCTTGCCTAATTGACAAGCCCTGCAGGGGCCTTCCTTCTTGTAGGGGCCAAAAGGCAATCCTCTAATAAGGTTGTCCCTAGATAACTTAGCAATATTTTGAAGATTTACAAGTCCTAATCTCTTATGACAAAGTTCATTTTGATTGCTAACCTAATTAAATAAACAAAGTTCTGAACTACCTGATTGAAAATTTACTACATATATGTTGTCTTATCTAAGTCCAGTTAAAACATGTTTGTATTCTTTACAAGAAATAATACAGGAAGATGAGTTAAATGATACTTGATAACCTTCATCACATAATTGACTTATGGATATTATATTATGCCTTAAGCCACTCACATATGCAACTTTCCTGAAAGGTGACTGCTCCAACTTTAACATCTCCATAGCCTTTAGTTTGGCCATAGTTGGAGTCACCAAAGATCACCTTTGAACCTAGCTTCGACTTGTAGTTTGTTAGATTGTCATTATAGCCAGTCATATGCTTTGAGCATCCACTGTCCAGATACCATTGTTGATTAAAGACTGGACAGTCCTTCACCTGATCTTCTTCAGATTCAGATTCCTCTTCTGAATCTTCAGCATGTTCCTCAGCATCAGATTTGTTGCTGGAGGCATTAATAGCTATAAGGCAAACTTCCCTTGCCTTTGCTTCCTCTTCATCTTCACTAGAGCTGGAAGATGAGGATTCTTCATCTGTGTCACTCCAGGTCTCAGCAATGAAGCCTTTCTCCTTTCTCTTGTGTTTGTTGGAGGAGTTCCTGCTATAGTGCTTGCTTGATTACCTTTTATTCTCCTTTTCTTTTCTTCTATCTTTCTTTTGTGCCTCTGGGCATTCATGGAGAATGTTCCCAGCTTTTCTACATCCAAAACAAATAATCTCCTTGGTAGGAGTCTTGTCATATCTTGGCTTGTCATCATTCTTGGATGACCTTCCTCTAATGTCTTTTTTGGACATTTTATAGAATCTTTTAGCCAATAAGCTCAGTAGTTCTTCATTAGCTGGAAGGGCTTCTGATTCTTCTGTTGCTTTGAAAGCAATACTGTGCTCCTTCCTTGAAGATATGGAAGCCTTCTGTTCATCAGTCTCCCTTGTCTTGATCAACTGCTCAAAATACTTGAGCTTACCAAGGAGAGATTCTGTATAAATCTCATTTAGACTTCTGGCCTCCTTAATTGGCCATATCCTGGAATCCCATGTGCTGGGGAAGCACATTAGGATTTTGTCATTTATCTCAGTTAATGAGATGCCCTTGTCCAGGGTTCTCAGTTCATTTATGATGACACTGAGTCTGTTTTACATCTCAGCAACAGTCTCTGATTCCTCCTTCTTGCAATTCTCATACTGTGATATGAGGAGGGATCTCATGTCTTTTCTTTCATCTGATGAGCCAGCAACTATTTGGTTTAGTGAGTCCCAAATAGCCTTTGCAGAGGTGCACTCAGCAACCTTCTGAAAGATGTTATCTGACATTGTTTGTGCCAAAATATTCATTGCTTTAGCATCAACCATCTTGGCTTTCTTTTGTACATTAGTCCACTTAGGTGGTGGAACTGCATGTGTACTGGTAGTTGTAGTAGCAGTTGTAGGTTGAGGGGGACCTGTCAAAATAGAGTTGAAGATGTCCTCATCAACATAATTCATATAGAGTTTAATTCTTGCCTTTCAGAGTGTAAATTTATTCAAGTTGTACATGGGAGGTCTGGTGCTAGAATATGCCTTATACTGTGTCATGCTGTAAACAAGAGACTAGAGAGAAAACGATCTATCAAAGGATCTTGGTTCAGATGTAAGTCTATGAAACCAAAGCAACCTTAACCCTCTGATACCAATTGAAGGAAGGTAAAAGCTTTACCACTTGAGGGGATAGATCTATTTAACTCTAGAGGGTGGGTGAATAGAGAATTTAAAAAACTTAATTGGCTTTTATAGAAGAATTAAAAATAGTAATATATATATATATCTTAAGAGAGTGCAGGAAAGAAAAACTAACTAACACAGCACACAACACACAACAATAAGAAAACATGACGCAATCCAAATGACACAAGAAATTTACAGTGGTTCCCCTAAACTTGGGTACATCAACTCTTCTACCACCATGATAGGAATCCACTACAGGTTTTTGATCAGGTGCCTTATCACCAACAGGTTGTTTCTCAGGTGTCCTGTCACCACAAGATCTATTTGAAGGGAGATCTCACAACCCTTTAGGATTTTGATCAGGTGCCCAAAAACCAAGCTAAGTCTTTTATTAAGGAGACTTAAGAACAAGGTGGATAACTTTTGAAGGGAGTTAAAACCCTGTGTACAGTGGGGTGAAAAATGTGATATTATCTTCTCTTCTCAAACAGCTGAGAAGACTTTAGTGGATTGCTTGATGTTGTCAAAGCTCCCCCTGAGAAGATTATTGTTTAGGAATTTGCTGGAAGCTTTGCAGGGTGTAGGCTTTCAGATTACTTAAGGATCTTCAGAAGCTTTCTAGACTGATATTGAATAGTTGTCCCTTGAAAGATCAGAAGTTGATGATGAAGTGCTCTGTGAGATTCTCTGTAAGACTTGTATCAGCTATTGTGTCTCAGTAAAATCTCTATGTCTATTCTCTTCCTGATTATTTGTTCTTCTAAAAAACAATCCATTTTTTATATTCCTTCCAAAAAGAATAGCATTTGAATTTGAATTCTATCTTTGAATTAATGCTGGAATCTCGAGACTTGAACGGTTGGAAATATTCTTAAAAGCATTTCCTCAATTGTCTCAGTAAATAAGTCAGGTAATTACTCTATAAAATCCATAATTAATGCTGTCATGCAACAACTATATTCAAGAGAATATGAGCATTAATTATCAGAGAATTACTGCCTTAGAATAATCCAAACTGAAAATAAACTGAGAGAAAATGCCAAACTGAATAGAAATCATCGAGCTCAGAACAGATTTCATCGACCTCAACTCCAAGTTCATCGAGCTGAGAAATCGTCGAGCTGCGATCTGAGAAAGTTGATCTGGAAAAATAAACTGTCAAATCTGGGCTCCAAGTTCGTCGACTAGAGATAGAAGTTCGTCGAGCTGAGAAATTGAGAGAAGAGGGAAGATCGTCAACCTGAGCTCTATGTTCGTCGAGCTCAAATCAGAGTAGGGACTCTGAGTTCGTCGATCGACGATCGTCAAGCTGAGTTTGAAGTACTTCGAACTGATTCTCTGAACTCTTAATGAATGCCATTCTTCTAAGTCTGGATCTCTGATTTCTTCTGAGAGCTGGATCAAAGATTGACTAACCTAGCCAGATTGACCTATACCTTAGGACAAACAAAATGACCCTAGGCTATACATGAAGGGTCAACAACCTAATAGTGAACCTAACCCAAATCCAAACTAGGGATCCAACAGCTTCCCTCACTGTCTGGATGTACATACTATTTGACACACCATTATTCAAATATTTTATCAATTTTAAATATAATGGAGACCTAACATGATTATAAGCAAGTTTATTAGCAACCTAATTATGCACTGATTTACATGTTATTTGAGCTTGAGAGAAAGGGACGCATAAGTTAACAGTGCAGATAATTATGAAGGATAATTGAATCATTATTTTCTGACAGGTGTGCTTGATTAGGTTAATCCTAAGCACATCTAACTTAATTCAGGAATTTGCAAACATAGTTCTATACAAGAGAGAGAGAGAGAGAGACTTACCTTGAGGCATGCTGCCTCTAGCTTTTGAGAATTACACACTTAACTGCCTCAATCTTTGTTTATTGATATACATGGAGCATATTTCTTGAGTAATCATCCTGTCCTAGATATTTGCCTGGAACAACCGTTGTCCAAATACCAAGTCTTATCTAGACAGGTATGTGGAAAATCCTGTAAAAAAAAATTCATTTACCCTTAGGCACCCAATATATATTGGTTCCTAGGTTCTTGTTAGTATTATAAAACTTTTTCCCAACTCTCTGCCTGGGCTGAGCACCTTTCTGTCCACTAGCCACATTCAGGTTGTGCCAACAATCAATGGCAAAGTGGCCCACCTTATCACAACACCAACATTTATGAATGTTGTACCTTCTCTTCAAGATAGCATAGAATTACTGTCCATGAGAGATGTGAGCAGCTCCAGATTTTGCTGGATGAGCATTTCATGATGTTGCTTCCTTCTTCCTGAGTAAAGGTGCTGAAGAACTAAATACAGCTGGTCCTGGATGGGCCAAATGTTTTTTTGTAGCCTGCCATCTAGTGGTCTCTCTCATCTATTTAGATAAAGGTTATTTGGATCCAAATCTAAAGAACTTATCTTGAACTTTTGACTAGAGTGGACAGCTTCACTCCTTCTGAGATCTTGTGTCTTTACCCCACTGGTAGAGCACACAGTAGATTGACCCTTAAGGGGAGGTTCAAACTTGATTGTTTTAGAAGGTAAATTCACCTTTTGATATACTGTCAACTTATCAGGGATATTTGATTTAACTTGATAATTTTTGTGATTAATACCCAGCTTCTCAGAGGTTTGACAAGTTGTAGCTTTTGGCAAAATACCAAGAGATTGAAAAGGGTTAATCATAATCCCTAATCTCTCAGTTAATTTTTGTTCTAGATATCTAATATGTTTACATTTTTCTTCTAGAACCTTGGTCTGACACTCAAGGCTTTTCTTGAGTTCAGGCACCTCATGACTTTTCTTATAAAACTCAATAGATTTATTGTTATAAAATTTTTTATAAGGCTTGAGGACTTCGATCTCCTTTGCTTGCCTTTTGGTAAGATTTCTGCTTTTCTTTAGAGCATCTAGGAGCAATCCGTACTTGTCAATCAATTGATTGACATCAGTCATAGATTCTGAGCAATCTTTATCACAGGATGAAGATGCACCAGTATTTGGACTGGTTTCATAGTCAGAGGAAGAAGAAGAAATGGGGAGAGGATGTACCTTGAATGATTATGTATGTACCTCACATATTTCTTCTTCAGTTATTACCATCAGCCATTGGCATCCACAGTCTTCTTCATCCTCCTCAATGTCACTATCAGAGTGTGACAAAGGGGCCCTTATTCCTATCCTGACAGTAGGATATTCCTCTTCTTCTTCTGATCTGCACCAACAGAGATCATCCCTATAATGGCCTCTTCTTCATCATCTTCTGATTCTGATGAGGAAGAATTTGTCCAGCTGTTCCCCTTTCTTATCCACAAAGGACTTCTTCTTCCTGTCCTTGTGGTGATGGTGATGCTTCTTCTTCTTCTCATCTTCTTCCTTGTTCTTGACTAGGCAGTCATCAATGACATGTCCATCCTTGCTGTAAAAATAACAGATAACATTAGATGAAATCTATTTAATAGATTTTGGGCCATACCTATCCTTCTTGCAGGACTTCCTGTGATGAGATGATGAAGAGGGTCTACTCTCCTAGTGCTTTTTCTTCATGCACTTCTGAAATTTCTTAGAGAAGGTTGCAAACTCTTCATCAGACATGTAGTTGTCTGAGGAACTAGTCCCAAACAATTCTGAGCTGGACTCAGCTTCTCTCCTTGGTGGAGACGGAGTCTTTCTTCTGCTCCTTCTCCGGGCTTCTGCCTTGAGGTCCACTGTCTTATCCTTGGTCTTGGATTGACTCTACTTCTACTCTTCTTGTCTAGAAGCCAGCTACATTTCATAGGATAACAACTTTCCAAAGAGAGTTGGTGGAGGTGTGTTTGACAGCTTAGTTGTAACAACCCGGGTTTAGGCCCATTGGGCCGCCCCACAACATTGCCTGCTGATAATACGTTTGCAGTCAATTTTATTAGGATATTTTCGGGGTTTTAAAGCCAATCATGTCTTGTAAAGTACTTGTTTTGATTCCCCTTTGTATATATTTTTGTCGCTAATGCATTTTTTTTGCTTTTTGCAGGTTTTCACGGCTTTCAGCCGAATTTTGCTGTGACACGCCCGAAGGTCACGCCCTACCAGGGCGTGTACCTAGGGCGTGTAACCCAGAGGAATGAAGCAATTGGTCTGAAACTGCATTCCGTGGAAACTTAGTGTACACGCCCTCGGTCACGCCCGTGACACACCCGACACGGGCGTGTACTATAGGTGTGTCCCCATGTTCCGAGGAATCGCCGCAGCGCGCTCGTTTTTCCCGCTCCACCGCCGCACCGAAAGTGTCACGCCCCAGGGTCACGCCTGACCCAGGCGTGACATATGGGCGTGTACTTCAGCAATTCCGCCCGTCACCTCCAGCATTCAATTTCAACGCCGCAAAGAACACGCCCCAGGGTCACGCCCTACCAGGACGTGACCTGTGGGCGTGTACCGCAACAACTCCGTCAGAATTCAATTCCTGCCCGAAAAAGTCGCGCCGAATGTGTCATGCCCCAGGGTCACGCCCGACCAGGGCGTGATAGAGGGGCGTGACCCGACCCGAAAAATTCTATAAATAGAGCCCAACTCCAGGGGTTTTAGGATAACTTTTCGCTTTAAGAGGGGAGGTTCTGTCCTTTGTATTTCTGAACTTTTTAAGCATGTCTTTCCATTTTTAGTTCTTAGTTGTAGTTTTATGCTTTCCCTGTATTAGCTCCTAGCTTCTTTCCGTAGTATGATGCTAATGATAGTGTAGTTTCCTTTTCATGTTCTTGTAATCTCTGGTTTTCAAGCTGTAAGATCACTGTTTCTCTTAATAAAAAGTGTTGTTTTCTTTTTCGTTCCTGCTCTGTTTTCAGTATTTTTCTTCTGCTCAACCCCCTCTTCCACCTCACCATGATTAACTAATCCTCCATGTACTCGATCTAATTGATCCGAGGTTCGAGTGATTAGATTATGATGCTTTGAATCTTACCTTTTCTTTTTAGGGTTTAGCTTTGAATTACTCTTGATTTATCACGGGTTAGAGGTATATTATTGATATATACTCTCCACCTTTGCTTTCATTCTGGGCTAGCCGAGAGGCCGAAAGTTTGAAATAAGCACTCAAGAGTAAAGGGAGTTGTTCGCACCCCTCGAGAGAGGCAGACGTTCAAATCTCCCGGATTGGAGTAAAATCCATTAGAGGGGTTCACCGCGTAAAGCGAGTTTTAGGCCTCCGATTTTGGCGAAAGTCGGTCGGACCTTCCTAAACTCAGTTGGGCACGACCTTCGAGAGAAGCGTGTCAATAATCATGGAACCTCCACGGTCAAGGACCTTTACCCTAATTAGCTTAGGTTTATTTATCGTATTTTTCTAACCACTCTTGCCGAGGTGATTTCTGATCGAGTGCATTTTCCCTTCATCGTTAGTAAGCTTAAGTTAATCGCTCTTTTAGCTCTCTTTATCTTTTCATGCAAGTAGTTCTCTTCTTTTAGTCCATTTAGCTAAACCTTATTTTGTCGTCGATAAAATAATAGATTTCGTGTGAGTAAGCTTACTCAACTGTTCCCGGATTTTAATACGACACTTGTGTCCCCTAGCTGCATTTCGATAGGTATACTTGCCTTGATGAATTGTTAGTTTGGTTATTCTCTCCTTGCAGATATCTAAGAGACAATCAAGTTTTTGGCGCCGTTGCCGGGGAAGCAACGCTTGTTGATAAATTGAAAACGCGAATATATTAATTTTATCACTTCTCTTTCTCAGCCTCCTTCTTAAATTTTTTTCCGCCTACTCACTTGAGTTAAATGGCTGGATTTATTTCAGTGTGCGTATTTTTAATTTTTCCGCCTACTCACTTGAGTTAATTGGCTGGATTTATTTCAAGCAAGTGTGCGTCTCTTTTATTTTTCCGCCTACTCACTTGAGTTAATTGGCTGGATTTATTTCAGTAGAGTGTGCGTATTTTATTTTTCCGGCTACTCACTTGAGTTAATTGGCAGGCATTATTTCAGTAGAGTGTGTTTACTTTCTGTCGAGTGGGTGTGTTTTAATTTTCTGTCGAATGCGTGAGTATAGCTTTTAATTTCCGCCTACTCACACAGAGATAAATGGCAGGATTTTAATTACCGCATTCTTAATAGAAACCCACATCACAAAATTTTCTACACCACCTAACTCTCTCGAAAAGGGCAAAGTGGCTCTAAATGCCACTATCTTGTCTAGTACCTTGCGAACCCTTCACCGGGTAGCCCTTGGGAAGTTCGGGAGTTAAAACATAAAAAATCTATTTCAAAAAATTTTTTTTTCCAACTTCATTAGCTCTTTTACTTTTTAGTCTTGGTTCTCCTCTCTTCTTCTAGTGTATGACCCGCGGAAGTCCGTCGGTTACTTTGTACCTGGACCCCGAAATTGAGCGTACTCTTCGGAGAAGATCGCGATTTCAAGGCCCTACTACCCAAGTGCTGGTTGAGGATTCCGAGTCATTTTCTACCTTAAGAATGGTAGAACCCAACGTGGAGGAAGTCGTGCAAAGGCCTATGTCCTATTATGCACGACCGAATCTCGAGGGTACAGAAACGAGTATAGTTCGCCCTGCAATAAATAATAATAATTTCGAACTGAAGCCTAGCATAATTCAAATGGTGCAGCAGTATGTGCAATTTGACGGGCTTCAAGATGAAGACCCGAACGCACACATAGCCAGCTTTCTTGAGATTTGTGACACCTTCAAGATAAATGTTGTCACAAATGATGCTATTAGGCTAAGATTATTTCCTTTCTCTCTTAGAATTAAGGCTAAGCAGTGGCTGAACACCCTTCCTAAAAATAGCATAACTACTTGGACACAATTAACTGAAAAATGTTTGGCCAAGTATTTTCCGCCTGCTAAAACTGCTAAACTTAGGAATGACATTTCTGCCTTTGGACAAATAGACTCAGAGACCCTTTACGAAACCTGGGAAAGATTTAAAGAATTATTAAGACGATGCCCACATCACGCTCTGCCTGTATGGTTGCAGGTGCAGACGTTTTATAATGGGCTAAATCAAAGCACGAAGCAAATAATAGACGCAGCTTCTGGCGGTACTTTAAATCATAAGACCCTGAAAGCAGCTCTTGAGCTGTTTGAAGACATGGCCATGAACACTTACCAGTGGAATGTGCCTAGGTCCCGCCCAAACAAACCTGCAGGTCTCTTTGAAGTGGACAACGTCTCACAACTCGCACTGCAAGTTGAAATATTAAGCAAAAAAATTACGGAGATGACTGCTGCCTCCGCCCCTCAGGTATGGGAATCTGCAACTCCTCCCGCTGAACATTTGGATTATGTAAATAATATGCCTAGAACTGCTTTTAATAATTTTTCTGCTGCGAATTATCATCCTCCTGGTTTTAATTTTCCGAATAGTTATAATCCTGCGTTAAGAAATCATCCGAATTTTTCGTGGAGCAATCCATCGAATGCTGTGCGCCCGCCACCGCAAAGTGATTTTTCTGCTCCACCACCACCTCCTCAAAGTTTTCCAAAACCTCCAAATTTGGAGGAAGTGTTTTCAAAATACATGAATGCTAATGACGCTACGATTAGGACCTTAACCGGAAGTGTTAAAAACTTAGAAAATCAGGTAGGACAGCTCGCTAAAATGATTTTTGAGCGACCCATAGGGTCTCTTCCTTACAATACCGAGCCCAACCTGAGAGAGCAAGCGAAAGCTATAACTCTTCGGAGTGGGAAGAAAGTTCCTGGTATGGTAAGTGAAGAACCCGAGACAAGCTCCGCTCCCGTTTTTAAAAATCAAAGCTCCGTTCCCGTTTTAAAAATTCCACCCTCTGCCGAAGAAATTATCACCCCTATCGTAGAAAAAGAACTCACTCCACCACCCACCTTTAAAAATAATCCATCCCCGTCATACCCTTCTGAACTTAATAAACAACGACAGGATGATCAATACCCCCGTTTTTTGGAAATGTTTAAGCAAATCCACGTAAATCTGCCTTTCCACGAAGCCATATCCCAGATGCCGAAGTACGCAAAATACCTTAAGGACCTCCTAACTAACAAGAAGAAGTTAGAGAACCTTTCTGATGTCACGTTAAATGCCGCGTGCTCGGCGGTTTTGACAAACGAATTACCGAAAAAAATCAGTGATACGGGTAGTTTCTCTATCCCGTGTGTCTTTGGTGATCTCTTTGTCAAACACGCTTTAGCCGACTTAGGTGCGAGTATTAATCTTATGCCCCTCTCGTTGTTTAAAAAGTTAGGAATTGGTAGTCTCAACCCCACACGCATGAGTATCCAGCTAGCCGACAGGTCAGTCAAATACCCGTTAGGAATAGTGGAGGACGTCCTAGTCAAAGTTGACAAGTCCATCTTCCCGGTGGACTTTGTCATTTTAGACATCGAAGAAGACGTCGAGGTTCCCCTGATCCTTGGCCGACCCTTCCTTGCCACCTCCCGAGCTATCATTGATGTAAGCAATGGTAAGCTCTTCCTTCGAGTGGGCGACGATGAGGTAACTTTCTCTATCACCCCCTCGATGAAGAACACACTAGCTAATGATGACTCCTGTTTTTTCATGGATACCATAAGTGAAGAATCCTTCTCTCCCACCTCTGATTTTGACAAAGAATTTTCCAATTTTTGTTCCTCTACTACTCTTCCAACTGAATCTCTACACCTAAGTGGAGAATCCTCCACTCGCCCCTCTGATTTTGAAAAAGAATTTAATGATTTCTGTTTCTCTTCTACTTTTCCAACTGAATCGCTGCACGAAGCCTCCATGGCCGCTAGCAACACCCCTTTTAATTTTACATATAAAAAAGTGTACGAGGACATAGATTTTGAAAAAGAACAAATTTCCAAGACCTCGTATGATGACCCTCCTACCTTGGAACTGAAAGAACTACCAGAGCACCTTCAATACGCTTTCTTAGAAAAGGACTCTAAGCTGCCTGTCATAATTTCGGCCTACCTCACGGATGTACAAAAGAATAAAATTCTTTCAATTTTACAAAAGCATCGCCAAGCTATTGCTTGGCAGATATCTGATATCAAGGGCATAAGCCCATCTTTCTGCACTCATAAAATCTTAATGGAAGATAATTCTCGTAACTCTATACAACCTCAGCGCCGTATAAACCCAAACATGAAAGACGTAGTTAAGGGCGAGGTTATGAAATTGTTAGACGCAGGAATTATCTATCCTATATCTGACAGTAAGTGGGTTAGCCCAGTACAGGTAGTACCAAAGAAGGGAGGGATAACGGTCGTAAGTAATGAAAATAATGAATTAATCCCGACTCGGACGGTGACTGGATGGCGAATGTGTATAGATTACCGTAAGTTGAATGACGCCACCCGCAAGGATCACTTCCCCTTGCCGTTCATTGATCAAATTTTAGAACGACTTTTCGGACATAGCTTTTATTGTTTTCTCGATGGCCTCTCGGGGTATCTTCAAATCCCCATCTCCCCCGAGGACCAGGAGAAAACTACGTTTACTTGTCCCTTCGGCACCTTCGCCTACCGAAGAATGCCGTTTGGATTGTGCAATGCGTCGGCTACATTCCAACGATGTATGCTCTCCATCTTTGACAAGTACGTAGAAAGCATTATGGAAGTCTTCATGGATGATTTCTCCGTCTTCAAGAATTCCTTCGATAGTTGCTTAGAGAACCTCGAAAAAGTCTTAGAGCGATGCGAAGAAACTAACCTCGCCTTAAATTGGGAAAAATGTCATTTTATGGTAAGGGAAGGGTTAGTTTTGGGACATAAAATTTCTGAAAGGGGTATTGAAGTAGACGTAGCGAAAATAGAAGTTATCGAGAAACTGCCGCCACCTACGAACATAAAAGCCATAAGAAGTTTCCTGGGTCATGCGGGTTTCTACCGCCGCTTCATAAAGGACTTTTCCAAAATCACCAAGCCCCTTACCCATCTCTTAGAAAAAGACGCCCCATTCATCTTTGATGACCTCTGTCTAGCTGCCTTCAATTTAATAAAAGAAAAATTAGTTAATGAGCCAATCATGATAGCTCCGGTGTGGGATCTTCCATTTGAAATAATGTGTGATGCGAGTAGTTATGCGGTGGGAGCCGTACTAGGTCAACGTATTTCCAAAAACTTCCACCCCATTTATTACGCTAGTAAAACACTCACATCTGCACAGGAAAATTACACCACCACCGAGAAGGAGCTCTTAGCTGTAGTATTCGCATTTGACAAATTTCGCCCTCATATTACTCTTTCGAAAATTATTGTTTTTACGGACCACTCGGCCCTCAAATATCTTCTCTCTAAAACGGATGCCAAACCTCGCTTGATTCGCTGGGTCTTACTCCTCCAGGAGTTTGACTTAGAGATCCGTGATAAGCGAGGTGCCGAGAACTTGGCCGTCGACCACCTTTCGCGCCTAGACAACCCGTTTATCGAGCAATTAGACGAAAATTCTTTTCATTACTATTTTCCTGATGAGAAGCTGTTCATAATTAACACATCTACTTCTCCTTGGTTTGCCCGCATCGCCAACTATCTATTGGCTCGTGTGCTCCCAAAAGAGTTCTCGTCTCAGCAAAAGAAGAAATTCTTTTCTGAATTGAAGAACTACTTTTGGGAGGACCCGCATCTTTTTAAAGTCTGTGCAGACCAAGTGATTAGGAGGTGTGTTTCCTTTGATGAAGGATTAGATATTATTAAACATTTGCATGAAGGACCGACAGGTGGGCACTATCAAGCTGCTCGCACCGCTCACAAAGTGTTAAGCGCGGGTTTTTACTGGCCCAGCCTGTTTAAAGACGCGCATGCCTTTGTGAGTAGGTGTGATAGTTGTCAACGGTCGGGGAATATTTCGAATGAAAATGAAATGCCACAAAATTATTTCCTAGAGTGCGAAGTTTTCGACCTCTGGGGGATTGATTTTGTCGGCCCTTTTCCTTCTAGCTTCGGGAATAAGTATATTTTAGTTGCCGTTGATTATGTTTCACGTTGGGCCGAAGCCCAAGCTCTTCCTACGAATGACACCCGAGTCGTAGTTAATTTCCTCAAAAAATTATTTTCTCGATTCGGTACGCCGTGCGCTATCGTTAGTGATAGGGGTTCCCATTTCTGTAACGCGCAATTTTCAAAAATCCTAACTAAATATGGCGTTACTCATAAGCTTTCTACTGCCTACCACCCCCAAACTAACGGACAAGTCGAAGTAGTGAATAGAGAAATAAAAAGAATTTTAGAAAAGACTGTTTCAACATCTAGAAAAGACTGGTCCGCCAAATTAGACGATGCTCTATGAGCCTACCGAACAGCGTACAAAACCGCCCTCGGCTGTACGCCATATCAGTTGGTTTATGGAAAATCGTGTCATTTACCCGTAGAGTTAGAACACCGCACCTTTTGGGCCTTGCGATTTTTAAACTTCGATCCCCACTCTGTCGGCGATTTTAGAAAATTTCAACTTAACGAACTCGACGAGTGGCGCTCTTACGCTTATGAAAATAATAGACTTTATAAAGAGCGAACGAAGCGTTTACACGACCGACATCTTAGGCACCCAAAAATCTTTAAGCCAGGCGACCAAGTGCTTCTTTATAACTCTCGTTTACGTTTATTCCCGGGTAAATTAAAATCACGTTGGTCTGGGCCTTTTACTGTTTTAGAAGTCTTTTCTTATGGTACTGTTTTAATTTCCCACCCTGATAAGGGTACTTTCAAAGTGAATGGTCAACGTCTTAAACTGTATTTCTGTGATGATGTCAGTCTCACCCCTGTTAACTCTATCTTTCCGGTCCTGACATTTGATTAATCTGCACTTTATTTTTCTCAAAAACTTTGACTTTATTCGAACTTTATTTTTAAACAATATTTGGGACATTATTATTTTGATGCGTCGAGCTCAAACGACGCTTTAAACAAAGGGCGCTCTTGGGAGGCAACCCAAGTTATTTTTTTCTGTTTTCTTTCTTTTACACTTTTTGCCCCGACTGGCTCCGGAAAGCTGAAACTTCTGCGATTGCCTGCTCCAACGGTTCTGCTTCCATGCCAAAGTCCGCCGGACGACGTTTCATGAAGATCCACAGCACAGGCATGGAGGAGCGGCATCACTCAACTTGCCCTGCAAAATAAAACCGGGGAAGTACCTGCTTTTCGATTCTGTTTTTATTTATGTACTTTACTTTTCTCTCGTTCTCCGACCTCCTTCTCCATTGCGGACAATGTAGATTTTAAGCTTGGGGGAGGACTTCCTCCTTCTTTTTGTTTTCTTTTTGTTTTGTAAATATCCCAAAAAATCCAAAATTTCAAAAAATTTCAAACAAAATTATTATATATATATAGCTGCATTTTGGTATTTCAATAAGTACCTCATGTTTATGTTTTGTTTTTCTCAAACTTCTTTATAAACAACGTAGTTAATTATAATTTTTCTAATCATTTTTTTTAATCATATTTCACAAGTAAAATGTTGGTCATGCTGTGTTTCTAATTCACGGTAGCATGTTAAGGTAAAATATTTCTCTAAACCGTGCATTTCTATTATGGTTTTCCGTTCTTTATTTTCTTTATTTTCTCTAAAAATTTATCATCCACTATTTTCCTTTTCGTCTTTAGATGATTTTTGTAAGAACATATTTTGAATAACGTAGTAGATATGAACGATCCAAGTGACATATTATTTTTATTTTCAAGATAATTTCATCAATCTTCTTTTATTATCTCGAACTTGCTTTTTGAAATTTATCGACTCTATGTTTTAAATAAATTAAAAAAAACGCGTGAAAATGATTTAGGCCATTTTTGTTTACGTTTGAGCTTTCTTGCCAACCTAAACTCTTTTACCACTAGTTAGCCGCTTTTGAGCCTTTTTTCCAAATTCATTTGATAAACTCCACACACCATTTCATTTTCACCAAAGCCCAAATTCCTACCTATCTAATCACGCTAATTTTGTTTGATAGGAAATTTTGTCTTATCTGTGGAGATATTGTTGAAAAAGGTGTACTCAAAAGCAATAAATTGAAAAAAAAAACAAAAATGAATGAAAATAATAATAAAAAAAAGAGATAAATAATCATAAAGAGAAAAAAAAATAAATTTATTTATACATATTTTGTTTAAAATAAATTTATTTTTTTTGAAACTCGTTGTTTTGGTTTAGTGTGATTTTTAAGCCTCCTTGTTTATATTTGAATTCCACTCCTATTCATATTCCTAAACCAAACGTTTCGGTCCTATTAAGTCCTTTTGATTCACGCCCTTTTTTTAATTTTATTTAACAACTAAGAAAAGAAGAAAAGTAAATCAGTTTTAGTTTTTGATTTAAACTTAGATTTTTGTTATTTAATTGATATAATTATAATGCGTTGCTTGGATCTAGTAATAACTCAATACGTTCTTTTCATTTTCATTGCCTTACTTAAATCCATTTAAAGAATTTCGTCAAAATTCTGGATGATTTATTTTTATTAAGTAAAGTTTATAAAAGTTAAACCATACCTAAATAATTGTTTTAGATTTACGTTTTACATTCTCCCTACATAGAATTTCGCATAGTACTTGTGTGAGTATGATTAAAACTTTTTGAATTAGTCACTTTTTATGATTAGCTTGTCTTTATATCTTTGCTTGGGGACAAGCAAAACTTAAGCTTGTGGGAATTTGATAATACGTTTGCACTCAATTTTATTAGGATATTTTCGGGGTTTTAAAGCCAATCATGTCTTGTAAAGTACTTATTTTGATTCCCCTTTGTATATATTTTTGTCGCTAATGCATTTTTTCTGCTTTTTGCAGGTTTTCACGGCTTTCAGCCGAATTTTGCTGTGACACGCCCGAAGGTCACGCCCTACCAGGGCGTGTACCTAGGGCGTGTAACCCAGAGGAATGAAACAATTGGTCTGAAACTGCATTCCGTGGAAACTTAGTGTACACGCCCTCGGTCACGCCCGTGACACACCCGACACGGGCGTGTACTATAGGTGTGTCCCCAGGTTCCGAGGAATCGCCGCAGCGCGCTCGTTTTTCCCGCTCCACCGCCGCACCGAAAGTGTCACGCCCCTGGGTCACGCCTGACCCGGGCGTGACATATGGGCGTGTACTTCAGCAATTCCGCCCGTCACCTCCAGCATTCAATTTCAACGCCGCAAAGAACACGCCCCAGGGTCACGCCCTACCAGGGCGTGACCTGTGGGCGTGTACTGCAACAACTCCGTCAGAATTCAATTCCTGCCCGAAAAAGTCGCGCCGAATGTGTCACGCCCCAGGGTCACGCCCGACCAGGGCGTGACAGGGGGGCGTGACCCGACCCGAAAAATTATATAAATAGGGCCCAACTCCAGGGGTTTTAGGACAACTTTTCGCTTTGAGAGGGGAGGTTCTGTCCTTTGTATTTCTGAACTTTTTAAGAATGTCTTTCCATTTTTAGTTCTTAGTTGTAGTTTTATGCTTTCCCTGTATTAGCTCCTAGCTTCTTTCCGTAGTATGATGCTAATGATAGTGTAGTTTCCTTTTCATGTTCTTGTAATCTCTGGTTTTCAAGCTGTAAGGTCACTGTTTCTCTTAATAAAAAGTGTTGTTTTCTTTTTCGTTCCTGCTCTGTTTTCAGTATTTTTCTTCTGCTCATCCCCCTCTTCCACCTCACCATGATTAACTAATCCTCCATGTACTCGATCTAATTGATCCGAGGTTCGAGTGATTAGATTATGATGCTTTGAATCTTACCTTTTCTTTTTAGGGTTTAGCTTTGAATTACTCTTGATTTATCACGGGTTGGAGGTATATTATCGATATATACTCTCCACCTTTGCTTTCATTCTGGGTTAGCCGAGAGGCCGAAAGTTTGAAATAAGCACTCAAGAGTAAAGGGAGTTGTTCGCACCCCTCGAGAGAGGCAGACGTTCAAATCTCCCGGATTGGAGTAAAATCCATTAGAGGGGTTCACCGCGTAAAGCGAGTTTTAGGCCTCCGATTTTGGCGAAAGTCGGTCGGACCTTCCTAAACTCAGTTGGGCACGGCCTTCGAGAGAAGCGTGTCAATAATCATGGAACCTCCACGGTCAAGGACCTTTACCCTATTTAGATTAGGTTTATTTATCGTATTTTTCTAACCACTCTTGCCGAGGTGATTTCTGATCGAGTGCATTTTCCCTTCATCGTTACTAAGCTTAAGTTAATCGCTCTTTTAGCTCTCTTTATCTTTTCATGCAAGTAGTTCTCTTCTTTTAGTCCATTTAGCTAAACCTTATTTTGCCGTCGATAAAATAATAGATTTCGTGTGAGTAAGCTTACTCAACTGTTCCCGGATTTTAATACGACACTTGTGTCCCCTAGCTGCATTTCGATAGGTATACTTGCCTTGATGAATTGTTAGTTTGGTTATTCTCTCCTTGCAGATATCTAAGAGACAATCACCTGCCTGCCAGCAGCCTGAGTTTAGAGCTCAGAGGCCCAATGCACCCTTCCTAGGTCGGGAGCTTGTCTGGCCCCACGACAGCACTGGTAGTAAGCCTAAACATCAAGGCCTGCAAGCCCAATACACCCCAACCCATTTCTATGACTGTATATCACCACGGTAGGTTATTGATGGGGATCGAACCCACAACCTTGATAAGAAGCTCTTTCAAACCTCTCTCATCACCAACTGAGCTTCTGCTCAGTTGGTGATAAGGAATGGTAATAAGACTCTCTTATCAAGGCTGCTGGTTTGAAACCCTGTGGCAACAACCTATCGCTGCTGATAAACAGGCGTAAAGATTTGGTTGGGGGTGCAATGGGCCTGCAGGACTTGATGTTTAGGCTTACTACCAGTGGTGTCGTGGGGCAATACAAGCTGTCGGACCAGGAAGGGTGCCGTGGGCCTCTGAGCTCTAAACTAGGGATGCTGGTAGGCCGGCGACGTCGTGGGGCGGCTTAGTCGGCCTAAACCCGGGTCATCACAAAAAAGTAAAGCTCAGTTGGTGATGAGGAGTGGTAATAAGACTCTCTTATCAAGGTTGCGCGTTCAAAACCCCGTGGCAACAACCTACCGCTACTGATAAACAGGCGCGCAGATTTTGCTGGGGTGCAATGGGCCTCCAGGCCTTGATGTTTAGGCTTACTACCAGTGGTGTTGTGGGGTGAAAAAAGCCGCTGGCCCAGGAAGGGCGTGGTGGGCCTCTGAGCTCTAAACCGGGGCTGCTCGTAGGCTGACGACGTCGTGGGGCGGCCCAGTGGGCCTAAACCCTGGTCATTACAAAAAAGTACACTTTTTTTGTAATGACCCGGGTTTAGGCCCACAGGGCCGCCCCACGGCGTCGTCAGCATACCAGCAGCCCCAGTTTAGAGCTCAGAGGCCCACCGCGCCCTTCCTGGTCCGGCGGCTTTTCTCTCCACACAGCACCACAAGTAGTAAGCCTAAACATCAAGGCATGCAGGCCCAATGCACCCTAAGCCATCTCCGTGACTGTTTCTCACCACGGAAGGTTGTTGCTGGGGATCAAAACCACATCCTTGATAAGACTCTCTTCCAACAGAGTTCATCACCAACTGAGTTGCAGCTTAGTTGTTGATGAACTATGTTGGAAGAGAGTCTTATCAAGGTTGTGGGTTCGATCCCCAGCAATAACCTTCCATGGTGATAAATAGTAATGGAGATGGGTTGGGGTGCATTGGGCCTGCATGCCTTGATGTTTAGGCTTAATGCCAGTGTTGTCATGTGGAGAGATAAGCCTCTGGCCCAAACAAGGGTGTTGTGGGCCTCTGAGCTCTAAACCCGGGCTACTGGTAGGCCGGCGATGCCATGGGGCGGCCTAGTGGTCCTAAACCCGGGTAGTGCTGGGAATGTTCTACCTTGCTCTATTTAGGTAAAAAAATTAATTTTGAAAATGATAAATTTTCCTTCATTAGTTGCAAATTTATTGTATATTAGTTTACTTTGTGATGCTGGTATGTCTTTTATTTTATAGCGGTAGAGTAATAATGTTAGTTAACTCACACTATTTTTGATATGCATGCATTCAAAATAGAACGTACCGACTAAGTCTAGCAAACAAAATAGTTCAACAAGTTCAATCAAACTTAGTTAGCCCTAAGACTCTACATGAGAGACTTGGACACGTGAACTATAGGAAAATGTTCCAAATAGCTAGAACTCATCAGATCACATTAAACACTAAAAACCAACTTGAGAAATGTGAAGTGTGTGCTCAGACTAAAATCACTAGGAAAATTTTTCTTGCGGTTACCAGAAGCACAACACCTCTAGAGTTAATATATTCTAATATATGTGACTTTAAAAATTTTGAAACTAGAGGAGGTAGTTAGTATATGATCACTTTTATAGATGATTGTACTAGGTTCTATCACATTTATCTTCTTAAAACTAACGATGAAGTGTTTGAAAAATTCACTTTTCAAAACCACGGTATAAAGCCAACTTGACATGAAAATCAAAAAGGTTTATAATTGATAGAGGAGGAGAATACGTGTATAATGAGTTCAAGTGTCTCCTTGCCTCTCAGGAAATCATAACTGGAACCATTGCTCCCTACTCACCCCAATTAAATAATATAGCTGAGCGAAAGAATAGAATATTAACAGAAATGTTAAACTCCATGCTCCTGATTGTTGGCATGCCCACTCCTTATAGAGGAGAAGCAGTCATAACTGCTAATAACATTCTAAATAAAGTCTCTCATGGTAAGTTAAAGGTTGCACTCTACGAGCTTTGATTTGAGAGACCCCCTACTATTAGTAGACTTAAGACCCATGAATGTATAGCCTATGTTAGGATTTATGACCTAAGAAGGTCTAAGATTGGACCTAGAACCAACACATATGTCTATCTAGGTTGTGCTGAAGATAGTGTTACAGATAGATTCTTAGATATTTCCAATAATATAATTATAGAATCTAGGGATGCTGTATTTTTGAAGATAAATTTCTTAAGGATAAGAACGTGTCGCTCCTAAGTATGCAAGAAAATATTACTGAGAAATATCCTGAATCAATACCGAGCACCCCTTATTTAGTTCTTGTAGACAATAGTTGTCTATAGTCTATGACGACTTCTGCGAGAGAGAGAACTCCCAGAACCTTCGGTAGTGATTTTGTCACTTACCATGTTGTAGCTGATTCATCCACCTATAAGGAAGCGATGAGATCACGAGATTCACTACTCTGAAAAAAAAGTCATTAATGAAGAGATAAACTCTCTACTTCAGAACAACACCTGGATGTTGGTTGATGAGCCGAAAAAGGCTAAAACTATAAAGTGTAAATGAGTTCTGAAAAAAGAAATTAAATCATGATGACAACATAGCTAAGTATAAAGTACTGCAGGTGGTTAAAGGTCTCACTTAAGTTAGCAAAGTAGATTATTTTGATGTATACTGACTCGTGTTTCACCTAACAGCCATTAGTATCCTCCTTGACATTACATCTAATAAGAACTTCATTGTTCATCAAATGGATGTGATGACTATGTTCTTGAATGGAGATCTGGTCGAAGAGATATACATGAGCCAACCTGAAGGTCTCATAATAGAAGATCACCAAAGTATGGTTTGTAAGTTAATTAAGTTATTATACGGACTAAAACAAGCACTGGAATTATGTCATGAGAAATTTAACTATACTGTAAAAGATATGAGATTCATGTCATATCTCTCTGATAAAGGTCTTTACTTACATCATAGATCAAATAAAGTCACTATAATATACTTGTATGTAGATGATATGTTAATTATAAGATTTGATCAATCTGATGTGGATGAAGTAAAGTTAGTTCTAATAAAAGAATATAGTATTAAAGACCTAGGTGTAGTTGAAATTACACTAGGCATGCAAGTGAGCTTTCCAAAAAATTGTATTTCCCTAATTTAAAGTCACTACATAAAATCCATGTTGGATACGTGGGGATACAGTGAAATTAAAAAAGTAGAGACATCATATGACTACAATAACAGCTTAAAGCTCAATGATGGAGTTACGGTGAGGCAGTTACACCATGCTAAACTGATTGAAAGTCTCATGTATACTATGTTCAACACCAGACCTAACATAGCCTTTACGGTAAATATGTTAAGTAAATTCACTAGTAATACTAGCCAAGATCATTGGAATGCCCATGCTAGGCTAATAAGAAACTTAATGCACCCCCAAAAATATGGTTTATGTTACAATGGTGATCCTCCAGTTTTTGAAGGATATTTTGATGCATCATGATAGTCAGAAATAAATGACAGCAAGTCCACTAGTGATTTTATATTCATACTATGAGGAACAATTGTAGCTTAGAAGTCCAAGAGGCAATCATGCATTGTACTCTCTTCTATGGAATCCAAACTCTATGTTCTAGCTTCAGTAGGAGAAGAAGCAGAGTGGATAAGAGATTTGGTGATAGGCACTTCACTGACGATCCTGAAATTGAGTTCTATTACAGTTTGCTGCGACAATAAGGCTAGTAAAATGATTGCTACGAACACTTTGTTTAATGGCAAAAGAAGGAAACTAAGGATTAAACAAGACTGGTTCACCTCCCTCATAAGTCAAAGCATTATGACCCTAATTAATGTGAGATCAAAAGATAATATTGCAGACGCTTTGACAAAAGAATTAAATAGATCTCTCATAATCAAAATATCCGAAGAGATGACATTAATATTCACAGAAATATGAAATTTTCCTCCTATGTTTATGTTTTGTTAGTAAAAACTTATAGTCGCAATATTTAAGCATCTAATAAAAAACTGAAAATCCCAAATAATATCTTGATGAAAACCCAAGATTGCTAAATGTTAGTCATTCTACATTTGTCACTTAATATCTTTCTCATTATAAGTTGATTCGAGAATTATTCAACTGAGAATAAAAAGTCATTGTAAAGGTTAATCTAACGTTAATGATCATAACACATTATTCCACACTTGGTAATATTGTAAATGATGTTGTGCCAAATCATTCCATATTTGATGATGAGGTACATAGTGATCATTAATGAGTAAGATAACAATGTTTGATTTATTAAAATCAAAACTTGACTGGTCCTAGTTAGACTAGATAGAGATGCTGATAGTATTACTTCATAATTGCTATAAGTATTGTGCTAGTTTAGGTATAGCTAGTTACTTTAACTGTCACTGTATATGTTTATGAATTCATAGAGTCTAAACTCATGAAATTTCTTGCAGACACAAGTGAAGATGGAGGAGAGAAAGTATAATTTAATATGGATGGAGAAACCTCGGAAGGGGGAAATTAAACCGTATGGAAAGAAAATAGAATCTGGGCCGACGAGGAGGAAGTTGATCCTGGAAGTGGCTAAACTGTATGGAAGATGAAGATAAATGGTGATATACGGTCGTATATGGGACACTGTAGAAAAGAGAAGCTCTGATACTCCATCCTCACCTAGTCGTCTGGCCTCAAGATGTCATTTGATATGTAGAACCTGTTTGGTTTTTGGGGATGGCACAACATTTGTGCACGTAGCGGAAATAAGAATAAGAAAAACCCAAATGAGTTCGGATCTAACAATATTCATGAATCAAGAAGTAAAGCATGATGTAATAAAATTACCTTTGATGGATTGAGACTGAACTCAACCTAGATACTCTAGAACCATCGGGTCAGCCATACATATGCTAGAGTCTTGAGTGCAGAAAGTATATTCGTGACTCTACAGGAAATCCACACGATCGGGAGAACCCGTAGCAAATTATCGCACAAGCATTAGGTCGGGAGAGGACACTCTGCGTCTCCTCAGACTGCTAGATCTGTTGAAGGAAAGTCGGAGATGACACTCCCTGGGATCGGGATCGGGACGATGAAGGCAGAACAACTTCCGTCAGGATTTTAGGGTTATCGGTCTTTTGCACAGTCACGGCTTGTGTGCTCAGACATAAGTAATAATCGTCTCATCAGAAAACCCTAAACTACACTATTTATACCCAAGGAATAAATTGAATAGATTCTGTCGCAATTTCAGCAAGTCAACATTTGACTCAGCACGGGCGTTGAGTCAACACAAGACACTCAACGCCAAAGGCCAGATGCGTTGAGTGTGTTGAGTGAACTTAATGCTTTCAATGCTTATGCGCCATGGTGTTGAGTGATCTTAATGTTGTTAATGCCAAAGGCCAGAGGTGGCGTTCGACGAATCTGTGCCAAGGCCAAATTCGTCGAATGGAGTTCGGCGAATCTGCGCCAAGGCTAAATTCTTCGAACGAAGTTCGACGAATCTGCGCCAAGGCCAAATTCGTCCAACGGAGTTCGACGAATCTGCTCCAAGGCCAAATTCGTCGAATGGAGTTTGGCGAAAGTGCCACAGAAAATTTCAATCCCTTTTGCTCATCATATGAGTTACACTATACAGATCCAAATTCCCAATTCTCCACAATCTTATGTGCGACCATGATAGGCTCATAGTGAGTTGGCAGTGAGGCTACATGTTTGATCACTTCCAGATCACTATGGTATCACCAATAGTCTCCCACTTGATCTATGAATTATCAAACAAAAGCTTCATAAACATTGAGGGCATCTTGCAATACATCATTGCTCCCCAAATAGTAATAGTTTATAAACTCATAAGCCATTGTGACCAATATTACAGTCTTATCATGTCCCTTCGTCCCTTACATCCGAATAGAACTAGAGGTATAAATCGTGTTACCCTCATAATTGTTCAATCCCAGTTTTCTGATCTATAATGGACTTACAGAAATTAGTGAGTCCAATATCATATATTGACTCAACCAAGCATGACCATGCATTTCTTAATCCCAATCCATCGAGGAGCCCAAGGATGCAACTCCTATCATATAGGAGGACAAATCCCATCTTTGCGCACATGCAAACACCCAAATGATTCGTAACGTATCCAATAACCACTTTTATCATCCAACTTTCTTAAGACTGGACTTTTGAAGGAATTAAGACACGTAGTTCCTCACTCAGTGAGTGGTGTGACTTTAGGTCAAAGGACCACAAACATCATTGCCACTTGAGCCATACTTGTGACACATTCATATAACAATCCACAAAGTATTCTCACGGTGGGTCTGTCCAGTACAACTTGTTCATAACAAGTACCCATGTGATGACTTAATATCACAATATCATGACCTATGTGGTTGGGTCATCAATCAACGCATATGCTAGTCTTAAAGGTATCATCATTGCTCTTAGCTTCTAAGATGATATAACGGCTAGAGACCATTAAGAATGAAGCTTTTGGGATCATAGGTTCTCACATCAAGTCACTACTTGACCTATGGAAACAAACATTCTAAAGGCATTTATTTTAGTTGACTATTCTATCACAATAGAAATAATAACATAATAAAAGAACTTGACAAAATATATAAATGAAATGTATATAGTACTTTTAATCATCAAATGAAATATTACAGCCAACAAATATACAATCCATAAGACTCAAACTAGAGTTGATCATTTAGGTATCGTATATCAATAGATCTAACATGAACATAATGCTTTCTCTGCACGAGAGGCTTTGTTAGTGGATCCGCAATATTTTCTTCAGTCGACACTGTGCATATGCTCAAACCTCCTCGATCGACTATCTCTCGAATTAGATGAAACCGCCGAAGTATGTGCTTGGAGTGTTGATGAGATTTAGGTCCCAAAGTAAGTGCAATTGCACTGTGGTTGTCACAGTAGAGATCTACGGGACGAACAATGCTAGGAACTACATCTAACACGCCGATGAATTTCCTAATCCATACAGCCTCCTGCGCTGTACTGGCAGTGGCGATATGGTCGGCCTCAGTAGTAGAATCGACAACTGTATCCTGCTTGGAACTCTTGCAGCTAACATCACCTCAATTTAGGCAAAACACAAACCCTGACCGAGACTTTGAATCGTCCCTATCAGTTTTGAAGCTAGCGTCCGTGTAATCACTTATAACGATCTCTTCCTCTACGCCGAATATCAAGAATATATAGTTAGTCCTTCATAAGTACTTCAGGAAATTATTGACGACTATCCGATGGCCTTCATCGGGATCAGACTGATACCTGCTAGTCATGCTCAAAGCATAAGAGACATCGGGTCTAGTACATAACATTGCATACATGATTGACCCAATTGTCGAATCATATGGAGCCAACTTCATGTGGTTCTTATCTTCACAAGACTTAGGACACTGGTCCTTAAAGACACTTACACCATGAGACATGGGCAAAAATCGTTTCTTGGACTCATGCATGCTGAACCGTTTCAACACGTTGTCAAAGTACATACTTTGGGTCAAACCCAATAACTTCTTTGATCTACCTCTATAGATCTTAATACTGAGTATATAAGTCGCTTCTCCAAAGTCCTTCATCGAAAAGCAGTCCCCTAGGTTATTCTTAACAACTTACAGGGTCAGTTTGTCATTCCCGATCAACAGTATGTCATCTACATAAAATATCATGAAGACTACAATGCTCTCATTAATCCTCTAATAAACACAAGGTTCATCCTCGTTCTTCTTAAAACAAAACTCTTTGATCTCTTCATCAAAATAAAGATTCCAACTTCGAGAAGCCTGTTTTAATCCATAAATGGATCTCTGCAACTTGCATATTTTAGTGGCTTCACCTGGAGATACAAACCCTCACTTTGTGTCGTATACACTACTTCAAGGAGGTTCCATTAAGGAAAGCCGTTTTGACATCCATCTATCAGATCTCGTCGTCATAATACACAACAATAACAAGCAGAATTCTGATGGACTTAACCATGGCAACATAGGAAAAGGTCTCATCATAGTCAATACTATGAATTTGCTTGAAACCATTAGCCACTAGTCGCTCTTTGAATGAATGTACATTCCCATCCATATCGGTCTTCTTCTTGAAGGCCCACTTACACCCTATGGGTCTTACCCCTTCAGGTGGTTCCACCAAATTCCATACTTGGTTTTCATACATGGAGTACATTTTAGATTTAAAGCGCTCAAGCCACTTCTCGAAGTCCGGTCAACACATAGCCTCATGGTAGGCTGCAAGCTCATCACTATGATCCATAAGCAATACATTAACTATTTGAGACACGAGAAATCCATATCTCTCATTCAAAAACCATGATCTACCAGATTTACGTGGAACTTGTGCTTCCTAAGCAGTGTACAACCCAGTTTTCGTCGAGCGGGCCCTGCCAAGATTTATTGAGTAAACCGGGTCGCCCGACCCACACCGGAACAACATGCGAGGGGAAGGTGGCAGGAGGTCGGCTCGCTCTCGTCCAGGTCGGGCGGGCGAGCCACGCGAGTTGGCATCTTTGCCCTTCTTGCTCGCCATTCGTCGGACAGAACCTCGCTTGCCATTCGTCGAGCAGAGCCTTTCGGTTTCAACATCGTCGAACTGTTATTCGGGGATGGGTTCGACGAGTCCAGAATGGCGAGCCCTCCTATGAGGCTCCCATGGTTACAGTTGGAAGAATGGCCGCCAGCCCGCTCCCCTATACGCGACTGGGCCGCCTGTCCGCCTCGGTAGAGGATTGGCGGGTCGCGGTGGCCCGGCTCACGCTCGCCCGACAAGAGTAGGCGAGCTGCTAGAGCCAGGTCGCACCCGCCTCTCGCGCGGAGAGATTAGTGGCGAGCTGACCTCCCTATCTCTGGAAGGGGCCCAGCAGAAGCCCTGAGGTGAAATTACCTGGATGCCCTCCCTATGAGTGCGAATAGCTTGTTGGAACAGCGGAGCTACGCTATTGGCATACCAAGTTGGACTGCACATAGCTGTTCAAAACAGCGGAGGTTGGCTATTTGCAGGCTATTTTCAGAATTCTATAAATAGAACCCAAGGGGCACCTTAGAAGGCACGCTCTTATACTCCATAGCTTCTTGGTCCTGTGGTGCTTTCTGAGGTAACCTTAGCTCGGCATGTGGCTAAGGAGGGGAAGTACTCTCAGGTCTTCCGGGTGTGTGGTGGGTCCTCCCCGCCGAGCCCTTGGGTCGGTTCTTCCCTTATCTCTTTTGTCGTCTTTTTTGCAGGAGCGAAGTAGGTGTGCGATCTCCCCTTCCCCAAGGGTGAACTCCACTAGAAACCGAGATTTCGGTTTCAACATTTTGGTGCGGTGAGCGTGGAACGTGGTCAGTGCAGAAAAGCTTCACCAAGACCGATGCCAGGAGGACAGGGATCTGACATGCTGGACTCGCCCCCCCCCCCCCCCCCCCCCCCCCCCCCCCCCCCCCCCCCCCCGCCTCTCGCCACGGTGAGGATGTTCGAGGATTTCAGGAGTGAGGTGCTGAACCTCGTCAAATTCGCACTCGGCACGCGGGCCGAGTGCTCGACTCCAGCAGCCCAGATCACGGCCGCCCCCTCTCTGGGTGAAGATGCCCCCGGCAGGCGAGCTGGGAAGGAAGTGGCCGAGGAATGCCGGGGTGCGAGCTTCCCGGGCGCGAGCTCTTCCCTAGATCGTCATGCCGAGGCCGGTTCGGCGAGCTAAGCTCGCGAGACTCGCCAACTCGCCCAGTAGGGGGGAGGGAGCCCCTTCAGTGACTTGGTTTCCTTTGCCCCAGTTCCAGATGGGTTCAGGGAACCCGAGATGTCCTACTACACCGGGAAGGGAGACCCCGTCCAGCACGTTCAATGGTTCGAGGATGTAGTTTCAATCCAGAAGATGTCGGACGGGTTCAAGTGCCGACTCTTCGCTATCACCCTCAAGGAGAAGGCAAGGGAGTGGTTCCACCAGCTACCGGCCATCTCCATCTACTGCTTTGAGGACCTGCGTCGGGGGTTCATGCTGAGGTTCACCACCTTGAAGAGGAGGAAGGAGTCGGAATCCCTGTTCCACATCAAGCAGGGGGTGAATGAGACGCTGGGGAGCTACGTGGATCGGTTCCAGGAGGAGGTTACTCAGGTCCAGGATATGTCGGGCCATAGTTTGATGATGGCCTTTACACTGGACCTGTAGCAGGGATTCTTCAGGATGGAGCTGAAGAGAGTTCCCCCCCCCCCCTCTCCTACGAGGAGCAGATGGAAAGGGCGGCGAGAGAGGTTGATGGGGAGGCATCAAACCCGAAGTTTATGCGGAAGCTGGCCAGGTGGTCCACGGAGGAGGAGGAGTCGAGAGGAAGGGGACAGGAGGAGAGGAGAGGAGAGCCCCGGTAGAGGGAGTAGAGACAGCTCCAGGGGCAGCAGCTGCCTAGGTGGGGGCGTCAGGAGCCGGACCGTCGGCTGGGCTGCAGGCCCGAGTGGCAAGGGCAGGGGCCACAAAGAGGGTATCAAGGAAGGGATCTCCACCAATGGGGCAAGATCAATTCCACCCCCCGGGCTCGAGGCAGGCCCAGAGGCCCCGACTCCTCGATCAAGAAGAGGCTATGGCCTTAGCAATGGGGGAGAGGAGAAGAGTAGCAAGGAGAAGGAGGAGAGAAGTTAGGGTGGAGTTGCCCTATTACGATTTCCAACAGGAGGATCGGCACGCCACAGCCACGTGCCTGGAGTTCCTTGAAATGAGAGGGAACAGGGAACAGCAGCAGCAGCAGTAGGGGCGCCAGGAAGTAAGGATCGAGGAGGTCCTGCCTCGGGCAGAGGAGGACCGTTGCGAAGACCGGGTGGATGTTGGGACCCGAGGAGGGATCAGAGTGATCCATAGGGGGGGGGGGGTTGGGGGTCAAGGCTTCCTGGAAGGTGTGCCTCCACACCATGTATCGTCGGAGAGTTGCCTCCACATCCCAAACCCCACCCCCAGAAGAGAGGATCACCTTCACCAGAAGCGACATGCCGGATCACGAGGATCCATTCTGTGATGTGTTGGTCATCAAGATAGCCATCGAAAATTTTACCATCTCTCGGATCCTCGTTGACAACGGAAGGTCCGTCAACGTCGTCTTTAAGAAGGCGCTCGATGCGATGAAGGTGGAGGAGAAGAGGGTGCTGGCCTCGGATGAACCCTAGTTCAGGTTTTCGGGGGAGTGGAAGGAGGAGTCGGCCTTCATGTCACTCTGGGGGGGGGGGGGGGTAGTCCAGAAACTGCAGATTTGTCATCGTGGATGCCCCCAGCAGCTACAGCACCATCTTCAGGAGGCCCCTTATCAGCGCCTTGCGCTGCGTCCCCTCATCATTCCATCAGTGCTTGAAGTTCAATGCCGAGGGGATTCAGGTCAGGGTCATGGGGGACCCCAAGGTGGCGTGGGAATACTACGTCACCGCCGTGAACTCCATCTCTTAGCAGGAGGGAGTCAAGGAGATGGGGCAAAGGATGGAGGAGGCTAAGCAGGAAGCTGGCAGGGAGGAGCTGGAGGTGGAGAACTACGCAGAGGAGGATGCAGCAGAAAGAGATCAGGAGGAGATGGCCGAAGTGATGGCCGTGGAGGAAGAGGTGGAGGTGGAGGTCCCTGTCCCGGAGGAGAGGGATGCTGAAGGATGGGGCGAACAGTCCAGGTTGGAGGCTGCGGAGGAAGTGGTGGTGCTGGAGGTCCTCACCTGTGGAGGCAGGGTGGAGAAGGTCCACATCAACGGAGGTCTGACCCCGAAAGACCAAGGCAGGATGCTGGAGTGCATCCAGAAAAATGTGGACATCTTCGCATGGAGCGTCGTGGAGATGCTAGGGGTTGACGCGGATGTGGCCTGCCACCGCCTCAACATAGACCCGGGAACATGCCCCGTCCAGCAAAGGAAGAGGTCCACCGCTGACAAGCTAGTAGAGCCCATCATAGAGGAGGTGGCAAAGCTTCTCAAGGCCGGCTTCGTGTACGAAATACATTACCCCGGCTGGGTCTCCAATGTAGTCATGGTGAAAAAGGGAGACGGCCGGTGGAGAATGTGTATCGATTTCTCTTTACTCAATAAATCTTGTCCTAAGGACTGTTATCCCTTGCCTTGGATCGACGCGCTGGTTGACTCAGCCGTTGGTTTTTCTGTAATGAGTTTTTTAGATGCCTTTCAGGTTATCATCAAATCAGGATGCACCACCCCGGACGTCAAGGATGTCTCGTTCATCACAGGGGATGGATGCTACTATTACAAGATGATGCCCTTCGGGTTAAAGAATGCAGGGGCGACCTACCAGAAAATGATGGACATGGTCTTCAAAGAGCAGAAGGGGAGGAACCTGGAGGTGTACGTGGATGATCTCATGATCAAGAGTCAGAATGTGGACTCACACCTCCAGGACCTAGAGGAGACCTTCGCCACCCTGCGCAAGTACAAGATGGGTTTGAACCCCGTAAAGTGTGTCTTCGGGGCTAGCAGGGGGGAGTTCTTGGGGCAACTCCTCACCTCTGCGGGGGTCGAGCAGAACCCGGACAAGGTCAAGGCTATAATGGAGCTAGGGTCACCACAGAACACCAAGGAGGTGCAGCGCCTGACAGGGAAACATACAGGGCTGAGTAGGTTCCTCTCCCGGGCTGGAGAAAAGTGCTCCCCCTTCTTCAAAACACTAAGGGGCGGTCAAAGGTTCGAATGGACCAAGGAGTGCGAGGAGGCATTCCAGGCCCTCAAGATGCAGTTGACCCGGGCTCCGCTGCTCCAAAGGCCCAAGGAGGGGGAGGACCTGTTTTTGTATCTCGGAGTCGGGGCAGAGGCCCTGAGCTCCGTCCTAGTTCAGGAAGAGGGTAAGAAGCAGCTCCTTATTTATTACGTGAGTCGGGTCCTGAGAAAGGCCGAGCTCCGGTATCCAATTTTGGAGAAACTAGCCTTCACCCTGATCGTCTCATCCCGAAGGCTGCGACCCTATTTCCAGGCACACTCAATCCGAGTGGTGACTGACCATCCCCTCCGCAACATCTTTGAGGTGGTGGAGCATTCTGGCAGGCTGTCAAAGTGGTCGGTGGAGTTGAGTGAGTTCGACGCCTCCTTCATCCCCCGCCTCTCGATCAAAGCTCAAGCGATGGCCGACTTCTTGTCCGATTATGTGGTCGAGGTGGTGGAGGAATAGCTCACCCGTCCGACTCCTTGGAAGGTGAAGGTGGATGGCGCCTCGGGGAGGCACTCCGTAGGAGTGGGGGTGACCTTGGAGACTCCCTAGGGAACTATAATTGAGCAGACAGTGGTGGTGCACTTCCCCATCACCAACAATCAAGCCGAGTATGAGGCTGTGATAGAAGGGCTGCGCCTGGCCAGGTAGCTGGCGGTGTTGTACGTGGAGGTCCTTACCGACTCCATGGTGGTAGCTTCCTAGATCAACAGCGAGTTCGAGGCAAGAGAGCCTACCCTGCGGCTATATCTAGCCAAGGTAAAGGGGGTCATTGGCATGTTCCAAACATTTTCCATCCAACACGTGCCCCGGGAGGAAAACGAGCAGGACGATCAGCTCGCAAAGCACGGTCCTCGGGTAGGGGGTACCATCACCGACCTATTTCGCCCCTCCATCGAAGAAGGAGAGCTTATGGAGATAGACCAGCGGCCTTCATGGATAGACCCAGTTGTAACTTTCCTTTCCACGGGAGAGTATCCGGAGGGGGAAGCCAAGAAGAAGCTCAGGCATAAGTCGGCGTACAACCTCCTCCTGGAAGGGAAGCTGTATAGGAAGACTCTCTCGGGGATATTGGCTCGTTGCGTGGCCGAGGGGGAGGTACAAAGAATCTTGGAGGAAGTCCACTCCGGAGAGTGTGGGAGCCACTCCGGGAGTCAGACCCTGGAAGGGAGAATTGTCAGGCAAGGGTACTTCTGGCCCACCCTGGGCCGCGATGTAACAGAATTCGCAAGAAGGTGCCACAAATGCCAGTTGTTTTCCCCCCACCAGCTACACCCGGCTCAGCGACTCAAAAGTATCACAGCCCCCTGGCCCTTTTCCATTTGGGTAATGGATTTGGTTGGATCGTTCCCCCAGGCCAGTGGGCAGAGGAGGTTCTTGCTAGTAATGATCGATTACTTCTCCATGTTGTTGGAGGTGAAGGCGCTGGCCAAGGTGACCTCCCAGGTTATCAGAAACTTTGTGTGGGGGGAGATCATCTGCCGACACGGGCTGCCCCAGGCTATTGTCACGGACAACGGGCCCCAGTTCGCCAGCGCTGAGTTCACCAGTTTTTGCGAGGAGCTTGGAATCCACCTCGGTTCGCCTCGGTCCATCACCCCAGGAGCAACGGGCAGGTGGAGGCCGCGAACAAGATCATTGCCAACCTCCTGAAAAAGAAGGTGGAAAATCTGAAGGGGAGCTGGGTGGAGCAACTTCCCGCGGTTCTCTGGGCCCCGAGAACCACCCCCAACACAGCTACAGGAGAGACTCCCTTCAGGCTCTCCCGTGGGTGTGAGGTAGTGCTCCCCGTGGAATTTGAAGTTCATACACCTCGAGTCGTTGCGGCCGAGGATGGCAGGGAAGAATGGCAGGCTGAGAACGAGGAGGAGCTGCGGCTCTCCCTTGACATGGTGGAAGAACTGCGGGACCTTACCGCCGTCCGGCAGGAAGAGGTAAAGAGGAGGATGGCCAAGTACTTGGACAAGCATGTCAGAGTCAAGCAATTCGTGGAGGGGGACTTGGTGCTGAAGAAGGTGGATGCAGCAGGGAGGTCGGCAACCGTGGGGAAGCTCAACCCTAGCTGGGAAGGTCCATTTATTGTAAAAGAAGCTTTAAGATCGGGGGTGGTATCGACTCCAAAATGTGGAGAGCGAGACCCTAAGTCTCACCTAGAGTGGTGATAACTTAAAACGCTTTTTCCCTTGAAACATGTAAGTGGTGCTTTGTTTTTTAGTGAAAGTTTTGAAACATGCCAGTACCGCCACGATGAGCTTGCATGAAGAAGCGAAGTGCATTTGGACCCCGAGCAGATCCCGCTGTCAGGCTCTCACCTAGCTGATAGGACTAAAAGTCACTCGATGTCATCCCTAGACCTCGAGCAGATACCGCTGCCAGGCTCTCCCCTAGCTGGTAGGGATGGAAGTCACTCGATGGCGTTAGCCTTGGACCCCGAGCAGATCCCGCTGCCAGGCTCTCACCTAGTTGATAGTGTTGGAAGTCACTCGCTGTCATCCCTAGACCTCGAGCAGATCCCGTTTCCAGGCTAAGGGCTGGAAGTCACTCGATGGAGTTAGCCTTGGACCCCGAGCTGATCCCGCTGTCAGGCTCTCACCTAGCTGATAGGGATGGAAGTCACTCGGTGTCATACCTAGACCTCGAGCAGATCCCGCTGCCAGGCTCTCACCTAGCTGACAGGACTGGAAGTCACTCGATTGCGTTAGCCTTGGACACCGAGCAGATCCCGCTGTCAGGCTCTCACCTAGCTGACAGGGCTGGAAGTCACTCGGTGTCATCCTTAGACCTCGAGCAGATCCCGCTGTCAGGCTCTCACCTAGCTGGCAGGGCTGGAAGTCACTCAATGGCGTTAGCGTTGGACCCCGAGCAGATCCCGCTGTCAGGCTCTCACCTAGCTGATAGGGCTGGAAGTCACTCGGTGTCATCCCTAGACCTCGAGTAGATACTGCTGACAGGCTCTCACCAAGCTGGCAGGGCTGGAAGTCACTCGATGGCGTTAGCCTAGGACCCCGAGCAGATCCCGTTGTCAGGCTCTCACCTAGCTGACAGGGCTGGAAGTCACTCGGTGTCATCCTGAGGCCTCAAGCAGATCCCGCTGCGAGGCTCTCACGTAGCTGGCAGGGCTGTATGTCGCTCGTCGGGGAAAGACGTCGACTACTCGCCAGCAGCGGGGAGGTCTTGATGCGCAAAGTAGTGTCAGAAGTCGGGGAACCGGGTGTCCAAAGGACGAGTAGTTGGAGTCGTGAAGCTAACCAAAAAGGGGAAAAGAACCCCAGCCTCATTGCGAGAGGGTCGGCCCGCAAGAAACTCGGTGGCTCAAGCGAGCGGCGAACCGACTCGCCTCTCTCGGTGAGCGAGTAGTCACCTCAGTGAGACCGGACTGCAAGGGCAGGTCGCCGCTAGCGAGACAACCAATCGGGTCCCCGATGACTCCTAAGCCAAATCTGTATGTGTGCGACGTCGTCGACATAACACAAGACAAACGACTGCGAGTGCGGAAGGGGAGAGTTTACATCGCACAATAATAACAAACATACGTATAATGCGAGTGAAGAGGCATTTGTAAGAGCGGGAATAGACAAAAATCACAAAGTCATGGCACCTCTCACGCTTATGTATCAAACAACCAAAAATATACAGATATGCATAAAACAGGCGAGTCGTAGGGGCAAAGGCGACGCGAGATCCTGGGCGAGAAGTCCTAGAGGTGCTGGTAGGACTTATCCACAGGGTCCGACACGGGAAGGAACAGCACCGGCACCACCTTGCTCGCCGAGAGTCCCACGGCCTCGCTCTTGAGGAGGTCCGCACACCGCAGCATCTGCATTGTATACTTCGCGGCGCTGGTGGCGTTCTTCTGCATCAACACCTCCAACTCATAGTCAGAGTGATGCTCAAGCGGGCAGATGCTATTGGCTGGCGGAGGGGCGGCAGCGGCAGCATACAGCTCGCGCACCCATGCCTCCAGCGCCAGCTTGTCCTGGCCGAGGGCAGCGACCTCGGCACCCATCCGGCAAGCCGTCGCCACATCCTACGAAAAGGAAGAAGGTAGGAAGGTGGATTCGCGAAATGAAATGGCAACTAGAAGTAAGCGCGGACCACTCCTCCCAAATACTGAGCTAGGGTCTCCTCGGCCGCGTTGGCCCTCTTCCTCTGGAGATCCGCGTCCTCCTGAGCAAGTTTGCGGGCCTCCTCCTTCTTATCCGCCAACTTCTTATGAGAAGTGGCGTTCCGCTCCAGCTAGGTGTAGCGCCGGCCAACCATATGGGCCAGCTCCAGGCCGCGTAGTTGGGCCCGCGTGCTTTCGTGCACCAGCACTCGTGTCGCCTCCTTGTCGTAAATGGCGGCATCCTCTCGTGAGTAAAGGCCAAACGAGAAGTTATAGGCCACCCCGCCGATAGTGTCCTGCTCCAACCAACTCGGCAGCAGGGTCGAAACCACTGCGCGATTTGACTCTTTGTCCCATAACAGAAGCGGGGCGCCGAGCTCGTCCAGGTATTTCTCGCCATAGCCGAAATTGCAGTGCCCTCTCGGCACCGGCTTTGCGATAGCATGCGCCCCGTCCGGCGGCCCAGAAGCGCCCCCCACCTTGCCGGGGGTTTTGCTGGTCGAAGCGGCCAAGAGGGCGGGACCCTCGGCCGATTGATCCGCCGGAGCCTTCCCTTTTTTTTGACCCACGGCGGGTTGCTGCCCCGCCGTCTTAGCCTTCTTGGGCGGGGGAGTAGGCTGTTCGCGGCCAGGCCGCTTCTTAGCAGGGACTGTCGGGACATCGCGCTGAGGGGCATCAGCGGCCTGAGCCCAGGCGAGGGTGCTGGAGGCGACCCTGGCACTCTCGCAAGGGGGGTTAAGGGGAATGTCCCGCTCACCTGCCAAGGAGAGAAAGGGTGAAACTATAGTACAAAACAGCGAGGCAGAATAATGGCGAGTGGCTAACCTCCCCCAGGCGGGACAGCGACAAGGCTATCCAGGTTGCGGCGCAAGTATGCGACCTCGAAGTTCTTCGCGCCGAAGAACCCCCACAGGTCGGTTTCATGGCCCCCCAGGGTGGGCGGGCGGTAACTCGCCTCGCTGAGCTGCAGCGACTAGAAAGGGACGTTGTCGAAGTCACCCTTGACGAACAAGAACTTCTTGAGCCAGTTGTGGCTCTTATTGACGGTCTCCCACACCTTGAGGTGGGCACTGGAGAAATAGGCGGTCCCGTCCCGGTTCATGCGGAAGGAGAACAATTTGCGGAAAACCGCGAGACTGAACTCGACCCGCTCCTCCCGCAAAAAGCAGGCAAACCCTACCATGACAGCCACAGAGTTCGGGGTCATCTGGCCTATGACGATCCCAAAATACTTCAACACTTGACGAACCTCTGGCCACAGAGGAAGCCGAAGACCCACCTCAAAGTGAGCTAGTGGAATGGCGAGTTCATCCCTGGAGATATCGTTGATCTTCTCCTCTTCCTCGGGCCGTCTCGCCGAGAATACGGGCGCGACGTGATCGCCGAGAGCGTCTAAGTACTCGCACTAAGAGATAGCGGCGTGGGGGAAGCTATGTTCCGAGAGTGACCAGGCACATTTACTTCACATGTCCGCATCGCCACTGCCTCCACCCATTCCGCGGAACGATCGTCGAGCGAATGAGAAAGCCTCAGAAGGGGGGGCGCGAGCCGGGCTCCGCAAAGAACAGGAGAGGAGGAAATGCTTAAAGGCGATGGAAGGACAAGAACCGACAAGACCTATTTATAGAGAGAAAAAGAGCAGAAAATTTTCCGCCAAGGGGAAAAGTGCGTATAGCAAAAATCAGGCCTAGCGGATCAACTTCCCGGCCCGCAACCGCACCGCCGAGACCGTCTGGCAGCGGGTCTCTCCCGCCCGCATCCGCACGAATAGCGGGCGGGCGAGCTGCGGCCCGTAGCCGCCCAGGACTCTGAGCGAGCTGGGGAAACTCTCAGTCGGCGAGACCCCGGGCCCGCTCCCGCTAAGATCAGGTTGGAGGGTCGGGCAAGTCTATCCTATGGCCCCGTACCTGCCAGAGAGGGCAGCGAGCGGAGGACGCGGGTGCGTTCATGACCACCTCAGAGAGCATCAAGCAGCAACACGATAAAAATGACGTACACCAGAAATCAGAAACCAGACCCGTAGACGGGCGAGAAAAGTTGCAGATAGTTACAGATATTGAGTAAGTTTTTGACGTAATAGTGACCCCCCCCCCCCCCCCGAAGCGAGTCGGCTCGAAGCGCAGAAGCGACGTGACCCAGTTATGGTTCGCGAACAAAATGGAAGGGAGTGTGGATAAGTACTGGATCCATTTTCCACCTGCCCCGCCACTGTTCCGGTTCGCGGCGGCACGCGAGGATAGTGGTAATCGCGCACAGCTACCAACTCCTGCTGGGCCAGGCCAACTTGTTCCGTGACACTCTTTAGACGTTCCTCGGCACGCGTAATGTGCACTCCAGGTGAGGTGATCTCACCACCTTCTGCCACGCGTGAAGCCCCCTCCAAAGCCGCGAGCCGAGCCTCAGTTTCGGCATTATCTCGATCGACTCTCTTGACAATCTCCTGAAGCAACAGAGTATGTTTCTGGAACAGCCACGACACCTGCCTCTTCATCCCCACCGCGTCAGCCGAGTTGCCTAGGTAATTCGAAACACCGTCCACGTCAGGCGGAGGCGAGTACCCTTCGCTCATCTCAATTTCAGAGGAGATCGCGTTGTAGCCTGCAAAGAAGAGATTCAGAGGGGACGGGCGAGAACAAAACAAGCACCAAGTGCGAGCTTACCAGGGGTCGGCATGCCGTCCATACCGGTGGAAGGGCGGTAAGAACCCGACCGACCCTGAAAATGTTCTCCCTCGAGGGCTGCAAGAGATTTCCCTAGTCTGGGGGGGAACTGGAGACCGAGGGGTATTCTGGGGTGGACGACCCAGACCCGAGGGGCTAGCGATCCTTTCAGACGACAAGGGAGGGGATCGATCCTCCCCACCATCACCCTCATCTACACGCGGCAATACCTACGAGATAAAAGGTTAGAAATGAAGCAACAAGTCAGGAAGTAGGATCTCATACCTCGGGAGCAACCTCGGTGCTAGTCGCCGAGCTAGAGCCTGGAAAGTTATTCGCTGGGGACCGTCTATCAATCCTTCCTTTTACCGGCCTAAAGAGAGGGGCGGGAGACCCAAGCGCCAACCAAGGGGCGGCCTCGAGGGCTTCCTCTCGAGTCTTCTAGCCCGCGGCTGCCAGACGGGCTCGCACCTCCTCGCAGACTAGCATAGAGCAGCTGCAGTCCGCTTGAAAAGATGAGATGAGGCAGGGATTCACCCATGGAGTCAGTGGTATATTTATAGCCGAGTAGTGGGGCCCAACAAAAGATTCCATGCCAGCTCAGCATAGCACACGCCGAACACGTGGGTTGGATGATTCTTTCCGAGCTTTGTCAAGCTCAAAAAGAGTGGAGATTGTGTACAACCCCGTGTTCGTCGAGCGGGCCCCGCCAAGATTTATTGAGTAAACCGGGTCGCCCGGCCCGTACCGGAACAACCTATGAGGGGAAGGTGGCAGGAGGCCGGCTCGCTTTCGTCCAGGTCAGGCGGGCGAGCCACGCGAGTTGGCCTCTTCTCCCTTCTCGCTCGCCATTCGTCGGACAGAACCTCGCTTACCATTCGTCGAGTATAACATTTCAGTTTCAACATCGTCGAACTGTTATTTGGGGATGGGTTCGACGAGTCCATAATGGCGAGCCCTCCTCCGAGGCTCCCATGGTTACAGTTGTAATCCTGGCCGCCAGCCCGCTCCCCTACACGCGACTGGGACGCCTGACCGCCTCGATAGAGGATTGGCGGGTCGCGGTGGCCCGACTCGCGCTCGCCCAACAAGAGTAGGCGAGCTACTAGAGCCAGGTCGCACCCGCCCCTCGCAGGGAGAGATTAGTGGTGAGCTGACCTCCCTATCTCTGGATGGGGCCCAATAGAAGCCCTGAAGTGAAATTACCTGGATGCCCTCCCCATGAGTGTGAATAGCTTGTTGGAACAGTGGAGCTATGATGTTGGCAGACCAAGTTGGACTGCAAATAGCTGTTCAAAACAGCGGAGGTTGGCTATTTGCAGGCCATTTTCAGAATTCTATCAATAGAACCCAAGGGGGAACCTCAGAAGGCACGCTCTTATACTCCCTAGCTTCTTGGTCCTGTGGTGCTTTCTGAGGTAGCCTTAGCTCGGCCTGTGGCTAAGGATGGGAAGTACTCTCAGGTCTTCCGGGTGTGTGGTGGGTCCTCCCCGCCGAGCCCTTGGGTCGGTTCTTCCCTTGTCTCTTTTATTGTCTTGTTCGCAGGAGCGAAGTAGGTGTACGATCACCCCTTCCACAAGGGTGAACTCCACTAGAAACTGAGATTTCAGTTTCAACAAGCAGGTTCTCCAACTGCAACTACTTGTAGTCCTGACTCAGGTCCCAATTCCGGTTAATTCACAGTTTGGGTTCCTGAACTTCTTCAAGTTCTACCCTGGCTGTCTTTCTACTTAAAAACTCTTTCTCAAGAAATACACAAGTCCTTGCGACAAACACTTTGCCCTCGGACGATAGGTAAAAGTACTACCCTTTGGTTTCCCTAGGATACCCCACAAGATAACACATATCTTATTTGGGTTTCAGCTTATCTGGCATTTGACATCTTACGTATGCCTCACAGCCTCAAACCTTAATGAACGATATATTGGGACGCTTCCCAGTACATATCTCATATGATGTCTTTAGGACCACTTTCATTGGATCATGATTTAATGTTAAAGCAACGGTTTCTAGAGCAAAACCCCAAAAGGAAACAAGTAGATCTGCATGACTCATCATTGACTGTACTATGTCTAACAAGGTATGATTCCTCCGCTCAGACACACAATTATGTTGTGGTGTTCTAGGTGGAGTGAGCTGTGATATAATACCACACTCTTTCAGATGATCACAGAATTCATGACTTAGGTATTCGCCACCTCGATCAGATTGGAGTGTTTTAATCTTCTTACCCAGCTGGTTTTCTACTTTGCTTTTAAGCACCTTGAATTTTTCAAAGGTTTCGGATTTGCACTTCATAAGGTATACGTATCAGTATCTACTGAAATCATCTGTAAATGTAACAAAGTAGAAATACCCACCTCTATCCATAGAACTCATGGGTCCACATACATCACTATGTACTATACCCAAGAGATCTTCAGCCCTCTCATTGTTTCCAGTGAAAGGGACTTTAGTCATCTTGCCTAACAAACAAGATTCGCATGTCTCAAATGATTCATAATCAAATGATTCTAATAGTCCATCTTTATGGAGCTTTGATATACGTTTCTTATTTATAAGGCCCAAACGACAATGCCAAAGGTACGTTGGGTTCGAGTCATTTGCTCTTAGTCTTTAGGTATTTTCAATATTATAGATCAGATGGTCTAATTTTAAAACATACAGGCCATTAAACATTTGGGCTACACCATAACAAACATCATTCTTAAATATTGAACAACAATTGTTCTTAATAATAAAAGTGTTGGATCCCTAGTTGATTTGGGCTAGGTTCACTAGCTTAGGATGTGACCCAATATGTATAGCCAGGGTCAAATTTGTGTCCTATAGTCTAGGCCAAGTCCTTAGAGTCAACATTAGATGAACCAGCTATCAACAAGACTATTAGAGACTCAAGACTTAGAAGATTTCAAGACTAAGTAAAATAAGTTCGACGTTCGTCGAGCTCAGGTCGACGAAAGGCGTTCTGAGCTCGACGATCTTGAGATATTTCTCTATGCTGAGCTCGACGATCTTTGTTCTCTGTTCGACGAAAAGTGAGATTCTTCAACAAACTAAAGTCAGGGTAACTCCAGATTTTTTCTAAGTCCAACTTCAGGCTTTGGTCGATGAACAAGAATCTGAGCTCGACGAACTTGGACCTCAAGTTCACAACTCCTCAGGTCAATGAAGTCAACTTGTTAGGTCGACGAACTCAGTACTCTACTCGACGATTTCTGGTCTACGATTTGAATTATTCTCATCCAGAGACTTCTCAGATTCTAAGTCCACAATCATTCTTCGGTCGACGATTTTGGATCTCTGTTTGACGAATAATGATTGACAGTGATGATTATCTGTTCGACGAATTTGGATCTCTATTCGACAAATGAAGATTGTCAGTTCGACGAAGTTTGTAGCAGAATTGACAAGATTCCCTTGAAGACAAATTGTTATTATCTGGTCGACGAACTCATCAGCTCAGCTCGACGAACTGTGAACTCATCTCGACGATTCCTGTTCTTCGTTCGACGATTCCAGATTAAGCCTTCTCCAGTTTTCCGTCCCTTTTCTTCGCGATGATTTCTGAGTAATTAATGCTCAATCTTCTCGGAATGTTACCGTTAGAACGAGCATTGTTCATGGATTATTTCATGCCGTTTTTCCATGGGACAGTTAGGGAATTCATTGATTATCGCTTCCTTCCCAGGTCGACTGCATTTACTGCTCAAGGCTTCAAATTTCGAATGTTCTTCAGTCAGTATTTAGTCAGAAAAGAAAAGATTCAGCAGTGACACAGACAGAGATTACATTCAAGAAGTCTTATAGAAATCAAAAGTTTTTTCTGCAATCAGCCTAGGCCAGAGAACATCATCAAGAAGAAGAATAACGTACAATCTCCATCAAGAGTCTTCTACCTTCAATCCTACAGGATAACTTCAGAAGGACAACATTCTCTGTCTGTCAAAGAAGTTCCTGAAGAGATCTCTGGTCAAGGCAATCAAGTTTTGAAGACCTGTCACCCTGAAGCAGTGCTCCAGATTTCCTGATCCATTCAAGATCTCAGGGGGAGCAATCTGCTGAAATCAATCCACTAGTCTTCTCAGTTGTTATTGAGAAAGAGAAGACACCATCACCCCTTTTCCATCTTCTGTACAGGTTTTTAATTCCCTTCAAAATTATTCCTGGTTGCAAGTCTCCTACCAAAAGACTTGAGGTTTTGGTTTTTGAGCACCTGAACAAAAGCTCATTGGTGTCAGACACCTGATCAAAAACCTGAGTGGATTCCTACTAGGGTGGTAGAAGAGTGGATGTTCCCATGTTGGGGAACCACTATAATTTCTTGTGTCGTCTGGTTGCCCTCTTTCTTTTGTTTTGCCTGTGTTCTGTGATTTGTTAGGTTGCTGTGCCTTTTACTTTATTTGTTAATCTGTTCACTTAGGATTACAGCAAAAGTTGTAAAACGTTTGTATAAAGCACAATACTCAATTCACCTCCACCCCCACCCCCCTCTAGAGTATTTCAGATCTAACCTGCACTTTCAATTGGTATCAAAGCAATGTTGGTTGAACTACCACACCTTAAGAGGTTAATTGGTTGCACAGTCTAACACCTGAACCATAAAGATCCCTCTTGTTAGATCTGACTGTTTTTCTTCCTTTATTAGATTTATTTCTTCACAGAAATGGCTCAAAACAAAGATTATGCAAGCATCAGACCTCCAGTATGCAATCTTAATAGATTTGTCATCTGGAAGGCAAGAATCAAACTGTACATGAATTCTATTGATGAAGATATTTTTTCTTCCATCTTGACAGGAGTACCTCCAGCACCTGCAGCTTCTACAAGCACCTCTACAAACATGACTGCAGTACCTCCTCCAGATAATAATGATGCTTACAGGAAAACCAAAATTGCAGATGCAAAAGCAATGAACATCTTGGCTCAGACTATGTCAGATGACATATTTCAGAAGGTGGCTGAGTACACCTCAACCAAGGCCATTTGGGACTCCCTCAACCAAATGGTAGTTGGTTCAGCTGATGAAAGGAAAGATAGGAGATCAAATCTCATATCCCTGTATGAGAATTTTAAGAAGGATAAGGCTTAATCAGTTGCTGAAATGTATAATAGGTTGAGCTCAATCATTAATGAGCTTAAAACCTTGGATAAAGATATCACCCTTATAGAGGTGAATGACAAAATCTTGATGTGCTTCCCTAGCTCTTGGGATTCAAGAATCTAGCCTATCAAAGAATCCAGAAGCCTAAATTAGATATCAACTGAATCTCTGCTAGGCAAACTAAAATCTTATGAGCAGTTGATTAAGTCAAGAGAAGCAGTAGAATAGAAATCAACAACTCCAGTTAGAAAAGATCACTGTATAGCTTTTAAAGCATCAGAGGAAAGTGAGACCTCAACATCCAATGAAGAACTAATGAGCCTCTTTGCAAAAAGATTTTATAAGATGGATAGAAAGGATTTCAGAAGGAAATCATCCAGGCAGGATGATAAGCCCAAATATGACAAGACACAAACCAAGGAGGTTGTGTGCTTTGGATGTAGAAAGCCTGGACATTACATCTCTGAATGTCCAGAAAACTAGAAGAAGGAGAAAAGCAGAGAAAAAGACTCCAGGAGAAAACACAGCAGCAGACCCTCCTCCAACAACTACAAAAAGAGAGACAAAGGCTTTGTTGCTGAAACATGGAGTGATACTGAAGAAGAATCATCCTCCTCCAGCTCAAGTGAAGAAGAGGAAGAAGCAAGATCCAAGGAGGTTTGCCTTATGGAAATTGATGCCTCCAGGAGCAGTTCAGGATCAGAAGGAGAATCTAAAGATGAAGCAGCCTCAGAGTTAGAGGCAGATCAGGTTCTTTCAAGTTTTAATTTTAATTCTGATTCATTTAAAATTGAATTCAAGGCTATGTGTTTAGATTTAATTAGTTCAGAAAAAGAAATAAAAACCCTTAGAGAAAAACTAGAAAATCTTGAATTTGTCAACTCAGAAAATCTTAAACTAAAAGATCAACTAACTTTAGCAAATGAACAGATAATTAAATTAAAATCTGATTTATGTGAGGACAAACAACTTGAGAAATCTCTCAATGGAAGAAGTCTCAAGTTGATTGACATAACAAGCATAGTAAATACCATATTAAATGGTAAGCTGGGCTTGGGTGCATCATCAGGTTTGCCCCCCATAATTAAGAAAAATATTCTTACCACACCCATTAAATTTGTTTCTGCCAAGGGAAAATAAAAGATAATAAACAAACCAATGTCTGAAAGCAATCCAAAACCCATAGACAAGAGCAATAGAAATCAGAAAACAGCTAATAAAAACAAGGTTCATCAGCATTCGTCGAACTCAGATCGACGAAATGTGGCCCGTTTGTCGAACCTAGATCGACGAACGCTGAACGCAAACTTCAGTAATAACAATTCGTCTAATTGCGATCGACGAACCATGTATGGTTCGTCGAGCAGAGGTCGACGAACATGGGGCGCAGAAAATGACTATTGTCATTCTCTAAGCAGAGATCGACGATCTCAGCCCTATTCATCGAACTCTGGTCGACAAACTTACAAGAATTCGTCGAACCCAAAAGGACCAAACATAAATCATTTCTCTTACAGAAATTCTAAGCCAGCTAATAAACCATTCAATCCAGTAGCTGATTGGGTTATTCCACCTAGGAGATATCACCCCTTAGGTTATAAATCTCAACCTACTTTGTCAATTATATCCAGCTTTTCATCTCAATCAAACAAAGGACCCAAGATGACCTCTGTCAAGAATAATTGAGTTTTGTTTTTCATTACAGGTACAGGTGAAGAGCTGTCCAAGGGTGAGTCGGACCTGGTACTTGGACAGTGGTTGCTCCAAGTATATGACAGGCAGCAAGGCCAATCTATCTAATTACAAGTCCAAGCTAGGACCAAAGGTGATCTTTGGTGATTCAAATAGTGGTCAGTCTGAAGGATATGGAGCAGTAAAGATTGGAACAATTACTTTCAAGAGAGTAACATATGTAAGAGGACTCAAACATAACCTAATATCCATAAGCCAATTATTTGATGAAGGTTATCAGGTACACTTTAACTCTACCTCATGTTTTATTATTAATAATGAAAACAAAACTTTTTTAATTGGAATTAGACAAGGTAATATATATCTAGTAGATTTTATTTCTGCCAAAACTGATGTTTGTTTACTCAATATCACTAGTAACCAAAATGAGTTGTGGCATAAAAGGTTAGGTCATGTAAACCTTAAGAATATAGCTAGGTTATCTAAAGACAACCTTGTTAGAGGTTTACCTTCTGGCCCCTATAAGAAGGAAAACCTATGCAGGGCTTGTCAATTAGGAAAGCAAACTAAAACTAGTTTCAAATCTATTAATAAGAGTGATTCACCTAGGATTTTGTATTTGCTTCATATGGATCTATTTGGACCCATTGCAGTACAAAGCCTAGGAGGGAAGTCTTATACTTTAGTAATTGTTGATGACTTCTCCAGATTCAGTTGGGTGGCTTTTCTGAGAACTAAGTTAGATACATTCAAAGTTCTTATAGATTTTCTCAGGACCATACAGATTGAGTTCTCTACTCATGTTGCATTGATCAGAAGTGATCATGGCACAGAGTTTGAGTCTCTTCTTATGCATGAGTTCTACGAGAAGGAAGGTATCAGGCAGTGCTTCTCAGCTTCTAGAACTCCCTAACAAAATGGGGTAGCTGAAAGGAAAAATAGGACACTCATTGAAGCTGCAGGCACATTATTGGCAGATGCTTACATGCCTCTATCCTTTTGGGCAGAAGCTGTAAACACTGCTAACTATGTCCTGAATAGAAGCCTTATACATAAGCTGAAAAATAAGACCCCCTATGAATTGCTTAAAGGAAAGAAACCTAAAATCACATATTTTAAAGTTTTTGGTTGTATATGTTATATTCACACAAACAACAAAAGATACATTAGAAAGTTTGAGGCTAAGGCTGAAGAAGGGATTTTTCTAGGATACTCCCAAGTAAGCAAGGACTATAGGGTTTTTAATAAATCCACTCTTAAAATTGAAGAATCAGTCCATGTATCTTTTGATGAAGCTAACATGTCTTATAAGGAGAAAAAGATTTCTACCAATAGCTTTTTGCAGGTTCCACAACTGTGTGAGTCTATGGATGGACTAAACCTTACCGAAGAGGTGTCAACCCATCCTGCTCCACATGTTGCTGAAGACAGTGAAGAAGAAATTCAAGTGGAAGTGGCTGAACTTCCCTCAACAGCTAATAACATTCCTTAAGAGGAATTAATTATAGAAGTTGTTGCTGAACAAACTCCACCAACTGATCTTGTCACACTTAGAGATCACCCCAGATCTCAAGTGATTGGAGACATTTCAGCAGGTGTACAGACAAGGCATCAACTCAACCAAGACTTGATGTATGCCTATTTTCTCTCTCAGATTGAACATCTCTCCATCCATGAAGCTGAGCAAGATCCCCACTAGATCATTGCAATGCAAGAGGAACTAAATCAGTTTGAGAGATGTAGAGTTTGGAATTTGGTTCCAAGACCTCATAACTACCCAGTTATTGGAACCAAATGGGTCTATAGAAACAAGCTAGATGCTCAAGGAAATATTGTGAGAAACAAGGCTAGGCTTGTTGCTCAGGGCTACAGGCAAGAGGAAGGAATTGACTATGATCAAACCTTTGCCCCTGTTGCAAGGTTAGAGGTCATAATAATATTCCTTGCCTATGCAGCTCACAGGGGATTCAAAGTTTTCCAAATGGATGTCAAGAGTGCAGTTTTTGAATGGAGTGCTTCAATAAGTGATTTATGTGGAATAACCTCCAGGTTTTATCTCTCTAACTCAACCCTCCTTTGTATTTAAATTGCATAAAGCTCTCTATGGTTTAAAGCAAGCTCCAAGAGCTTGGTATGAGACCTTAGCAAGCTTTCTTTTAGAGCTTAAATTTATAAGAGCAACCATAGATAAAACTATTTTCACTAGACATCATAAGGACCAAATTTTGTTAGTGCAAATATATGTGGATGACATCATCTTTGTGTCTACTGATCCCAAATTAGGAAAGAGGTTTGCTGACCTCATGCATTACAAATTTGAGATGAGTAGCATGGGTGAGCATTCCTACTTCCTTGGTCTCCAAGTGAAGCAGCTCCCTAATGGTATCTTCCTCTCCCAAGCTAAGTATGCTAAAGAGCTTATTAAGAAGTTTGGGATGGGTGATGCTTCAGGAATGAAAACACCTATGACTACTAATGCTGTTGTGGATTCTGATGCAGTAGGGAAACCTGTAGATCAGAAGCTTTATAGGGCAATTGTTGGATCCCTATTATACCTAACAGCTAGCAGGCCTGATATCATGTTTGCCACATGCCTTTGTGCTATGTTCCACGTGAACCCCAAAGAATCTCACCTTATTTTCTTAAAAAAAAGTTTGAGATATATAAAGAGTTGTCCTAATATAGGACTCTGGTATCCTGTAGAGTCAGAGTTTGAGTTAACTGGATACTCAGATGCTGACTATGCTGGATGTAGAGTGGACAATAAGAGTACCTCTGGAACTTGCCAATTCTTAGGTATGAGACTTGTCTCCTGGTTTTGTAAAAAGGAAACATCTGTGTCTACATCAACTGCAGAAGCAGAATATATGGCTGCTGGCAGCTGCTGTTCACAAATGTTATGGATACAAAACCAACTCCGAGACTATGGTGTCAACTTAAATAATTCAACATTATTTTGTTATAATACTAGTGCTATTGCTATAGCACAGAATCCAGTTCACCATAGTAGGACTAAACATATTGATATTAGACATCATTTCATTAGAGATAGTGTAGACAAAAAGAAAATTAACCTAATCCATATTCTTACTGATTTACAGAGAGCAGACATTTTCACCAAACCCTTGGATGAGAAAATCATATGTTCTTTATAAATCAACTGGGAATGATCAATGGAGAAGAGTTAAATTAGTTTCTGTCTGCATTCGACGAATTTTCCAGAATTCATCGAACGGAGTTCGACGAATTAGGGAAAGTTTGAGAGATGGTCATCGAACGGAGATCGACGAATTCTCTGTGTGGAAACAATTTTCGTTGACCGGAGATCGACGAACTTTGCTTCAGAAGATATTTCATTGAACGGAGTTCGACGAACTGTTTTCGTTTCTTCTGGATGAGATCGGCAAATTATTTGTCTATAATTTATTTTTTTGACCTCAGTTCGAAGAACTGTTTCTTTTTCGTGGAACGGAGATTGTCGATTCATATTCTGGAAACCTTATATCTAGATTTTCTTCGACCTCCATCCCGCGCTTTCTGTTCCCTTGATCTTGATCATCGTTTTCTCTATCTATCTTGCAGGTGATCTCAATGGTGATTCCATCAGGAGCTTTAGCCGCAATGAAATTTGACGCGGGCTTTGATGTCGACTTCGACTCATTCCAGCACTCAGATCCAATCTTCCTCTACATTCTGGAACTTCTGAAAGAGCAGAATTTGAAGAACTTGATGACCACCCAGATAAAGTTGGCCGAAACAGAAATAAGGGAATGGGACTTTACTTCAACCATTTCTGAAGACAATGTTATGACAGGATCAATCGCCGGTAACACCGTCTCCTTAACCCCCGCCGTTTTATCTGAAATATTTGGTTTGACAACTGGAGAGGTGGAATTAGAGATTGATTCTGAAGAGTTTACTATGTTGCTAAAACTGATGGGTTATGCTGGTGACAACCCTAACAAACTGTTGAAGAAACATCTGTCAGCACCATATAAATTCTTAGCAGACCTGGTTGGTAAAGTGCTACTCGGGAAACATACAGCACACGACTACATCACCAGACAACAATTTCTGGTTATGTTTGCCATTGTCAACAAGAAGCAAATAGACTGGGCACAACTGCTGTTTGATTTGATTAAGAAGAAGAATTCCAAGAAGGAAGTATGTTTTGGAAGGATCCTAGGGATCTTCGTCAAGGAAAAGGCTGCTGAATCCCTGATCTCCCCGACCATATTCATTAATGACAGTAAAAGGCTCTCCTATGCCTTATTTGGCAGGTGGGAGAGGACAATCACCAAGCCCACTAAGGCTTCTACCTCTTCCACCCCAGCTTCTGAAGGCACCTGGGCTGTTAAACCCACTCCCACACCTGCTGAGGAGATTCATCCCACTCCATCATCTCTTCCAGCACCCCTTCCAGCAAAACCTCTCCCTTCCTCTCCCATTCCTTCTTCAACTCTTCACTCACAAAAGCATACTCTTGTGCCTACTCCACCTCCATCTCCACCACTTGACATCACTAACATTCCATCTCCACCACCATCTTCCCCTCTTCAAGCAAATCAACAACCCACACCTCCTACTTCCCCTCATGGCACATCTATTCCTACACCACCACAGTCTCCACTTCCCCCACATTTATCCTCCACTCCATCTTACATCCTAACCTCAGACACTGCAATGTAAGATGCCACCCTTCCATCCTCATCACCATCCACTCCTCACATACATGCTCTTCCACCCTCCATTCCATCATTAGTTGCTCCCTCCTCCACACCAAATGCAACATCCTCTCCCTCTTCCTCATTTGATCCCACTACCATATCCTCTATCCTCACCATCATCACTCCCCTTTTGAAATCTCTTATAGCAGAGGACATTAAACCTCTTGCTACATCCATTCAATCTTTATCTGCCCAAATCTCTACCCTTACTGCTGTCCCCTCCTCAGTTAAGGGCCTGGCCTCAGTTCCTACTGAAACCAGGCAGGGGGAGATGCCTGATGATGAAGCAGCAGCACAAGCTTCAGATACTTTAGCTTCAGCAGATACTGCAGAATCTGCAGTCCCCACAGAAGTATATCCAGATAGTACAGATACAGATTTAGTTGCTTTACTTGATTTTATTAATACTGATATGGACATTGCTGATATGGATATTGCTGAAACTGTTGGTGATTTTATTCTCAATCCCACAGTTAATTTATAAGAATTATTGCAAACTTTTGATACTGTATATATGCATTCTCTTCCAGAAGACTTAACTAAGCAACAGTTGGCTATTGTGCCCTATACATCTCCAATAAGTCCAGCAGTTGCTAAGCAACTCTGTGATAGTTTTGCAATTCCAGTTTCTGCTCCAATCTCTGCAGTTATTCCAGAAGCTATCTCAACACCAATTTTTGTCATGGATGATTCCCCAATGCCAGATCTGGATGAGTTAATCTTGGCTGATATTGAAGAGGAAAATAGGGCAGCAGCTGAAAGCTCTGTTCCAATTACCTTTGATTCCTGTATAGTTTCTTCTTCCACTCCTGCTGAAACTCTAGTTTGTTAAACTTCTGTTCCTACTACAGAAAAGGCTGTCATTGATGATAAAGCTTTGAAAGAATTGGATGCTTTATATGATATCCCTCAGGGTTCTGGCAGTGAAGATGATGAAGATGATGATGAAGATGATTCAGATGAAGAAGTTGCCAAGAAGAAAAAGCAAATGTTGTCAAAGAAAAGGAAGGCTCCTCCTCCTGCTCCTAAGCCCAATCCAACAGCTGACACTCCATACTACGTCCTGCATAATGTTACTCCTTATAAGGGAATGCCTACTTGGATGTGGCTGTCAAAGAATCAGCAAAAGGAAAGGAAAAGAAGTAGGAGATATTCTCCTCCACCAGTCCATAGATACAGAAAAGATCCACCTCCTCCTCCTTCTCCAGTAGCTGGTGACACTGGCTCTAGCTCTTAGAGATCTGCCCCTATGCAAACTTATTAGAGACATCAAGGGAGATCCTCTGGAAGCAGTCAGCAAAGATATCAATCTTCAGGTAGTCAACAATCTTCACAACAACATCAACAGCAACAGCAACAAATCTCTGCAGATCAGAAAACAAAGAATCCTGAATGGCCAGATTCACCTCTTATTCCTTTTGAGGATCCTAAAACAGCCAATACTGCCAAAATGGCCAGGTTCCGGGAACTTATTGGTCTTTCCCTGATTAATAAAGCTAAAGCTGAAGGTAAAGACATATCAGGTTATACAAATATGTCAAAATACAGGAAGGAAGAATTTAAAAGATTTGATAAAGCCAACAAGTTGTTTAATGTTGATGACTACATGAAGCTCCATCCCGAAGCAGTTGTCCCCCGACCTACATCACTGAAGATTATTGGGGCAGATGACATGACAATGACACAGGCACAGGCTTTAAATCCAAATAGAGAAATTATCTTTAAAAAGCTAGGAGAGAAGACAAAAGAAGACAAGTCCATGCTGAAGAAGCAAAAGAAGTAATCTTTATTTTGTTTCAATTTCTTTCTGCATTTGCTTTCAAACTATATTGTTTAAACAAAGCCTATGTACATATATATCTGCTGCATGTGTTAGTAATTCTCTGCCAGATATATCTTTTTCTTTCTATGTTTATCATTTTTGTTAATGTCTTGAGTCTTTTAGTGACCTCACCCAAATAGGGGGAGATTGTTGGATCCCTAGTTGATTTGGGTAGGTTCACTAGCTTAGGATGTGACCCAATATGTATAGTCAGGGTCAAATTTGTGTCCTAGAGGCTTGACCAAGTCCTTAGAGTCAACATCAGATGGACCAGCTATCAACAAGACTATCAGAGACTCAAGACTTAGAAGATTTCAAGACTAAGTAAAATGAGTTCGACGTTCGTCGAACTCAGGTCGACGAAAGGCGTTCTGAGCTCGACGATCTTGAGATATTTCTCTGTGCTGAGCTCAACGATCTTTGTTCTCTGTTCGACGAAGACTGAGATTCTTCAACAAACTAAAGTCAGGGTAACTCCAGATTTTTTCTAAGTCCAACTTCAGGCTTTGGTCGACGAACAAGAATCTGAGCTCGACGAACTGGGACCTCAAGTTCACAACTTCTCAGGTCGACGAAGTTAACTTGTTAGGTCGACGAACTCAGTACTCTACTCGACGATTTCTGGTCTACGATTTGAATTCTTCTCAGCCAGAGACTTCTTAGATTCTAAGTCCACAATCATTCTTTGGTCGACGATTTTGGTTCTCTATTCGACGAATAATGATTGACAGTGATGATTATCTGTTCGGCGAATTTGGATCTCTGTTCGACGAATGAAGATTGTCAGTTCGACAAAGTTTGTAGCAGAATTGACAAGATTCCATTGAAGACAAATTGATATTATCTGGTCGACGAACTCATCAGCTCAGCTCGACGAACTGTGAACTCAGCTCGACGATTCTGGTTCTTCGTTCGACGATTCCAGATTAGGTCTTCTCCAGTTTTCCGTCCCTTTTCTTGGCGATGATTTCTGAGTAATTAATGCTCAATCTTATCGGAATGTTACCGTTAGAATGTGCATTGATCATGGATTATTTCATGTCATTTTTCCATGGGATAGTTAGGGAATTCATTGATTGTCGCTTCCTTCCCAGACCGATTGCATTTACTGCTCAAGGTTTCAAATTTTGAATGTTCTTCAGTCAGTCTTTAGTCAGAAAAGAAAAGATTAAGCAGTGACACAGACAGAGATTACATTCAAGAAGTCTTACAGAAATCAAAGGTTTTTTTCTGCAATCAGCCTAGGCCAGAGAACATCATCAAGAAGAAGAAGAACATACAATCTCCATCAAGAGTCTTCTTCCTTCAATCCTACAGGATAACTTCAGAAGGACAACAATCTCTATCTGTCAAAGAAGTTTCTGAAGCAATCTCTGGTCAAGGCAATCAAGTTTTGAAGACCTGTCACCCTGAAGCAGTACTCTAGATTTCCTGATCCATTCAAGATCTCAGGGGGAGCAATCTGCTGAAATTAATCCACTAGTCTTCTCAGTTATTATTGAGAAAGAGAAGACACCATCACCCCTTTTCCATCTTCTATACAGGGTTTTAATTCCCTTCAAAATTATTCCTGGTTGCAAGTCTCATATCCAAAGACTTGAGGTTTTGGTTTTTGAGCACCTGAACAAAAGCTCATTGGTGTCAGGCACCAGATCAAAAACCTGAGTTGATTCCTACCAGGGTGGTAGAAGAGTGGATGTACTCAGGTTGGGGAACCACTATAATTTCTTGTGTCGCCTGGTTGCCCCCTTTCTTTTATTTTGGCTGTGTTCTGTGATTTGTTAGGTTGATGTGCCTTTTACTTTATTTGCTAATCTATTCACTTAGGATTACAACAAAAGTTGTAAAATGTTTGTAGAGAGCACAATACTCTATTCACCCCACCCCCCCACCCCCACCCTCTAGAGTATTTGAGATCTAACCTGCACTTTCAAAAAGAAAAACCCACCATGTCCAAAAATGAAATGGATATAATGTTTCTAGTTATGGAAGGAACAAAATTATAATTATCTAGTTATATTACAAGCCCACTGGGCAAATTAAGATGGTAAACCCCCACGACAACATCAGGAACTCTTGCTCCATTGTCAACGTGCATGTCCACCTCTCCTTTACTCAGCAATCTTCTCCTTCCCTGTTGCAGCACATTTATACAAATGTGAGAACCACATCCGGTATCCAATACCCAGGATGATGGAGCATAAAGGTTTATCTCTATAACATGTATACCTGAAGCGGAATTCATACCTCCCCTCAGCTTTTGCAGACCCTCCACATAAGAAGGGCAGTTCATCCTCCAGTGTCTAGCCTTGACACAGTGTTGGCACTTTCCCTCTTTCATCAAGCCTTTCTTTTTTAGTGCTGAAGACTTGGGCTCCAGTCCAAACTTAGGTTCTACCTTTGTTTTCTTGAAGCCCTTGGCCTTGCCCTTGCCTTTATTCACCATCAATAAAGGGCTAGCAGGCTTGGCCTTCTTCATGTATATCTCGGCAGTTCACAACATGCCTAGGAGCTCGAGCAGTGTCTTGTCTATTTCATTCATGTTATAGTTCAAGACAAACTGCTCATAACTGTCCGGCAACGATTGCAGGATCAAGTCTATAGCCAACACTTGGCCCAGAGGGAACCCTAGTCTTTCAAGGTTCTCTAAATACCTAATCATCTTGAGTATGTGAGTCCCTTGTAACGCCCCCACTCGTCACATGGCATATAACGGTGGGTCCGGCCGGGGACCCATGCCATATGTCACAGACAGGTGGCGGAATTACGTCTGGAAATCAAAATCTACCCGCAGCCAAACCCAATACATTCCAGCGCAGCATTTTAAGTTATCATGAACTCAACTCAAAGAATGTCCACTACTATATAAACGCCAAATTTATATATCCAAACCAGGAATGTATACAACTCACACACACTGGCCTTAAGGCCTTACAAGTTTCTCTTTACACAAATATATTTTTGTACATCGTCACGCAGGCCGGCCACACATGAAATCCAACCACGATTCGCACGGCCTTCGATGGCCTTTAGCAGCAAGTCTCCATTCCGCTGAAGCAATTCAATCTAATCATCAATACCTACAATTCATTATCCACCAAAGAGCGGCAAACAAAGTAACGGTCAGCTTTAGCTGACCACTTATAATGACCACACCACTTACTCGGGACAGTGGTTCCTTCCCTGTATGCATTACCATATCATAATCTTTATCCGTCTAGAAATCACAACCATAACACAAATGCCGGTATCCACCAGACGCTCCGTGCACTCAGGGCACCTTTTTTGTATACCGGATATCCCAGTCGTACACCGCTGATCAGGGGTTATTAACTTGTTAGCTGGCCGGTCCTAGTCACCACAACACGCATGTTGTGAGCATTCCGCCCAAACCATTCAGAGGTCCTAACCCCATAGCATACTTGAGCATTTGGATCGACCCACCATTGTGGTGTAGCAAGCCGGGTATGGCCGCAGCCCCCATTTGCATTACCACCCATCGATCTCCCATAATAATCAGGTAGAGGTCAGCCTTTTCCCGTGCTCACATTGTCAACACCGCAGCTTGATGCGGGTCGGCTTTCCCTCCTGATCAGCCACAGCTTTTCACCGATAGAGCACCCGCAGCGCTCAAGGGGCTTAACCAAAGCCTCCATCACATATCGTTCATTCATCCAATACACAAAGCACATATTTCATAGCGTTAACTAAACGGAGTCTTCTCCAGTTTACCCATGATCATCACTTAGACTACCAGTCCAGATGGGCTTCACACAGCATGTCTATGTCGTACTCCACACTTCCGGCTCTAAATGCAGACTCAACCAAGGAATTGCTTACGAGATCCACCTTTTGGTGGAGTATTCCACGCACATGCATAAAGAAAGGACTTTGATGTCCAAGACGGAGATCGTTAACCTTGAAGATCTCATCGGTTCCATGAAGTAGCCGGATGGAAGTAACCGCCTCGGCTTTGCCTTCACGAATCCACTCTCGGATCTTCACTCCGCACTCCTCAGCTCCTACAGCAGCTGGTTTCCCATTCCTTTCCCTCTTCCCTTGATCTCCCTTTCCCTTTCTCTCTCTTGAAATGAAAAGGAGAAGAAGGAGATGAAGATAAAGGGGATTTATCCCATTTTCCCAGCCTTGATCCAAATGGAAGCAGTCTGGCCTTTGTATCCAAGATAAGGGAAATGAGTGGCTCGGATTTACCCAAAAATACCCTGAACACTGCCTGACATGCCCTGTGACACACCCATGTCACAAGCCGTGTCACTTAAGCGGCAGCCCACCGACTCAAATCCAACCAGTATACGGTCGTGTGACACGCCCGTGTCACACGCTACACGCCGGTGTCATGCCTGACACGCCCATGTTTCCCACCCGTGTACTTCACTCAGCACATCTCAATCTCACCCGAGAGTCACACGGCCCTGGGACATGCCCGTGTCCCAGGCCGTGTGCACCTGGACACACCCGTATCCCGCAACACACAGATTCAAACACGCCTTGTGACACGCCCTTGTCCCAGGCCGTGTACACCTAACTCGACGATCGTCGAGCACAGTTCATCGACCAGAGGGACACGCCCACTGACACGCCCGGGTCAGATGGGTCACGGCCGTGTCACCTGGTATGTTCCTTCTGTCGAACCAATTTCGTCGACCAGACACCCAACTGCTCAACCCAAACACGACATGCCATGGGACACGACCGTTTCCCAGGCAATATCACCCATCCTGAACCCAAATTGGGCTTTGGGGTGTTACAATCCTCCCCTCCTTCAAAGATTTTCGTCCTCAAAATTGCGCTTACCTACAGACTTTCAAATACGCATTGCTCGCTCATTGCACCACAAGAAAACGAGCACCTTAACAAAACGATCCGGGTTCGAGCTCAGCGGCCGCAGCTTGTCTCTCCCCACGGCATCGTACAAAATAAACATCACTTGTATACCAAACACACAGACATAGTGCTAACATATGTACGTCCATCTAACTCCAATACGTCCATCAACATCATATTCACATATGATATAACATACACCACAAATATGTACACAAATGATCACAGAGGGCATTTATTTCCACTCATCCGCATCTTCATTCAGGATACGTTTGATAGCCTCTTGTAGTTCCAACCGAAACACGCGTGACTGTATTTCACCGACTGAGCTTTGCGGCTCTTGCACTTCCAGATTATGCAAGCGAGGTTGTGTCCGGGATTCAGATGATTCGGCCACTGCTTTACCCTTTTCGTTATAAGACGCACCTGTACTCTTCTCACTTCCTGAAGGGCCACTCCAACAATTAGGGGCTATATGTCCCTGTTTTCCACATTTAAAACATGTACGGTTTTCAACCCGTCCTTGTCCATACGTTGCACCTGATGAAACAGTTGAAGAAGTTAGTTCAGCATGCCTGAACTTCTTCTTGTCTCGTTTCCGAAACTCCAATTGTTGAGATTGCGGAACTTTAAATTCCGGCTTCTCCATTTCCAACTTCTTTTTATCCTGCACCCGCTTCAAATCTTTCTCCAGTGCCCTGGCCGTATCGACCAACGCTTGCAAGCCTTGATTCACCGAACTTGGGAGTGCCAATCACAAGTCATCACACAGTCCCTCATAAAATCGATTCGTCTTTCGAGCCTCTTCAGCGAACGTAGAACACGCATAGCGACCAAGTCTGGTAAACTCATGCAGGTACGTATCAATATCAGTCTCACCCTGCACCAGACGTTAAGACTCATTCTCCATCACAATTCGCCACGACACTGGCAAATACTTGGCGATAAACAATCGGGAGAATTCGTCCATTGAACCCTCCGCTAAGCCTCGACCTGCCAAGTGATGCACCTCCATCTCATCCCACCATAATCTCGCGTCTCCTTCCAACAAAAAAGTGGCTAAAGTCACTTTCTGCTCCTCCACCGTCCGGATTGCATTCAGGATCCTCTTTACTCTAGCCAACCAATCTTCCGTCTGCGTTGGGGAAAGCGCTCCACCAAACATCGGTGGATGAAACTCCATAAAGCTCTTTAATGCCTCATTCGCTACTTGCTCCTCTGCCATAACTGCAGCCCGCTCTTGCCTTGCACCAGCCTGTACTGGTATTCCTGCAGGCCTTACCTACCCATTAGGTTGTGCTTGTAGCACTGCAAGCACCGTCTCCGTCACCATCTGTATGGTCTCCACCGAGGGAGGTGTAGTCGCTGCACTGGTGCTACACTCTCATCGGATCACTGGGGCTCTGGCTGCCCAACACCACTCCTCTCCACCTAGCAATGTACAAAACACCATTAGTCATACATGTCATAACGATAATTATACATTGCCTACACATTCATGCTCCTTACGTGCATGAAATACATTCTTGGTGGACATTCGTCAGTTCAATTATGTTCTCTCCTCCCAAACAATCTGAACCTGGCTTTGATACCACTTTGTAACGCCCCCACTCGTCACATGACATATAACGGTGGGTCGGGCCGGGGCCCCATGCCATATGTCACACACAGATTGCGGAATTACGTGTGGAAATCAAAATCTACCTGCAGCCTAACTCAATACATTCTAGCTCAGCATTTTAAGTTATCATGAACTCAACTCAAAGAATGTCCACTACTATATAAACGCCAAATTTATATATCCAAACTAGGAATGTGTACAACTCACACACACTGCCCTTAAGGCCTTACAGGTTTCTCTTTACACAAATATATTTTCATACATCGGCACGCAGGCCGGCCACACATGAAATCCAACCACGATTCGCACAACTTTCGAGGGCCTTTAGCAGCAAGCCTCCATTCCGCTCAAGCAATTCAATCTATTCATCAATACCTACAATTTATTATCCACCCGAGAGCGACAAACAAAGTAACGGTCAGCTTTAGCTGACCACTTATAACGATCCCACCCCTTACTCGGGGCAGTGGTTCCTTCCCTGTATGCATTGACATATCATAATCTTTATCCATCTAACAATCACAACCATAACACAAAAGCCGGTATCCACCAGACGTTCCGTGCACTCAGGGCACCTTTTTGGAATACCGGATATCTCAGTCATACATCGCCAATCAGAGGTTATTAACTTGTTAGCTGGCCAGTCCTAGTCACCACAACACGCATGTTGTGAGCATTCCGCCAAAACCATTCAGAGGTCCTAACCCCACAACAAACTTGAGCATGTAGATCGACCCACCGCTGTGGTGTAGCAAGTCGGGTATGACCGCAGCCCCCATTTGCATTGCCACCCATCGATCTCCCATAATAATTAGGTAGAGGTCAGCCTTTTCCCATGCTCACATCATCAACACTGCAGCTTGACGCGGGTCGGCTTTCCCTCCTGATCAGCCGCAGCTTTTCACCGATAGAGCACTCGCAGCGCTCAAGGGGCTTAACCAAAGCCTCTATCACATATCGTTCATTCATCCAATACACAAAGCATATATTTCATAGCGTTAACTCCACGGAGTCTTCTCCGGTTTACCCATGATCATCACCAATCCAGAATACCAGTCCAGATGGGCTTCACACAGCATGCCTATGTCGTACTCCACACTTCCGGCTCTAAATGCAGACTCAACCAAGGAATCGCTTACGAGATCCACCTCTTGGTGGAGGATTCCACGCAGATGCATAAAGAAAGGACTTAGATGTCCAAGAAGGAGATCGTTACCCTTGAAGATCGCTTCAGCGCCATGAAATAGCCGGATGGAAGTCACCGCCTCGGCATTGCCTTCACGAATCCGATCTCGGATCTTCACTCCGCACTCCACAACTCCTACAGCAGCTGGTTTCCCCTTCTTTTCCCTCTTCCCTCACTCTCCCTTTCTCTTTCTCTCTTGAAATGAAAAGGAGAAGAAGGAGATGAAGATAAAGGGGATTTATCCCATTTTCCCGGCCTTGATCCACCTGGAAGCAGCCTGGCCTTTGGATCCAAGATAAGGGAAATGAGTGGCTCGGATTTACCCAAAAATACCCTAAATACGACCCGACACGCCCCGTGACACGCCCATGTCACAGGCCGTGTCAATTAAGTGGCAGCTCGCCGACTCAAATCCAACCAGTACACAGCCGTTTGACACTCCCATGTCACACGCTATATGCGTGTGTCATGCCTGACATGCCCGTATTGCCCACCCGTGTACTTCACTCAGCACATCTCAATCTCAACCGAGAGTCACACGGCCCTGGGACACGCCCGTGTCCCAGGCCGTGTGCACCCGGACACACCCGTGTCCCGCAATATACGGATTCAAACACGCCCTGGGACACGGCCGTGTCGTAGGCTGTGTACACCTTACTCGACGATCGTCGAGCACAGTTCGTCGACCAGAGGGACACACCCACTGACACGCCCATGTCAGATGGGTCACGCCCGTATCACCTGGAGTGTTCCTTCCGTCGAACCAATTTCGTCGACCAGACACCCAACTCCTCAACCCAAACACGACACGCCCTGGGACACGCCAGTGTCCCAGGCCGTGTCACCCGTCCTGAGCCCAAATTGGGTTTTGGTGTATTACATCCCTACTAGGTCCCGAGCTCCCATCTTACACTGGAAAAATGCCTTAGTAACGTCAAATCTCTCTTGACGAGCTTGCCCTCAAAACATTTTCTTGAGATGCTCGTCAATGTCCTTGTAACCCATGTTCACATGTTTCTTCTAATGCTCAGAGTTCATGCTTGCTAACATGAGACATTCGACGTCTAAGGAGTCATCAAGATACTTCTTATAAACATCTTTATTAGCACGGGATGCATTCCCGGCAGGCTCATCAGGGGATACCTCTTCCAAAACATAGAGCTTACGCTCTTGCCTGATAATAATTATCAAGTTCTTGTACCAGTCCAAATAATTTATACCACTCCGCTTCTCCTTCTCAAGGATCACTCTGAGGGACAAGGTGGAGTGTGAACCACTTGTAGTGGAAATTCTCCAAGAATACAAGCAAAGCAAATTAGTACTATATTTTAAAATATAATTTTTTCGATTAAGACTTTAATCAAAATAACTCCCACTATTCTTATCAAACTGATAACCCTTGATATTAATTCAAAGAGTTTGGCGAGTAACCCTCTTAGTGGACAAGATCCATATTTCACTAACACTATGATTCAGCTTTGGCTTTTCTCTCACAATATAGCTATTTAGGTAGGCAACGCTTGCAAATTGCATCACTATGCAATTCTTATTTGTCCGGTGAATAAATCTTTATTTGCATCCATCATATGGTGCACGCCAACCTCATGCCTCTGGGCACTCAACCTTTAAGTTCACCCAATTAAGCTTGACCCGATGTCGACAGTGGGATATCACAATTTTCCGCTTGCACCCACACCAAGATAGATTAATGCACCTTGCTTTGTCAAGCCCACACTTCATCGATCGAGGCAGGAAGTGTGTCATCCATCGGAAGGCATCTAAATACTTAATATTATTTAAGGGATTTTAAATAGTTGATTAACTCTTTAATCATGGTTAACACTTAACCAACGTTCACATCAAGCAAAATAAAATTCAACAAGCATAATCCAAATGAATCCCAGATGTGCACAAGAATCATCAACACTTGATGAACTGGGTTAAGTCTGAACATCTAGAATATTTATAAATCTTCAGACCCTCATGTACTGGACATGAGAACACCAACTCCACTTACACAGTAGACAAGCTCGTCACTTCATGTGAGATTCAAAATCTAACACATGCATAGTTTAACAAACAAACAATGTGATGGTTACTATTAAGGAATAAACTTCAAAGAAATCGCATGCATTCTTGGGAAAACCCAAGACTAGATTTTGGCATCTAGAACACTTCTAAATCTCCAAATTTACACGCCAAGGATTTAGCAACTTCTGAAACAATGAATATAGTCGGGAAACTCCCTCTGATACCACTATTGGGTTTTTGGGAATGACACAACAATTGTGCACACTGCGGAAATAAGGACAAGAAAACCCCAAACGAGTTCGGATCAGACAATATTCATGAATCAAGAAGTAAAGCATGTTGTAATAAAATTACCATTAAGAGATTGAGACTAAACTCAACCTAGATGCTCCAGAAGAATCGAGTCGACCACATAGCGGCTAGAGTCTTGAGGCATAAAGTATATCCGTGCCTCTACAGGAAATCCACAGGATCGAGAGAACCCGTAGCAACTTGTCGCACAAGAGCTAGTTCAGGAGAGGACACTCAGCATCTCCACAAACTGCTAGATCTGTTGAAGGAGAGGCGGCGATGACACTCGACGGGATCGTGATCGGGACGGAGAAGACAGAACAACTTCCGTCGTGCTTTTAGGGTTATTTGTCTTTTGCACAGTCATGGCTCATGTGCTCAGATAGAAAGAATAATTGTCTCATCAGAAAACACTAAACTATCCTATTTATACCCAAGGAATAAATAGAAAAGATTTTGTCGCAATTTCAGCAAGTCAACATTTGACTCAGCATGGGCGCTGAGTGAACACAACACACTCACGCCAAAGTCCAGATGCGTTGAGTGCGTTGACTGAACTAAACGCTTCTGTGCTATGGCGTTGAGTGATCTCAACGCTGTCAATGCCAAAAGCCAGAGGCGGTGTTCGACAAATCTACGCCAAAGGACAAATTTGTTGAACGAATTTCGATGAATCTGCGCCAAGGCCAAATTCGTCGATCGGAGTTCGACAAATCTGCGCTAAGGCCAAATTCGTCGAACGGAGTTCGACGAATCTGCGCGAAGTCCAAATTCATCGAACGGAGTTCGACGAATCTGCGCTAAGTCCAAATTCATCGAACCGAGTTCGACGAATCTGCGCCAAGGCCAAAATCATCGAACGGAGTTTGACGAATCTACACTAAGGCCAAATTCGTCAAATGGAGTTCGACGATAGGTCCACAGAAAAGTTCAGTCCCTTTTGCTCATCATATGAGCTAGACCATACAGATCCAAATTCTCAATTTCTCCACAATCTTATGTGCGACCCTGATAGGCTCATACTAAGTTGACAGTGAGGCTACATGCTTGATCACTTCCAGATCACTTTGGTATCACCAACAGAACCAAGTCCAACGACGAGAATAATAGATTATGTGACAATGGAAAGGTTGGATCATTAAGAGATTCCACATATTTTACCTCGAACGTGTCTGTGTCTAGGTCCACCCATAACAAGGGATATAACTAAAGATGTGTTTGGTGTGGCTTATCACATCTTATTTTCTATAATGAGGTTAGAAAAAATCATCATATATGTTTGGTATGACAAACGTTACTACGATTACCAAAAAAGAAACAAGTTTGGGGCATAAGATTTTAGTATGACAATGACATTTTTATTCAACCTCACTGGAGCAAATAAGCTGCGTTAAGCCGCACCAAATGCAACCTAATTAGGTGTCTAACGCCAACTAAATCATTATTATTTGGACATCATATTGCATTAGGCTTTGCATGGGTGGTCAATTTTGCCTTTAAAATTTTAGGTATTGTTAAAAAAACATTCACATTTTAAATTCGAACATGAGCACCATTTGCAACCGCTCCATTCCAAAATGAGCCTCACGTCTCACAACATAAGAGCTTGAACTACAATAGATTCTCAAAAAGAGCCTTTGGCTTAGTTTGGAGCAGTGGTAGAGGTGGGAAAATCTCTATTCCAACCGCCACCGCACTTTATAGGTTGTTTTGGTAAGAAGTCTTTTCAAGAAAGGTGTTTTGGGAGCTTTTTAAGCAACCAGTTCAACATGTCTTTTTAAAATTATTTTTGCCACTTTTAGCTTTTCCTCCTTTATTCGAGGGTTTACTAATGTCACACCAAGATCATTTGCAATCTACTTTTCTTCCTTTTCAACGCTGTAAATGTTTTCTTCTCCCATTCAAATGTTTTCACTCATTTACTATCTTTGCTTTTTGTGGCTGACATTTTGTAACCTGCTTATTTATATAATATTTATTTATCAATATGATAAATGATTAGCATAAAATACTTTTATTATTATTTAAAAAAATTAAACAATTATAACAACACTCATGCCTTTATCCAACTATAGTGGTGTCGACTATATGGATTCTTTATCACCATTGTGTCCTATTTTAGTCATAATCTCACAAATGTCTAAGTACATCTTGTCTTTCCTTATAGTTCCATTCCAAGTATTTATTGGTCTACACTTCCCCCGTGTAATATGCATAATGCCTAAACTCTTATAATTCCTAATAGGTAGGGGTCTAAATAAGGCTTGCCGAGCCGAGAACCTCAAGAACCAGTTTTTTTTGTTGTGGAGCCTAGGCCATGCCAAGCCTAAATTGAGCCCAGGCAGGGCACGTTCCCTTGCAATATTAGGGGCCTACTAAGCCCAAAAAATTGGGCCCAACCATGCCTCCAAAAACTAGGGCAGTTATTTATGTTGTAGCTGTGGTAAGTTTTACCTACAGGGTGCTACACATGGCTGCCCAGCATGTATTTTAATGCTCAACAAATTTGCCCAACATATATTATATTAATGCTAGGCAAATTTGTCCAACATTTATTATGATGCAGGACAAATTTGTCCGACATTTATTATAATGCCGGAAAAATATTCTCGGGATTTATTATAATGTTGGACAAATTTTTCCAGCATTATAATAAATGTTCGGGAAAAAGCCTAGCATTTATTAAATGTTGGGAAAATTGACCAATATTTAATAAATGTTGGGTGTTTGAGCCCAACAATTACCTATTATTGGAGTCAATGCCTAACATTTAAAAAGGCCAAATAATTGGGCCTGGGCCTAGCCCGGGCTGGTCACCGAGCTAGGCCTTGGCAAAATAAGAGGGCGTTTTAAGCCCTCTTAGGCTTGTCCTGGGTCTGGCCTGGGCCTAACAAGGCGTATAACTGGCCCGGACAATGGAGGCCAGGCCAAATTTGCACCTCTACTAATTTGAACCTCTAATGGTCACCTTTGTACGTATCCAGACCATCTTATACAAGCTTTTTGAATCTTCTCAGCAATTGATGTTACACTTGTCTTATCCCCGATACATTCCTTCCGAATTTTATCCAATCTCATGTGTCCAGACAACCACCTAAGCATTTTCATCTCTACAACTCCCATTTTTTGCTCATGTACACAATTCACCGTTCAACGGTAAGAACCATTGAGCATTGCTGGTATTATTACAGTGAGGTAAAAGTTGTCATTTATTTTTAATAATAATTTACGATCATATAAAATACTTGACGCACCTCTCCACTTCAACCAACGTACTTGGATTTTATATATCACATCTTTATCAACACCTCCATCTATTTGAACTATCGATCTAAGATATATAAAGTACTCATTACGGGATTTATCTTGATTACCCAACTTAATAATGAAGTTGTTGGGTCCATTGATCACAATATCCTATATTTGAAGAAGGTCCCCAAGTCAATGGTATACACATGAATGTATTTGATGCATGCTCTAAGTTCAATGTATGCAGATTGTTCTTTATTGAACTGATTTGACAGGTAGTCTGAGTCACAAAGACAGATGGACACATTATAGTATTGGCAAAGTAAAAAATTTGGCTAAGTCTAGAAGCGTTGAGTGAAGGCAGTTCACTCAATGCCAAGAGAATAAAAGAGTCGACTGATGCTCAAGCAGTCAAAGCCTTAGTATTGCCAAAGCAAAAATCTGGTTAAGTCCATAAGCATTGAGTGAAGGCAGTTCACTCAACGCCTAGAACCAAAAGAATCGACAGAACTACATGCAGTCAAAGTCGCAGTATTGCTGTCAAGAAATTTGTCTAAGGATAGAAGTGTTGAGTGAAGTCAGTTCTCTCAACACCTACTCAACAGATACTTCAACTGAGTACAGAAGTGTTGAGTGAAGAAAGGTCACTCAACGGCTCATCAAGAACCCAGGCAAAGGTAGAAAGCATTGAGTGAAGAAGATGCACTCAACGCCTTCATTCAGAGAAATTGAACCAAGTCCAGAAGCATCGAATGATGAAGGCTCACTCGATGCCTAAGATATTAGACTATAAAAGTCTATATGCGTTGAGTGAAGAAGGCTCACTCAATGCACTCAATGCCTCAAGTCACAGAATTATTCTAAATGCTTTTTCGTTGAGTGACAAGGCTTCACTCAATGCCTGAGAAGTCTGTCTAGATTTTTCTAAGTCCAGAACTGCTGAGCCATGTTGATGTCAGTAGAAATTCAGAATCACTGACTTTGGCTTGCTATAAGACAAAAAGCGTCGCTTGTCTTTAACACAACAGTTACACAAAAAGAAAGTGTGGCAGTTACCAAACCCAGTGGTTCATACTGCAAATAGAGCCGTTGGATGACGGAATACAAAAGTAAGTTTTGAGGAAGAAAGAGAGTAACTTTTAGAAACAAGAGCTTGGAGCTTTATCTTCTTCCTCTCGACTAAGTTGTAGAGCTTTAAGAAAAATACATTTACTGTTGGTCTGAGAAGTTCAGATAGTTAGCTGTTGATAGTAACATCTTCAACAACAAGTTTAGATAGTTTGCTCTCTGATGGAGAAGGAGGATCAGTGCAAGCCTAAGCTGATGTTCATCTTAAAGGCCACTGCATTCAACTCTTCTACTCACAAGGTTTGAAGAAATAGTGCTCTGTATGTTACTTCACATCACAAGCAAAACAACCTTGAAGATCCATTCTTGGTGATGTCAAGAGGATGGGACTAAGTCTTCTCAGTTTAGGAAGAGGCAGACTCAGAGATAACTTCTCTGGAGTCAATCATCAACAACAACCAACACTTCATTTGTAGGATCTTAACAGATCTGAGTTGTAAGTCTAAACTATAAAGGATGAGTGTATAATCCTTCTGTATATCTGAGCATAGGATCCTTTTGTGGGCCCGAGGTAGGGCCTGTGTGCCTAAGCTATAGGAGAGTTATTCTCTAAGGTAGGATCCTGTAGTGGATCTGAGTGTAGGGCTAACCTCATAGCCTGAGTGTAATACTTTGGATAAAGTCTGAGGTAGGTGATCTATGGATCATTGAGTTGTAGGAGCATCATTTGCTCTGTGTGGTAGGCCTTGGGCCTGATGTAGGACTTGCAGGAGTCTGAGAGATCCTGAGGGATCTGTGTCATGAGCTCTTGGAGCCAAGATTGGAGAAGTTGTTCTTGTCTAACACTTTGATAGAAAGGTAGGAGGGACAGTGGATGCGACCATACCTTGGGGAACTATTATAAACACTTCTGTAATGTTGTGGATTCTTGAAAGCTAACTCAAAACTAAGTCACAACACACCTAAGAAAAAAGATTATCATAAAAGACAAAAACATATTCACCCTCCCTCTAGGTGTTTAACTATTCTTGAAGACAAAGACTTTCAGAAGTCATCCGTCTTTCTTGCACTACTAAATTTAAGCTTCGCATACTCCATATTTGCCCAGCTTAACCAAAAACAATTCATTTCTAAAGTGTCTCGCCAAGATTCAAGTTTCGCATTTACACCATCGCGTGTCTTTTTAACCAAAACACTATCATCCGCAAATAATAAACATCAAGGTATTACTTGTTGGATATATTTGGTGAGCTTATTTAAGATTTGAGTAAAGAGATAAGAGTTTAAAGCTGAACCTTGATGTAAACCAATAGTGATATGAAATTCATGTGTTAATCCTCCAGATGTTCCCACTCTAATCAATAAATATGTTTATATATCTATGATAATGTTAAGGTATGATACATTTATACCTTTCTTTTTTAAGACTCTCTATAAGATATCTCTTAGAATCCAATCTAAGGATTTTTAAGATCAATAAACAATATATACAAATCTTATTAACTTTCTTGATGGTTGTTAATAAGTCCTCTCAAGAGATGTATAGCTTTCATGGTAGACCGCCCTAACATGATCCAAATTGATTCTTCATATACTTGTCTCTAGTTTTACTCTTCTTTCTATGACTCATTATCATAGTTTCATGATATGACTCATTAATTCAATTCCTCTGAAATTAAAACAAATTTGTATATCTCCTTTGCTTTTATACAAATTCATCAAGATACTTCTCTCTATTGGTATGACATCCACATTGACTTCAGTAACTTATTGAAGAAACATATAGACCACCAAATTCCTTCTTTTCTAGACATTTTCATACTTCGATAGGTATATCTTCTGACTCACCCATCTTTTCCTTTTTCATCTTCTTTATAGCATCATTTAACTCAGATACTTGAGTTTTACGATAAAATAATTTGTCCATATTTTACTCCGATTTACTCAACTCTTACAAGTGTAATTCCATAACTCTTATAATTTTAATGACATGTCTTTAGTTTTATTATATAGTTGATAAGAGTATCTTTCTCATCGCTATTTAATAGTCACATCATCGGTCAAAATTGTATCTATTTCATCATGTATGCATTTAACTTAGCTTAAATCTTTTATATTCCTCTCTCTAACTCAAACAATTATATATATGTCATGTTCAATCTTTTTTTATTTTTTTGTTGCTTATAAATTTTTTCATAAGTCTTGCTTCTTACTTTACTTACTGCATGTTTATCTTTTTTAGCGACTTTATATTTTATCAATTTTTCATCAAACCCATGACAACAGAGTGAGATGATCATCTTGGTCCTCTTTTTGTCTTGCACTTCCTCTTTCCACAACAACGTTTTTTTTATTTAGGAGTGAACACCATTTTGATTCTCAAAGCACATTCTTTCCACTTATCTTTAAATGTGAAGACCTAACTTCTCATATGACACTTAGCCTAACTTAAGAGTCATTCATATTTTGACCTACTTTCAAAATTTTCTTCTATAAATTAAGGTTAAAATTTTGTGCTTGATCTTTTTTTTTGACTTAGACATATTTTGAATGAAAATACGAATTCATGAAGAAAAATAAAATTACGCAACATAAATCTATTTAAACATTTATATTTTGACTTAAAATATAAGGAATTGCCATGCTGAGGTGAATATTCTGCCGAGTAATGATATTAGTAACAAACCAAAATCGCATTAGCCTCTTTCGCAAGTTTGAGCATCCCCAAGTTTTCCTCAGTTATGAAGTACTCGTTTTCCACCACTTCTACGCCCTGGAAATAAACAAGAAAGAAGGAATTGTGAAAGTGAGCAGTTAGATCTTAACTTTCTTCTAAACTAGAGTTAATGTAAAAAGTCACAGCACAAAGATAAAGAAGGAAAAGCAAGCACACAAACGACACAAGAATTTATAGTGGTTCCCCTAAACTTGGGTACATCCACTCTTTTACCACCCTGGTAGGAATCCACTGCAGGTTGAGTTGATCAGGTGTCCTGGGCACCAATGAGCTTTTGATAAGGTGCTCAAAAACCAAACCAGATTTTTTGATCAGGTGTCTTGCCACCACTGAGTTTTGATAAGGTCTAAGAAACCAAACACCAACTTTTGAAGGGAGTTTGAAAAACCCTTTACAGAGGTGGGGATGAGAGAGTGATGGCAGTCTTCTCTTTCTCAGATCAGCTGAGAAGACTATGTGGATTGATGGTGTCAAAGCTCCCCCTGAAAATATGTATTAGTTCATGAATGCTGGAAAGCTTTGCTTCAGGGTGTAGGCCTTCAACTAGATGAAAATCTCCAGCAAGCTCTGTAGACAAATCTGAATATGTTGTCTCTTGAAAGCCTGGATCAGAAAGAAGAAGATGAAGTTGATTTCCTCTGTTTGAAAACTTGTTGCAGAGTTCTTCTTTTGTAGAGAGAAAAAGTCTTCCTACTTTTTCTCTCTCTGTCTCTTGTTGTTATTTCTGAGCCTCTCTACTATATTTCTTTTCTATCTTCTGTATAAAATATATATAAGTATCCACTGGGCTGAGGAGAGTCATTTGAATTCTTATCTGATACGATAGAGATATTTTCAAGAAAGGAAATTATCTTGGAAAGGTAACTGACAATAAACCTCTGAATTGATTCATATTTAATACAGCATCCCAACGGCTATATTCATAAGAATATTTAGCATTAAATATATTAGCTGTAAATTCCTTTACTTAAGCCTTGAATAACTCTAGCCAGCCGTCTTCAATAACTGCACAGGAAATCACCAAAATTTAATCTAAAAAGCTTCTCCAATCTGCGTTCGACTATAGTTGAACTCCGTTCGACTATCGTTGAACTCCGTTCGACTATAGTTGACCTGCATCTGAGTTATCTGTTCTCTTAGAGCTGAACACAGAAATAGTTGAACTCCGTTCGACTATAGTTGAACTCCGTTCGACTATAGTTGAACTCCGTTCGACTATTTCTGGACTGCAATAGTTGAACTCCGTTCGACTATTTCTGGACTGCAATAGTTGAACTCCGTTCGACTATTTCTGGACTGCAATAGTTGAACTCCGTTCGACTATTTCTGGACTTCAATAGTTGAACTCCGTTCGACTATTTCTGGACTGCAATAGTTGAACTTCGTTCGACTATTTCTGGACTGCAATAGTTGAACTCCGTTCGACTATTTCTGTGAGTTAAAATTTCTGAACTTCAAAACTGATTTTCTCTGGAATTCTTCTGCACTTCTTCTGGGATTCTTTCTGAGGAATACTTGGAAAGCCCTATGACCCTTAGACTATACATTTTGGGTCAAACTAATCATCCTAATAGTGATCCTAACCCAAATCAGAACCTAAGGTTCCAACAATCTCCTCCTATTTGGGTGAGGATACTATTTACATAAAAACAAAATATAAAGCAAAATGATCTGCCTGAATTATAATATAATAGCAGATGTACATGGGTGCTTTGTTAAAAAGGGATTCAAAATAAAAGAAATACAAACAAAAACTAAGGGGCAGCTGCATAGAATCTAATAAAGTGACAGCTGCACTTTTGTTCATTTTCATTCTGAGATTCTGATAATCTCCCCCTATAGTTGTAGCCTTCTGAACAATTTTCCTGAAAGGAGATGTTAGGAATTCTGGACCCAGATTTGCCTTGGGTCTTATTTTTATTTCACAATAATAATTTGAAGTAAAGTAATATCCAGGGAAATCTTTATAGCCAAGTGGATGAAGTTTCCTAGAAGGGATGAACCACTAGGTATAAGGATTTTTAAATTTTTGATTATGAAATGATTTAAAATCTTTGCTATGAAAATCTGAGCTCAACGAAGAATATTTTCGTCGACCTGAGCTCGACGATTTATAGTGAGATCGTCGATCTCGGTTCAGAGAATAATATAGGTTGTTTTCTCTGTTCCAATTTCGTTGACCTCTATTCAGAGTTCGTCGACCTGAGTTCGACGAATTATATTGAACACAGATTTTCTGAAAATCTTTAACTGATTTTAATGAGGCTATATGATTTAAAGTAATTTCTAAATCTTCATTGAATTTTATGTTTTTAGAAGAAAGTTTATTTACTTTCTCTCTAAGAAGTTTTATTTCCTTCTTAGATTGAATCAGATCTTTACATAATAATTTAAAATCTGTTTTAAGTTCTTCTGATGAAAAGTCAAGGGTAGAGATAACCTGATCTTCATCATCATCTGATTCAGATTCTTTATCTTCATCATACCTTTTGCAAGATGCATCTATTACCATTAGACAAAATTCTCTTGCTCTTGCTTCTTCTTCATCCTCAGTTGTACAAGATGAAGCTTCAGAGTTACTCCAGGAATCAGCATTTGATGTTCTTTCTTTTGCTGATCCAGCAGCCATTACTGTGAGAGAGTCCCAAATTTCCTTTGCAGATGAACATTCAGCAATCTCTTGAAAAATGTCAACAGACATTGATTCTGCAAGAATGTTCATTGCTTGTGCATCAGCCATCTTAAGCTGTTTTTGAGCTTCTGTAGCCGCAGATGGTGTAAAGGGACCTGACAAAATAGAATTATAAATGGCTTCATCAATAGAGTTCATAAAAAGCCTAATCCTTGTCTTCCATAGTGCAAGCTTGTCCAGATTGCACTTAGGAGGTCCAGTGCTTGATCATTCTTCATTTTGTGCCATGAAAAACTCTTAAGAACAATAAGATCTATCAAGGATCTTTTGATTCAGGTGTTAGCCTGTACAACCACCAAGGTGTGGTATGTTTAACCAACCTCGCTTTGATACCAATTGAAAGTGAGCAGTTAGATCTTAACTTTCTTCTAAACTAGAGTTAATGTAAAAAAGTCACAGCACAAAGATAAAGAAGGAAAAGCAAGCACACAAACGACACAAGAATTTATAGTGGTTCCCCTAAACTTGGGTACATCCACTCTTCTACCACCCTGGTAGGAATCCACTGCAGGATGAGTTGATCAGGTATCCTGGGCACCAATGAGCTTTTGATAAGGTGCTCAAAAACCAAACCAGATTTTTTGATCAGGTGTCTTGCCACCACTGAGTTTTGATAAGGTCTCAGAAACTAAACACAAACTTTTGAAGGGAGTTTGAAAAACCCTTTACAGAGGTGGGGATGAGAGAGTGATGGCAGTCTTCTCTTTCTCAGATCAGCTGAGAAGACTATGTGGATTGATGGTGTCAAACCTCCCCCTGAAAATATGTATTAGTTCATGAATGCTGGGAAGCTTTGCTTCAGGGTGTAGGCCTTCAACTAGATGAAAATCTCCAGCAAGCTCTGTAGACAAATCTGAATATGTTGTCTCTTGAAAGCCTGGATCAGAAAGAAGAAGATGAAGTTGATTTCCTCTGTTTGAAAACTTGTTGCAGAGTTCTTCTTTTGTAGAGAGAAAAAGTCTTCCTACTTTTTCTCTCTCTGTCTCTTGTTGTTATTTCTGAGCCTCTCTGCTATATTTCTTTTCTATCTTCTGTATAAAATATATATATGTATCCACTGGGCTGAGGAAAGTCATTTGAATTCTTGTCTGATGCGGCAGAGACATTTTCAAGAAAGGAAACTGTCTTGTAAAGGTAACTGACAATAAACCTCTGAATTGATTCATATTTAATGCAGCCTCCCAACGGCTATATTCATAAGAATATTTAGCATTAAATATATTAGCTGTAAATTCCTTTACTTAAGCCTTGAATAACTCTAGCCAGCTGTCTCCAATAACTGCACAGGAAATCACCAAAATTTAATCTAAAAAGCTTCTCCAATCTGCGTTCGAATAGTTGAACTCCGTTCGACTATCGTTGAACTCCGTTCGACTATAGTTGACCTGCATCTGAGTTATCTGTTCTCTTAGAGCTGAACACAGAAATAGTTGAACTCCGTTCGACTATAGTTGAACTCCGTTCGACTATTTCTGGACTGCAATAGTTGAACTCCGTTCGACTATTTCTGGACTGCAATAGTTGAACTCCGTTCGACTATTTCTGGACTGCAATAGTTGAACTCCGTTCGACTCTTTCTGGACTGTAATAGTTGAACTCCGTTCGACTATTTCTGGACTGCAATAGTTGAACTCCGTTGGACTATTTCTGGACTGCAATAGTTGAACTCCGTTCGACTATTTCTGTGAGCTAAAATTTCTGAACTTCAAAACTGATTTTCTCTGGAATTCTTCCGCACTTCTTCTGGGATTCTTTCTGAGGAATACTTGGAAAGCCCTATGACCCTTAAATTATACATTTTGGGTCAAACTAATCATCCTAATAGTGATCCTAACCCAAATCAGAACCTAAGGTTCCAACAAATTGTTAATTAGAAAAGGAGTACAAATTAAAAGAAAAATTAGCAGATCCAATGCAAATTATAATTTGGAAGCTGGGCTCGGTCAATCAAGCACTCTCCAACAAGGACCACAACTAGCGCAACACAAAAATTCTATGAAAAATATGCTCTTGGAAAAAATATGTTTTTGAAAAAAATATGTGACAGTAGCATTTGCTGTTTTTTTTCTATTGAAATAGTGTACCCTAAATATTTTTTGATCGGAAATTTTTCCATGCAGCTTTTGGGCAGAAAACTCAACAGCTATTTTTTGATCATTTGAAAGACCTCCATTTTGTGTCATAGGCCCCTCAAAATATCATTTTATGTCTAATTTTAAAGCTTCATTCAAAAATATTATTTTATCTTAATCTACAGCCACAACTAATTGCTCAAATATGCCATAAATAGTACATAGTGGCTTGGCTTATCCATTTGAGAGGATCTAGTTAATTCATGGTCAAAAGTAAATATATAAGAGTGCAAAATTTTTTATGTATATTAAATGTAAAAAAATAAAAATAAAAGAACTTACGTATTAAAAAAATAGAATGAATCTCATTACATTGTTCACATTCCATTATTTTTCGTCTCTAAACGAGAAGATTCCCTCTCACAAGCGAAATATGACGTGTGTCCGCATGAATGTCAAAACGAATCCAATCCGGGATTCCTTGAAATTGGTTTTTCCTTGAAATTGGAATCCGGGATTCCAAGCACTTGAGCTTTACATCACGTCTTTTGTTTTTTCTCTTGCGCACACCTTTCCAAAAAATAGGTATATTTATACTCAAAAGACTATTACTATTCTTATGACCCATAATATATATATATATATATATATATATATATATATAAGACAATGCTGTATTAAAATAAAAAAATAAAAAAATTATTAAAGTATCCTTGCTACTTCATGAAGCGCAAATCTGATTGTTTTTTTGTCGTTTAAAAAAACTTTAATGTTATTAACTATTTTTATTATTAATAATAAAAGTGATAGTCCTCTAACAAAAAGCAAAAATTATATTAAATATATAGAAATTTTTAAAAACATACTATATATATATATAGTTATCTTAAAAACAAATAATATAAGTAAAGTGATAAAAGTATTTACATAAAGAACACTGCTAATTTTCCAATGAGTATCAAATTAGAAAAAAAGCTAAGATTAAAAAAAATAAATAAATAAAAATTTAAAATTAAGATTCACTACATACCAATCACATTTGGGTGACCCCAATAAACTTAAAATATTCATACTTGGTGTTGGCACATGTTGAACTCGGCTTTATTAGGTAAACGAGTTTTCTTTAGTATAAATCATTTCTTTAAGAAAAAATTTATACACCACGAAACGCGTGGAAAAACCAAGTAGTAAAATCACAAACCTAGGTTTTATCGCGAGATAATTTAATTATTCAATTTAGAATTTATGAATATAATTTCAAATAAAAATATTAATTATTTTTGTCAAATTAATTTATCTACTACTGATATATGGAAAAAAATTTTTGCGTTCCATGTAATCATGACGATCCTTCCAATCAATTCAGACCCTCAGATCTGATTTAATCAGAACATCATAGCGATTTAATCAGACGAACAAATCTAGACCGTCCATCACAATGTTAACAGGGCTTCAAAACCTATAATAATAGAGAGTCAAAAACCTAGGCCACATACGATACAATGTAAAATTATCATTTTACCCCTCCAACTTAAAAAAAACATACAATACACTCAACTTAAATCAACACAAACCATAGTTTAACTAACCCGAGCCTTGCCACATACCGGTTCTAATATAACCACACCAATCCAGGTACGGGTAGCCAAGCCAAAACAATCTATGCAAAGCCGGGAAAGATAATATATACGTGAACGTTAATTCGTATTACATGATGTGGGACTAACAGGACCGGCGTGCACTGTTCATCCGGCGGCTCAAACAGTGGCATGAATCCGTCTGTTATTTTTCTTATTAAATTATAATATTTTTTATTAAAATATTTATAAGTGCAGAATACTCACGTGAGGCACGGAGGGCACCCATGCACTATCACTCGTACTTTATACCAACAAAACAATTCTAGTCATTCATTGTATTGGGGCATTGGACATATTTATTAAAATAATTTCTCTTGCTCTCAAATAATTATAAAAATAAGAATAATGCTGAGATTTGAACTAGCTAACCTATAAAATGAATATAATAACTAACAACTTTTATGTAACAAATATAATTTAATGATATTATATGGGTATACAAATATATATAAATATATATACTAAATTTTAAATTGTAATAAATTTAATTTTATAATATTACAAGTGTCTAGGGAGAACATCATGTGACTACGATAATACCCAATTAGGACGGTGCCACGGGGCAGACTTTACTTGCACCCAGAGTTCAGTACAATTTTCTAATGTGCTCCAATGATGCGAGCAAAGGGAGCATCATGGCGCCGGGACACCGTATCAGGATTCTGTGTCACTTGTTCTTTAAAAAAAATAATATTTTCATTTAATTATCCCGGGAACCACAACCCGGGTCCTCCGCGACAACCTGCAAACACAGAACCATCAAGCACCGTCCATTGCAAAACAATGAAAATAACGGTTGAGAGGAAGAGTGAAGGGCCTGCCTGTTCCATTGCGAAGTCCTCTGCGCCATGGAAGGCGAGATATGAATGCGGTGAGCGGTCCATGACGCGACGGGCGAGGGAAAGGGGGTTCTTGACGGTGGTGAGGCCCGAAACGGCGCCACAGCGGCGTCCCCGGCCGTCCATGATGCTGGCCTCCATCTCCACCGTCCCTCGAGCTGTGAGTGCCGAACCTCGGCCAGAATTGAAGAGCGAGTCGGTCTCCAATTCTCGCACCACCATCTCTACTACGTCAACCGCAGTCGTTCCCAGCCGCAGCGCGGCCACCCCTATCTCCAGGCAACGTGCAAGAAGTCGTTTCGCTGCCGCCTGGCATTCCACCGGCAGGTTAGGATCTACGCCGGCCCCGCCATGCACCGCGATTGCCCAGCCTCCCATTTCTCCAACGCCCTCCTCTCTCTCTTATTGAGCTTAACTGGGAAGAGAAAGGGTGGATGCAGGCCGGAGCAGGGATAAGTAGGCGGGGCGCATGGTTGAAGGTAGGCGTGTGGGAGGTATTTATGGAATCTCCATGGTACCCGGTGATTTCCCGGACGCGAGGGATTATGAAATGAGGTTCTGTTGATAATTTGGGTCCGGGAGGGAACGCAGGACGACCATGGAATCCGCTTCGTAATTTGGCACTGGGCGCTAGTGGAGTCCATGTGGGTCAAAAATCCCATGGAGCTATAGGCGATAAGATGATCAAATGCCCATGGAGTTTCCTTGGGCTGGACAAAAATCCCATGCGCACGTAATTATTGATGGAATGTATTATAAATCTTAAATATGGATCTGTGGCTGTGAGGCAATTTCACAAATGCCCGTGCGTCTCGGATGCACAAGATCGCTACGGTGTACAAGTGGCTATGCCACAAATCTTGACAAGAATGGGATTTGTCTGCTGATGATCGTGGATGCTAGGCGGGTTCCGTGAATCTCGCATCACTTCCAACCATTTTTTTTATTGAATAAGTTATGAGGGCAGGGTCTCCTTCTTTTGATAAACTTAATTATTTTCTGAATTAACTCTAGTACTTCCGTAATCAATCAACAATTCGGGAAATAGAAATCGATGTAAATCGAACTAATCGCCGAGAAATAACAAAATAGTGAATGGTGTTGTTAAAAGGCCAAAGAAGCTTTTGCTAGTTGCTCGATTTTTCACGGTCCAGTGAATTAGACCGCAATAGTTTGAGAGTGAGCCAGACGCACAAACAATCAAAAGAGAATCAACATCAAACACATGTGAGACATTTTGGCTTGGAAAACCGGAAAGACTGAAAAACCACGTGATAGGAACCGTGTCGGGCCGAAATTCACTAATTCCTTTGTTGTTATAAGAGTTGATATTCTCGGAGGGTGACATGCCACCTCTTTGTTTACAAGTTTTGAATGCGAAGAAAGGAGGAAAATAGGCTAAGTCTACGGAGTTGGAGCATCCACGAGAGCGTTCTCATATTCTTGTCATCTGTTTGTTGAAGCATTCCCGCGAGCATTGAGAGCGAGAAGACTTGAGAGCGAACATAGGGAATTCAGAGCAAAGAAACGATCAAGTCTTACGTCATCGTCGGAAAATCTCAGAGCTCTCCCTTGTCTCTCTAATAGTGTCCTCTCAAATAAAGACCTCGAGACTTTTTTATTGCTTTCTTGAAAGGACATGTTTGTATTTACATCCGACTGAATCTTGAGTTGACGAATGACATTACTCCATTCTGGTCACCTAAATCATCAAATTTATTTAGAAATGACGAATATGCCCCCTAGTTCGGGCGGCCCGGGCTAGTTGCCTGACTCTTGCGGAGGTCGGAATTGACATAAGTGGCCAGAGGCGGTGAAAATGGCGGCGGTGCGCAGGAGAACGACAGGAGGCACCGCGCGCACGCACCAGACACGCGCGCTGGACCGTCCGCGTTTGGTTTCGTCACACCTTTCACGGTGATTTTGATCCATTCGAGTGGGTGCGACTCATGCGCGCGGTTCATGCGGTCGGGTTGGCTTGCTTAAGCATTTCGGTCGAAGTACTACGGTTTGACTCGAAAATCTTAAGGGAAAACCCCATCAAATGCCCCTAAATTTTCGCGCGTCGTGATCCTCTAAGTGATGAACCAGGAAATTTTTGATATATCCATGTTTTTCTGGGGTTGTGGACATCAAATTATTTTTGCGTGCGTGAGTCAAAATTTTTTGGCGACATGAGATATCCTTTTCGCTAAGCCCGAAGGCACTCGTGTTGATCACTTAGTGCTACTCGTGTCAGTCTTGCGAGTTGAAGATTTCGTAGTGGGAGTTAGACGGTTATTTTTTGCGATTATTTGCACAACACTGTTGCTTGTCATGTGGTCCTTGTGGCGCTTTATAGGGATGTTCTCATGCTTTGAGCTTTGTGTGTTGCGATGGTTTGTAAGTATTTGGCTTTCCATGTTTCTCTTCGTACGAACGTGTGAGCATGACGATGCACATTAGCTTTGGTAGTTGTCGTTGGGCGTTAGTTCTGGGGGATATTCTGTATGTAAGACCCCCCCCCCCTCCGGAACACAAGACACGGTCGATGAGTGTCTTCTGCCCTAAACAGCCGCCTTGCGGTAGCATCAACACTAATGCTAATCTGTATCACAAGCCGCCTATCCTGTCGGCTAATCCGATATCAAAAATATCAACGCAACTAAAAGAAGAACACAAAAGTCACAATGTCACAGTAAGTAAATGTCCAAAAGTAGTACATCAATAATAAGGAACTACATTAGTTCCTTTTATATCAAAGTACAACAAAACTGCCCGAAGGCTACATCATAACGCTCAATCTCACGTGGATCACAAAAGGAAGTGAATGTATCGGCGTATCAGGAACTATCTCCCTAGCCTGACTGTCCTCCTGCACAAGGTGCTGCTGCTGCTCCATCTAAGAGGTATCCTCCAAAAATGGTAGACATAACAACCGTTAGTCATAAAAAATAAGTGGCTATCATATCTGCTCACCCAACGACTCTTAGGCAGCGAGCGGAGGAGTTCAATATAGCAGTAGTATATAATCAACATATGATAAGAGTGTTATAATCAGCAATTCACATATGTATGTATTACCATATTTAAACTAAGCAAATATGAACAGTAATCAACAATAAGTAATCAGCAATCTACACTAACAACTTATTAATCACAAGAACAATATTTAACTTAACTTATAAAATGCTCATACAAATTTATAAGTTAAGGATCATGTACATCAAAGTAACTCATCATATAAAAGTGCCAATACAAATTTATATGATAAGGATCTTATGCGGTGCACTACAATATTATGATATGAATATAATATGATGACTCACTCATGCACACACCCACACGCACTACTATGCTGACATAGATCTTTAGTTCCCACTTATTGAGCATGTAGTTAACCTCTCAGGCATCATCCGTCGTGGCCAAACAGTGACAGTAAAGATGGCATCTCCACTACTAGGCGGTGTCACAACCCACATTTTTACCACAATGATGAAATATCAGAGTAGGGGAAAATGCGCGTCATGATGGCACGTCAGTAGGGGATAACTGCAGACGCTCAGGAAACACTCCGACTCAATACTAAAAATATGATTTAAATATTTCATTGAAGAAGTTTATTTTAAGTTAGGCAATTAGCCGTATCACTCGGCTTAGTGGCTCACAACTCCACTAGAAGAAAAGTAGTTAAACGCAGCGAAAAATACTATAGTAAACAGGTTAGACATCCTATATGAGCCTAGCATCCCAAAAAAAACTCAAGTCATGCATTACACTAAATTTATAGTAATGATATCGAAGTAATTTGTACGGTATTTAAATATAGTGATTTAGAGTTTTGAAACATGATGTGCATGATATAGTAATAATAATTGGTTTTATAGTTGAAACTAACTATTGGCATCCAAGCATAAATCCTTCCGAGAGAGCAAAAACTACTAACACAAAAGTAGACACTAGCAACTAGCCAAATTTCCAAGAACGACATTAAACAGTCAGTGGGCGTCAAACACCTGACACGAACCGACTAAAAGTTCTCAAGTATGAAGCATACTATAAAACAACAAAAGCTACCTCGCAACCTCGAGGCACCCTCAGCAAACCCAGCAACAAAACTACTCAGCCGCACCACCGGATACATCCCTGAACCTGAAGCATTAAAGAGATGAACACCTCAGCAAGCAAAAAACAATAAGTGGCAAAAGAATAGGCAAGCAAGTGAGTAAGCCAAACAAAGGAGGGTGTACCAAACCCAACCCAAGGAGGAAGAATGAAAAAAAAACAGCAACAATTAGCCAAATAGAATAAGTAGAGAAAAGTTAGCTAATATAATAACCTATAAATTAAAAAGAATGCACTAAGTGCAAAGGTGAATGAAGGATCAAGCGCATAACCAACTGTTCCAAAAGCCCGGACTGTTGGAAAGGGTGCTACTTAATTTCTTAAATAAGTAGAAGAGCGCCACGGGTCAAGTGAAGGAACACTGGACCCAACAATCCCCCCCCGGCGTCCAGCACAACCCGTCGGCTCAGAGGTGGAGTTACCACATGGCCCACAGGGTTCAGAGGTGGGGTTACCACATGGCCCACACGGCTCAGAGGTGGGGTTACCACATGTCCACGGTTTCACGGTTTCACGGCTCAGAGGTGGGGTTACCACATGTCCACGGTTGCCTGACCCGCCAGACCCACACAGGTAGAAGGGAAAAATCAGGATTTAATAGCGCTCCCCCGGTCTTGAACCCGTGACCTGCTCTGATACCAATTGAAGGATCAAGCGCATAACCAACTGTTCCAAAAGCCCAGACTGTTGGAAAGGGTGCTACTTAATTTCTTAAATAAGTAGAAGAGCGCCACGGGTCAAGTGAAGGAACGCCGGACCCAACAGTGAACAAGTCTTGGCATAATCAGCAAAATTTAGCAAACTATGGCATAAACCAAAAGAAAACAACTTAACACAATACGACTCAGAAGAGGGTGGATCATCAACACGTGGTATGACTGTGTTGCAGGCCGGAGAGGGCGACGACCTCAAGTGCCCTAAGCCTAACTCTGGATCCTCAACCGTCTCACAATCAGTACTGTGGTCAAAAAACATGGCCATACCGGGCCAACCAGAACCCAACAGTCCAGGAAAGGAGAAACTGAACATACCTCCACTGTGATGATCCACATAAGGAAGGGGCCTCGTGGTTGGGTGGTATGCTAACCACAACCAAGACTCATACCCCCAACATCACCATCTCAAAATCGGCACAACACCTAAGTATTACAACACTAAATCGAAGACCGCGACCTATAATCTACCCAAACTAAGCGCAACGCATTCTACACTCAACGACGTCGAAAAATTTACCGTAAGCGTAAGCCTAAAAAGTTTTAACATCTTATACTCTAAAAGAAATAGGAACATTAATATAAGATGAAAGTCTTACCATAAGAACTTAAGGAAAAGGAGAGGAAATGATCCACCTGCCTTGGCTTTACCAGAGAAAGCCTCCAAATCACACCTCGTCGCAGATCGGTACTAAGGGAGACGAGAGAAGCCGAAATCTGAACAAAAGTGGACGAAATAGAAGTTAGGGCCAAAAAACCCTAATGAGAAATCTCAATAAATGGGAAAAAATTACCACGGTGACGAAGATCTCACCGAGAGCTTTCCAAATCTACGCTCGAATGAAGATTTCGAGCACCGAAGCTCCGTCGGCGGCGACCGGAAGGTTCACGAAATCTCACGCTCCGCCATCGTAGTCCTCATGTTTCTTCAGTTCTTGTTCGGTTCAATGAAGAAGAAGAAATTCTAAAGGAAGAGTGGGGCCGTTTCTAATTCTATGTATACACATATATATATAGGTATTTATAAAAAGTTTTGTTTAAAAACGAACTATTTACGAGCGGGTGCACGGAAAATGAAAATAGAGCTTTAAGATGGCTACAAATCGAAAGGTGGTAAACATAAACGTTGTAGATCTCCTCGAGACGAACAAATTTCATGTTAGCCAGTTTTTGATACGACGTCGTTTTTACCCTCAAAACGGTGCCCGAACGCAGACAGGAACGGACTGCTCGAGTGGCACCATGAACCACTCGAGTTCCAACATAATTTACTCGAGTAGCAGCATATTACTGGAGTTCCATCATGTTGTACTAGAGTAGCAGCATATTTTACTTGAGTAGCAGCTCATCACTCGTGTTCCAGTATGTATTACTCGAGTAGCAGCATATCACTCGAGTTCCAGCATGAATTACTCGAGTAGCAGCATATCACTCGAGTTCCAGCAGCAAAAATGAATATAGGGGCTCAAAATGGCTTCAAATCGAAACGTGTCAACATGTAAGTTGTAGATCTCGTCGAGACGAACAAATTTAATGTTAACAAGTTTTTGACACGTCGCCGTTTTTACACTCAAAATGTCGTCCGAGCGAAATCTGAAACGGGCTATTTGAGATGAACCATAACTACTCGAGAAGACTCGGAACGGAAGCCTAGACGAGCGCCGAATTAAACGAAACTCGCACCGAAGGCGAACACTGACGCTATGAATTTAACAGCCAAGTCAAAACCAAAATCCGACGTATCAATCTCGAGTTATACACTCCCAAAGTCTAATACAAAAGTAAATAATACAAAACTACAATCGCGCGCCGAGACAAAAAAAAAATGCTCGGATCGCGACGAACTTGACGATCAAGTCAAAAGCCACAAAACTTAACTTATCAACTCAAAAACTTTCAGTTTTGACGAAAATCCCAAAATCTAGTCAATCAGACCTAACGGACGCGAAAACGCACTAACGGTGCAGTGCTGACAACATGACGTAAAAATGGTAACGCCCTGACGTCATAAATATGACGATATCAAATCAAATAAAATCACTGAAAAATCAGGGGCATTACAGTCACTCCCCCTAAAAAGAAGTTTTGCCCCGAAACTTAATACAACACCAAAACCAAACCAAAACGATAGAATCAAACATCGCAAAAACAAGGAGACTTACCAAAACTAAGGGAAGAGATGCAGATGAGATTTCCTCATCGCCGACTCCAATTCCCATGCCGCGCTCTCGACGTCTTGATTTCTCCAAAGAACCTTGACCATGGAGATTGTCTTTCTCCGTAGCACTCGATCCTGAGACTCCAAAATACGAACAAGCACCTCCACAAAAGAAAGGTTTGGCTCCAACTGGGGCACAACATCGAGAATCTGGCTGTCGCTCAATACGCACTTCCGCAGCTGACTCACATGGAAAACATCATGCACTCCGGGAAAATTTGCCGGTAGGTCCAGCCTATAAGCTGAAACACTAATCCGCTCAACAATTCGGAAGTGTCCCATATATCTCGGGTCCAACTTATGATTCTTTCCAAATCGCTTCACACTAGACATCAGGGAAACTTTTAGGAAAACCATATCCTTGACGGCAAACTCCAAATCGGTCTGGCGCCGATTGTCATACTTTTCATAGCGCTCCTGGGCTACCCGAAGCTTCTCTCGGATGAGCCTAACTAAAATTTCAATCTCTTCAAGGGCTTCTGGACCTAGCAACGGTCTCTCACCTACCCCAGCCCAAAATAAAGGAGTCCTGCAACGTCTCCCATATAAATCTTCAAATTCAGCCATTTACAAGCTCTCCTGATAGCTATTATTGTAGGCAAACTCCATTAGCCTCAGAAACTCATCCCATGCTCCACCGTTGTCCAAAATGTAACATCTAATCATGTCCTCCACAATCTGATTTACTCTTTCTGTTTGTCCATTCTTCTGCGGATGGTAGGCAGTGGAATACCTCAAGTCGGTACCCAACCCCTCTTGCAAGCTCTTCCAAAAACGGGACGTGAACCTGGAGTCTCGATCAGATACAATACTGACAGGTACTCCATACAACCTGATGACCTCGTCCAAATACAATTCAGCTACTTTCTTCATGGAGTACTCAATCTTGAATGACACGAAGTGAGCACTCTTCTTCAGTCTATCCACAATCAACCAAACTGAGTCATGCCCTCTGGGAGATCTCGGCAATCCAGTAATAAAGTCCATCGAGATACTCTCCCATTTCCAACTCGGGATCTCCAAAGGTGTTAACTTGCCTCCAGGCCTTCCATGATCGGCCTTAACTCGCTTACAGGTGAGACATTCAGATATAAACCTTGCTATATCACCCTTCATACCCATCCACCAAGCAATCTATTTCAGATCCTGGTATATCTTAGTCGAACCGGGGTGGTAGAACCATGTGCCTCCTTGCACAACTTATACCTAATATCCTTAACAGCGGGAATGCAAAGCCTACCATTGTATCTTAGGGTTCCCATATCATCAATAGACAACTCTGGCAACTCACCCTTTGCAGCTCTACTATAAAGATGCAACTGATCTGGATCCTCCTTTTGATGCAATCTAGTGAGCGTAATCCATGAAGGCTCTAACACTTCTAATTCACTAGTCGAGCTGCCACTTCCCACTAAAATTCCCATCAGTAGAAATTCTTCCACCAGTGAATCCACCGAAAGGTTAAAAATTTTAGCTGTCTTCCTGCTTAGGGCGTCGCTACCATGTTAGCTTTTCCCGGGTGGTACTGGATCTCAACATCATAGTCTGCCACAAACTCCAGCCATCTACGCTGGCGCAAATTCAGTTCCTTCTGTGTGAAGACGTATTTCAAACTTTTATAATCAGTATAAATCTTGCATATAGCGCCATACAACAGATGTCTCCACAACTTGAGGGCATAGATCATTGCTGCAAATTCCAGGTCATGCGTAGGGTAATTCCGTTCATGAACCTTTAGCTGCCTAGACCCATGCACAATAACCTTGCTCTCCTGCATCAACACGCATCTGAGCCCAACATGTGATGCGTCCACATACACAACATACTCCAGTCCTTCAATAGGCAGGGTCAAAACTGGTGCAGTGCATAATCTCCTCTTTAGTTCCTAAAATGCCTCTTCATACTTATCACTCTAAATAAAGGTTGCATACTTCTGCGTCAACTTTGTCAAAGGCGTAGATAATGTAGAGAATCCCTCCACAAACCTTCTATAGTAGGCTGCTAGCCCGAGAAAACTTCTTATTTCCTTGGGAATTGTAGGCCTACTCCAATCCATAACTGCAGCTATCTTCTCCAGATCAACAGTTATCCCATTTTTATTCACCACATGGCCCAAGAAGGAGACTTGAGGTAGCCAAAACTCAAACTAGCTTAACTTAGCATACAACTTATGCTCTCTCAAAGTTGACAAAACCAATCGTAAGTGCTGCGCATGCTCTTCAACATTGCGGGAGTAGACTAGAATGTCATCTATGAACACGATGACAAAATGATCCAGGAAGTCCTTGAATACTCTGTTCATCAAATCCATGAATGCGGCGGGTGCATTAGTCAATCCAAAAGACATTACCAAAAACTCGAAATGTCCATGCCACGAACGAAAATCAGTTCGTGGAATGTCTGGCTCACGAATCCTCAACTGATGATAACCCGAACACAGGTCAATCTTGGAAAATACAGAGCTACCACGACACTGGTCAAACAGATCTTCGATTCTTGGCAAGGGATATCTGTTCTTGATGGTCACTTTATTCAATTCTCTGTAATCTATACACAGCCTCATTAATCCATCTTTCATCTTTACAAATAGAACGGGAGCACCCCACGGTGACGAACTTGGCCTAATGAAATCGTTCTGCAACAACTCATCTAACTGGGTACACAGTTATCCCAACTCACGCGGAGCCATATGGTACGGAGCCTTAGCGATAGGACGGGTACACGGTTCTAATCTATGATAAACTCAACATCACTCTCACGCGGAAGACCAGGAAGATTATCAGGAAACGCGTTAGGAAACTCGCGCACTACATCAATCTCCTCCACAAGCGGCAAACTAACAACGGTCGCCAACACTGAAACCAAACAGGCAAACCATCCTGAATTCAAAATCTTTCGAGCACTTACTGCGAAAATGATCGGAGAATCTTGGCACGAATAACCATAAACGCTCCTGCGTTGACCGTTATCCATGTTGAAGTCCAAGCGCCTGACCTTGCACTAGATTACTGCATCATACTTCGATAGCCAATCCATGTGTAGGATTACATCAAAATCTTCCAAGTCTATAACCTTTAGATCCGCAACCGCGAGAAAATCTCCCAACTGGACTAGACAACCCTGAATTCCCTGATCTGACACCACGAAATCACCTGAGGGGAACTTAACAAAGAACGGGTCACCAACAGGATTGATGGTCAAACGGTGACGCTCTACAAAAGATCTAGCCACGAACGAGTGGGTAGCATCGAAATGAAAAAGGACACGCGCCCAGCGGTTACTTACCTTAAAATTTCCTATAAGATTAAATATAAGACTAAGGGAAAAGAACGTTGACATTTAGATCATACCTAGAAAATAAAACTAGGTCAGAATCTAACCTGAAATAACTTGGGTCGATGTCTGAGCTTCATCCACGGACTCCACGTTCAACTTGACCTTCCCTTTGTCCATGAGCTGCGGTGGCGGCAAGGCCTAAAGTGGCACTGGCTATAATGGGGGTTGAGCCTGCGGGCAACGGGTCTTGACATGCCCCTTCCGCCCACATAGATAACAGGTCTTGTCCTTCCAGCAATGGGCTGCATCATACCCCGTCTTGTTACAACTGGAACAAACTGATCTCTCTTTGGGACCGCCCTGAATCGTGTGCACCTGCTCTTGCTTCCAAGCTCCTAGTCTCTGGTAACATCACTCGAATGGGTGGCCTGCCCGACCACAAAAACTGCACACTTCCTTGCCTCTTTTCTTCTTAATAATCCCAGATTCCTGTGATTCCTTACCTTCAACAGACTTCCTCTTATCCTTCCTCATCTGCTGACCTCTGACCTTTGCATTGTCAATGGATTCCACCTTCAGAACAGCCTCTATACCTCAGAATAAGTCCCGGATCCGTAGGCACTAGTAAGCTGCTGGATGTCATTCAGAAGACCACCCAGAAATCGCTTAACTCGGTTGGGTTCTAAAGATACTAAGTCAGGAGCAAATCATCTCAGCTTACTGAACTCCACCTCGTATTCACTGACAGTAAGCTGCCTCTGCTTTAAGTGAAGGAAATCATTCATCAGCCAGTCTCTTTCTACAGATGGCAAGAACTTCTTCAACAACAACTCCTTGAAGGACTCCCACGAGCATCCATCCTTCAAACTTTCTTTCTCCCTCAACCACCAACTCTTGGCCATGCCCTTGAGTTGATAAGCGGCAACCATCACTCTCTGGTCCGCAGAGATACCAGAGTAGGTGAACATTTCCTCGATGGAAATCATCTAGTCACCCTAAACCCTAAACCCTAAACCCTAAAATCTACCTTGCCATCATACGTAGGGGGTCCTAACCTTTGAAAGTGCGAAAATGAAAGTCATCTCTGGTGGAAACACCGCCAGGGGCACCAGAGGACCGGGAGGAACGGGAACAGCTAGATCCACGGTGGGCTCTTGCGCCCTCTGTGACTGACTCGCCACGACTGACAACAATGACTGAATCTGCGACTGCATCTCCAGCACCTGCCTCGACAGGGCCTCATTGCTCTGTCGCAATCCCTATATTACGGACTCACTCTGGGAACCAGAAGATTCTCCCGCTGACTGGGGAGTAGTCCTCGACACCGGACGCTTAGGAGGCATTCTACACAAACAATAAACGATCTATCAACACCTAGCGTAATCTGCTATACTTACAACTTTGCTCAGAAATACAACCTTAGATACTTGCTCATGCTGCTAGCTTGCTCTGAGATTTAAAATAAATGATGGCATGTCCTACTTAGGGGGAAACGCCCTCATACTTATGACTCTTGTGCCTATTATATGAGTGCATGAATGATTACAATTTTATTTCAAATCATGTGTGTACATATGTCTTCCTGTAGATCTTTAACTTGACACATATGCTTATACAATGATATGATATCTATACAGTTCTATGCATTCTAAAGAAAAGCCTTAATGCATGTATGAGCGGCGTACACATACAATGTTATGCATCCCATACTAATTAATATTGTATGTAACAAAAAAGGTAAAACATGATAATGGGCATCCAAGTGATGGTGGTTATGCATCCCATACTACATAACCGTCACATGTCACCACCTATGTTGGATCCATATACAAACATATATTATGCTTCCCATACTACATAATATGCCACATATACTTCTTCTTTTGTGCTATGAGTGTATTTTTCATGCTTCCATCAAGATCTACTGACGACATACCGGTGTGTGTGTGTGCAATGAATGACACGACGAGAGTTTTGCTCGAGGGCAAGATGTTTGACTAACTTGCCAAACCAACTGCCCCTCTTGTAGAACCTGGCTTTGATGCCAACTATCACAACCCCCATTTTCACCACAGTGACGAAATATCAGAGTAAGGGAAAATGCGCTTCATGATGCCACATCAGCAGAGGATAACTGTAGACGCTTAGGCAACACTCTGACTAATTACTAAAAATATGATTTAAATGTTTTATTGAAGAAGTTAATTTTAAGTTAGGCAATTAGCCGTATCCATCGGCATAGTGACTAATGAGTCCACCAGAATAAAAATTGTTAAACGCAGCAGAAAATACTATAGTAAACAGGTTAGACATCCTACATAAGCCTTGCATCCCAAAAAAAACTCAAGGCATGCATTACACTAAATTTATAGTAATGATATTGAAGTAGTTTGTATGGTATTTAAATATAGTGATTTAGAGTTTTGAAACATGATGTGCATGATATTGTAATAATAGTTGGTTTTATAGTTGAAAGTACCTATATGCATCCTAGCATAAATCCTTCCCAGAGAGCAAGAACTACTAACATAAAAGTAGACACTAGCAACTAGCCAAATATCCAAGAACGACATTAAACAATCAGTGGGCGTCAAACACCTGACACGAACCCACTAAAAGTTCTCAAGTCTAAAGCATACTACAAAAGAACAAAAGCTACCTCGCAACCTCGAGGCACCCTCAGCAAACCCAGCAACAAAACTACTCAGCCGCACCACTGGCTACAACCCTGAACCTGAGCCATTCAAGAGAAGCACACCTCAACAAGCAAAAAAACAAGTGGCAAAAGAATAGGCAAGTAAGTGAGTAAGCCAAACAAAGAAGGGTGTGCCAAACCCAACCTAAGGAGGAAGAATGCAAAAAAAACAGCAATAATTAGCCAAATAGAGTAAGTAGAGAAAGGTTAGCCAATATAATAACCTCTAAATTAAAAAGAATGCACCAAGTGCGAAGGTGAACAAGTCCGGGCATAATCAGCAAAATTTAGCAAACTGTGGCATAAACCACAAGAAAACAACTGAGCACAATACAGCTCGGAAGAGGGTGGATTATCAACACGTGATATGACTGTATTGCAGGCCGGAGAGGGTGACGACCTCAAGCGCCCTAAGCCCAACTTCGAGTCCTCAACCGTCTCACAATCGGTACTGTGGTCCACAAACATGGCCAAACCGGACCAACCAAAACCCAATAGTCCATGAACGGAGAAACTAAGCATACCTCCACTGTGATGATCCATAGAAGGAAGGGGCCTCCCAGTTGGGTGGTATGCTAACCATAACCAACACTCAAACCCCCAACATCACCATCTCAAAATCAGTACAACACCTAAGTATTACAACACTAAATCGAAGACCATAATCTATAATCGATCTAAACTAAGCGCAACGCATCCTACGCTCAACGGCGTCGAAAAATTTACCCTAAGCATAAGCCTAAAAAGTTTTAACATCTTATACTCAAGAAGAAACAGGAACATTAATATAAGATGAAAGTCTTATCATAAGAATTTAAGGAAAAGGAGAGGAAAGGAGCCACTTGCCTTGGCTTTACCAGAGAAAACCTCCAAATCATACCTCGTCACAGATCGGGACTAAGGGAGACGAGAGAAGTCGAAATTTGAACAAAAGTGGACAAAATAGAAGTTTGGGCCAAAAAACTCTAACGAGAAATCTCAAGAAATGGGGAAAAAATTACCATGGTGACGAAGATCTCACAGAGAGCTTTTCAAATCTATGATCGAATGAAGATTTCGAGCACCGGAGCTCCGTCGGCGGCGACCAGAAGGTTCACGAAATCTCACGCTCCGCCATCGCCGTCCTCATGTTTCTTCAGTTTTGGTTTGGTTCAATGAAGAAGAAGAAGAAATCCAAAAGGAAGAGTGGGGCCGGTTCTAATTCTAAGTATATGTGTGTGTATATATATATATATATATATATATATATATATATATATATATATATATATATATATATATATATATATATATATATATATATATATATATATATATATATATACAAGCAGTCGTGCACGGGGGACCCCGTGCGGGCAACATTTATCGTGGGTGCGAGATTTGTCAACGGAGTGACATTTGTTGTGAGGGCGACATTTGTCGTAGGGGCGACATTTGTCGTGGTGGAGACATTTGTCATGAGAGGCGATATTGGTCGGGGGCGACGACATTGGACTGGGGCGGCGACATTAGTTGGGGGTGGCGACATTGGTCGGTGACGACAATATTGGTAGGGGGCGGCGACATTGGTCATGGGGGAGGCATTGGTCGTGGGAGGCGGTATTTATTGTTTACGGCGATATTGGTCGGGGGGGGAGACATTGTTCAGGGCAGCGACATTGCTCGGGGACAACGACATTGGTCAGGGGAGGCGACATTGGTCGGGAGAGGCTACATTGGTCGAGGCAGAGACATTGGTTGCAGACGTGAACATTGGTTAGGGGAGGCGACATTGGTGGGGGCGGCGACATTAGTGGGGCGGCGACATTGGTGGGGGCAGGGAGATTGGTCGTGTAACACCTCCCCTGTAGTGAACGTATAATATGGGTCCGGCCGGGGCCGCACAACATACGGACGCCACAGCTTTAGTATTAAAAGTTGATATAGCTACCCACACTCAAAATACTTTGCACAACACAGCGGAAACACAAGCAAGACAAGAAGTTATCCATCACTAGAAGAGTAAAACAAATGGCCTTATGGCCATACAACAAGTGTCCAAAATCAAATAATACAACAGTCATGAATGTGCCTAGCACTCCTAGACTATCTCGGCATGCAAGCCGGATAACATGAATCTCAAACATACAACATCACATAAGTAGAGTTACAAAAAGAAAAGCACTTCATGAGGCTTAGGCCTTTCTGGCCGGCAAGCTAGCTCCTGCATGCGATCCTTGCCCTGTTAAATTTATTTGTAACATGGGTCAGCAAAGGCTGACCTCAAACTGTGCAACAACACATCTCCTCCCGGCCGCCCCTAACGGACCCCGGGGTACCCCTCCAACCTGCAAGTTAGCACTTCATATGCAATAATCATAAGCAAGAAAAGCAACAACAAAAACAGGCTTGGATGTCACACACATCATACATGTTCTCTATTGGTTGAGCATATAATAAAAGGGCCTACTTATGCAATCATGTATGCAATAACCTGGGTTTCTGTAAGACCCCCTTTTTTTTCGACACCGGGTTCTTAGGCCCAGAACCGTCGTTTTGCGGTGACTCCTTCACGCCCTGAAGGGGTCATCACCACAAAGCGTCGATTCTGCCGGCCAATTCGATCACAGAAAAATAGCATAGTGAAGTAAAAGGAAACTATCAGTCCACAGAAAATCACATGTCATAATAAATATAACTCCACGAAGGGAGTGTCCACAGAACAAAACATCAGAGTAGCAAAATACGGGCTTATCCCCGGTACATCATATCCTCACTACAAAAATCACTCATGCGGAAGCAGAAAAACTACTCAAGGTCGAGACTCACGGTCCCGGCTGTATGAACTCCGGAGCTAGACTGCCCCACCTCCAAGCGCACCGGTCTCTGGGGCTGCTCCTCCATGCTGGTCTCCACGATCTCCTAAATGATGCGGTTCGAAAATCGTTAGTCTAAAAGACTAAGTCCTATCATCCCCCACCCCTTCCCCCACGGCTCCTAGGCACCTAGTGGAGAGAAAGAAATGTGAGGACTTGAAGGTGGAGAATATCAAAAGCAGATGGCAGCGGTCCTATACTAGCAAATTCTATAGCATGTAAAGACAATAAGCTGAAATATGAAAAGTAACCTTTACTATGTGAAAACACATAAGCCAAGGGGTCTTCTGCAAGGCTCCCATCGTATAAAAAATCCCATACCAATTTATACGTTGGGGTGTCGGTTATCAAACAATAGTAAATATATATATCCGAAATTAACCTTAATTTATAAACTTGCCCACACAAGCTTATAGACCAAGGGGTCGTTTTGCAGGTCCTAAAGTATAAGCGTCCCATTCCACTTATACTTTAGGTGTCGAGGTTAAAGGAAACGAATATGCTATGGCATGCAAGTGGGTATGATGGATCATGCAAGTGCAACACACACACCCAACTCTGTGCACACAGACCTTTAGTTCCCCCTTTCTGGAGCCGTAACCTCCCAGGATACCTCCGTAGTGGCAGACGGAAGCGGTGGGTTGGGCCTCGCCCACCTCTAAACCAGTAAAGCACTACCGGTCAGACCTATCATACGCCTCAACGCTTGGTGCACGAAGCGGACTCCTGCGTACTCTTGTCGGCTGGCGCACTGGACTTCCGTTGGCGAAGTGCTAACCACACTTGCCGAGTCAACGTATTGGCGTCGGTGCATCGACTCTCCAATACCGAAGACCCACCACCTTAGTTTTTACTTCCATTTATGCACATGCAAATTTAGCGTAATCAAACCCGAGCTGAAGCTCCCCGGACAAACACGTCCGTCTCAAACAATCGGGCCGAAGCTCCCCGGACCCAAAGTCCGTCTTTTAACCATCCGAGCCGAAGCTCCCAGCTATCTTCCGGTGCTACCTGTGTTTGTGAAATTTGCAATCCTAATTACTAAGTTACTCTTTTCAGCTTGTTAAAACAGTTTACGTTAACCCAGGACTGCCCCCGGTATTCCCTGTGAAGGGCTCTCAAGGGGTACTAGGAAATGTGTTGGGATTACGCCCAGCGTTCCATTTCGCAAGTTACTTATTTTGTTATTGGTTGATTCCCTTACCCTTTTCTTCCTCATGTTCTGATATGCTAATCCTAGGGTGATTTGACTCCGACTCTCCTTGGGCAGGACGATCTTTCGTCGCACCCGAACGCCTCTAAACCCTAGACCAAACCACACCCTACCCACTTATCTTCCATAGATGCAACCCATTCTACTTATCCTTCCAGCAAACCATCAAGACCCATCACACGTGCTCTAATTCATATCCAAAATGATTTCCTGCAGTTTTGCTATATGCAGACCACTTAAGCTACATGACCGGTAAAAAGGGAAGTACATGAAATACTCATCCAGTACCCCTATGATAATTATTAGAGGGCTAAAATGACATTTGTAGCATAAATCCAGAAATTCATAATTTTCCTAATTTGTCTGATAATTTATTTATTTATTCTAGTATCCAAAAAGCCCATGTTTGAACATGAAGTACCAATTTCAGACAGGAAAATATTCTAATAAATTTATGTTAATTACAAAATGCATAATCAACTCTAAATCCTAAGCCTTCAAATTTTTCAGCAAGGTTTAGGCCCTTAAATGTAATTTCAAAGATATCTCATAAAAAGTCATTTTAGAAGATTTTACAGCAATAATACCTCCACAAATTCAGAGAAACTTCAGGGATGATTATGATGACCTACAAATACCCTAGAAAAAGTTTCATAATTTATCATTTAATAATAAGGCTATACTTGATTTTCTCATGAAATTTTAAGTTTATGGGTTAATGAACGAAGTATACTAATTATCCATCAAAAATTTCCACAAAAATTCCCACATGATAATAATGAACTAGGAACACTATGAAACTAGTTTCATATTTTGTCATCAAGTATTGAGCTCTTGTAAGAATTATTTAGTAAGTAACCGAAGTAATGTACTTGTGAAGTAGATGCCCTAACTAGGTATCCAAAAATTCTATCAAAAATCATACATGATCAGTAAGGTCTAAAACTACCTCTGCCAATGTTTCATGCCCTTTCAATGGGCAGTGAGATCACAATAGCCAAATTATTAATTAGGGCAATCCTATTGGTTACAAATGAAGTGCTACAAATATTAATCAAAACTTCCCAAATAAATTACCAGAGACTCAAAATATCTTTATTCCCTTACTACCCAAATTTGGTTAAATTTCAAGATGTTTAGCTAACCTAAACTAACACTACAAGTTTTAGGTCCTAAGCTAGGGTTAGGGTTTTGTGGACCCTACCCTTTTTAAAATTATTTAACATTTTAACCAGAGGGTTTTATATACCCTAGGACCCTCTATACAAAATTTGATGTTCATCCAAGGTGTTTAGGGCTCATGCCCTTCACAAGGCACAAAGGTCCCTCCCTAGGGTTTGGCCTGGGAACTTAGGGCAAATCAATTCCACTCTACCCCACATTCCATGGGGAGGTGCTAAGTGCCATACCAAGTCAGTTGCCCAAAATTTTAGCCTCTGTTGAGGTGATTTGGTCACTCAAAATCAAAAGTGCACTTTTTGACCAAAATACCCTTATTAAGGTAAAGCTAGGGTTGGGTCAATACCTGTTCAAAACACATCAAAATTAGGTGAAACTATATACAGATACATAACATGAGCCCAGAGACCACTCACCAAAATTTGGGAGGGTTTGGAGGTCATTAGACCACCTAATTAAATTATCATAGAGAAATAAAATAATTTCCAAAACTATAGAAATATTGTCCCCAAAAATTCCTATTTTTGGTGTACTCCTAGATATCTTCTAGATTGACTCCCTTCCAAAATTTCAGCCCATTTGGATCAAATATAAAGTGTGAGAACCCAATTGAAGTTCTGCCTAGCCATATGTGTAGGCCCCACCAAAATGGGTGCCCTGGTCAGACCAGGCACCCAAATTGGTCCAAACTAATTTTAAAATAAAATAGACCCAAGGGGCTACAAATCCTATGTTGATCATTTCCTCATACAGAGCCTCTAACTAATTTTAAATATTAAATACATTAATTATATAAGGTGTGACAGAAATCAAATGAGAGTATATGGAGCCTATAGTTTAATGCATCCCTTGCACGAATCTTGGCGCATGGATAGACGGCATCCAGTCATCTCCTTCCTCCAGCCGATGGTACAGATTGATCCCGCCTAGAGTACTTTCTGGACGCTGCCGCCGGCGACCCGGCCACCTCCCCGGCCGGCCACCGCCACCACCACCTCCGTTGAGGTGGTGGCCGTCGCCAGGCGGCGGCTTGGCCGCCGGAGGGCCGTTTTCCGGCGAACCCGACAAGTGGATTTCTTTGGAAAATCGATGAAAATGCCGAATTGGATCGGGCTCAATTGAGCCCGAACCTTGGACCTATTGATTGCTATGATCTATACATCAGGGAAGGAGTGGAGGAGGACCTTCCTGGCGGCCTGAATGCGAGTCGATCTTCGGGTTGCCATGGTGGTGGTGCCGCCGGCCGGATTTCTGCAACTGTGCAGTCAAGTTGCCTGAATTCCTAAGGTAAACGATGGGAAGGGATCCTCTCATGTCATTGATGGTGTATATATCATCAGTTGGGGGAGGGGAGAGGCCAAACACCAATGGCCATTAATGCCCTTGAAGGCTTGGCTTGGGTTGAGTGGAGGGGGGCTGAATCCACCACTTGGTGGCCGGGAAACGGCTGGAATCAACTCCTCTTCCCTAGAGGAGTTGATTGCCGCCAATAAATGGTGGATGTTGATCTCCTTGGTCGACTTTCCACTCTCCCCTTCCTCTCTCCCATCTTCTCTCTCCTCCATTATCATGGAGGGAAGCTTCCTTCTCTCTCCTAGTCACCCCTGAGTGACTGTTCAACCCCATAAGCTAAATGCAGCCCACTTGGTTATGATGAACATGGAAATGGGGTTAGCCTAAGGAAGAAGTGGCTTGGGCTTGGGTTAGCCCTTTTGGGCTAGGTTTGACTTGACCTAAATGAGGGTTGACCTGGGCCAATTTGACCATCTGGGTTGACCCCATTGGGTTTTTAGTGGCCCATTGGACTCCCTTAAGGTCTAGGATTACTTGAATAGGGTTGGTTGGGCATCTTGGTGGTCACATGTCCCTTGGTAAGGGCACTTTGACTATTTTAAGGCTAGAGTTGACTTGGGTCAACATGACCAATTGGGTTGACCCTATGGGTCCCTGGTGACCTATTGGCTTCCCCTAAGGTCTAGGTAGGGTTATGTAGGGTTACCCTGCACTTTGGAGGTCACATACCCTTAGTAAGGGTACTTTGACCAGATTATGAGCTTGAGTTGACTTGGGTCAACCTGGCCTCTAGGGCTGGCCCCAATGTGTCCTTAGTGACCCATTGACCTCTCTTTAGGGTTAGGAGGGCATATGTGGGGTCCTCTAGGCTGGGAGTAGGTCAGTTGACCCTAAGTAGGCTAGTTTGACCCCTTAAGGGCTATGGTTGACCTTGGTCAACTGAGCCTCTTTGGTTGACCCCATTGGGTCCTTATGGCTCTAAAGGGCCTCCCAAGGTATTAGGGGGTGTTGTGGTAGGTTCTTGAGGTCAAGGTGTAGCCCATGGTCATCCTAAACCATTGCTCAGAGTTCTACTATTGGCAGACCATGATGAGTTTCCCCACTTTGTCTCCTACCTCTTGGCCCATTCCTGGCTTCCTAGGGTTTGTCATGACCTAGCCATGACAAAACCACACCTAGGGGTCTAGTTGGAAATGGGATGTTACAAATCCCAATAAACAAAACAAAGATTTCGTCCCCGAAATCAAGGTTACGCCCACGGAAATTTTCTACCGACGAAGGAAACTTGTAACATCCCATCACGACGCCATGTTTACTAAACTAGGTTTAAAGGGAAACCTAAATCTATGTTCAATTCACCCTAATTGTTGAAGTCAAGATCCCAATAAACAAAGGATAAGCCTCTACCTGCCTAAAGCAGCCCTTACTAGTTAAAGTAGGAAAATAATTAAAACATCTTGAGGGGTTTGTGAGGTATACCTGACGGAACAGCTCTGGGTATCTTTGTCGCATCAGGTCCTGCGGCTCCCAGGTATGCTCTTCCTAGCCGTGGTTCCTCCACAAGACCTTGACTAGTGGGACCTTCTTGCGTCGCAAGACCCGCACTCCTCGTTCGTCGATCCTAACCGGCTCCAAACGAACTGACCGGTCTGAAGCTACCGGCCATTCGGTGGTCAAAATCTGCTGCTCCGGGCGTAGCAGAGCCCTCCTCTGCGAAGAAATATGGAAGACGTCGTGTAGCGCTTCCAGCTCTGGTGGTAACTCCAGCCTATAGGCTAGGGGTCCGATCCTCTCCAGGATCCTGTAAGGGCCCATGTACCTAGGGCTGAGCTTCTTCCTCCGACCACCCACCCGCGAGACTCCATGCATGGGCCGGATCTTCAGAAACACCCGGTCTCCCACCTGGAACTCCACCTGCCGATGCCGGGCGTCATAGTACTTAGCCTGTCTACTCTGCGCCTCTAACATCCTGTCTCTGATCAGCCTCACCTGAGCCTCGGTGTCTTCAACAAACTCTGATCCCAACACCTTCGGATCTTCATCCTGAACCCAAGAAAGCGGGGTCCGGCATCTCCCTCCGTACAAGGGTTCGTAAGGCGCCATCCTGATGCTGGACTGGTAGCTGTTGTTATATGAGAACTCGACCAGGGGTAAGAGTTTCTCCCACGGTTCCCCGCGGTCCAAAATGCATAGCCTCAAAAGGTCTTCCAGTATCCGGTTGGTGCGTTCTGTCTGCCCGTCCGTCTGGGGATGAAATGCAGTGCTGAAGGTCAATCGCGAGCCTAAGTAAGCTTGCACGGATCTCCACTCCCTGGAAGTGAACCGGCCATCCCGATCCGACACGATCGTCTTCGGCACCCCGTGATATCGAATGAACTGCTCCACAAATCTCCGTACTAATACTCCCACAGCATCGTTCTTCCTGATCGGAATGAACCTAGCTACCTTGGTCAACCGATCGACGATGAACCAAACTGAGTCATTCCCTGTTCGTGATCGGGGGAGTCCGTGAATAAAATCCATCGCGATGTCTTCAAACTTCCACTCTGGTACCGGGAGTGGTTGCAACAACCCCGCAGGGTTTTTGCACTCTGCCTTCACTAGCTGACAAGCTTCGCAGTGGGTCACAAACCGAGTGATATCCTTCTTCATGCCAGGCCAGTACATAGTCTTCTTCAAATCTGCAGTCATCTTCGTGATGCCCGGGTGCACCGAGTATCTGCTGTGGTGGGCCTCCGCCATGATATCCTCCCGGACCTGGCCTCCTCCCGGTATATAAGTCCGACCTCTGAAGCATACCACACCGTCCCTCATCGTATAATCTCCTGCTATACCATTCTCCAAGGACCAGAATATCGGCTCCAGATTGACATCTCGCCTCTGTCCCTCTCTGACTCTGTCCCGGATATCATCTGTAGCACTCACCGCTGCTAAATACTCCGTGTAAAGCTCGGGGTCCTCGGATGACACCAGTGTGATGTGCATATCCTCCAATCTCATCACCAGCTCCATAGACATAACCTGGGGCCCGACTTCGGAAGTGGCAGCTCTCCGACTCAATGCGTCCACCACCACATTTGCCTTCCCTGGATGGTAGTGCATCTCATACTGATAATCTGCGAGGAACTCCACCCAGCGCCTCTGCCTGATGTTCAGTTCCTTCTGCGTGTCCACGTATTTCAGGTTCTTGTGGTCGGAATAGATATCGCAGTGGACTCCATAAAGATAATGGCGCCAGACATTTAAAGCAAAAACGACCGCCCCCATCTCAAGGTCGTGCACCGGATAGTTCCGCTCGTGCTTCTTCAACTGGCGAGATGCATATGCAATCACATGGCCCTTCTGCATCAGTACAGCTCCCATACCCTGGTAGGAAGCATCAGTGTAGACCTGAAATCCTTCCCTCCCCGAGGGGAGAGTAAGAATGGGAGCCGAGGTTAGCCGATCCTTCAGCTCCTGGAAAGCTGTCTGGCACTGCGGGGTCCACACGAACGGTACCTCCTTCTTCGTCAAGGATGTGAGCGGGAGGGTGATTCGAGAGAATCCCTCCACGAACTTCCGGTAGTAACCGGCAAGTCCTAGAAAACTCCGTACGTCGGTGGCTGTCTTCAGCTGCGGCCAATCCCGAATAGACTGAATCTTTGCCGGGTCCACTGCCAATCCAGCTCCACTGATAATATGGCCTAAAAAGCCCACCTCCTTCAGCCATAACTGACATTTACTAAACTTCGCATATAGATGATTCTCCCGCAGTCTCTGCAGGGTCAGTGTCAGATGGCGAATGTGCTCCTCCTCCGTCCTCGAGTAAATGAGGATGTCATCGATGAACACAATGACAAACACATCAAGATATTCCTTGAAGACTTGGTTCATGAGGGTCGTGAATGCTGATGGTGCGTTGGTGAGCCCGAAGGTCATCACCGTAAACTCGTATAAACCATATCTTCTACTAAAAGCAGTCTTCTGAATGTCCTCCTCCCGAATCCGAAGCTGGTAGTATCCCGACCTCAAATCTAATTTCGAAAAGAACTGCGCTCCCTCCAGCTGGTCGAACAGCTCGTCTATCCTTGGCAGTGGATAAGTGTTTTGGACCGTCAGCCGATTTAGTGCTCGATAGTCGATGCACAATCTGAGGGTCCCGTCTTTCTTCTTGACGAACAATACCGGGGCTCCCCAAGGTGAAGAGCTTGGCCGGACAAATCCGGCTTCCACTAACTCCTGAAGCTGGCTCCGGAACTCCGTCAACTCCTTTGGGGCCATCCGGTAAGGTGCCTTAGACGCTGGCTTGGCCCCCGGCACAAGCTGTATCTGGAAGTCCTGCTCCCTGCGCGGGGGTAATCCGGGTAACTTCTCCGGAAAGACGTCATCAAACTCCCGCACCACCGGGATATTCGATATAGAACTCGTGGCCTCCGTCATCTCGAACAACACCTCGTAGACCTCCTCCCCCTGTAAATAGGCCTTGACGGCCTGTACTGAAGATAAGGGTATACGTGAGGCAGGTCTTATACCTTCGATGATGATGGTAGAGTCCCCGTGCCTCACGGTGATCCTCTTCGCTTGACAATCAATCTGGGCATGATTCCACTGCAACCAAGTCATGCCCAGGATCAGCTCGAAGACTGGCATCCTCAGGACCGTTGCCGGATCTTCGAATGACTTCCCTCCAATCTCCGCCTCCATGCTGCAGTGAGCTGAGGTGAGTATCTCTGATCCGTCGGGTAGACGCACCCTACTCATCCGGCCTGAGAACCGTTCCACTCCTTCCAGCCCTTCCAGGAAGGCCTCCGTCACAAACGAGTGCGAAGCACCCATGTCGAACAGAGTATAGGCGGGCATGCCGCTGATGAAGAATATACCTGTGATGATGAAAGGTCTTAGTATTTTATGACTCATTTTCTTTGCTATTTATTCTGCTTAGGGCAGTTCTACTTGTTGGACAATTGAGAACGGGAATTTAGCTTGAACAATTTTAAACATCTTAGCTTACCTGTGATGACCCGCTCCGGATTTCGAGGCTGTGCCAGATCCAAGGCATATACCTGCTCCATTTCCTTTCTTCGGTCTCCTCCCTGGTAACCACGTCCTCGGCCGCGTCCTCGGCCTCCGAAATGCTGGGCAGGTGGGCCACCCTGTGGTGCTGGAGGTGGTGCCCCCCTCATAGGGCAGTTTCTCCGGAGATGTCCCACCTGATGACAATGGAAGCACTCCGGCGGGGGATACGCCATACCCCCGGGTCTCGGCATCTCCTGTGTCCGGAGAGGTTGAGGGGCCAAAACCACCTGCTCTCTCGGCTCCTGCCTCACCTCCTGACGAGGATGCTCCTCTGTCCTTCTCCCATCCGGTATGGTGCCTCGCCGCTGATAATTTCGGGCCCTCCGGCCCTAATCCTCTGCTTGCCGCTTCCGGCCCCGAGTGGTGTGCCAATCGTCCTCAATCCTCTTCGCCATCTCCAAAATCCGTGAGATAGTCCTGTCAGATACAAACAGCAAGGCCTCCCTCAACTCCTCTTTTAGGCCCTTATAAAATCTCTTGACGTATCCTGCTTCGTCCAGCTGGTAAGAACCCGCATATCGGGCCAAATGGTCGAACTCTCGGTGGTACTCCACCACCGTCCTGGTGCCCTGCCTCAGCTGCAAGAACCGCTCCTCCAACTCGTCCCTGGCCGACTGCGGAACAAAGTGCTACAGCAGCGTGGCCCTGAATTCCTCCCAAGTGATTTTTGCAATCTCCCTATCAGCAAATGTCGTGTCCAACAGCGTCTTCCACCACCTCTTGGCATAGGACCCCAAGCAAGATACCACCAAGGCCACCCTCTCCTCCCAAGGGCATCGTATCCCAATCAACATCTCGTACATAACATCCAGCCATTCCTCTGTCCGCACTGCCGACTCTGTCCCCAAGTATGATGGGGGAGAGAGCCCTCGGAAGGTGCTCATCCAGTTGGCCCCTGGGTTGGCTGCTGGGCCGGAGCCTGCTGAGCCCGGAAGGCCTCAAGGATAGTTGTAAGGGTTTTCCCCATGTCTGACTGAAGGAAAGGTGTGGGGACCATGGGAGGTGGTGCAATATCTGGAGTCTGCTGAGCTCCACCTTGTGGGGTGAGCTGAGCTGGGGGCTGCAAAACGAACTACATTAGTAGGTAATCGACTCAATGCCTAATAAAAGTGGATAATTTACATGTGATCCCCCATATGGGCACACCACTGCTTCCGCTGCTTAGTTTGTCCTCAAACTAAACTCGCGCGGGGGTGACATAGGGTTGTGGACTGCTACTTTTCGATCGAGGTCTGCCTTTGATACGACTTGTAAGACCCCCTTTTTTCGACACCGGGTTCTTTGGCCCAGAACCGCCGTTTTGCGGTGACTCCTTCACGCCCTGAATGGGTCATCACCACAAAGCGCTGATTCTGTCGGCCAATTCGATCACAGAAAAGTAGCATAATGAAGTAAAAAGAAACTATCAGTCCACAGAAAATCACATGTCATAATAAATATAACTCCACGAAGGGAGTGTCCACAGAACAAAACATCAGAGTAGCAAAATACGGGCTTATGCCCGGTACATCATATCCTCACTACAAAAATCACTCATGCGGAAGCAGAAAAACTACTCAAGGTCGAGACTCACGGTCCCGGCTGTATGAACTCCGGAGCTAGACTGCCCCAGCTCCAAGCGCACCGGTCTCTGAGGCTGTTCCTCCATGCTGGTCTCCACGATCCCCTAAATGATGCGGTTCGAAAACCGTTATTCTAAAAGACTAAGTCCTATCATCCCCCACCCCTTCCCCCACGGCTCCTAGGCACCGAGCGGAGAGGAAGAAAGGGGAGGACTTGAAGGTGGAGAATATATAAAGCAGATGGCAGCGGTCCTATACTAGCAAATTCTATTGCATGTAAAGACAATAAGCTGAAATATGAAAAGTAACCTTTACTTATGTGAAAACACATAAGCCAAGGGGTCTTCTGCAAGACTCCCATCGTATAAAAAGTCGCTGAAAGATATGGTACCTAAACACCTAGAGGGGGGGGGGGGTGAATAGGTGACCTAATCCTTTTCTAACTTTGTTGGCAGCCAAACAGTTATATCACAGATTTCTAACTACTTTTGCACAGCAAACAGCAATAACAAAACATACACAGCTAATCCACAGCACAATCACATCACAGCACACAGTGTTTTATAGTGGTTCCCCAAGATATGGGTACATCCACTTTCCCCCTTCGCCTATCTAGCAGTGTACTAGATTCGGCCAAACTTCTCCACTGTCTCAGAACCCAAATTGGTTCCTACACCTCAGGCCCAAAGCCTTACAACTCAGCTTTATCCCAAAGCCTACACTCAGCCACAAGGCCTACACTCAGCCAACCAAGGCCTACACTCAGCCAACAAGGCCTACACTCAGATATCTCAATCTCCTACACTCAGGCTCACAAGCCCTACCCTCAGCCTTTATAAATATAGGCTTACAATTCACTCAGATCCAAAGGATCCTACAAGTTAAAATGTATTACAAATAATAACTCTACAACTCAGAATTAAATGAGGGGAGTTGAGAGATTCTTGATGAGTTCTTGGAAGAACTCAGCTGGATTCACCCTGACTTAGCTTTCTTCAAAGCTTCTTGAGTAGAACTGAATACGACTGAATCCTCTGCAGTTGTTCCTTGACCTCTGCCACTTAAGATCCAGAATTGAATCTGAATCCTTTTTCTCAGCCTAGTTCCAAAGGCTGATTTCTTGGATGGAGCCCTCTCTCTCCAACTTCTTAGATCTGCACTTGAACTGCTAGATCTTCTTGTGTTGATACTCTTTGTACCACTTTAATAATTACTTCAACAAGGTGATCAACCTTAACAATAATCTGATCAACAACTTCAACAACTCTGAACAACAGTTTCTGTAAACTGTAGGTTCCTATTTATAGGCTTTCTTCATGGTAACCGGCTGGACCGGTTCATAACTGACTTCTGATATCTCTGACAGGTGCTGTAGACCGGCTGGAAGGGCAGCTGTCAAATCATCCAGTCACTTCTTGAAAATCTCTAACTGTCTGTAAGTGTCGAGACTTTCTGTCTTTAAGTGTCGACACTTATAGTCCAAGTGTCGACACATGTTGTGTAAGTGTCGACACAAGTCTACAAGGTGTCGACACAACTTCTTGTATGTCTTGACACAGATTCTTCTGCATGTGTCGACACTGAAATTGAGTGTCGACACAAGTACTTGTTCTTCTAGCTTTTGCTGAATTCTTCTATGTGTCGACACATCTCCTTTATGTCGACACATCTTCTTGTGTTGAATCTGTCAAGTGTCGACACTGCTTCTTGGTGTCGACACATAGTCTTCTATGTTGAATCTTGCTGAGTGTCGACACAGCTCCTTGTGTCGACACACCTTCTTCTTATTGAGACTTCAGTTGAGTGTCGACACATTCCCATAGTGTCGACACTTGTACTTAGAATAATTTGTTGTTCTTTGTGTTCTTTGCTAAGTGTCGACACAGCTCCTTGTGTCGACACTTTCTTCAAGTGTTGAGTCTTTAGCTAAGTGTCGACACATTGTGCTGGGTGTCGACACTTACTTCAAGTGTTGACTCTACTGGTTGTGTGTCGACACATTGTGCTGGGTGTCGACACATACTTCAAGTGCTGACTCTTTCTGTTGAGTGTCGACACATTGTTCTGAGTGTCGACACTTTAACTTAGTCTCTGCAGACTTTTGCTGAGTGTCGACACAGCTCCAAGTGTCGACACTTTCTGGTGTAGACACAGCTTCACTGGGTGTCGACACAGCTCCTTGTGTCGACACTTTCTGTCTGCACTTTTCTTCACTGAGTGTCGACACAGCTCCAAGTGTCGACACTTTCTGTCTGGTGTCGACTCTGCATCCCAGGTGTCGACACAATGACTCCAAGTGTCGACACTGCTTGTCTGGATGTCGACACAAGTCTTCTTAAGTGTCGATACTTTCCCTCTGGGTGTCGACACATGAACTTAGAAACTTTTTGCTTCAGTCCAGTACTTTCTTAACCTGCACAAGTAACTCAAACATACATCAAATACATTATGATGTATATCATTGAGTTGGGTGAGGCTTCTTCAAATCAGGTACATTTGACCAATGTACCCAACAATCTCCCCCTATTTGGAGAAGTCAAAACCCTTAGTCAATGATATACACCATCCATAATTAAAATTACAAAATGATGTACAACAGATTATATTCAGCACGGTAAACATAAACATGTAATAAATCACACATGTATACACATTCAACATTGCAGAACAAACAAGAAATAGACACATTCTCAGAACAATCATGAAATATATTTATCATATATTGTTCTAACATTTTTCTAATACATCTTCAATGGTTTACAAAAATGTTTTTCATTCAAAAGATTACAATAATCTTCAAGTCAATTCCTAATCTATTTCTGGTCTGGTTCTTTGATAACAATGCCTTTGCCAGATTGGACTTGAGCTTTGACAGTGGCTTCAACAGTTTCAGCATCAGTAGGCTTCTTGCCTTTTAAGTCCTTCTTCTTCAGCTCTTCTGCTTTGATTTTCTGCCTCTCAAAATAATGATATGGCTTAGGAAAGTACTTGCTAGGCTCCACTGCAGTAGGAGGTAGCTTTCCCATCTTTGCCTTCCTTCTATACTGAACTATGGCTTCTTGTCTGATCTCATGTTTCCTCCATTCAGCTTCAGAAAACCATTTGTTCCTGTCATTCATGTTGTCTTTGGCAGCTTTCCAGGCAGTTAAAATTATATTTTTAGAGGTAGGGCTCCACTGTTCAAAGTCTGGCCTTTGTTCTGCTTGTTCCCTAAACCTCTTCTTTGACAACCTTGCCTCTTCTTCTTTCTCTAATGCCTCTTGCATAGCTGGAGAAATAGGTTGAACAACCTTTTCCAGAACAACATTTGACTTCCCTGCAGTCGGGCTATACATCTGGTGAATATCAGCTTGCACCATGTCAAAATCTGGTGGAGGATATATGACCTGAGCTACCTCTGGTTGCTCACCTCCAAGATATGTACTTTGAATCCCAGATTCAGCAACATTGTCATCATCACAGAGTGGAGGATAGCCCAGTGTAGCTCTGATGGAATTAGATATCCATTTTGCATGGTCAGAGCTAGCTTTGACTAAAACTCTCTCCCCCTTTATGACTTCTTGTGCAACATGATCTCTTACATCATCCTTCTGGAATCTGATCTGACTGTCCAAGTACCTGATCCCATCTTTAAAGTAAGGTTTTAGCTTTTGAAGTTGTTCAGATATGACCTTCTGGGAGGCTTGGATAGCAGTCTTTACAGCAGTAATTTCCTCTTGAAAGACTTTATCAAATTGAGCTTTAGCAGCATCAGTAGATGTAGAAGGTTCATCAACCTTGTTCTTCAATGCAGTGACTATAGCATTGTGGGATTCAGGCAAATTGTCATTCATTCTTAATTGATTTTCAAGAACATATCCTTGTTTCAATGCTATATCATCTACCTGTGCCTTGATCTTCTCTTGGTGTGTTGCCAAATACACCACTGCATTCCCACACTTGTGGAAGCAGTCTGTCATCTCCTTCTTGTTGAGATTCATCTCAAACCTTATAGACTTTATTTCCTGTGCAAGATCAAACTGTAGGGTCTTGTGCCCTTCATCCACATATGTCTCAATTACCTTTCTTTGCTCATCCAATTTTATCTGTACTGCAACCATTAAGCACTATAATCAGCAGGTGGAGCTTGCTGAACTATAGGCTGTGGGGCAATGGATTGCAAGGCTTTCTTATAACTCTGACTTCTCCTCTTGAAGACATAGAGTTTCTTCTTCTTAGCCTTTGCAGCCTCATCTTCTTCAGATTCTGAAGTGCTGGCTATTTCAACCCTTTCCTTAGGGCTTGGAGGTTTGTCAGCTTGCACATCAGGTGCTTTCTCACTTTCTGGCCTTAAAGGCTCTTCCAGAACTGTCAGTTGCTCCCCCTCAGCAGCAGCACTCTTATCTTCAGCAGCAGCATCCTTGTCCATGTTAAAATATTCTTGATCTAAATTTAGAAACAAATCTTCCATTGTATATTCAGGTGGAGACTGTGCAGGAGAAGTTCTTGGTTCTTCAACCACTTGAGAAGTATCATCTTGAACTACAGCAGATGTGTCTTCTAAAACAACATCTGGAACTTGACTGTCTAGCTGAGTTTGCTGATGTACATCAGACAAATCAGAATCTACTATAGAAAAATTCAATGTATTTAGGTCAATGAGTACCTCTTGTATGATGTTAGTGGCTTGTTCACTCTCCAGTGTAGAGGGTTCTTCTACACCTGGAAGCTCCCCCTGGCTGTGATCCCTATGGATGGGGCTAGCTTGAGGCAGCTCCCCCTGGATCTCAGCAATATCTTGAGCAGCTGGGGTCTTCTCTGCGACCACTTCCTCTTGGTCATCAGGAGGGAAAACAACTTGTTCTTCACTCCCTGAACTGCTGGAGGACTCCTGTGCCACAGGAGCTGTCTTCCTTTTCTTCCTTGGAGGAGAATCTTTATTAGTAACTGTCTTCTCTGGGGTAGGCATTTCCTTGGACAACACCCTGTCCCATCTGGAAAATATCCTTTGATCCATTTTCCTCATATGGTTTATCTTGCTGCCTGCAGCAGTATTCATTACCTCTGGTATGGTACCAGATAGGTAAAGACTAATGATCCTGCCCAGATTGGGCTTCTTCAGACTCTCCTTGATCTTGTCAAACACTATCATTGACCAATCAGTTTTAATAGTGAAGATAATTCTTGTCATGATTTCAAACATGTAGGCAGACACTCTGTCATGCCCTCGAGTCTTGCTGAGTAAGACTTTTCCTACAATTTCAGACATGAACTTTCCTTGGTTATTCATGCTTTTCTGTTGAATACAGATCCTATCTTCATCTTAGGATCAAGACCACACCAGGTTAAAGCTTCCCTGGTCTTTGAAGCAGTAACTTCTTCTTCATCTTGAATTTTGGGTAGCTGGAGTACCTTCCTCAGACTCTTAGGTGAAATCTTGATCTTAGTTCCATGAACTCTGGATTTGATTCTGACTCCAGATTCATCGACTGCAGCTCCATTAAGGAATTCGAGAACTTCCTTCTTCCAAATCTTTGTAGGTTCAGACAAGAGAAATTCTAGACCAGAATCGGCGACGAGGGTTACTACCGCCTGAATTTCTGCATCTGCATCGTCGAATGCGCCACGCACTAGCTCATAGCCCTCGTTAACGTTCTCCTCAAGCTTAGGTGCCATTAGGGTTTGTAGAATTTGTTTTTAGAAAAGAGAGGTGTCGACACTGGAGTTTTGGTCTCGAAACTTTGAAAGCGTGTTGACAAACAAAGACAGAACCCTATTTATACCTTTCTGATTTTGAAGATGAACAGGCGGGACAGCTAGCTTAAAATGTGTCGACACTGGCAATAAGTGTCGACACTGACTTATAATGTCTCGACACATATGTGTCGACACAAGTTTAGTCAACAGATATTATGTGTCGACACTTGTTTATGTGTCGACATAACATAACTCGATACATTGTCGAGACTTTACTTAGAAAAATTCTGAGTAAAACTTAAGTGTCGACACCATATTGGATGTGTCGACACCTACTTGACATGTGTCGACACTAACATTCTGAAGTGTCGACACCACATTCCTAGATGTGTCGGCACCTTTTTCCTGAAGTGTCGACACCACTATTCTGTGTCGACATAAACTTGTCTATGTGTCGACACTTTTTTACTTAGTCATTTTCAAATCTGTAAACTTACTCTAAGTTTATCATTCCTAGTTCAATTTTGAATCTATTGAACTTAGCTTCTTCTAATGGCTTAGTAAACATATCAGCTACTTGTTCATCTGTTTTAACATAATCTAATAAAATATCTTCTCTTTCTACATGCTCCCTAAGAAAATGATATTTAATCTCAATATGTTTTGTCCTACTATGGGATACAGGGTTATTAGCTATTGAAATAGCACTTGTAGAATCACAGAAAAGTGGAGTTCTACTTACCTGAAATCCATAGTCCTCTAGCTGATGTTGAATCCACAGAAGTTGAGCACAGCAACTTCCTGCAGCCACATACTCTGACTCAGCTGTGGAGATAGCCACACTGGTTTGCTTCTTGCTACTCCATGAAATTAGTCTCCCACCTAGGAATTGGCAGGTTCCAGTAGTGCTCTTTCTATCCTCTTTGCATCCTGCAATGTCTGCATCTGAATAACCTGTTAGATCAAAATCTCCATTCCTAGGGTACCAGAGGCCTAGATAGGGAGTGCCCTTTAGATATCTCAATATTCTTTTGACTGCAGTCAAATGAGACTCTTTAGGGCAGGCTTGATACCTTGCACAAACACATATAGCATACATGATGTCTGGTCTACTAGCAGTCAAGTATAATAGGGAGCCAACTATCCCTCTATACAAGGTTTCATCTATAGGTTTCCCTGCATCATCCTTGCTAAGAGACATACTTGACCCCATAGGAGTCTTCATGGTACTGGATGAATCCATACCATACTTCCTTATGAGTTCTAGGGTGAACTTTGACTGACAAATGGACAAACCACTCTCAGTCTGTTTAACTTGGAGACCCAAGAAAAACTTCAGCTCTCCCATACTACTCATCTAAAACTGACCTTACATAAGTTTTGCAAACTTTTTGCAAAGGCTGCTTTCAGTAGACCCAAATATAATGTCATCTACATATATTTGGACTAGTATGATTTTGCCTCTAGATTCCCTAAGGAATAGAGTCTTATCTATTTTCCCCCTTGAGAACTTGTTCTCAATGAGGAAACTAGATAGGGTTTCATACCAAGCCCTAGGGGCTTGCTTTAACCCATATAAAGCTTTCCTAAGTCTATAGACATAATGAGGTAGAGTTGGATCAACAAAACCTGAAGGCTGCTCCACATAGACTTCTTCTTTCAAATTACCATTTAGGAATGCTGACTTGACATCCATTTGGTATACCTTGAATCCTTGATAGGTTGCATAGACCAAGAACATCCTTATGGCTTCCAGTCTGGCTACTGGAGCAAAGGTTTGATCAAAGTCAATACCTTCTTCTTGCCTATATCCTTTAGCAACCAGTCTAGCTTTATTCTTAATGATGACCCCTTGTTCATCCATCTTATTCCTGTAGATCCACTTAACTCCTATTACATTGTGGTCTTTAGGTTTAGGAACAAGTTCTCAAACCTTGCACCTCTTGAACTGATTAAGCTCTTCTTGCATTGCTTCAGTCCATTGTGGATCTTGTATTGCTTCTTCAAATCTTTTAGGTTCAACTTGAGACAAAAAGCTGGAATAGATTGCAGCATTCATGTTTCTACTCCTGGTTTGTACTCCTTGTCTTGGATCTCCAATAATCAGCTCTACTGGATGATCTCTAAGATGCATGTGAGCTGGAGGCATCCTAACCTCTGGTTGAACCACTTCAGCATCTGCTTCATGCTGTACACCTTGGATTTCTTCAGCAATTGGCACATGTAGTTCTCCCCCTGGACAGCAACTACTCTCCTCTCCTTGCTGTCTTGCAGCAGGCACTTCTTCTATAGTAAGCTTGTCCATTTTCTTTGTCAAACCTGTGGGGCTGCATACACTGCTAGACAACTCATTATTAATAAGTTTAGTCTCATCAAAAACTACATGCACTGATTCTTCTACAACTTGTGTAGTCAAGTTGTCGACTCTATAAGCCTTACTATTATTGCTGTACCCAAAAAAAATTCCTTCTTGGGACTTGGCAGCAAACTTAGTTAAGTAAGACTTCCCATTGTTAAGTATGAAGCATTTGCAACCAAAGATCCTGAAGTAGGATAGGTTTGGTTTCCTGCCTTTCACAACTTCATAGGGGGTCTTGTTTAGCCCTTTAGTGATGGTAGCCCTATTTATAACATGGCATGCAGTGTTAACTGCTTCAGCCCAGAAATACTCTGGCAATGATGTATCACTCAATAGGGTCCTACCAGCCTCTATCAAGGTTCTATTCTTCCTCTCAGCAATGCCATTTTGCTGAGGTGTTCTAGGTGAATAGAATTCTTGAAATATCCCAAAGTCTTCACACAGTTTTGTCATGCTATCAGACTGAAATTCAGTACCATGGTCACTTCTAATTTTGACCACTGTACTATTTAGTTCATTCTGAATTTGCTTGACAAAGCTATAGAAGACACTAGGTGTTTCAGATTTCTGTCTTAAGAAGAACACCCAGGAAAACCTTGAGTAGTCATCTACAACTACAAGGGTATAGACCTTCCTACCTAAGCTGTGAACTGGCATTGGACCAAAGAGATCCAAATGCAAGAGGTATAGACACCTCACAGCATCTTTGTTATCTATGCTTCTAAAGGTGGATTTAGTCTGCTTGCCCTTTTGACAAGCTGAGCAAATACCATCTTTAACACACTTAACTTGAGGACCATTCCTCACTAACTCTTTACTAAAGAGTTTGCTAATTGTCTTGTAGTTAAGATGGGCTAGCCTCTTGTGCCATTTGACACAATGAGAGACTGTCTCATCAGCTACAAGACAAACTGGAGAACCATTGTTCTCAATCATAATGTCTAGGCAGTAGACATTCCTCTTCCTATAACCTGTCAAAATGATCTCTTGATCACTTGACCTCTTGATATGACAACCATTTTTAACAAATGAGATGTCATACCCTACATCACTTAATTGACTTATACTTATTAGGTTGTGTTTCAACCCTTTAACATAAGCCACTTGAGTAATGGTAACTAAGTTTGAAGAAATGTTACCAAACCATTTGATGATTCCTTTTTCAGAACCACCAAAGGTCACTTTAGGACCATTTTTGATTGGAATGTAGTCCTTCAGTAGTCCCCTAGTTCCAGTCATATGTCTGGAACATCCACTGTCCAAGTACCATGTAGGGGTATGGCCACTTGGACTCACCTACAAAACAAATTAATGAACCTTAGAACCCAAAGTATTCTTGGGTCCTTGGTGATTGTTAGTTTGCAATTTGACAAACCTACCTACTGGCTTTCCAACAGGTAGTTTGGAACTCACTTTGGCACTCACATTGTGCCAACAGTCCACTGCAAAATGGCCAACTTTGCCACAGCACCAGCATTCAAACTTATTGTACCTTTGCTTAGGTACTGCCTTGGGTGTCTTGACTACAGCAGGCTTGTTGAATGTTGGGGCTTTGCCCTTGGACTTAGACTTGGACTGCTCAGTCCCTGCAAGTCTAATAAAGCCCAGTCCAGCTTTACCCATGTGATGAACAAATTCATCAATTATGGGTAACACTGATTTAGGTTTAGAAAACCTAGCAACCAAGTCCTTCTCCTTCTGAAGATTGTTCTCCAGACACTTAATTTGATCATTCTTAAAAGTGATAGTTCACATCTGAATCACTGCTATGTGTTTCAGCCTGGCTATCTCATTCAGTTTTTGATCAAATTGCTTCTCAAAATCTGTTGCAGCAGCTTTAAGATCAGCAATTTCCTTTGCCTGACTTTTGACAAGGGGCTTACTTTTCTTGTAAGCTTGCAACAACACTCTATATTCATCTATAAGCTGATGAATATCTTCCTCAGACTCAGATACATTCTCATCACTTGATGAAGAAGAATCTGAATCTGAACTAGAACAAGAAACTGAATTTAAACTTGAACTTTGTACCTGACTGGGTCCTGTCTGCTCCAGGATTTTGGCACTTTCTGTCAAAGCCATTAGCCCTTGGCAATGACTGTCTTCTTGTTCATAAATTGACTCCAAGATCTGCATGAATTCTTCCTCTTCTTCTTCAGCAAACAGCCCTATGTAGGCTTCAGCCTCAGACTCAGTTTCTGAAGAAGAGATATCTGATAGAGTCTTCTCCTTCTTAGCAACAAAAGACTTTTCTTTCTTCCCTTTGAAGTGAGTCTTTTTCCTGTCACCAGATTCCTTTCTCTTCTCTGGACAATCTGCAATAACATGGCCCTGTCTATTGCAGCAATAACAAACAATCTTTGAACCAGTTGCCTTGCTTGATTTTGTCCTTTGCTTGTCATTCTTTGAAGACCTCTTTTTCTGATAAGAGTCTTCCTTTCCTTGTGATGTAGAAGGCCTTGACCTCCACTGTTTCTTTTTCAAAAACTTCTGAAAGTGTCTAGTGAAAGCAGCAAAGTCTTCATCACTTTCACTGCTCTTAGACTTTGTGCTGATTGACTCATCAGACTCTGATTCAACTACCTCTGGAGGTGGAGTTGAAGACTTGTTCCTGCACTTTCTGGGAACTTCTGTTTTGAAAGCAACAGTTCTTTCTTTGTGCTCAGTCCTTGTTGATTTCTCCTCCTCTTTTCTCACTGTTAACTGCATTTTATAAGACAATAGCTTGCCAAACAGTGTGGGAGGAGGAATTTCCCCCAACTTAGCCATTTCTCTTATGGCACAGATCTTGGTGTCCCAATCTTTGGTTAGGGACCTTAGGAACTTGTCATTTAGTTCATAGTTACTGAACTCTCTTCCATAAGACATGAGTTCATTAACTATTCTGTAAAATTTCTTATAGCACTCAGTGATGCTATCACCCTTTCCTTGCCTAAATCTTTCATACTCCTGATTTAGCAAGGACTTCGTATCTTGCCTAACTTCTTCAGAACCTTCCATATAAACAATGAGAGTATCCCACATCTCTTTTGTTGTTTTACAGTGAATTAAGTTCTGAAAAGTTGCATCATCAATGACACTCACTATTATGTTCTGTGCCCTCTTGTCCATGGTGGCCAGGACAATTTCATCCTTAGTCATCTCAGAGAAATCCTTTGGAGTTCTCTGGTTTGCATCTAGAACTGAAATCTTCATGGGCACATAAGGCCCTTCCTTTACTGTGATGTAGATTCTAGGGTCTGAGGCCTCCATAAACAGCCTTACCCTTTCTTTCCAGATCCCAAAGATCTCCTTTCTGCATATGGGTAATTTCATGGAACCCAATTCCTTGTGATTCTCATAGGAACCCATGTTTCTTGATTTTCTTGAATTTCTTGAATCTGTGTTTTCCCTTACACTGAATCTGCCAAACAGGATCTCCTCAGACTGTTAGTCCTTGTTTTGAGGAACCTGGCTCTGATACCACTTGAAAGATATGGTACCTAAACACCTAGAGGGGGGGGGGGTGAATAGGTGACCTAATCCTTTTCTAACTTTGTTGGCAGCCAAACAGTTATATCACAGATTTCTAACTACTTTTGCACAGCAAACAGCAATAACAAAACATACACAGCTAATCCACAGCACAATCACAGCACAGCACACAGTGTTTTATAGTGGTTCCCCAAGATATGGGTACATCCACTTTCCCCCTTCGCCTATGTAGCAGTGTACTAGATTCGGCCAAACTTCTCCACTGTCTCAGAACCCAAATTAGTTCCTACACCTCAGGCCCAAAGCCTTACAACTCAGCTTTATCCCAAAGCCTACACTCAGCCACAAGGCCTACACTCAGCCAACCAAGGCCTACACTCAGCCAACAAGGCCTACACTTAGAGATCTCAATCTCCTACACTCAGGCTCACAAGCCCTACCCTCAGCCTTTATAAATATAGGCTTACAATTCACTCAGATCCAAAGGATCCTACAAGTTAAAATGTATTACAAATAATAACTCTACAACTCAGAATTAAAGGAGGGGAGTTGAGAGATTCTTGATGAGTTCTTGGAAGAACTCAGCTGGATTCACCCTGACTTAGCTTTCTTCAAAGCTTCTTGAGTAGAACTGAATAAGACTGAATCCTCTGCAGTTGTTCCTTGACCTCTGCCACTTAAGATCCAGAATTGAATCTGAATCCTTCTTCTCAGCCTAGTTCCAAAGGCTGATTTCTTGGATGGAGCACTCCCTCTCCAACTTCTTAGATCTGCACTTGAACTGCTAGATCTTCTTGTGTTGATACTCTTTGTACCACTTTAATAATTACTTCAACAAGGTGATCAACCTTAACAATAATCTGATCAATAACTTCAACAACTCTGAACAACAGTTTCTGTAAACTGTAGGTGCCTATTTATAGGCTTTCTTCATGGTAACCGGCTGGACCGGTTCATAACTGACTTCTGATATCTCTGACAGGTGCTGTAGACCGGCTGGAACGGCAGCTGTCAAATCATCCAGTCACTTCTTGAAAATCTCTAACTGTCTGTAAGTGTCGAGACTTTCTGTCTTTAAGTGTCGACACTTATAGTCCAAGTGTCGACACATGTTGTGTAAGTGTCGACACAAGTCTACAAGGTGTCGACACAACTTCTTGTATGTCTTGACACAGATTCTTCTGCATGTGTCGACACTGAAATTGAGTGTCGACACAAGTACTTGTTCTTTTAGCTTTTGCTGAATTCTTCTATGTGTCGACACATCTCCTTTGTGTCGACACATCTTCTTGTGTTGAATCTGTCAAGTGTCGACACTGTTTCTTGGTGTCGACACATAGTCTTCTATGTTGAATCTTGCTGAGTGTCGACACAGCTCCTTGTGTCGACACACCTTCTTCTTGTTGAGACTTCAGCTGAGTGTCGACACATTCCCATAGTGTCGACACTTGTACTTAGAATAATTTGTTGTTCTTTGTGTTCTTTGCTAAGTGTCGACACAGCTCCTTGTGTCGACACTTTCTTCAAGTGTTGAGTCTTTAGCTAAGTGTCGACACATTGTGCTGGGTGTCGACACTTGCTTCAAGTGTTGACTCTACTGGTTGTGTGTCGACATATTGTGCTGGGTGTCGACACATACTTCAAGTGCTGACTCTTTCTGTTGAGTGTCGACACATTGTTCTGAGTGTCGACACTTTAACTTAGTCTCTGCAGACTTTTGCTGAGTGTCGACACAGCTCCAAGTGTCGACACTTTCTGGTGTAGACACATCTACACTGGGTGTCGACACAGCTCCTTGTGTCGACACTTTCTGTCTGCACTTTTCTTCACTGAGTGTCGACACAGCTCCAAGTGTCGACACTTTCTGTATGGTGTCGACTCTGCATCCCAGGTGTCGACACAATGACTCCAAGTGTCGACACTGCTTGTCTGGATGTCGACAAAGTCTTCTTAAGTGTCGACACTTTCCCTCTGGGTGTCGACACATGGACTTAGAAACTTTTTGCTTCAGTCCAGTACATTCTTAACCTGCACAAGTAACTCAAACATACATCAAATACATTATGATGTATATCATTAAGTTGGGTGAGGCTTCTTCAAATCAGGTACATTTGACCAATATACCCAACAGTCGCATACCAATTTATACGTTGGGGTGTCGGTTATCAAACATCAGTAAATATATATATCCGAAATTAACCTTAATTTATAAACTTGCCCAAACAAGCTTATAGACCAAGGGGTCGTTTTGCAGGTCCTAAAGTATAAGCGTCCCATTCCACTTATACTTTAGGTGTCGAGGTTAAAGGAAACGAATATGCTATGACATGCAAGTGGGTATGATGGATCATGCAAGTGCAACACACACACCCAACTCTGTGCACACAGACCTTTAGTTCCCCCTTTCTAGAGCCGTAACCTCCCAGGATACCTCCGTAGTGGCAGACGAAAGCGGTGGGTTGGGCCTTGCCCACCTCTAAACCAGTAAAGCACTACCGGTTAGACCTATCGTACGCCTCAACGCTTGGTGCATGAAGCGGACTCCTGCGTACTCTTGCCTGCTGACGCACCGGACTTCTATTGGCGAAGTGCTAACCACACTTGCCGAGTCAACGTATTGGCGTCGGTGCATCGACTCTCCAATACCGAAGACCCACCACCTTAGTTTTTTACTTCCATTTATGCACATGCAAATTTAGCGTAATCAAACCCGAGCTGAAGCTCCCCGGACAAATACGTCCGTCTCAAACAATCGGGCCGAAGCTCCCCGGACCCAAAGTCCGTCTTTTAACCATCCGAGCCGAAGCTCCCAGCTATCTTCCGGTGCTACCTGTGTTTGTGAAATGTGCAATCCTAATTACTAAGTTACTCTTTTCAGCTTGTTAAAACAGTTTACGTTAACCCAAGACTGCCCCCGGTATTCCCTGTGAAGGGCTCTCAAGGGGCACTAGGAACTGTGTTGGGATTACGCCCAGCGTTTCCTTTCGCAAGGTACTTATTTTGTTATTGGTTGATTCCCTTACCCTTTTCTTCCTCATGTTCCGATATGCTAATCCTAGGGTGATTTGACTCCGACTCTCCTTGGGCAGGACGATCTTTCGTCGGACCCGAACGCCTCTAAACCCTAGACCAAACCACACCCTCCCCACTTATCTTTCATAGATGCAACCCATTCTACTTATCCTTCCAGCAAACCATCAAGACCCATCACACGTGCTCTAATTCATATCCAAAATGATTTCCTGCAGTTTTGCTATATGCAGACCACTTAAGCTACATGACCCGTAAAAAGGGAAGTACATGAAATACTCATCCAGTACCCCTATGATAATTATTAGAGGGCTAAAATGACATTTGTAGCATAAATCCAGAAATTCATAATTTTCCTAATTTGTCTGATAATTTAAAGGCAGAAAGAAAAGAAGAAAGAAGCTAAAGATGAATGTGCTGCAAAGAAGCTCATGAGCAGTGAGATAGTTATAAGGGAACCTGAAACATAAAAGTGTTTCTTATTCATCTTTAGGGATGAAGGTTGTGTAGTTTTGTTTTGTGCAAAAAAATAATTATTCCTTCTAAGTTAATGAATATCTTTTTAATTAAATAGGTGTTCGTTATTTTTGTGTTATGCATGCTGTTTACATTATATTTATGCTGCATATGTGTGTGTTTGTATATCATTGTCTTAGGTTTTGACTTCTTCAAAGAGGGAGAGATTGTTGGGTCCATTGATCTCAATGTTCCAGATTTGATGAAGGCATACTTCACAATGGTATACACACGTATGTAGTCTAATAGTTGTCATAAGCTCTATTTGTGCAGGATGTTCCTTGGAATAAGTTTAGACATGTTATCTAAGTGATTGTGACAGGTGGTCACAAGGTTGAGAGGCAGAGAGATAGAAATATATCCAAGTCCATAGGCATTGAGTGAAGCTAGTTCACTCAATACCAGATGCCAAAAAAAGCACTAAGGTGTGGACAGTCAAAGCCCAACAATTTGCATTGCAGTTCTGCGACTGAGTCCACACGCATTGAGTGAAGGCAGTTCACTCAATGCCATATAACAAAAGGCATTGAGTATAGATGAGTATATCAAAGCTTTAGTATTGACAAGGAATAAAATGCAGCTAATTCCACAAACATTGATTGAAGGAAGTTCACTCAATTCCATATACAAAGTAGCATTGAGACAAGCTCAAGCAATCAAAGCAATTGAAGATTTGTTAAGAATTCTGGCTAAGTCTAGAAGCGTTGAGTGAGGACAACTCACTCAACGCCCAAAGAAGAAGTCATCGACAGAGATTGATCAGTCAAAGCTTATGAAGAGATAGACAAAAAAATATAAGTCCAGATGCATTGAGTTAGGTCGGCTCACTCATGTCAAGCTCATCAAGAAGATTGGCCAAGTAGAGAAGCGTTGAGTGAAGGTGTAAGACCCACCCTCCCGAATCCCAAAACATGGCACGAAGGGGGGTCTTATGCCTGGAATAGCTGCCTTGCAGTAGCATTAGCGCATAGGCTAACCTGTACCACAAGACGCCTATTCCGCCGGCTACAACCAATATCAATATGAATATGCCAACCCAGCCATAATATAAAATAGAAGTCAAATCCACACTAAGCATATGTGCCCAAATTCAACAAATAAGAGAGAAGGTAAAACATTCTTCCACAAATATCAGAGTATAACTAGTAATTACCCAAACGGGCTACATCAAAATCTCACGTCACTCACATCCATAACCGATGGTAGCGACGGCACTATCACATCAGGCCCTGTCGTCCTGGCCTGGCTGTCCTGCTGTAAAGTCTGTGGCTGCTTTACCTGCGGGGTGACCTCGTAAAAAGGAAGACGCAGCAACCGTTAGTCGAAAGACTAAGTGGCTTCACATCCACTCCCCCGGTGACTCCTCGGCACTGGGCGGAGAAAGGAACAAGGGTACAAGTATAATACAAGTAGTAAAGTAGGTACAAGAAGGTGGTAATAGTACATGAATAACCATATTACAAACTAGCAGTTCTACTTGATTAACAATATTAGTAAATCAACAAGTACAAGTTACAACATCAGGAAAGTAACTTAACTTATAAGAATGCCGATACAAACTTATAAGTTAAGGATTGGGTACAAAAAAGTAACTCATTGTATAAGAGTGCCCATACAAACTTATACGATGAGGGTCTTGTTTGTGCAATGCTATGTAATGGTATGTATGTTATGCAATGGCTCACCCATGATAACACCATGAAATGCTATGTCAACATAGACTATAGTTCGCACTATTCGAGCAGATAGCTAGCCTCTCAGGCATCAGCCATCGTGGCCAGACGGTGACAGTAGAGCGGGCATCTCTACTACTAAGCGGGTATCCACACTACTTCACATAGGCCTTCGTATGCCTCAACGCTAAGAACACAACAACGGATCCCATGCGTACTATGGTCCAGTGGGAGCCTCGGGTAGATGTGCACCGAGGACCAAGCCCCGAACTGACCTTATATGACCCGAAAGGAGCCTCGGAAGTAAGTACGAGGACCAAGCCCAACCGTTCACCTGGCACGGAAGGAGCCCCAAGACATAGACACCGAGGACCAAGCCCAACCGCCCAAAGTCTAACTGTCAACTCCCATCAGTGTGACGATCGACGAGCCCGTAAACCTGCCACACTATCCTTAACCCAGTATTATGACACCACGTGTCGACTCACACCACATGCAAATTCCACAACACCGTGGCATGGAAGGGGCATCAAAAGTAAGCACGAGGACACAGCCCAACCATCTATCTATACCACATCCCAACACAAACCAACTTGTGATGGTCAACACCGCACTTACATCCATTCACAATACTACCAGTAGGGAGACTACGCTCTAAGTGTTGGACTACTACATTTCATTCTAACCATCATACATTCTCATTGCCATGGCTTATCCTTCTATTTGTCATTCCAAATGATTTCAATATATTACAAACATGATGCATATTAATAATAATCTACCAATTTGTATCCATTCATTTCATTCATCAAATTATAAACGTGGTGCGCATTTATAATAATCTATCAATTTTAGCAAGTCATATCATGCATTAAAGCTTGGTCCACAATTCCGTTTTATGAAATCTAATTAACAAGATTTATCATTCATAGCACTATGGTGGTCAGCGTAAAATTGTTCATCAAAATTCTAGAGTTAATTAGTAACATCAATTCCACCAAATTCAAATTCATATTATATAAACTCCAGAATTTAAGTGCAGAATAAATCTGGACAGCAAATTCGACCGGAGATTCCCGAAGCTACATGAATTCGGTGAAGACATGTAACCCCTAGATGGAAAGGCCTTTCTAGGGGTTACAACTTTCATATTCAGTCCACAACCCATATTTGAGTGTATCCTATTTGAAATCAGCCTTGAAATCCGCTGCGTACAGAACACAATTTCTGCATGTAGGATTTATTGGATGTCATGTTTGTTCAGACTTTCCTGTGGATACAGACTTCGCATGAAGACGTGTAACCACTCGTTAGAAAGGTATTTTCAAGGGTTTCAACTTTCATGTTTAGGCGAAAGCCCAGATCTGGCCACATCCTACATGAAAATGGACAAGAATATTGTTGCGCGCAGAATATAGATTCTGCACGCTTTGTAAAGAGGAATGAATGACATCGGTTCATCTTCCTCTCCAAGTCGATCTTCCAAAATCACTCCAGAAATTCCTCCTCTCTTATTCACCCTCATAGGGTCCATGATTCTTCATGAAACCATACACCCATCATCACATAGAAGAAAGGGGAGGTTGAAGAGATCTAAAACCTAGAACACATGTCCTAGCATGGCCGTCCCTAGAAAACTCCTTCTCTTCATCAAGACTCTCTTGAGTCGATATCTCTCCTAAGAAAATAAATAAAGATCTAGCGCCAAGGGAGAGGGTAGGAAGCTCACCTCATTTCTGGTGTTTCCACTATTTTCGGCCATAGATCGTGTAACTCTTTTGGCGGCATCTTCTTTTCCACGGCGGCGGCGGTTCTTCTCCTCTAAAACTAGATCCAGCGACTTCCTTCTCTCAACAGGAGTTTCTCTCAGAAAAATGGCTGGAATGAGGAGTGAAAATGGCTATGGTTATCACTTCCCTTTTTATATAAAAGTGACACGTGTAGGGACACGCCCGTGTCCTAAACCGTGTCCTGCTTAGGCGAAGCGTTATGATGGTTTTTATGCGTTGGTTCAATACTCGACACGACATACGGGTGGGACACGGCCTTGTCGGCCCAGTCACGCCCGTGACATGGGGCATGTAACCCACTCGAGACCTACCCGAGAGGACTTACTCGAGAGAAAATCAACTACTCGAGTACCCGGATAGGACACGCCCGTGTCACAGGGATGACACCCCTGTGTCACCCCCTCTTACTCGAGTATTTTTCCACCTACCCGAGTATAATTCGTCCTAGACGAGAACTACTCGAGGATGATCGGGACATGCCCTGTGACACGCCCGTGTCATAGGCCGTGTACCCCATACTTGACCCTCGACGATCGTCGAGCGCTGGTCATCGACCAGAGGGAACACACGCCCTCCGACACGCCGGTGATACGGAGCGTGTCTCGCCCGAACACTTCATCGAACCCATTTTCTTCGATCTCGACACGACTCGTCGAGCACAACTCGATACGTCGACACACGGGTAGGGACACACCCGTATCTATACCCGTGTCATACAATTCGTCGATCTCGACACGAAGTTCGTCGATCTCGACACGCTGTGTCGGGTTCAACTCGACACACACACACACACGGGAAGAGACACGCCTGTGTCTCTACCCATGTCCCTTGTTTGACTGATTTCTCCTCCTTTTCACATGTGCAGCCCTGTTGTCAGCACTCCCCGTGAACCCGAGTCAGCTTTCCTGACTCAAAAACACGTACGAGGGGCCTAGTGTGATTCAGGACGTTACAAATCCTATAAACAAAATAAAAGATTTCGTCCCCGAAATCAGGCTTAGGCTATGGAGAGAAAAGCATAACAGAAATATAAAATGTTTTTTAAATAAAATTACCTTGAGCAAATAACTCCGGATAATGTTTTTGCATCACATCCATCGGCTCCCATGTATATTCCCCCTTCCCATAATTGGACAATAACACCTTCACCAAGGGAACACTTTTGCGGCGTAACTTTCTTGTCTTGTTATCTACGATCCGCTCCGGCTCTAGTCGCACAGACCTATCAGACGGCACAGCACCATCAGTTGTGGGGATGTATTGATCGGGCCGCAACAACGCCTTCCGAAGCGACGACACATGGAACACATCGTGGAGTTTCTCTAGCTCGGGCGGTAACTCCAACCGATAGGCCAGCGGGCCAATCCTTTCCAATATAGTATAAGGCCCAACATATCTTGGGCTGAGCTTTTTCACACCACACACACGTGACACTCCATGCATCGGTCGGTTTTCTGGAACACCTTATCACCCACTTGAAACTCCACCATCCAGTGTCATGCATTGTAATGCTTCGTCTGTCGAATTTGAGCCTCCAACATGCGATCCCGTATTAGTCTAACCGCCGCATCGGTATCATCAATATATTCAACACACAAAGCCTTCGGGTCTTCATCTTGCACCCAAGACAAAGGGGTTCTACACCTCCTTCCGTAAAGAGCTTCATGAGGCGCCATGCCGATGCTAGCCTGATGGCTATTATTGTAGGAGAATTCTACCAACGGTAAGAGCCTTTCCCATGGCTCTCCTCTATCCAACACATATAATCTCAACAATTCTTCCAATGTCCGGACGGTCCTTTCAGATTGCTCGTCCGTCTGAGGATGAAACGCGGTGCTGAAGGTAAGGCGCAAGACCAAATACGCCTGTACCGCTTTCCACTTATTGGAGGTAAACCGACCATCATGATCAGACACGATCGTCTTAGGCACGCCATGATACCGTACGAATTGCTCCACAAAGAGGCATTCAAAGACATCCAAATGAGCTTCTTTCTTCATTGGGATAAACCGGGCTACTTTCATCAGACGATCAACTATCACCCACACCGAATCATTTCCTGAGCGTGAGCGAGGTAACCCATGGACAAAGTCCATGGAGATATCCTCAAACTTCCACTCGGGGATGGGCAACGATTGTAGAAACCCACTGGGACTCTTGTATTCCGCCTTCACCCTTTGACAAGCTTCGCAATGTGTAACAAAATATCAGACATCCTTTTTCATTCCCGGCCAACACATGGTCTTCCGTAAGCCGGCGTACATCTTAGCAATGCACAGGTGCACTGAATATTGAGATAAATGAGCCTCTCTCAAGATATCCTCCCGGATTTTACCGCCTTTGGGAATGTAGAGTCGGCCTCGAAAATAAACGAGGTCGTCTTTTAGCGTATACTCATCCGTAGTCCCATCTTTGATTGACTTGATTGTCGGGGCCAGGGCCGCATCCACTCCTTGCTCCACACTAATTCAGTCCCGGATATCACAAACTATGCTCATGCTTGCCAAGTACTCCATATACTCTGCCGAAGGAGCCTTAAACACCAAAGTAATATACATCTCCTCAATCATCCGAGCGAACTCCATACTCATCAATCGATCCTCTGGGCTAGAGCCTGGTACCTTCCTACTCAATGCATCGGCCACCGAGTTCGCCTTTCCGGGGTGGTGGTTCATGGTGAACTCATAGTTGCATAGAAATTCTAACCACCGCCGTTGTCTCAAGTTCAACTCCTTCTGAGTATAAACGTACTTCAAGTATTTGTGATCTGAAAAGATCTCGCAGTGGACGCCATATAGATAATGCCTCCAAAACTTCAAGGAGAACACCACTGCTCCAAGCTCCAAATCATGAACCCGGTAATTGATTTCATGTTTCTTCAGTTGTCTTGAAGAATAAGCAATCACGTGTCCATGCGGCATCAACACCGCTACCATCCCTTGATATGATGCGTTAGTGTAGACTTGAAATCCTTCCTTCCCAGACGGAAGTGCAAGGATGGGGGCGGAGGTAAGTCTATCCATCAGCTCCTGGAATGCCGCTTCACATAGGGGTGTCCACTCAAATGGCACACCTTTCTTCATCAATGAAGTAAGAGGAAGAGCAATCTTTGAAAATCCTTTTACGAACTTGCGGTAGTACCAGGCAAGTCCAAGAAAACTCCTCACATCGGCCGCTGACTTCAAAGGCGACCACTCCTTCATGGCAAGAACCTTGGCCGGATCCACCGCTAGTCCTGCTCCAGTGATCACATGCCCCAAGAAAGCAACCTCTTTAAGCCAGAATTCGCACATGCTGAACTTGGCGAACAAGGCGTGCTCTTTTAATTTCTTCAATACTAAGGTCAAGTGCTCAACATGCTCCTCCTCCGTCATTGAGTAGACCAAGATGTCATCGATGAAAACAATGACGAAGATATCCAAATAAGGTTCAAACACCTTGTTCATCAGGCTCATGAAGGCCGAAGGGGCATTTGTGAGCCCAAACGTCATTACAGTGAACTCGTACAACCCATATCTTGAAATAAAGGCCATTTTATGGATGTCACCTTCTTGTATTCTCAACTGATAATACCCTGAGCGGAATTCCAACATAGAAAACCAATGCGCTCCCACTAGTTGATCGAACAACTCGTCGATCCGAGGTAGCGGATAAGTGTTCCGCACCGTCAGTTGATTGAGTTCCCAATAGTTTATACAAAAATGCAGGGTTCCATCCTTCTTCTTCTAGAACAATACAGGTGCTCCTCAGGGTGACGAACTGGGGCGAACGAACCATGACTCCACCAGTTCTTGTAGTTGAACTCTAAACTCCGCGAGTTACTTCGGGGCCATTCGGTAAGGGGCCTTGGATACCGGCTTGGCGCCCAGTACAAGATTAATCTTTAAGTCAACCTCTCTATGTAGGGGTAATCCTGGCAGTTTCTCAGGAAATACCTCGAGGAAATCTCGCACTACCCGTATGTCTTTTATATCTAATGCTAACTCCTTCAACTCGAACCAGATCATGAAGAATTCATCCCCCTTCATATGGGATTTTACTGTCTGAACTGAAGATAACAACATACGAGGTGCAAAGCTAATACCTTGGAAGATGACGTCGGAGTCTCCATGTCTTAAGTAGATTTGTTTCTCTGCACAATCAATCCTTGTAAAGTGCCAGTCCAACCACGCCATGCCCAAAATGATGTCAAACTCCGGCATTCTCAAGACCGTGGGAGGCGTATCAAAGGCCTTTCCTTCAATAAATATCTCAAACTCGCACTTAGCGGTTGCAATCATCTCCGAGCCGTCCGGTAGGAGCACGCGTCGGGCTATACTAGTAAAGTATTGTACGCCCTCCATGTCCTTAATGAAATCCTCAGACACAAAGGAGTGTGAGGCACCGGTATCGAACAGCGCATAGGCCGTCTTCCCGCCAACTATCACGGTGCCTAAGTACCAATAACCAAAACTTGTTTCTAGGTGTCTAGTATGTCTTAATCAACTCTAAGTTTGACAATGAAAACATGATAATCATTTAAATCATACCTGCAATCACATCTTCTGGATTCCATTCTTGCGCCATGTCCAGTGCATACACTTGATCCCGAGCAGGGCCGGGGTTTCCTCCTCGCGGTCCTCGTCCTCGACCACGCATGTAACCCCGCCCCCGCGGAGCTGCCGGAGGGGGAGCAGGAGGGACATTCCCATACAACTGCGGGCAGTAGCGCTGTATGTGGCCCGGTTGGTTGCACTCGAAACAAACCAGCCCACAACGCCTCTCAGGTTGCTGAAATTGCTAAGGCTGAGGTGGTGGAGGCAACGCAGGCGGCTGCGGAATCGGATGCTCAACATTATAGTTTTGGTGGAAACGCCCTCCACCTCTTTGATGTCCTCTTCCTCCTCTAAAGTCCCGCCTCTTCCTATTGCTCGTACCGGCTTCCATCACGTCCTCCGCAGGTCTCTTACAAAATCCCAAGTGGTCCGCCATAATCTCTTTGCCATATCGATAATCTCCGCCAAACTAGCATCCGCTATAAACAAAAGGGCTTGCCTTATGGGATCTCAGAGCCCTTTGTAGAAGCATTCAGCGTATCCTCTATCATCCAAGTCATATGAGTCTGCGAACCTTTCAAGTTGTTGGAACTATCGCTGGTATTCCGTAATAGATTTTGATCCCTACTTCAGTAGTAGAAACCTCTGCTCGAGATCATCTCGAGCCGATGTAGGAATGAAGTGCTCCGAGAAGACACTCTAGAACTCGCTCCAACTTATCTCGGTGTCCACTTGTCCTTGGAACGTGGAGCCCATGAGTGACTTCCACCACCTCTTAGCATGTAGATCCAAGATGGACACCGAAAATGATACAGCCATGTTGGCTGGGCAACGGATCCACGCCAATAGCTCTTGCACCGTGTCAAGCCATTCCTCCGTGCGTACGGCCGACTCCGTCCCGAGGTAGGTGGGAGGGGAGAGAGCTCGAAAGGTGCTCATCCTATTAGAGCCCGGAGCCTATTGTTGAACCGGAGGCTGCTGTGACCTAAAGGCATATAGGATGGTGGTGAGCGTCTGTCCTAACTCGGATTGTTGAAACTGAGTGGGTATGGAAGGGGCAGGAGTGCCACCCATCGGCTCAACGTGCACTGGAACCTACACGTAAAACACAAACGTATGGTCAGGCTGGATAATCTTGCCGTCAAAGTTGGACAACTTAGTGTGAATTACATATGTGCACACCACTGCTTCCGCTAAGTCAGTTTGTCGGCAAACTGACTAACCGAATGGGGGTGGGACCTTTGTTGAAGGACTTCTTTAGTTGAGGATCGTGGCAAACTGATACCATTTGTAAGACCCCCCTCCCAGATCCCAAAACATGGCACGAAGGGGGGGTCTTATGCCCGGAACAGCCGCCTTGCGTTAGCATTAGCGCACGGGCTAAGCTGTACCACAAGACGACTATTCCGTCGGCTACAACCAATATCAATATGAACATGCCAACCCAACCATAATATAAAATAGAAGAATTCAAATCCACACTAAGCATATGTGTCCAAATTCAACAAATAAGAGAGAAGCTAAAACATGCTTCCACAAATATCAGAGTACAGCTAGTAATTGCCCAAACGGGATACATCAAAATCTAACGTCACTCACATCCGTAACCGATGGTAGCGACGACACCGTCACATCAGGCCCTATCGTCCTGGCCTGGCTGTCCTGCTACAAAGTCTGCGGCTGCTCTACCTGCGGGGTGACCTCCTAAAAAGGAAGACGTAGCAACTGTTAGTCAAAATACTAAGTGGCTTCACATCCGCTCCCCCTGCGACTCCTCGCCACCGGGCGGAGAAATGAACAAGGGTACAAGTATAATACAAGTAGTAAAGTAGGTACAAGCAGGTGGTAATAGTACATGAATAACCATATTATAAACTAGCAGTTCTACTTGAATAACAATATTAGTAAATCAATAAGTATAAGTAACTACAGCAGGAAAGTAACTTAACTTATAAGAATGCCCATACAAACTTATAAGTTAAGGATCAGATACATAAAAGTAGCTCATCGTACAAGAGTGCCCATACAAACTTATACGATGAGGGTCTTGTTTGTGCAATGCTATGTAATGGTATGTATGTTATGCAATGACTCACCCATGATCACACCATGCAAATGCTATGTCAACATAGACTATAGTTCCCACTATTCGAGCAGGTAGCTAACCTCTCAGGCATCAGCCGTCGTGGCCAGCCGGTGACAATAGAGCGGGCATCTCTACTACTAGGTGGGTATCCACACTACTTCACCTAGGCCTTCGTATGCCTCAACGCTAAGAACACAACAGCGGAGCCCATGCGTACTATGGTCCTGCGGGTGCCTTGGGTAGATGTGCACCAAGGACCAAGCCCCAAACTGACCTTGTGTGACCCGGAAGGAGCCTCAGAAGTAAGCATGAGGACAAAGCCCAACCGTTCACCTTCCACGGAAGGAGCCCGGGGATGTAGACACCGAGGACCAAGCCCAACTGCCCAAAGTCTTACTGTCAACTCCCATCGGTGTGACGATCGGCGAGCCCGTAGACCTGCCACACTATCCTTAACCCAGGATTACGACACCGCGTGTCGACTCACACCACATGCAAATTCGACAACACTGTGGCATGGAAGGGGCCTCGTAAGTAAGCACGAGGACACAGCCCAACCATCCATCTATACCACATCTCAACACAAACCAACGAGTGGCGGTCAACACCGTACTTACATCCATTCACAATACTACCCGTAGGGAGAATACGCTCTAAGTATTGGACTACTACATTTCATTCTAACCATCATACATTCTCATGGCCATGGCTTATCCTCCTATTTGTCATTCCAAATGATTTCAACATATTACAAACATGATGCACATTAATAATAAGCTACCAATTTGTATCCATTTATTTCATTCATTATATTATAAACGTGGGGCACATTTATAATAATCTATCAATTTTAGCAAGTCATATCATGCATTAAAGCTTGCTCCATAATTTTGTTTTATGAAATCTAATTAACAAGATTTATCATTCATAGCACTACAGTGGTCAGCATAAAATAGTTCATCAAAATTTTAGAGTTAATTAGCAACATTGATTCGACCGAATTCAAATTCATATTATATAAACCCCAGAATTTAAGTGCAGAATAAATCTGGATAGCAAATTCGACTGGAGATTCCTGAAGCTACAATAATCCAGTGAAGACGTGTAACACCTCGATGGAAAGGTCTTTCTAGGAGTTACAACTTTCATATTCAGTCCACAACCCAGATTTGAGTGTATCCTATTTGAAATCAGCCTTGAAATCCGCTGCGTACAGAACACAATTTCAGCATGCAGGATTTATGGGATGTCATGTTTGTTCAGACTTTCCCGTGGCTAAATACTTAGCATGAAGAAGTGCAACCACTCGTTGGAAAGGTATTTGCAAGGGCTTCAACTTTCATGTTTAGGCAAAAGCCCAGATCTGGCCACATCCTACATGAAAATGGCCAAGACGATCGCTGCGCGCAGAATACAGATTCTGCACGCTTCGTAAAGAGGAATGAATGACATCAGTTCATCTTCCTCTCCAAGTAAATATTCCAAAATCACTGCATAAATTTCTCCTCCCTTATTCACCCTCAAAGGTGCCATGATTCTTCACGAAACCATCCACCCATCATCACATAGAAGAAAGGGGAGGTTGAAGAGATCTAAAACCTAGAACACATGTCCTAGCATGGTCGTCCCTAGAAAACTCCTTCTCTCCATCAAGACTATCTTGAGTCGATATCTCTCCTAAGAAAATAACTAAGATCTAGCACCAAGGGAGAGGGTAGGAAGCTCACCTCATTTCCGGCATTTGCACTATTTCCGGCCATAGATCGTGTAACTTTTCTTGCCGGTATCTTCTTTTCCACGGCGGCGTCGGATCTTCTCCTATAGAACTAGATCCAGCGACTTCCTTCTCTCAACAGGAGTTTATCTCAGAAAAATGACTGGAATGAGGAGTGAAAATGGCTAGGGTTATCACTTCCCTTTTTATATAAAAGTGACACGGGTAGGGTCATGCCCGTGTCCTTACCCGTGTCCTGCTTAGGCGAAGCATTACGACGATTTTTATGCGTCGGTTCAATACTCTACACGACACACGGGTGGTATACGCCCGTGTTGGCCCAGTCACGCCCGTGATATAGGACGTGTAACCCACTCGAGACCTACTCGAGAGGACTTACTCCAGAGAAAACCAACTACTCGAGTACCCGGATAGGACACGCCCGTGTCACAGGGATGACACACCCGTGTCACCCACTCTTACTCGAGTACTTTTCCACCTACTCGAGTATATTTCGACATACATGAGAACTATACGAGGATGAGCGGGACACGCCCTGTGACACGCCCGTGTCACAGGCCGTGTACCCCATACTTGACACTCGACGATCGTCGAGCGCTAGTCAACGACCAGAGGGAACACACGTCCTCCAACATGCCCGTGACACGGAGCCTGTCTCGCCCGAACACTTCATCGAACCCATTTTCATCGATCTCGACACGACTCGTCGAGCTCAACTCGACACGTCGACACACTGGTAGGGACACGCCCGTGTCTCTACCCGTGTCATACAATTCGTCGATCTCGACAAGAAGTTCGTCAATCTCAACACGCTGTGTCGAGTTCAACTTGACACACACGCACACGGGTAGGGACACGCCCTTGTCTCTACTCGTGTCCCTTGTTTGAATCATTTCTCCTCCTTTTCATATGTGCTGCCCTGTTGTCAGCACTCCCCCTGAACCCGAGTCAGCTCTCCTGTCTCAAAAACACGTACGAGGGGCCTAGTGCGATTCGGGACGTTACATAAGGCACTTCACTCAATGCCTCAGCAAGATGGCATGCATTCAGAGAAGCAGCTAAGTCCAGGGTCATTGAGTGATGAAAGCTCACTCAATGCACTCAACGCCTAGTAATGCAGAAGAAGTTGGCTAAGTACAAAAGTATTGAGTGAAAGTTATTCACTCAATCCACTCAATGTCTGGTTATGCAGTTTATTTGGCTAAGTATGTTTGCGTTGAGTGAAGGCTGTTTACTCAACACACTCAACACATGGAATGAAACTGAGCCAGAATTTGGCTAAGTCCACAGATGCTGATGTCAACAAAAATCAACAAAAGTAAATAGAATTCAAATTAGTTGCGGGAAAGCTACAATATGCAATAAATGGCGCCGCAGACCTACTATATGTCTTTTAATGTTAAAGCAAGTTTCAGCCAACAACTATAGGTAGGCCCCACGGGCAAAATAGTCATTGGATGGTGGAAGCTAACAAAAGAATTGAGATCGGTTTGAGAAAATTAACTTTTGGGATTGTTATGAAAAGAAAGAACTTCGTCTTCTTCCTTGCCATTGCTGGAGAGCTTGGAAGAAAGAAGTTCAAATCAACTGATCCAAAAGTTCATCAAACTAGTTATTGTGATCAACACCATCAACAACAAGATTAGAGATATTTCTCTGAGAAAGAAGAAGCAGCCAAGGCTCACCCTAAATGTAGCAGAACTATTGATACATGATAACTATTGCCATTTTCACCTTTAACAACAAGATCAGAAAGCTTTGTTTTTGAGCTCCAAGAAGTTGCAGAGCTTGATAAACTCATTCTAAATTTAGTCTGTGACTTAAAGATAGTTGGCTGTTTGAAGAATAAAAAAAAAGATCTCTTTACTCTTCAGTATTCAACAAAAAGGTCAGAATCTTCAGTTTCTAAGTTACTTCCAGCACAAGATGCAGTTTATTGAAGATCAAATTTCTTGTTGCTGAGAAGAAGTTATGGCTGAGTTAGCTCAGCTTAGGAAACAGTAGACTCAGAGAACTTCTCTGGAGTCAAATCAACACCAACCAAAACACTTTATTTTCTGTAGGATCTTAACAGATCTGAGTGTAGGCCTGATTTATAAAGGCTGAGGTAGGATCCAGTTTTAGATCTGAGTGTATGAACTTTGGGTTTTAGGTAGGATCCAGCTTTGGATCTGAGGTAGGGCCTTTGTGCCTGAGCTGTCAGAGAGTCATTCTGTCTGAGGTAGGGATATCCTCCATAGCCTGAGTTGTAGGACTATTGATTTAGTCTGAGGTAGGTGATCTACTAATCACTGAGCTATAGGAGCAGTTTGCTCTGAGGCAGGGCCTTGTGCCTGAGTTGTAAGTATTGGAGGAGATTGAGAGATCATGCGGGATATTTGTTGTAAGAACTTAGGAGCCAAGATTTGGAGAAGTGCCTTATCTAATAAGCTATTAGAAAGGTGGGAGGGACAGTGGACGTACCCATAATCTGGGGAACCACTATAAATATTGTGTGTATTGTATGATTGTCTTGAAAGCAAGCAAAATAATCTAACTCACAACACACTACATTAAAGACAATCATAAAATACTAAAAAAACTATTCACCCTCCTCTAGGTGTTTATCTATCTATGAAACTAAAGACTTTCAAGTGGAATCAGAGGGAGGTTATGGGTTCGAAACCCCGTGGTCGTTTCTGGGGGGGATTGTTGGGTCCAGCAATACCCGCGATGTTGGGATGTGCGGCGTGGGGTGCTATTGCCCACACTAGTCGAATAGAAGGGCACGACCCCGGGGCCTAACTAGCTGCCCGTGGATCCTGCCTAGGGTTTCCAGCGGCATAAAGTTGTGGTATCGCCGTCCCCAAATAGTCCGGTCTTTTTGGAGAGTTGGTAGCACCATGTCCCTATAGTTACCTTGGACCGATTACTTCTTTATTTCATTATAAGGTATAATGAAAGTATATGATGACCTTTCATAATACCCTTTGGGATAAAAGTGTGTTGTTCTATTAAACCAACAACTTTCTATTTTATGTCCTTTAATAAAGCAATCTTGACAAACATCCATTACAGAGTTATTATTATAAAAAAATACTTTTTATGGATGTACCTCTAGTTGAAGTCGATGTAATATTTGGAGTACATCGATTCAAAGTCTACGATTCACAAGAGTTGTGTCGATATGTAGTCGATGCATGTTCCTGACTTATAGAATCTACTAATTTTTATTTCTGATTTATTATTCGTTGTTTAAATACAACATTTTCCCTTTGAATTTATTCTTCTTATTATTATAACAACTTATTACTCTTTCTTGATAGTCATTATGTACTATTTTGGATGGTACTTCCTTTGCTTTGATAAATTATACAAGATTTTTCCTAGCAGGTTTATTATTTATTTCTACTGTCCTGCGAGTATTTTTTCCTAATCCCAAATGATCTAACATTTTCTTAAGAATGTTAGTAATATTTTTAAGTTGTTGACTCCTTCCATTCAAGGAGTCTTCAAAGGCTTTTTCCTTTAATAAATTTTCTTTTAATAAAGAGTTTTCTTCATTAACTTACTTATTGGTTGCTTCCGATTATCAATCTGAAGTTTTAAAAGCTTATCATTTTCTATTTGTTTATTATCATCTGGACAATCTTCGTATAATTTCAATTTCTACCTTAATAATTTTATTTCCTTTTCTAATTCTATTTGATCTATACAAAAATCTCTAAAGTATACTTTAAAATTATCTGAAGTAAAATCAATATCATAAAAATAATCAGGCACCACATTTGTATCATGGTTTGATTCTGTCTCAAGATAAATGAGACATGCTTCTTTAGCAGATGTTTCTTCTTCATTATCTGATGAAGAGCTGGATTCAAAACTTATATCACTCCAAGTTTCATCAATAAAACCTTTTCCTTTCTTCCTATCCTTTCTCTTCAGGTATTTGTTCTTTTGATCCTTGATAATTGATCTCTTGTTTTGTTTATCTGGACATTCTGTTGATATATGTCCAAGTATTTTTACATGTAAAGTAGATTATCTTTAGGACGCTTGTCAAACTTTGGCGTGCTTAAATTTCCATCTCTTCTCTTAGAACTTTCTGACTTCACACCTTCTGAATCTCCTTGATAGAAGATTGAACATCTTATATTCTAAAATAGATGGATTATCCTCAGTAACTTTGAAAGCAACGTATTTTTATATAAATGTTTGATGCGTTGAACAACAAGTGTAACGATCGCATAAGTAATATAAAATGGGCAAATGTCCCCTAGTATCGATCTCTCAAGGAATACAGTAAGGTGGAGTTAATTTTGAGGACTTGAGATTGAAGTCCTTATGTCAAAGTTAACTAAGGGAGTTTTGATTATTGCGGAAAAAGAAAATAAAATGTTAATAAACTACTACTATGCAACGCCGCTATGCGATGCTTCGCCAGGTGGGATGGAAGACTACACAAGCCGCTATGCACTGAATTGATTAGCGGATGGACGAGTAGGCTTGAAGATGAGGTGGTGAGAATGACAGGATGAGGGTCATGAGCACCTCGTTGCTACGTACACCTCTAGCAAACACTAGAGTGGCAGAATCGGATGTGGTGGCGGATTGAAAATGGCACACCTCAAGCAAATAAAGTAAATATAAAATCACATAAACATGATTGTATACAAACGTATATTACATTAAGCACACTTCATCAAATTCAAAGAGATCAAACTACACTATCATCAACAAAACAAGAAGAGAGTGTGCAAAATCGACCTGATCCAAAGTCTTGCTGATGATTGATAGAAGGATTCACCGGGTTATCAAACCGCGTCACAGCTCGGTCCTCAACTGCATCCGGGGTAGAGGAGGCTGTCATTAACTCCCAATGGACCCGCCTTCTTCATGTCATGATTCGGTGGACGATGGCACAAACTACTCCTAGCTTCATGATGAAAGCTAGATAAAACTCTTCTTGAAGATCAAGGATGAAGAAGGATGCCGAGAGGAAGCTTCGACTTAAATTTGGTGTAAAACGTTTTCCGGGTACACTCTCTGTTGGGTATTGTATCCATAATAACCCAGATTTGGTGAAGCCACCCTTGAAATAAGATGAATTAAGTTGTATTTGATGCCTTGTTTAAGTTATGTGTTTGCATGACTTTATTGCCAAGTGTAGACCAATGTCAGTCTACAATGGGTCATCAAACATAGGACCATACAATGTAATCCTTCATTGTGTGATCCATGGTGTTGACTCATGTGTAGCCTCTCTATTGGGATACACTTCATGTTTCAAGCACTAGGATTGATTGGATAAATAAGAGTTGTTGAGTTTATTGAAGAAGTGATAATTCTATTGAAGAAAATTTTCTAAGTCTTTTACTCGAGTAGTGGTTTATATACTCGAGTTGAATACTTAGTTAATACTCGAGTAAATCTATCTGTACTCAAGTAAGGGAGATGGCTCTCGAGTAGTCTTAATATAGCTCTCAAGTAGCTAAGTCCATTACTCGAGTAGACCATCTCTTATTCTCGAGTTAACAGATTTTCCTCTCAGAAAATTTTCTAAGTCATTTACTCGAGTAGTCATGTTAACCACTCAAGTATATAAGTCTTTTGTCCCGAGTTATAGAAGAAAGATTCTCGTATTGTTTTACCCCACTCGAGTAGTCAGTTTCATGTACTCGAGTAGTCTATCTACTATTCGAGTAGTCCAGCTCTAATACTCGAGTGATAAGATTTTTATCTCTCAGAATTTTTCTAAGTCCTATACTCGAGTAGTAATATTCATATACTCGAGTAGTTGATCTCCTCTCGAGTAGTCCAGTTCCAGTACTCGAGTAACCCGTATTCTTCTCTCAGAAAAATCCGCTAAGTCTTTGACTCGAGTAATCCTTCTACCTCTCGAGTAAAATATTTGGTACTCGAGTAGTTTATTTCATGTACTCGAGTAGTTCAACACAATGTCTCGAGTAATCTTATTAGAACTCGAGTATGTCTTTGTGTACTCGAGTGATTACTCATTCTACTATGGATTTTCTCAAAGTCTTCTACTCGAGTAGTCTCCTTCTATTCTCTCGAGTAATCTTACTAGTACTCGAGTAGGTAATCTTTTACTTGAGTAAATCAGTCAGATTTTTCCAGAAATTCGCTAAGTCCAGAATCGACAGGAATTTCAAATGTCTTGACGTGATTGGTCCACGTGTACGTCATTAATGCTAATTATGACCATTAGGGAGATCTTATATAAGGTCTTGTCTAAACCGACTAAGCCTAACAAGCTGTAAAGTATTATACTAAGTTTTCTGAATCACAGTTTCTCTTTCTAAAAATAGAAGTCGCCAACATTCATCGTGGATATTGGCTAGGTTTTTCGATTCAAGAAGATTCAGATAACAGTGGACTTACAGATCGAGATCGTTTCTCAACTCCTCTTCATCTCTTGGATCATGTGAGTCAAAGGAACTTCAAATCTAAATCTTGCCTAGTTTCTTCTTCAATAATTTCTGATAAAGCTGAAAAGATCAAGGAAGAAGTCCTAGGCTGACAGATTCCAGATCTGAGAAATTACTGTTTGTATCTTCATATATTCTCAATTTAATTCTTGTACGAGATTTCTCTCCGAGTGTAGGACTTTTTGTCTCCGAGTTGTAGGAAGTTTTTATCTTCCGAGTGTAGATCCGTATTGTGGATTGAGATTGTAAGAACTTTATTCCGAGGCGTAGGATTGGTTTTCAATTTGAGATAATAGAGTAGCTGATTCTAGTGCTTTGCTAGATCAATGAGGGAAAGTGGATGTACCCAATGTTGGGGAACCACTATAAATCTTTTGTCGTCTGTGATTGCTTGGTGGATTATTGTGTGCATAGATCTGTAAATTTTTATTCCACGAAAAAACGCACAACTCACCTATTCACCCGCCTCTAGGTGATTTAGATAGAAAACTGAACACTTTCACTCTCCACGGTGGAGAACAAAGGGAAGTGGCGGAACTTTGCCCTAAAAAGGCGGCTGGAATGGCTGAAATTAGGTCCTCTGAAATGGTGAGAAATCTGTGCTTAAATAGAAGCAGGTCAGAAAAATAGGCACGCACGGTTTGGCGCAAGACTATGTGTTAACTGTGCATTATTAACTTCCAGGCCAAGCTTGCGGATGAAGATGCATTGACCCGTGCGTTTTACTCGCGCACGGGCGCTCCCGCACGTGCGTGAAGGAAATCGCACGGTTAAACACAGAGCGCAAGAAAAAAAGATAATACATGGGAACCGTGCGTTTTACACACGAACGGGCGCTTTCGCCCATTCATGAACAAATCATACGATTAACCACGGTTTGGAACAAGCAAGAAAGCTATAGGAAAACAGTGCGTTTCCTTCACGCATGGTTACGAAGAAACCGTGCGTCAACCGTGCGTGAAAATCGTCGAGCTTAGCTCGACGAAATTCATCCAGCTCAACTCGACATTTCTCCATCATAACAAAACGCACGATCGAGCATAAACCATGTGTGAAAGAAACGAACGACCGTGCGTTTTCCTCAAAATCAGAATTCCTTCCTTTGGGAAAACGCACTACCTGCACAACAATGAAACCAAGCTAGAGCACAAGCTCCTAGCACCAAACATACAACAAAGAATTGCTGAAGAGAGCCATGGGGAGCACCATGTGCATATCCCCAACAACAGAATGTGCGATTGCACACCCTCGGGCCAAAATAGTTAACAAAATTGACAATGACTGAAAGAAGCAAATATAACCAATAACCGATTGAAATGTAGTGCACGAGTGAGAAAACCAGCCTAGATGAGTCCGAAAAACCCTACAAATATCGAACTCATCACACCACCAGACTTAAACATTTGCTCGTCCCGAGCAAATCATCTCTCAGTGAACTAGAAAATAGCTAGCTGGATTAGAAATTTCCAAATAAAGTAAAACGAGAAATCAAAAATAGCACGGTCATAGAAAATATAATATATGCAATTTGTAATTATGCTACGAATTTATAAATTTCGACAGACGTAAATAAGTATTGTAACAACTCAAAAATAATATCCTAGAGAATCGTTCGGTCATGCGTAGGAAGAAAGTAGGTAGGCCAATCAGTTGATCATTGCCAAAGACCAGGGCTCGGGATCACCTCCAAAGAAATCCATCAATGTCGGGGACCATACGCTTGCCCGTTCATACTCTCTCCGCAGCGCTAGTTTGACTCAAGCGTGAATCCGTAGAACTTTAGGGTAGAAATGGGGCTTGGGTTTTGGTGAGGTAAACAAAGATAAAAAAAGAAGGATACACACCAAACCCAAATGAGCTCAACAAAAAGATATCCTCTCGCCAACATAACATGTAGGTGCACCGCAACACCATACTTGAACTTGATAACACGGGTGTGTGCACTACCAACCGCCACAAAATCTCAAATAAGATTTTACAATCACACATTTTCTTTTCACTTTTCTTTCTCGCAATTAATTTGTGTGTATATATATATATATATATATATATATATATATATATATATATATATATATATATATATATATATATATATATTCGCATCATTATTATTTTTTATTTTAACAACTTCAGCAAATAAAAACTTTGGACCACATCCACATATTCACATGGACTATCACCACATCAACACCCAATCATGAAAATGTAAAACACTAAAGCTCAACTTGGGTGTGCGACTAGGATCAACTATGAGGCTTTGGTGAAATAATGGTGGAGCTGAATCAAAAGAAGGGTAGGCATAATGGGGCTAGCGAGGATAAGACGTTTGGAAGGACACAAAGCTCAACTGGGCCAAAATGATGGCCTACATCACGCTCACGCTTAACTAACCATGCACCAATGCTTCGAGAGTAGCTTCGGGCAAGTTCTTAGCCACCAATAAAAATGATCCCTCCTCCCGACTCGAGCAATACGAGGCTAGTGACGGCTACACACATTCCAACACTACCATTTGATTACTCCAAATTCAACACTTTTGAGTAGCACAAACATTATTTAAAAATGCAGAAAAGGTATAAATGTACGAGCATAAAGAAAAATTAAATCTATACTATTTCTACACATCATGGTACTCGATTAGGAGCACTGCACGAGTTTCACAGTACTCTATCCTAAAATCCTAAGCCAGCACCACTATTTTAAAGTTGAGACCAAAGAAATAAATTTGACTCGAGCCGCGAGCGTGATTAAGATCGCCCTCATGTGCGTGTAGGTGTACAATGACGACAAGATATCAAGAAAATAAAAAATAAAAATGTGCTTTTGGTATGAGAGCAATAGTAATGCATGTGCACAGGTAACCCGCATAACTCTCCCCCACTAGAATTAAACTAAACAACCTATTCATGATTTGCAATAAAAATAGAGAAATAAAAGTTGGGGGAGAGGTTACCCCATGCTCAGCAAATGATCATACCAGAAGCTCGCAATAAAGCATAAAGCCAAACCTGCAACAAATATACTCCTCCATCGCACAAGGGAAAAGCACCCTACAAAATTGCTCCAGCAAAAAAAATAGTATACACAAATACATAAAAAATTTAATCTAAGCAATGCTTGCGATTTATTAAACTAAACACAATCATCAAGTATATAAAATGAAACTAAGCACAATAACACAAGAACAAAAGGCACTGCAAACAATATATCTACTAACCACCCTGGGGACGAATCCCCAACTGAATAAAGTAAAGTACATAATCAGTCAAATCAACAAAAACACAAACAATGAAGAAAAACAAAAAAAACAACCCCTTCCGAGGAGAAAAGCAGCAATCAATCAGGCTGATCGGGAAAAGATGGAGGCGGAGGCAGAGTACAGGCACGAGAAGTAGAAGCTCGAGCAGGGGCATCAGGGGGCACCTGAAGAAAGTCAACAATGTGCGTCGTCATGCCATGCTGCTCGTGCAACAGCTCCTCCATCTGCATATGCTGCGCGTAGAAATCGAGATAATCCTCCACGAAACTCCTAAGATCTGAGGCATGGGCAAAAGAAGGCGCTGGCGCCATGGGTACGGGATGGACCGGAATGTCATCGTCGGACCGGCGGGACTCCGAAGAGGATCTCGCATCCACAGAAGTAGCCCTAGCTGGCTGATCACGCTCCACAGTACGAATAACGTAGCTCTATGTACCACCTGAGGAAATGCGACGTACCAATATGAAGGCGGCCATCATGGTGACCGAAATAAAATCTCCACGGGAAATAGGAGTCATGTCAGGCAAAGTGTCAAAAACTCCTAATCCCCTGGCGATTCACGTAATAAAGTGCGAACCACTTATGGCCTTCAGAGGCACGTACATGGCCTGGTGAAGGAAGTAATCCGTAAGAACACGACCGAGGTGGAGAGGGATGCCATGATGCATGCTGCAGAGGTAGAGAAGATCCGACCACCCTGCTACATTCTGACTCATCGAGCGGGCATTGATGTTGTGCCCCATCAAGTGCTGAACATAGAGGAGCCCAGGCGAGATGATAAGGGATGACTTGGCCAACCGGGCCTCGTACTACTGTGACAGCCCAACGATCTCCTGCCAGAATGCATGGGGAGAAGCACCGGTTGGGAACTCAAAGGGTCGGGCAAGAACATCCGACTCCGTGAGTTCTTCAACCATGTATACCCCCGCATAAACAGCAAGCATACCCGCACTAAAAGTGTAGGGACGTAAGTTCATCCGAAATATCACCGCAGTAGACTCACCGGCAGCTGCGTCACGTCTTTCCAGAATGCGAAAGGTGGAGAGGAATTCGACCATGTGTTCACGAAATCAGGTCTCCATAATGGAGAAGAGATGACGCCACGAACCCACGTCGAGTAAACGGTCCACCTCCAACTTTAGATCGACCGACCGCGAGCTCCTTGTACGAAACGAAAAAAAATCCAAAAATGGTTTTTGGACCAAACGATCAAACCTCATGATCATCTCAGGTCGCCCAAAACGAAGCAACCATTCAGCATTCACCGGAGCATCCGGAGCATCTTCCGGCTCCGTCGGAATCGCAGTCCGCATAGAGGAGGAGGAGGCACCACCGAAGCTACGCAACTTTCTAGTCACCTTCTTATATCCCATGGAAATGAGGAGAGAGAGAGAGAGAGAAAGGGAAATAGATGAGGAATCATGGAGGATTTGGAGGAGTGGTGTAACACCCCCTATCCGTCATTTAGCATATAGCAGTAGGTCCGGCCGGGGCCCGACGCCATATACCACAGACAGACTGGGTGGTTACTCAATGAAAACCATCCAACTAATCCAACATCCTACACAGAGTCATTCTAGCGGAAGCAATTTCACAAGTTGCAATAACAAGAACCCAACACTAGCATGAATGTCCACTAAACAGAACCAAAAGGAATGAAGTACAAATACACAAGTACTGGCCTTAAGGTCTTACAATTGTTTTCCTCAAATTACATGTTTTTCAAACCTCAGCACACAGGTCGGTCATACGTGAATAAAAAAAAACACTCAAAATCAGGCCTTAGAGGGTCGGCTCAGCAACTTGGGCTTTAGGCCGCTATTTACCTCTGGGTCCTGCAGCACCTAAAAACAACAATCCACCGTAATGGTGGCGAACAAAGGCAACGGTCAGCTATGCTGACCAAATTATAGCGATCCCTCCCCAAGCTTGGGGCGGCGATGCTCCTTCACTGCACTTTATTAGCATAACCAAGCATTATATAGTAATAACATTACATCACAGGCATAGGCACGGATGTCCACACACCCCGTGCTCTCAGGTCACATTCTCAGTGAACCCGGTCAAAACCGTCGTCCCACCACCGCCACTTGGACGGCACAACTCGTGAGCATTTGAGTCTTTTAGGCAGATGTTATGACACTTAAAATCATCAACAGCCTATAGGCAGAAGTCATGAAACTTAAAATCATCGACAGCCAAAGACCCGACCACTATGCCCTCGGTAGGCCTCAAAAACCGAACAGCATAGAGCAGGAACGGTTCCACTCAACCTGTTGCTCACTTGCCACGACATTTTAAATCACGACACGAGTTAAGCTTCCCCGAAGCTCATGAATCGAACGAACAATATTACATAACCTAGTTATGTACAAGTTGGCTCCCAGGCCACCAAGACGGCAGAATCACGCATCTGCCCTGTTTTACAGGTGCACCTTGAGATTATCCCCCAAGGCTCCATGCTGCAATCTACCGCGTAGAAAACCCGAAAAACAAACATTTGCACGGAGTCTTCTCCGGCCATTTATGCAATGCAACATCACCGATCCAGACCAACTTGCCCGGGTAGGCTTCACACATCATGCCTATATCCGTTCTCGATTATGGACTCTACATGTACACAATAGGGACTATTCATGTCTACCCGAAGGAACGCCTCAACTCACCACAAACTCACGAGAGTGGGCTTCCTATGCAAAGGAAAGGAGAGCTTCACATGCTTAAGTAGAGAATCGTTACCGTAGCATTTTTCCTTGGCGCCATGGAAATGTAAGCGGATGAAAAGCAGCGAACTCTCATTGCCTCCATAGATCCGAAGTCGGTTCGCGATTTGGAGCTCCGCAGGTCCGCCGGTGACCGGATCTAGGCTTCTTCTTCCTCCTTTGCTCTCTCCTCTCTCTAGATTTAGAAAGAGAACCACTCAAGAGAAATGAGGGTTTCAAAGGACCAAACCTGGGTATATCCAAGCACTAGCAGCCCCCAGCCGTCGGATCCCAAATTAAAGAAACGATCGGCCACGATTCGGGCCTGAAATACAAAACCTGCGACGAACACGGCCTGCGACACGCCCATGTCTAGGGCCGTGTCCCTCATTCGCCGTCAAAATCGACGCGTCTCGAAGAACACACTGGCACCCGACACGCCCGTGTTTGACCTGACACACCCGTGTCAGCCAGTACACACCCGTGTTCCCGTGCATGTTCCTCCTTCAACATAGGACCAACACCAACCCGAGACTCACATGAGTCTTGGACACGCCCGTGTCCTATTTGACACGCACGTGTCATACCCGAACACGCCTGGGCTCCAGGCCGTGTTCACAGTCTCAAAATTTTGTTGAGCGCAGTTCATCGACCACCCGACACGGCCTTGGACACGCCCATGTCCTAGGCCGTGTTCCGTGTCTCGACATTTCGTCGAGCGAAAGTCGTCGACTTCCCTGGCATATAGTCGACACGAGCTCGACACGCCCTGAGACATGCCCGTGTCTCAGGCCATGTTCACTGCTCGACGATCGTCGACTCCAGAATTCGTCGACCTCTCGGCCAAATCGTCGACCCAAACACGACACGCCCTGGGACACGCCGGTGTCCCAAGCCGTGTGGCCCCTGCTAAATTCCAAATTTGGCCCAGAATGCCTCCCGTCGCTCTTTTGATTTTCGGGGTGTTACAACTCTCTCCCTCTTAAAAGAATTTCGTCCTCGAAATTAGATAAAGGAAAGAAACAAAAAAAAACTTAAATAGTACCTGAGTGAAACAACTCCGGGTACTCCTCAAGCATGGTTTGCTCTCACTCCCAAGAGAGCTCCTCGAGACCGCAATTGTCCCAACAGACCTTGACCATCCAAATCTCTTTATTGTGTAGCCTGTTGACCTCCGAGTCCTCAATACGTACGGGTTTGACCTTTGTCGTAAACCCATTATCCACCGGCACTTGATCCACCACGATCACATGGGAAGGCTCTTGCACCGCGTTCCGTAGTACTGATATATGTAATACATCATGTAGACCACTAAGCTCCACTGATAGCTTCAAATGATAAGCTGCTTCTCCAATCCGCTCCAGAACCTCAAACGGTCCAAGGTACCTCAGGCTTAGCTTCTTTAAGTGCCGCAATCGCGAGACACCCTTTAACGGCTTGATCTTCAAGTACACCCAGTCGCCAACAACGAACTCCAAATTCCTGTGCTTGGCATTATAGTACTTAGCCTAGTGGTCCTGAGCGATTAGCAACCTCTCCCGAATGGTTCACACCAAAGAAGTAGCATCTTCCACCTCTTATCGCATGTACAACTTTGACTCGACCGTTTCTAACCAAGACAATGACGTGCGTCATCTTCTACCATAGAGGGCCTCGAATGGTGCCATTTGTATGCTTGCCTGGTAGCTATTATTGTGCGTGAACTCCACCAAGTATAAGTGGTCCTCCAATTGCTTTCCAAAATCCAGGATGCACATGCGAAACATGTCTTCCATCATCCTTTTGACCCTCTCGGTATGTCCATCCATTTGCGAATGAAAGGCTTTGCTGAAACTCAGCTTTATTCCCAATATCTGCTGCACCAGCCTCCAATCATTGGACGTGAACCGCCCATCACGGTCACTCACGATGCTGCGGGGCACACCATGAAGCCGCACAATATTGTCAACATAAAGCTTTGCCAATTTCTCAACTGGATTATCCTTCCTATGCGTAATGAAATGCGACACCTTCGTTAGACGATCTACGACCACCCAAATGGCGTCGTTACCATTTTGCGACCTCGACAGCCCGTGCACAAAGTCCATAGTAATGTCATCAAATTTCCACTCCGGAATAAGCAAGGACTTCAAGAATCCTCCCGGCTTTTGGCACTCCGCCTTCACTAAGGCGCAAATTTGGCCATTTGCCACGTACAATGCCACATCCTTCTTCAGTCCTGGCCACCAGAACAATTTATCAACATCATGGTACATCTTCGTGCTCCCCCGGTGAATCGAGTACTTGGTATGATGCGCCTCGTACAACAAATCCACCGGCATATTGCCCATGCTTAGGACGCACACACGACCGTCTTTCCAAAGTAATCCATCCTCAACAACGAATTGAGAATTTGAACCATCCAGAGCTTCAACCATGATCTGCTTCATGTGGCCATCCATATCCAAAGCCTGCCGAATCCGATCAGCCAGTTCATATTGAACTTCAGTCCAATTCAATAGTGCTTCAGCACTTGATTGCTTGTCTACGCAAAAGATCTCCAACGCCTCCAATTCCTGAATCAACCGCTCGTCATGGACCGACAACCAATTGGCTTGAGCTGGGGCTCGGCGACTCAACGCGTCTGCAACCGCATTGCCTTTACCATATACGTAGTAGATCTTTAATGTATAGTCCCCCAGGAACTCCGTACACCTAAGATGCCGCATGTTCTGATCTTTTTGATCCAACAAATATTACAGGATCTTATGGTCGGTATAGATATCTACCCTTACCCCATACAAGTAGTGCCTCCACAGCTTCAAGGAAAAAATCATGGCCGCTAACTCCAAGTCACGGACCGGATAATTCCTCTCGTGCACTTTCAGTTGTCTCGAGCCATATGCTATAACGCTTCCATGTTGCAGTAGCACGCAACCCAAACCACTGCCCGAAGCATCGTTGTAGATTTCAAAACCTTCGGTCCCACTCGGCGAACTCAGCACAGGCGCCGTGGTCAACCGACACTTCAACTCCTCAAAAGCTCGCGCGCACTCCGACGTCCAAACGAACTTCTGTTCCTTCCTCGTCAAAGTAGTGAGAGGTAACGCCATCCGCGAGAAGTTCTCCATGAAGCGCCTATAATAGCCGATAAGCCCCCGAAAGCTCCGGACTTCCGCTACTGTAGAAAGCTCAGGCCACTCTCGTATCGCAACAATCTTCGCCGGATCTACTGCAATACCTTCCCCACTCACTCTATGTGTAACGCCCCGAAACTCAAAGGAGCAAAAGGGGGACGTTTTGGGCTAGTTTGGGATCTGGCAGCAGGCACACGGCCTGGGACACGGGCGTGTCCCAGGGCGTGTCAAGCGTGTGTCGACACTTAGCCGCGAAATCGTCGAGATTTACTCGACGATTCGTCGAGAGTGGGCACACGGCCTGCGACACGGGCGTGTCGACCCGTGTCGACACTTAGCCGCGAAGTCGTCGAGAGTGGGCACACGGCCTGCGACACGGGCGTGTCGCAGGGCGTGTCGACCCGTATCGACGATCGTCCCAGGGAGTCGTCGAGATTCGCTCGACTATCGTCGAGACATGGCACACGGCCTAGGACACGGGCGTGTCCAAGGACGTGTCATCAAGTCGTCGATCTTCACTCGACGAAGTGTCCCGTATACACGGCCTAGGGCCCAGGCGTGTCAGGTGGAACACGGGCATGTCAGCTCGAACACGGGCGTGTTCGATACCCGTGTGAGGTTCCAGGTGATTCGATTTTGACGGCGAATGCAGCACACGGCACTGGACACGGGCGTGTGCCAGGCCGTGTTCGGTCCAGATTGGTCATTTCAGCCCCGAAGTGAAGCCGTTCATTTCTTTAACTGAAGATCCAACAGCTGGGGGTTGTTCCTGAGAGGATATACCCGTGAGTGGACTTGGAAAACCCTCACTTTTCATACCTTATCATCTTTCTAAATCCTTGGAGAGAGAGGAGAGCCAATGGAGGAAGAAGGAGCTAGATCCGCCATTGGAGGAGCTTCGGAGCTCCGAATCGTAAGCCGACTCCGGATCCACGGAGGCAACGCTAGTGCGGTGGTTTTCATCCGATTACTTTTCAATGGCGCCAAAGAGGAACACAAGGGTAACGATCCTCATCTTGAGCACGAATAGCTCTCTTTCCTAGCATAGGAAGCCCGCTCTCGTGAGTTTGCGGAGAGTTGGAGGCGTTCCTTCGGGTAGATATGTGAAGTCCCCGTTGTTTAGAGTCCGTATGCGAGAACGGACATAGGCATGATGTGTGAAGCCTACCCGGACATGTCGGTCTGGATCGATGATGTTGCATTGCATAATGCCGGAGAAGACTCCGTGCTATTGGTTGTTTTTCGGGTTTTCTACGCGGTAGATTGCAGCAGGTAGCCTTGGGGACTAACCCAAAGGTGCACCCGGAAAACTGGGCGGATACGAGATCTTGCCGAATTGGTGGCTTGAGAGCCAACTTGAACATAACCGGGTTATGTGACTTGTGATGGAAATGGGACTCGGCGGAAGTTTGACCCGCGCAAATGGCTTAAATTGTCGTTGCGATGTGAGCACGGGTTAGATGGAACCGTACCCGTTCTATGTCGTTCGATTAAAGAGACATAAAGGCACGTGGCACTTACCGTTGGCATAAAGTAGGGTCTTCGGCGGTCAATGGCTTAAATTGTCGTGACCCAGGCCAGGAAGACAAATTGCTCATAGGTTTGGCCGTCCAAGTGGCGGTGGTGAGTCCGGAATGTCTATGGCTTTAATTGACGTGACATCGACCGGTTCACCGAGAATGTGCCCTGAGAGCATGGGGAGTGTGGCCGTGCGAGCCAACGTCTTTGATGAAATGGCTATATATATATACCTTGCTCGCTTATGCTAATGAAATGCAGGGAAGGAGCATTGCCGCCCCGAGTTGGGGGCGGGATCGTTATAATTTGGTCAGCATAGCTGACCGTTTCCTTGTTTTGCCACCGTGCGGTGGTTTGTTGCTTGTAGGTGCAGCTGGACCAAGCGGTCAATAGCGGGCTATAGCCCTTTTTGCGAAGCCGGCCCTCGAAGGCCCAAATGGAAATGTTTACTGCTTTATTCATGTATGACCGGCCTGCGTGTCGTGGTTTGTAAAACATGTAATATTCAAGTGAAACATTTTGTAAGGCCTTAAGGCTTGTTTTGGGTATTTTGTATAACATTCCTATTTTGTATTAGTGGACATTCGTGCTTTGATGCTGGGTTCTTTGTTTACAACTTTTATAAACTGCTTCCGCTAGAATGCTCTGTGTAGGACGTTGAGATTGGTTGGATAGTTTCCATAAGTAACCACCCGGTCTATCTGTGGCATACGGCGTCGGGCCCCGGCCGGACCTACTGCTTTATGCTATGCGACGGATAGGGGGCGTTACAATTTGGTATCAGACTACTGGTTTTGGTTGGGCTTAAACTGAATTCGTGGGCGAATTCTTTTTAAGGGGTGGTGAGCACATTGCGTGCGTCATCGTAATAACAGTAAAAAGAACCCATGAATGTCCACTTAGGAATGAAAATACTCGTGTTTGAGGAACCTGCGTGTTCCTATAATTGCTGTTTGCAATTTATTTGGTCGCTTAACGGTGTTTTGTACCACTATAGGTGACCAGAAGTGGTGTTGGGCCCTCAGAACGCCGAGTTTCTGAGGCTAGTAGTGCACCGGATGTTGCTCCTGAACACCTCTGTCGGCTGAAAATATACGATTGGTGGCTGAAGCGGTGTTGGCCGTGATTAATGCGCAGCCTGGAAGGCAAGCGCAGCAGCCCGCTCCTGTGATGGAGCAAGAACCTCTGCAAGAGGCTGAGCCGAGGAGAGTGGAGCAAGTGGTTGTAGAACCGGTGGTGCCAAGGAGGGTAACTGAGAGGCAGCTAAAGCATGTAATGAGCTTTAACCCTCCGTTATTCTCGGGGTTGGGAACCCCATCTCAGGCTGAAGACTGGCTCTCCAGGGTGAAGAGAGTCATGACAGCGACGGAGACGGAGGAGTGGCAAATGACCACCATCACTACGTTCCTTTTGGACGGTGAAGCGAGGATGTGGTGGGAAGGATTGGAGCTGCATCATTTGAGAGGTAGACAACTGATAGACGTTCCGATGGAAGAGTTCTCGGGATTGTTCTTAGCAAGATACCTCCCTTCTACTCAGAGGATTTCGATGGAGAACAAATTTCTGAGGTTGGTTCAGGGTGAGAAGAGCGTGGATGAATATCTCCACGAGTTTACTCGTCTGAGTCGTTATGCTAGCTCCACCATCATGGATGAGGAGCGCAAGACTAATCGTTTCTATGAAGGATTGAGAGATGAGTTGAGATTACTACTCTCGGGGCCGATGACGCAGGGTTTCTTAACCTTGGTCAATACTGCCCGGTCCTTGGAGAAGGACATGAAGAACATACATGCAAAGAAAAGCTTGGGTGAGAAGAAATCTGAGTTTAAAGTGCCGAGTACTTCAAAGTCCGGCTATCAGAGGGCTTTCAAGAAGCATAGGACTTCGGGTCCAGCTCCTTCTGGTGCTTCTGGGGCGACTACGAGTCGGACCCCGGGCGCGTGCTTTACATGTGGAAAGACGGGGCATTTCGCCCGTGATTGTTGGAGCGGACGTCCTAAGTCCGAGAGGAGGCCGGGAGCTACTTATGAAGAGAAGGGAAAGGCGGTGGAGTCGACCGCATCCCATTATGCTCCGGCCCAACCAAGGGTCTATAATCTTGGCCAACAGGAGGCCATTAAACAAGCTGATGTGGTGACATGTACGATTTAATTTATAGCAAGTCAATTTCTTTAAATACTTGTTATGCACATGTTACCTTACCACTGCTTGTTTAGGATTTGTATTGATTTGTGAAAATCCGGCACGAGCACTCTTCGATACGGGAGCTTCACACTCCTTCTTGTCCGAAGGATTTATATCATGCATCGGAGTCCCTTCTTCGATGGCGAAGGATAAGTTGGATGTGTTGTTGCCCAATGGGTGTTCGATGCGAGCGGATAGGATCTGCGATGTTAAGATTCGTATTGGGGAGCAGGAGTTTGACCTGCGGGCGTCTTTACTTCCGTTAGTGGAGTTCGACGTCATATTTGGCATGGACTGGCTCTCGGAGCAACAGGCCCATATAGATTGCGGTAGCAAGGAAGTTAAGCTGGGAGCGAGTCGTGAGACGACTTTTACGGGCTTAAATGGGTCGAGCAAGACGTTGATGTCTGCTCTTCAGGTGGTGAAGGCGGTTCGTGCTGGAGCAGAACTGTTCTTTACACTAGTGGAGGTTGCAAAGCCGAAGCCCGCGTTGGATTGTATTTCAGTGGTATCGGAATACCCTGATGTGTTCCCCGCAGATCTTCCTGGAGCCCCACCTCAGCGGGAGATAGATTTTACGATTGAGCTAGTGCCAGGTGCAAAGCCTGTGTCACGATCTCCTTATCGGCTAGCGCCTAAGGAAATGGCGGAGCTGAAAGTTCAACTGCAAGAGTTGTTGGAGCAAGGGTATGTGCGCCCGAGTTCTTTGCCTTGGAGCGCACCGGTCCTCTTTGTTAAGAAGAAGGACGGAAGCTTGAGGCTATGTATTGATTATCGGGAGCTGAACAAGCTGACGGAGAAGAACAAGTACCTGATCCCCCGAATTGATGATCTTTTTGATCAGTTAGTCGGGTCGACGGTGTACTCGAAGTTAGATCTCAAGGCTGGGTACTATCAACTGCGGATAAGGGAGAGTGATATCCCGAAGACAGCGTTTAGTACGAGATAAGGGCATTATGAGTTTACACACATGCCGTTTGGGCTGACTAATGCGTTGTCAGTGTTCATGGATTTGATGAATAGGACGTTCAGGGAGTACTTGGACCATTTTGTGATCGTCTTTATCGACGATATTTTGGTGTACTCGCAAAGTGAGGAAGATCACTTCAAGCATCTTCATTTGGTGTTGGAAACGCTAAGGAGAAATCAGTTGTATGCCAAGTTCTCGAAGTGCGAGTTTTGGCTATCCTCAGTGGCGTTCCTCGGGCATATAGTAAGTGGAGAGGGTATTGCTGTGGATTCGGCGAAGATTGTTGCGATACGGGAGTGGCCTGAGCTTGCTACTGTAGCGGAAGTCCGGAGTTTTCTGGGGCTTGCCGGCTATTATAGGCGCTTCGTAGAGAACTTCTTGCGGATAGCGTTACCTCTCACTACTTTGAAGAGGAAGGAGCATAAGTTCGTTTGGACGCCGGAGTGCGCGCGAGCTTTTGAGGAGTTGAAGTGTCGGTTGACCACGGCGCCTGTGCTGCGTTCGTCGGTTGGGACCGAAGGCTATGAGATATATAGCGATGCTTCGGGCAGCGGTTTGGGTTGCGTGCTACTGCAGCACGGAAGCGTGATAGCTTATGGCTCGAGACAGCTAAAAGTGCACGAGAGGAATTATCCGGTCCATGACTTGGAGTTAGCGGCCGTGATTTTTGCCTTGAAGCTGTGGAGACACTACTTGTACGGTGTGAAGATTGATATCTACACCGATCACAAGAGCCTGATGTATCTTATTGATTAGAAGGATCTGAATATGAGGCAGCGTAGGTGGATGGAATTCCTGGGGGACTATACATTCAAGATCCACTACGTGCCTGGCAAAGGGAATGCGGTTGCGGACGCATTGAGTCACCGAGCCCCAGCTCAAGCCAATTGGCTATCGGTGCATGATGAGCGGTTGGTGCGGGAGTTGGAGGCGCTAGAGATTGTTTGTGTGGATAGACAATTAAGTGCTGAAGCAGTTCTGAATTGGACTGAAGTCCAATATGACCTGGCTGATCGTATTCGGCAGGCTTTGGATATGGATGCTCATATGAAGCAGTTCATGGTAGAGGCTCTGGATGGGTCAAATTCCCAATTCGTCGTGGAGGACGGATTGCTTTGGAAAGACGGTCGTCTGTGCGTCCCAAGTGTGGGCAATTTGCGGGTGGAGTTGTTGTACGAGGCACACCATACCAAGTACTCAATTCACCCGGGGAGCACGAAGATGTACCGTGATGTGAAGAAACTGTTTTGGTGGCCGGGGTTAAAGAAGGATGTGGCGCTATACGTAGCGAAGTGCCAAACTTGCGCCTTGGTAAAGGCGGAGTGCCAAAAGCCGGGAGGATTTCTCAAGTCCTTGCCTATTCCGGAGTGGAAATTTGACGACATCTCTATGGACTTTGTGCACAGTTTGCCAAGGTCGCAGAAGGGAAACGACGCCATTTGGGTGGTTGTTGATCGATTAACGAAGGTGTCACATTTTATTCCGCATAGGAAGAATGATCCGGTGGAGAAGTTGGCAAAGCTTTATGTGGATAACATAGTGCGGCTTCATGGTGTGCCTCGCAGCATCGTGAGTGACCGAGATGGGCGGTTCACGTCCAATGATTGGAGGCTTGTGAAGCAAATGTTGGGAACAAAGCTGAAATTCAGCACAGCCTTCCATCCGCAAACGGATGGGCAGACCGAGAGGGTCAATAGAACCATGGAAGACATGCTCCACATGTGTGTTTTGGATTTAGGAAAGCAATGGGAAGACCACCTTTATTTGGTGGAGTTCGCCTACAACAACAGCTACCAAGCGAGTATTCAGATGGCGCCTTTCGAGTCCCTATATGGTAGAAAATGTCGCACGCCGTTGTCTTGGTTAGAAATGGGTGAGTCAAGGTTGTATAAGCGATCAGAAGTGGAGGGTGCTACTTCTTTGGTGCGAACCATTCGGGAGAGGTTGCTTATCGCTCAGGACCGGCAAGCAAAGTACTATAATGCCAAGCACAGGAACATGGAGTTCGCTGTGGGTGATTATGTATACTTAAAGATCAAGCCGTTCAAGGGTGTCTCGCGGGTGCGGCGATTGAAAAAGCTAAGCCCGAGGTACCTTGGACCGTTTGAGGTTCTGGAGTGAGTTGGTTAAGCGGCCTATCGGTTGAAGCTCTCAGTGGAGCTTAGTGGTTTACATGATGTATTCCACATTTCGGTACTCCGGAAGGCGGTACAAGAGCCTACGCAAGTGATCGCGGTCGATCAAGTGCCTGTGGATAGTGGGCTAACGACAAAGGTCAAGCCCGTGCGGATCGAGGACTCGGAGGTCAAGCGGCTACGCAATAAAGAGATCAGGAGGGTCAAGGTCCGGTGGGACAATTGCGGTCATGAGGAGCTCTCTTGGGAGAGAGAGCAGACTATGCTTGACGAGTATCCGGAGTTGTTCCGCTCAGGTACAAATTTTGGTTTTGTACGTGTCTTTCCTTTACTTAATTTCGTGGGCGAAATTCTTTTAAGAGGGGGAGAGTTGTAATGCCCCGAAACTCAAAGGAGAAAAAGGGGGACGTTTTGGGACAGTTTGGGTTATGGCAGCAGGCACACGGCCTGGGACACGGGCGTGTCCCAGGGCGTGTCAAGCGTGTGTCGACACTTAGCCGCGAAGGCGTCGAGATTTACTCGACGATTCGTCGAGAGTGGGCACACGGCCTGCGACACGGGCGTGTCACAGGGCGTGTCGACCCGTGTCGACACTTAGCCGCGAAGTCATCGAGAGTGGGCACAAGGCCTGGGACACGGGCGTGTCGCAGGGCATGTCGACCCGTGTCGACGATCGTCCCAGGGAGTCGTCGAGATTCGCTCGACGATCGTCGAGACATGGCACACGGCCTAGGATACGGGCGTGTCCAAGGCCATGTCATCAAGTCGTCGATCTTCACTCGACGAATTGTCCCGTATACACGGCCTGGGGACCAGGCGTGTCAGGTGGAACACGGGCGTGTCAGCTCGAACACGGGCGTGTTCGATACCCATGTGAGGTTCCAGGTGATTCGATTTTGACGGTGAATGCGGCACACGGCCCTGGACACGGGCGTGTGCCAGGCCGTGTTCGGTCCAGATTGGGCATTTCAGCCCCGAATCGAAGCCGTTCATTTCTTTAACTGAAGAGCCAACGGCTGGGGGTTGTTCCTGAGAGGATATACCCGTGAGTGGACTTGGAAAACCCTCACTTTTCATACCTTATCATCTTTCTAAAACCTTGGAGAGAGAGGAGAGCCAAGGGAGGAAGAAGGAGCTAGATCCGCCATTGGAGGAGCTTCGGAGCTCCGAATCTCAAGCCGACTCCGGATCCACGGAGGCAACGCTAGTGCGTTGGTTTTCATCCGATTACTTTTCAATGGCGCCAAAGAGGAACACAAGGGTAATGATCCTCATCTTGAGCACGAATAGCTCTCTTTCCTAGCATAGGAAGCCCGCTCTCGCGAGTTTGCGGAGAGTTGGAGGCGTTCCTTCGGGTAGATATGTGAAGTCGCCGTTGTTTAGAGTCCGTATGCGAGAACGGACATAAGCATGATGTGTGAAGCCTACCCGGACATGTCGGTCTGGATCGGTGATGTTGCATTGCATAATGCCGGAGAAGACTCCGTGCTATTGGTTGTTTTTCGGGTTTTCTACGCGGTAGATTGCAGCAGGGAGCCTTGGGGACTAACCCAAAGGTGCACCCGGAAAACTGGGCGGATACGAGATCTTGCCGACTTGGTGGCTTGAGAGCCAACTTGAACATAACCGGGTTATGTGACTTGTGATGGAAATGGGACTCGGCGGAAGTTTGACCCGCTCAAATGGCTTAAATTGTCGTTGCGATGTGAGCACGGGTTAGATGGAACCGTACCCGTTCTATGTCGTTCGGTTAAAGAGACCTAAAGGCATGTGGCACTTACCGTTGGCATAGAGTAGGGTCTTCGGCGGTCAATGGCTTAAATTGTCGTGACCCAGGTCAGGAAGACAAATTGCTCATAGGTTTGGCCGTCCAAGTGGCAGTGGTGAGTCCGGAATGTCTATGGCTTTAATTGACGTGACATCGACCGGTTCACCGAGAATGTGCCCTGAGAGCACGGGGCGGTGGCCGTGCGAGCCAACGTCTGTGATGAAATGACTATATATATATACCTTGCTCGCTTATGCTAATGAAATGCAGGGAAGGAGCATCGCCGCCCCGAGTTGGGGGCGGGATCGTTATAATTTGGTCAGCATAGCTGACCGTTGCCTTGTTTTACCACCGTGCGGTGGTTTGTTGCTTGTAGGTGCATCTGGACCAAGCGGTCAATAGCGGGCTAAAGCCCTTTTTGCGAAGCCGGCCCTCGAAGGCCCAAATGGAAATGTTTACTGCTTTATTCATGTATGACCGGCCTGCGTGTCGTGGTTTGTAAAACATGTAATATTCATGTGAAATATTTTGTAAGGCCTTAAGGCTTGTTTTGGGTATTTTGTATAACATTCCTATTTTGTATTAGTGGACATTCGTGCTTTGATGCTGGGTTCTTTGTTTACAACTTTTATAAAATGCTTCCGCTAGAATGCTTTGTATAGGACGTTGAGATTGGTTGGATGGTTTCCATAAGTAACCACCCGGTCTGTCTGTGGCATAAGGCATCGGGCCCCGACCGGACCTACTGCTTTATGCTATGCGACGGATATGGGGCGTTACAATATGACCGAGAAACACCACTAAGGACAACCAAAACTCGCATTTTGAGAACTTGGCGTACAATTGATTCCTCCTTAGCGTCTCCAAAACTAAATGAAGTTGCCTGAAGTGATCTTCCTCACTCTGCAAGTATACTAAAATATCATCAATGAAGACGATCACAAAATGGTCCAAGTATTCCATGAACGTCCGGTTCATCAAATCCATGAACACCGACGGCGCATTAGTCAGCCCAAATGGCATGACCGTCAATTCGTAATGCCCATATCTTGTACTGAACGCTGTCTTAGGGATACCACTCTCCCTTATCCTCAGCTGATAGTAACCAGACTTGAGATCCAACTTCGAGTGCACCGTCGACCAGACTAACTGATCAAATAGATCATCAATCCTTGGGATAGGGTACTTGTTCTTTTTCGTTAGCTTGTTTAACTCTCAATAATCAATACAAAGGCTCAAGCTCCCGTCGTTCTTCTTTACAAAGAGGACCGGTGCGCTCCAAGACGACGAACTTGGACGCACAAACCCTTGTTCCAACAACTCTTGAAGTTGCACCTTCAGCTCCGGCATTTCCTTAGGCGCTAGCCGATACGGAGATCGCGACACAGGTTTCGCAACTGGTACTTGCTCAATCATGAAATCTATCTCCTGTTGATACGGGGCTCCAGGAAGATCGGCGGGGAACACATTAGGGTACTCAGCTACCACTGAAATACTATGCAACGTAGGATGAATCTTTGTAACCTCCACTAGTGTAAAGAACAGCTCTGCACCAGCACGAACTGTCTTCACCACCTGAAGAGCAGTCATCAACGTCTTGCTCGACCCTTTCAAGCCCGTAAAAGTCATCTCATGACCTACTCCCAACTTGACTTCCTATCCACACCTAAACGAAACAGATTCTACTCGCGTGAAATGAGCATCATTAGACAACAACACATCCAATTTGTCTTTTGCCATCGAAGGAGGTACTCCGACGCGCAATACAAATCCTTTGGTCAAAAGGGAACACAAAGCTCCCTAAGAGAACGGTGCTCTCGCCGAATTAATCGAAAATCAGAACAAAGCTTAGCACAAACAGTTCTAAGCTAACATGCGCAAGGGCAACAAGTATTTAAAGCTAAACTGCTATAACTTTAAGTCGTACCTATCATCACGATAGCGTGCTTCTTCTCGGACTTGGGACGTCCGTTCCAGCAGTCTCTGGCATAGTGCCCCGGCTTTCCACAATAAAAGCATGCGCCCGAGGTTCGGCCCTTAGTCATCCTAGAAGAACCAGAAGAAGGAGCTGGACCCGAAGTCCTAGCCTTCTTAAAGAACTTACGGTACCCAAACTTTGAGGTAGTCGGCACCTTGGACTCCATCTTCTGCATATCCAAGTCTTTGCTTCCTTGGATTCGATTCATATCTCTTGCACTTTGTCCTATACCTGCTTGGAAGAAATTGTACCTAATCACCTAGAGGGGGGTGAATAGGTGACCTTAATCTTTTTAAATTTTTAGGCAGAATTAATCACAGAATTCACAGAACTTTAAACAGCAAACACAGAATCAGTCACACACAGAGTACACACAGTTTTATAGTGGTTCCCTAAGGTCTGGGTACATCCACTTTCCCCCTTCGCATATCTAGTAGTGTACTAGATTCGGCCCAACTTCTCCACTATTCCACAGATCCTCAGATCTTACACTCAGAACCCCAAATAGGTTCATACAGCTCAGAGTGATCCCACTCTTACAACTCAGGCTCAAAAGCCGTACCACTCAGTCTTCACAAAAACCTACCCTCAGCCTTCAACAAGGCCTACACTCAGCCCTCAACAAGGCCTATACTCAGCCTACAACAGGCCTACACTCAGAGAAATGCCTCTCCAACACTCAGGCACACAAGCCCTACCACTCAGCCTTTATAATTATAGGCTTACAACTCAGATCACTAAGGATCCTACAGAAAATTAAAATTACAATGAATATGACCACAACTCAGATTGAGAGAGAAGAGTTGTCTGGTTTCTTGAAGAGTTCTTGAAAGAACTTTGCTGAGATCAACCTCCCTTGGCTTTCTTCAAAGCTTCTTGAATTAGAACACAGTAGGGTTGATTCTCTATGCAGATGATCTTCAATCACTGCTGACTTAAGAATCAGATCTCAATCTGAAATTTTCTTCACAGCCTGGTTCAATAGCTGTCTTCTTAGAAGGAGCTCTCTCTCTCCAACTTCTTAGATCTTCTGATCACTTCAATTGATTCTTCTATGAATTGCTTGATCGATCACCATCATCTGTAAAGGAGAAGGGTCTTTATATAGACTTTCTCCAAGGTGACCGGCTAATCCGGTTCCTAACAACTTTCTGACAGCTCTGACAGTTGCAGTAGACCGGCTGGGATGGAAGCTGTCAAGTCATCCAGTCACTTCTTGAATTTTCTGTAACTGTCTGAAAGTGTCGAGACAGTCAGTCTTTAAGTGTCGACACTGATAGACCAAGTGTCGACACAAGTAGACTAAGTGTCGACACTAGCCTTCATGGTGTCGACACAACTCCTTGTGTTGTAGAAATTACTTCTCGACACAGCTTCTTCAGAATGTGTCAACACTGATCATGTGTGTCGACACAAGTCCTTCTTCTTCAATACTTAGTTGATTTTTGCTAAGTGTCGACACAACTCCTTTGTGTCGACACATCTTCTTGTGTTGATACTTGCTAAGTGTCGACACATCTTCTTTGTGTCGACACATGTCTTCTGTGTTGAAGCTTTTGCTGAGTGTCGACACATCTCCTTTGTGTCGACACATTCTTCATGTATTGAGACTTTGACTGAGTGTCGACACATCTCCTTTGTGTCGACACTTGTACTTCATGTGTTGAGACTTTTGCTGAGTGTCGACACATTACCTTTGTGTCGACACTAGTACTTAGACTTTGTTGAAGTTTGCTGAGTGTCGACATAGCCTCCTGGTGTAGACACTTGTACTTGAACTTTGTTGATGTTTTGCTGAGTGTCGACACAGCCTCCTAGTGTCGACACTTTTGATGTCGACAAAGTTTCTCTTGGTGTCGACACTGCTTCTAAGTGTCGACACAGATTCTTTAGACAATTCTTCACTGAGTGTCGACACTGCCTGTATGTGTCTACACTTATCCTCTAGTGTCGACTCTGCATTTCTGGTGTCGACACAATGACTCCAAGTGTCGACACAACTTCTTTGGGTGTCGACACAAGTCTTCTTAAGTGTCGACACTTTTATTCTGTGTGTCGACACATGGACTTAGAAACTTTTCTGCTTTCCCTGCAATTACTTAACCTGCACAACTAAACTCAAAGTACATCAAATACATCTTGATGTATATCATTGAGTAGGGTGAGGCTTCTTCAAATCAGGTACATGTATTCTAATATACCCAACAATCTCCCCCTATTTGGAGAAGTCATAACCCTTAGTCAATGATATACAGCATACATAACAAATTCACAGTATGATGTAAAACAGTATTATATAACAGGGTAAGTACATAAACTTGTATAAACAAAACATGTATACACAAATATCTCAGAACAGTAATGTAATAGATTTAACACATATCACATTGTTCTAACAAATTCAACATTTTCATTATTCAAAAGTTTACAGAGAGTTTAAAAACAAATGAATACAAATTGTAAACTAAAGAAAATGTTATCCTATTACTACTCAGGTTCCTTGATTACAATCCATTTTCTAGATTGAATCTTTGCTTTAACTGGGGCTTCAGCATCTTCAGCAGCAGCAGACTTCTTTCCCTTAAGATCTTTCTTTTTCAATTCTTCAGCCTTTATCTTTTGCCTTTCAAAATAATGATAAGGCTTAGGGAAGTACTTGCTAGGCTCCTGTGCAGTAGGAGGTAGCTTTCTCATCTTAGCCTTTCTTCTATATTGAACAATAACCACTTGCCTGTTCTCATGTTTCCTCCACTCTTGTTCAGAGTACCAATTGCCTCTATCCAGGATATTATCTTTAGCAGCCTTCCAAGCAGTCAAAATGATATTCCTGGAGGTGGGGCTCCATTGTTCAAAATCAGGCCTAAGTTCAGCTTGCTCTCTGAACCTTTTCTTAGATAATTGTGCTTCTTGTTCTTTTAGAACTGCCTCTGGCACTGGCTGTACTACTTTCTCCAAAATAACATTCAGATTACCATCAGGAGGACTATACATAGACTGTACCTCCTGATGTATCATATCAAAGTCTGCTAGAGGGTATATTACCTGAGCTACTTCAGCTGGCTCTCCTCCAAAGTAAGCAGGATTTATTCCAGACTCTGCCACATTATCATCATCATATAATGTAGGATATCCAAGGGTGGCTCTGATGGAATTTGAAATCCATTTGGCATGATCAGAGCTGGCTTTGACTAACACCCTCTCCCCCTTTATGACTTCTCTCTCAATGTGATCTCTCAGATCATCTTTCTGAAACCTTATCTGTGCATTCAGATAGTTTACTCCATCTTTATAGAAGGGTTTTAACCTTTGGAGCTTTTCAGTTATTAGCTTCTGTGAATCCTGGAATGCAGAAGTAACAGCAGTGATACCTTCTTGTAATGCTTTATCAAATTCTGCCTTGGCTGTAGTCATGGATGCAGTATGGGCAGAAGCTATATTCTTCATTTCAGTTACTATTGCATTATGAGTAGCTGTTAAATTATTATTCATTCTCAGCTGATTCTCCAAGACATAGTCTTGTTTTAGTGCAATATCATCCACTTGTGTTTTGATCTTCTCCTGATGAGTGGCCAGATAGACTACTGCATTTCCTCCCTTATGGAAGCAGTCAGTCATTTCCTTCTTGTTTTGATTTACTTCAAATCTGATAGATTTGATATCTTGTGCCAGATCAAATTGGAATGACTTATGTCCTTCATCTATATACTTTTCTAGAGCTGTTCTTTGCTCATCCAGCTTAATCTGCATTGCCACCATCAATGAACTGTAATCAGTAGATGGTGCAGGCTGTGGTGCAATAGTTTGTAAAGCCTTTTTGTAAGTCTGGCTTCTTATTTTGAAGACTTGGAACTTCCTTTTCTTGGCTCTAACAGCCTCTTCATCTTCAGATGCAGATGTGCTAGCTATATCAACCCTGTCCTTAGGACTAGGAGGTAAATCCTTCCTAGGTAACTCCTCAGCATGCTGTTGCATCTCAGGTTCTTGTCTTGCTGTCTCTTCTTGAGAACTAACTTGCTCCCCCTGAAGATCTACCTGCTCCCCCTCAACAGCTGCTTTTTCCACTTCAAAGTCAGTTTGTAACAAGTCTGGGAACAGCTCTTCCAATGTAAACTCTTGTGGAGGTTGACTATGTGAATCTCTTTGCTCAGGAGCATCTAATACTTCTTTATCAGCTACAGATGTGTCCTCCATGACAATATCCTGAGGTTGACTAAGAATCTGAGGTTGCTGATTAACATCAGTTAATGTGTCAGACATATCTTCATTCTCAATAGGGAAATCTAATTTATTAATTTCAGTTATTACCTCAAGTATTGTGTGGGTAGCCCTTTCACTCTCTAGTGGAGTTGGCTCATCCACCAGTAGAGGCTCCCCCTGGAGTAGATCCAGGTGAATTGGGCTAGCTTGTGGTAGCTCCCCCTGCCTTTTTACATCTTCTTGTCTTGCTGGAGACTGTCCAGCATTCCTTCCTTGTTCATCATCAGAACTAAATACTACTTGCTCTTCAGAGCTGCCGGAGGATTCCTGAGCCACAGGGGCTGTCTTCTTCTTCTTTTTCTGGGGTGTCTCCTTCTCTGGAGTTGGCATCTCTTTGGTCAACACTCTATCCCACCTAGAGAAAATCCTTACATCCATTCTTCTCATGTGATTTATCTTGGAACCTGCAGCTTGGTTCATCACATCAGGAACACTTCCTGCTAGGTATAGACTTAGTATTCTACCCAGATTGGGCTTCTTCATACTTTCTTTTATCTTTTCAAACACAACTGCTGACCAATCAATATTAAGTTTGAAGATAATTCTTGTCATTAGACTAAACATATGAGCTGAAATTCTGTTATGCCCTCCAGGCTTGCTCAGTATTACCTTGCCCACAATCTCAGATAGAAACTTGCCTTGCATATTCATTCCCTTCCTATTGAACACAGATCCTATCTTCAGGTTTGAGTCCAAACCACACCATGTCAATGCTTCTCTAGTCTTAGAAGCAGACACATCTTCCTCTTCCTTTGTCCTTGGTAGTTGAAGGACTTTTCTTAGGCTTTTAGGAGAGACCTTCACCTTTGCCCCATGAACTCTGAACTTAATCTTGAGTCCTGATTCATCTAGAGTTGCTCCATTCAGAAATTCGAGGACTTCCTTCTTCCATATCTTGATCGGTTTTGATACAAGAAATTCTAACCCAGTCACTGCTATTAGGGTTATCATGCCTTTGATCTCGGGTTCCGCGTCATCAAATGCGTGTCTCACGAGTTCATATCCTTCATTCACATTCTCTTCTAACTTGGGCGCCATTATGGTTTGAAGAAATTTGAATTTAGAGAAGAGACATGTCGACACACAAGTTTGATCTCGAAACTTTGGTGAGCGTGTCGACAAACAATGGCGAAAACCTATTTATACCTTTCTAGAGTCGAAGATGAAAGGACGCGTCAAAATACTTAAATTGTGTCGACACTGTTGATAAGTGTCGACACTTACTTATAATGTCTCGACAACAATGTGTCGACACAAGTATAGTCGACAAAATATATGTGTCGACACTTATTTATGTGTCGACACCACTTAGCTCGACACTTAGTCGAGACTATACTAGACTAATTCTGTGTAAAGCCTAAGTGTCGACACCACTTTGGATGTGTCGACACCTACTCTGCATGTGTCGACACTAATTCTCTGAAGTGTCGACACGGACTTTCTAGATGTGTCGACACCATTTCTTTGAAATGTCGACACCACTTCTATGTGTCGATACAGACAACTCTGTGTGTCGACACCATTTTACTTAGCCAATTTTGAAAACTTATTCTAAGTTTATCATCCCTAATTCAATTTTAAATTTATTGAATTTGGTTTCATCTAACGGCTTAGTATACATGTCAGCTAGATGATTATCTGTATTAATATACTCTAGTGAAATATCTTCTTTTTCCACATGGTCTCTAAGAAAATGGTATTTTATTTCTATGTTCTTAGTCCGACTATGGGAGACAGGATTGTTTGCAATAGAAATAGCACTAGTAGAATCACAAAATAGAGGTGTTCTACTTACTTAAATACCATAATCTTCTAATTGATGGTGTATCCATACAAGTTGAGCACAACAACTTCCTGCAGCAATATACTCTGATTCTGCTGTGGAGATAGCCACACTTGTTTGTTTCTTGCTACTCCATGATATCAGCCTTCCACCTAGGAATTGACAGGTTCCAGTTGTACTTTTCCTCTCTTTCTTGCAGCCTGCAAAATCTGCATCTGAATAACCTGTCAGTTCAAACTCTACATTCCTAGGGTACTAAAGGCCTAGATAAGGAGTGCCCTTAAGATATCTCAAAATTCTTTTGACTGCTGTCAAATGAGATTCTTTAGGGCAAGCTTGGTACCTGGCACAGGCACATGTAGCACACATGATATCTGGTCTACTTGCAGTCAAATATAGTAGGGAGCCAACTATCCCTCTATACAAAGTTTCATCTACAGGTTTCCCTACATCATCTTTGCTAAGAGACATATTTGACCCCATTGGAGTTTTCATGGTAGTGGATGATTCCATACCATACTTCCTTATTAATTCTAGGGTGAACTTAGACTGGCATATGGATAAACCATCCTCAGTCTGTCTAACTTGGAGACCCAAGAAGAACTTAAGTTCCCCCATACTACTCATTTCAAATTGTCCTTGCATTAGTTTTGCAAACTTTTTGCAAAGACTACTTTCTGTAGACCCAAATATAATGTCATCCACATATATTTGGACTAGGATGATCTTGCCTCTGGATTCCCTAAGGATTAGAGTCTTATCTATTTTCCCCCTTGTGAATTTATTCTCAATGAGGAAACTAGACAGGGTTTCATACCCAGCCCTAGGGGCTTGTTTTAACCCATACAAAGCCTTCCTAAGTCTATATACAAAATTAGGTTTAGTAGAATCAACAAAACCTGATGGCTGTTCCACATAGACTTCTTCCTTCAGATTTACATTCAAAAAAGCTGACTTAACATCCATTTGGTATACTTTAAACCCTTGATAGGTTGCATAGGCCAAGAACATCCTTATTGCCTCCAGTCTGGCTACTGGAGCAAAGGTCTGATCAAAGTCAATACCTTCTTCCTGCCTATATCCTTTTGCAGCCAGTCTTGCTTTGTTCTTTATAATCACTCCATGTTCATCCAACTTATTCCTAAAGATCCACTTGGTCCCAATTATATTGTGATCTTTTGGTTTAGGAACTAGCTCCCAGACTTTGCATCTTTTGAACTGGTTCAGCTCCTCTTGCATAGCCTCAATCCAATGAGGGTCTAGAATGGCTTCTTCAAATTTCTTTGGCTCTACTTGGGATAGAAAGCTGGAGTATAGTACTGAACTTAGATTTCTGCTCCTTGTTTGTACCCCTTGTCTGAGATCACCAATAATTTGATTGGCTGGATGATCTTTTAGATGTCTATTTGCTGGAGGCAGCCTGTCTTCAGGTTGTACACCTTCATTCTCTTCAACTTGCTGCACCCCTTGGTCTTCTTCTGCATCAGGTGTATCTAGTACTCCCCCTGGACAACAACCACTATCATCCACTTATTGACTTGCAGTAAAACCTTCTTCAATAGTAAGCTTGTCCATCTTCTCAGTCACATCTGTAGAGCTGCATACACTTCTAGACAATTCATTATTAATGAGTCTAGCTTCATCAAACACTACATGTACTGACTCCTCTACAACTTGAGTAGTCAAGTTGTAGACCCTATAAACCTTATTGTTGTTGCTGTACCCAACAAAGATCCCCTCTTGGGATTTGGCAGCAAACTTGGTTAAGTAAGACTTACCATTGCTAAGTATATAACATTTACAACCAAATATCCTGAAATAGGATAGATTTGTTTTTCTGCCCTTCACAATCTCATAGGGGGTCTTATTGTGGCTCTTGGTGATTGTAGCCCTATTAATTACATGACATACGGTGTTTACTGCCTCAGCCCAGAAATATTCTGGGAGAGAAGTGTCACTTAATAGGGTTCTACCAGCCTCTATCAAGCTTCTATTTTTCCTTTTAGCAATACCATTTTGCTGAGGTGTTCTTGGTGAGAAAAATTCCTGAAATATCCCAAACTCTTCACATAGCTTTGTCATACTATCAGACTGAAATTCAGTACCATGGTCACTTTTTATTTTCACCACTGTACTGTCTAACTCATTCTGAATTTGTTTGACAAAACTATAGAAGATACTAGGTGTTTCAGATTTTTGCCTTAGGAAGAATACCCAAGAAAACCTTGAATAATCATTTATAACCACAAATGTGTAGACCTTCCTACCTAGGCTGTGAACTAGCATAGAACCAAATAAATCCATATGCAAGAGGTATAGGCACCTCACAGCATCTTTGTTCTCAATGCTATTAAAGGTGGATTTGGTTTGCTTACCCTTTTGACAAGTTGAGCATATCTCAACCTTTTTACACTTAACTTGAGGACCATTCTTCACTAACTCTTTGCTAAAGAGTTGGCCAATTGTCTTATAGTTAAGATGAGCTAGCCTCTTGTGCCATTTGACACAATGAGAGACTTGCTCATCAGCTATAAGACACACAGGAGAAACATTGTTCTCACACATAATGTCTAGACAATAGACATTTCTCTTCCTATAACCTGTCAGAATGATCTTTTGATCATTTGACCTCTTGATATGACAACCATCTTTGACAAATGAGATGTCATATCCTACATCACTCGGCTGACTTATACTGATGAGGTTGTGTTTCAAACCTTTAACATAAGCCACTTGAGTAATTGTAATAAGGTTGCTAGAAATGTTACCAAAGCCTTTGATGATTCCTTTTTTAGAACCAACAAAGGTGACTTTATGACCATCCTTGATTGGTGTATAGTCCTTCAGTAATCCCCTAGTTCCAGTCATGTGTCTGGAACATCCACTGTCCAAGTACCATATTGGGCCATGACCACTTGGACTTACCTACAAAACAGATTACTTTACCTTAGAACCCAAATAATTCTTGGGTCCTTGGTGCAAGTTAGTCTTACTCTTAACAAAACTACCTGTAGCTTTTCTAGCAGGCAATTTGCTACTCACCTTGGCATTTGAATTATGCCAACAGTCTATGGCAAAGTGGCCTACCTTGCCACAACACCAGCACTCAAATCTGTTGTACCTTTGTTTAGGTACAACCCTGGCTATTTTATCTACAGCAGGCTCCTTGTTGAGTACTGGGGCTTTGCCCTCAGACTCGGACTTTACAGTCCTGGCAGGTTTAGTAAACCCCAATCCTGTTTTACCCTTATGAGGAATAAACTCATCTATCAAAGGTAGAACAGACTTTGGTTTAGAAAACCTTGCAACAATATCTCTCTCCTTCTGAAGACTAATCTCCAGATTTCTAATTTGATCATTTTTAAATGTAATAGTCCCCATCTGAATAACAGTAATGTGCTTCAGTCTGGCTATTTCATTTAATTTCTGATCAAGCAACTTGTCAAAATCTGTTGCAGCAACTTTAAGACAGGCAATCTCCTCAGCCTGACTCTTGGCTAAGGATTTGCTTTTCTTCAAAGCCTGCAACACTACTCTATATTCATCAATCAACTGATGAATGTCTACTTCAGATTCAGATTCACTAACATCACTTGATGCTGATGTATCTGAATCTGACTTAGTACTAGAAATTGAACTTGTAGAACAATTTTGTACCTGACTTGGTCCAGGCTGATCCTGGATTTTGTCTCCTTCTAATAAGGCCATCAGTCCCTGGCACTGATTGTCCTCATGCTCATATATTGAGTTCATTAATTGTATGAACTCATCTTACTCTTCTTCAGCAAACAGTCCAATATAAGCTTCAGCCTCTGAATCTGATTCTGAAGATGACATATCAGACAGACTTTTGTCCTTCTTAACAACAAAGGACCTTTCCTTTTTGCCCTTGATTTGAGTCTTCTTCTTATTAGTTGACTCTTTCCTCTTCTCTGGACAGTCAGCAACAACATGTCCCTGTCTGTTACAACAATAGCATACTATTTTTGAGGATGTAGTTTTACTTTGCCTGGACTTTCTTTTTTCATTCTTTGATGACTTCTGTGAAGTGGATGGCTTAGACCTCCACTGTTTCTTCTTAAGAAACTTCTGAAAATGTCTAGTGAAAGCTTCAAAATCTTCATCACTCTCACTGCTTTCAGAATTCTTGCTTTCTGACTCATCTGTCTTAGTCTCAGCAACTTTTGGAGGTGGAGATGGAGATTTACTTTTATATTTCCTAGTAGCTTTTGTCTTGAAAGCCACAACTCTTTCTTTGTGCTCAACTCTGGAAGTCTTCTCTTCCTCCTTCCTTACCATTAACTGCATCTCATAGGATAACAGTTTTCCAAACAATGTTGCAGGAGGAATGTCTGCTAATTTGGCCATTTCCCTTATGGCACAAATCTTGGTATCCCAGTCCTTAGTTAGAGATCTCAAGAACTTATCATTCAATTCATAGTTGCTGAATTCTCTTCCATAAGACATCAACTCATTGACAATCCTATATAATTTATTGTAGCACTCAGTTATGCTATCAGACCTGCCTTATCTGAAGCTTTCATACTCTCGATTCAATAAAGACTTCCTGTCCTGTCTAACTTCTTCTGAACCCTCCATATAGACTATCAGTGTGTCCCACATTTCCTTTGATGTTTTACACTGAATCAGATTCCGAAATGTGGCATCATCAATTGCACTTACAATAATATTCTGAGCCCTCTTGTACATAGTGGCCAGAATTATTTCATCCTTGGTCATTTCAGAATAGTCTTTTGGAGTTCTCTGGTTTGCATCCAGAACTGATACTTTCATAGGCACATATGGACCTTCTTTAACAGTAATGTATATTCTGGGGTCAGAGGCTTCCATAAAAAGTCTAACCCTTTCTTTCCAAATGCCAAAGATCTCCTTTTTGCAAATTGGCAACTTCATGGATCCAAGCTCTTTGTGATTCTCGGTTGAACCCATTTTCTTGATTCTTAATTATGCTGATTCTGCCAACAGGAACTTTACTCAGACTGTTATGTCCTTTTTGAGTAACCTGGCTCTAATACCACTTGAAAAAAATTGTACCTAATCACCTAGAGGGGGGGGGGGGTGAATATGTGACCTTAATCTTTTTAAATTTTTAGGCAGAATTAATCACAGAATTCACAGAGCTTTAAACAGCAAACACAGAATCAGTCACACACATAGTACACACAGTTTTATAGTGGTTCCCCAAGGTCTGGGTATATCCACTTTCCCCATTCGCCTATCTAGTAGTGTACTAGATTCGGCCCAACTTCTCCACTATTCCACAGATCCTCAAATCTTACACTCAGAACCCCAAATAGGTTCCTACAGCTCAGACTGATCCCACTCTTACAACTCAGGCTCAAAAGCCCTACCACACAGTCTTCACAAAGACCTACCCTCAGCCTTCAACAAGGCCTACACTCAGCCCTCAACAAGGCCTACACTCAGCCTACAACAGGCCTACACTCAGATAAATGTCTCTCCTACACTCAGGCACACAAGCCCTACCACTCAGCCTTTATAATTATAGGCTTACAACTCAGATCACTAAGGATCCTACAGAAAATTAAAATTACAATGAATAAGACCACAACTCAGATTGAGAGAGAAGAGTTGTATGGTTTCTTGAAGAGTTCTTGAAAGAACTTTGCTGAGATCAACCTCCCTTGGCTTTCTTCAAAGCTTCTTGAATTAGAACACAGTAGGGTTGATTCTCTATGTAGATGATCTTCAATCGCTACTGACTTATGAATCAGATCTCAATCTGAAACTTTCTTCACATCCTGGTTCAATAGATGTCTTCTTAGAAGGAGCTCTCTCTCTCCAACCTCTTTGATCTTCTGATCACTTCAATTGATTCTTCAATGAATTGCTTGATCGATCACCATCATCTGTAAAGGAGAAGGGTCTTTATATAAACTTTCTCCAAGGTGACCGACTGATCCGGTTCCTAACAACTTTTTGACAGCTCTGACAGTTGTAGTAGACCGGCTGGGATGGCAGCTGTCAAGTCATCCAGTCACTTCTTGAATTTTCTGTAACTGTCTGAAAGTGTCGAGACAGCCATTCTTTAAGTGTCGACACTGATAGACCAAGTGTCGACACAAGTAGACTAAGTGTCGACACTAGCATTCATGGTGTCGACACAACTCCTTGTGTTGTAGAAATTACTTCTCGACACAGCTTCTTCAGAATGTGTCGACACCGATCATGTGTATCGACACAAGTCCTTCTTCTTCAATACTTAGTTGATTTCTGCTAAGTGTCGACACAACTCCTTTATGTCGACACATCTTCTTGTGTTGATACTTGCTAAGTGTCGACACATCTTCTTTGTGTCGACACATGCCTTCTGTGTTGAAGCTTTTGCTTAGTGTCGACACATCTCCTTTGTGTCGACACATTCTTCATGTGTTGAGACTTTGGCTGAGTGTCGACACATCTCCTTTGTGTCGACACTTGTACTTCATGTGTTGAGACTTTTGCTGAGTGTCGACACATTTCCTTTGTGTCGACACTAGTACTTAGACTTTGTTGAAGTTTGCTGAGTGTTGACAAAGCCTCCTGGTGTAGACACTTGTACTTGAACTTTGTTGATGTTTTGCTGAGTGTCGACACAGCCTCCTAGTGTCGACACTTTTGATGTCGACAAAGTTCTTCTGGGTGTAGACACTGCTTCTAAGTGTCGACACAAATTCTTTAGACAATTCTTCACTGAGTGTCGACATTGCCTGTATGTGTCGACACTTATCCTCTAGTGTCGACTCTGCATTCCTGGTGTTGACACAATGACTCCAAGTGTCGACACAGCTTCTCTGGGTGTCGACACAAGTCTTCTTAAGTGTCGACACTTTTCTTCTGGGTGTCGACACATGGACTTAGAAACTTTTCTGCTTTCCCTGCAATTACTTAACCTGCACAACTAAACTCAAAGTACATCAAATACATCTTGATGTATATCATTGAGTAGGGTGAGGCTTCTCAAATCAGGTACATGTATTCCAATGTACCCAACACTGCTCCTCACATAGATTTCTTTAACTTCTGAGAACTATTCCGACAGTCTCGGGCAAAGTGCCCTTCCTTGCCACACTTAAAACAACCATATGGAGCATGACCAGTAGACATTTTGGACTTCTTGTTCCTCCTCCTTCGGTATTCAGATTTTGCAGAATCTGGAGAGTCTAGTACCCAGAGCTCCGACGTCCGATAGACTTTTTCCAAATCTACTTCCAAAGATCTAGCCGATTCAACCAAGACTCGGAATCCCAATAATTTTGGTCCTAGCAGCAGAACTCGCAATTCGCTGCACAGGCCATTATAAAACCTATCTACCATGGACTGCTCGCTCTCCACTTCAGAGCCCGGGTAGCGTGTTATCATCAGAAACGCTTGCAAATATTCCAAAACTGAGTGCGTACCCTGCACTAAAAGCATGCTCAACTGCTGACCCAATGGTCCTATAAATGCTGTTTGCTCCATCACACCACCCGGCGTTGGAATTACCTCAAAAATAGAGGGCTGCACACGTCTTTCATTTTATGCACCAATCGCAGCGAACACTTCTTCCACCACCATTCTTATGGTTTCAGCAGAGGGAAGGGTTACAGACACATCACCAAGTGCACAATAATCCTCAGAAATCGGATGTTCTAACGGCCCAGCATAGCTTCTGGTCACCTATAGTCGTACAAAACACCGTTAAGCGACCATATAAAATTTCAAAACGCAATTATAGGAAGCGCAGGTTCCTCAAAAACGTGTATTTTCAATCCTAAGTGGACATTCATGGGTTCTTTTGATGTTATAATGATGACGCACACACATATGCTCACCACCCCTTAAAAAGAATTCGTCCACGAATTTATTTTAAGCCCGATCGAAACCAGTAGTCTGATACCAAATTGTAACACCCCTTATCTGTCACTTAACATATAGCAGTAGGTCTGGCCGGGGCCCGACGCCATATAACACATACAGACTGGGTGGTTACTCAATGGAAACCATCCAACTAATCCAACGTCCTACACAGAGTCATTCTAGCGGAATCAATTTTATAAGTTGCAAAAACAAGAACCCAACACTAGCATGAATGTCCACTAAACAGAACCAAAAGGAATGAAGTACAAATACACAACTACTGGCCTTAAGGCCTTACAATTATTTTCCTCAAATTTCATGTTTTTCAAACCTCGTCACGCAGGCCGGCCATACGTGAATAAAAGAAAACACTCAAAATCAGGGCTTCGAGGGCCGGCTCAGCAACTTGGGCTTTAGCCCGCTATTTACCGCTCGGTCCTGCAGCACCTGCAAGCAACAATCAACTGTAACGGTGACAAACAAAGGCAACGGTCAGCTATGTTGACCAAATTATAACGATCCCGCCCCCAAGCTCGGGGCGGCGACGCTCCTTCCCTGCACTTTATTAGCCTAACCAAGCATTATGTAGTAATAACATTACATCACAGGCGTAGGCACGTATGACCACACACCCCGTGCTCTCAGGGCACATTCTCGGTGAACCCGGTCAAAACCGCGGTCCCACCACTGCCACTTGGACGACATAACTCGTGAGCATTTGAGTCTTTTAGGCAGACGTTATGACACTTAAAATCATCAACAGCCTATAGGAAAAAGTCATGACAATTAAAATCATCGACAGCCAAAGACACGACCTTTATGCCCTCGGTAGGCCTCAAAAACCTAACAACATAGAGCAGGAACGGTTCCACTCAACTCGTTGCTCACTTGCCACGGCATTTAAAATCATCGGCATGGGTTAAGCTTCCCCGAAGCCCGTGAATCGAACGAACAATATTACATAACCTAGTTATGTACAAGATGGCTCCTAGGCCACCAAGACGACAGAATTACGCATCTGCACAATTTTCTGGGTGCACCTCGAGGTTAGCCCCCAAGTCTCCCTGCTGCAATCTATCGCTTAAAAAACCCGAAAAACAAACATTTGCATGGAGTCTTCTCCGACCATTTATGCAATGCAACATCACCGATCCAGACCAACTTGTTCGGGTAGGCTACACAAAAATCGTCGACCAGAGAACAGATTTCATCAACCTGAGATCCAAGTTCGTCGAGCTGAGAAATCATGTTCGTCGACCAGGGAATTCCTATTCATCGGCCTGAGAACAAAGTTCGGCGACCTAAGATCAACTAACTGCATTCTGTGAAAAATTCACAATTCTGTTCTCCAAGTTCGTCGAGCTGATAATATAACTTCGTCGACTTGAGTTCAGAGAAAGTATTCTGGACTTATTGTGTTGATGTTGAACTTCCAGAATTCGTCGACCTGAGCTTGAATATCATTGAGCTGAACTTAGAGAATTGACTCTGACTTCATCGAGCGGAGCACGACTTTCGTTGAGTTGAGTTCGACGAACGTCGAACTCACTTCCTGAACTTATTTTCTTCTAAGACTGAGTCTTCTACAGCCTTCAGTTGGCTGATCCATGCAAGGTTGAATCTAAGAACTTAGCCTAACCTCTATGACATAATGACATGACCCTTGCTATACATGGTGGGTCAAAGATCCTAGTTAGTGAACCTAGCCCAAATCAAACTAGGGATCCAACATATTCATTTATTTATTCATTTACAAAATATTTTTCTTCTATTTATTGCAAATTTGATAATGCTTAAAATGATTTTTATGATTTAATTTCAGCTTTCAGGAATGAAAGAAATAATGTGTAAATTGGTATTTAAAGGGAATGGCAAAAGGTTGGATAGAACAAGTGGTTTTGATTTGCCTATTCAAGCAAGATCTAGTGCTGAGTTGGCAAGAAAGTTCGGTCAAATTAAGCAAGAGAAAGCTGATGTTTTGCATAGAAGTCTTTGAGGGAATACAACAAATAAAGAACAAGAGGTTAATGAAAAGTTTGATCAAAATAAAGTACAATAGCCAGTTCCTATCATTACAACTGTGTCCCAGGAATGCAATAATGTAGAGGAAAGTCTCAATGACAAGGTTAAGAGGAACAAGAGATGCCCATCAATGTTGATTGATGAGTTTGTTGAAGTTCATGGGGTTTCTCATGAAGGAGGAAATCTACATGTTTCAGTAAAAGTGAATCAAATTCAGGGACAAATTAGTGGGAGAATTGAGTCACTTCAAGTTGATAAAGATAGTCAAGAAGGGATTGTTGCACAACCAAATAAAGAAGCTGGTATGTATACAATTTTATTTTTTGTTTTGATGGTTAATTCTCATTGTATTTACTTCATATTTATTTATGTGAATGTACGTACATTGTTAATAGGACTAGCGATAAAAATAACTCGTGGAAAAATAATGTGCAAAAATATTCATGCAAGAACTTTAGAGGATCGTGAAGAAGTGACAATAAATGAAGAAGGTCAGCCTATAGGGCCTACTGATTCTGTCATATCTGACTTAAGTCTAATCCTAAGAACATTGTCTAGAAAATCAACATTCTGTCCTTTGATTTACACAAATTGGAAAGCCATGCCAAATGAGAACATAGAGCGTGTATGGAATTATACCAAGGTATGTGTGTGTATTTATTTTCTTACTTTTACTCGTATGGAATTATATGATTTAAACACTCGTTCTTATTTTGGACATTGTAGTCGAAGTTTATTTTGCAAGATGTAGAATATAATTGGGTAAATATTACTGTTAGAGATGCTTGTAGACGATATAAACACATAATTAAGAAGAATCATTTTCTGAAGTATTCTAATTTGACTGATAGACTCAAAAATCATCCTGTAAAGGTGCTAGAGGCTCCATTTAAAAAGCTTTGCCATTTTTGGAGTTTGGAAAATATCAAAGTAAGATTAAATGTTATTTTTTGTTACTTGTCTTGTAAATATATTTATTCTAATATTTTTAATCCAATGAATAGTCAATTAGCGAAAGGAATACTCAAAGTACAATAATACAAAAGTGGAGGCAATGAATGGAACCCAAAACATTTGTTGTAGTTCGCAAAAAAATGGTATATAGCTCTTTATTTGAATTTATTACGTCAAATCATATTTATTTAATTTTTTGCATTCGTAGCATCTAAAGGAAAAGAAAGACCCCACTCAAGCTGAAACTTTTATTGAAACCCGAAAAGGCAGTAATGGAAAGGAGTTGGACATGGAGAGTAATTATTCAATTGTAAGTTAAATATAATTATTAATAAAATTATAATTTGCATTACTTTCCGCATTATTCAAATTAATTATATATATTAACCTTATTTCAATTTTTTATTAGTCTCAACATCATGATATTATTATGAACAATGAGGAAACTAATGCAGAAGCATTTCAAGCCGTGTTTGGGAAAGAACATCCTGGATCAATGCGTTGTTTTGGGAAAGGTGTTACACAAACATCTTTGAAGCAAAAGGAAGAGATTGCTGCTCTGAGAAAAATACATAATGAAGAAGTCCTTTTACTGAACGAAAAAATGCATAATATGGAAAATTCACTAAACAAATTAAAAGGTGTGCTCAAGACTATGTTGCAACAAAGCAACCCGGTAGGAATTGATATAGAATCATTGGAAGATATGTTGGGTTCATCTCCCGGTGATGCAAATAGTGCACAAAAGGTAGTGGTTGCACCACGTGCACATTCTTCTACATCCACACATGTTCAAAATTTTGGGGAGGTATAGTGTTATAGATCTTCATATAATTTTAGTATAATCATATTATATTTATTTATTCATTTTGTGTAGAAAGTTCTTGATATTCTGGAGGCAAATGAGGAGGTCAATGATGGACTATGAAGATTTTGATGTTCAAGTCGATTCAGATGTTGTTTCTTAGGAGGACTTGAAGAATAGTTATTTTGGTCACTTATTTTGATATCTAAACCTATTTCAATATTTTTTTAACCGTTGGAAACTGTGCATGTTGAAGTACTATCGCTATAATGTTTTACTTCTTTTTTATTGAATGATTTTTGCTTCCTTACACACACATCATGATAGGATAACTGCGGATGCTCAGGAAAAACTCCTACTTAGCCGTGAAGAAAGGTACTTTAAGTTATTTAGAGTTAAAAATTGATTTGTGTATAGTAGTTAGCTGTATCCCTCGGCTCAGTGGCTCATCTAGTCCACGAAGAAAGTAGTTATACACTGCGGAAAATACATCTTTCATGAGATTAAATTTCCTACATGAGCTTAGAGGTTCCCTGGGGACCCCTTAAGGTATGCAAGTTCTAAATTTATAATAGCAATAAAAGTAGATTTTTTTTATGGTCGCTAAATATTGTGATTTTATATTTTGAAAATGTGCAATGCGTGAGATAATAATAGTAGTTTTTATACTTGAAAATAACTACAATGCAATCCTAACATAAAATGTCCCAGAGAGCAAGTAATCCACATCCACAGAAAAAATAAGTAGCTAGCAGGTATCCAAAAAGAACAACAGTCCTGCTGACGTCAACAAACTGACACGAACCTCCATAAATCGAAGTATGCCTGAATTAGTAAAGCAAAATAAATAACAATCTACCGCGCTATGGCGAGGCAACAACCACGGCCAACCCTGCCGCTCAGGCACTCCAAAACCAGCACTGAACTCAGCTACAACTCTGAACCTGAGGGACTCCAAGACAGAGCACCTCAACAAGAAGATACAAGTGATGGCAGAAAGTAAGCCAAAGGTAATCAAAGTCAAGGGCTACCAACCCAAGACCAAAAGAAAATACTTAATTAAGTTACAATACTAAGGTACGAAAGTAAAATAAAAACAGGAAACACTAACGTGGAGTGTTACGTAAAATAACAGCACCCCAGAAGCACAAAACCATAGGGGAAAAGTCAGGATTGATTCATCAGGAAGTTGGAGAAACCCATACTAGGCACCTGTGGTCAACTCCAACAAAACCAAAATGGTCAGGGTGGCCAACCGCAAAGACAATTCATCCGTCTAAAACTGGGGGAGACTGGATACTCCACCATACACCACAAATGCCCAAAAACCCGGTAGAGCCCCACAAAGTTCTAATAGGGAGATCAAACATTATGGCGGTGGATTCACCCACTAATAACACCCGTAATAAGGAAAACCCAGAATGAAAACCCCGCAACGATCTGGGTTTAGAGCTCAGAGGCACACCACAACCCAATCGGGGCCTGGCGGCTTGTCTCGCCCCACGGCATCACCACGAAGAAAAACCATGATAGAAATCTCAAGTCGACAATGTCTCATCGGTTTCTACTACACAATTCTGGAATGAAACGGTTAATCAACCTTTAGGAAGAGTTTACAATTATAAACAAATTCCAACGCACCCTACATGAAAATTACGGATCAGTAATAAAGGTGGAATTTAATCACATCATCAAAAAGTATAACCTTTACCCAAGCTAGGCAAAAAATTCAAGAATAGGATGATTATAATTGGAATTTGTCAAGAGATCATATCGGCATGATACATCGGTACATTAACTCAATAAATCATGAACACATGCAGTAAGAAATTCCTGCAAAAATTTGGGTAAAGGTGGAAGTGAAAAAGAGGAACCACCACTTGCCTTGATTTTATCGGAGAAAGACGATCAAGATCACTCCTTGACGTAGTTCTGGGCTAGAGAAGACACGAGAAGCTGAAATCACGAAGACAAAGCTCTGACTGAGACCCTTCCTGATCTTTGATCGGTTGAAGATTTCGAGAACCAGAGCACCATTGGCGGTCACCGGAAGAATGACAGAAAAACTATCTCTCTTGCTCACGCCGCTCTGGTTCGGGAGGAAGAACAGTAAGTCAGTCCAAAGTGAAGGAGGAAATAAGAAGTAGGTATTTATAAGCCTAGGGTAATATCCAAATAACTGCACTCAAGAAAAGAACCAGGTTTGACCGAACCGGTCGTCCCGAGAAGAAGGCCAGAGTACTCGAGAACCACAGGAATATTTCTTGAGTACAGGGAAAGTCTTCTCGAGAACAGAAAGGCTATTCTCGAGTGCAAAATGATCTTCTCGAGAACAGAAGGGTTGTTCTCTATTATAAAGAATTCTTCTCGAAAATAAAGGTGATCTGTTCTCGAGTATAAGGAAAAGATTTCTCGAGAACAAAAGGGTTGTTCTCGAGTATAGAAAATTTTTCTCGAAAATAGGGGGTCGGTTATCGAATGCAAGGAATATCTTCTCGTGAACAAAAGGGTTGTTATCGAGTACAGAAAATTCTTCTGGAGAACAAGGGAAGGATTTCGCGAGTACTGAAGATGGACTTCTCGAGTACTATAAAGCTTCCCGAGAACAGAAGACATCAATAACTCGAGATCCAAAATAATAAGAGAATAAGAAGATGAATCTCGAGAACAACAAGGGATTTCTCGAGAACCCCAGGTCTTCTCGAGAACTGAATAGGGTAAATAAGATAAATTTTAGATTGCCTTTTATTCCGGGATAAAAATATCGACCCAACGAATTAGCAGCGAAGACGACCCTAGAATCTGACGTACCATTCTTGAGACACTATCATCAATAGCTTACCCAAGCAAAGAAAAATCCTCACAAGGATCCAAACATACGCCGAGACCCCAAAATGCTCGGAATGCAACAAAATCGGACAAGTCCAAGTCCTCAAAACCTCAACCTTAAATCAAGGAAAAACATTTAATCCCAACAAATTCCCAAAATCTTGTCAAATAGACCCAACAGACGCAAAAAGCACAAACGATGTAGCGGCGACATCAAAACAAAAAAGGGTAACGCCCTGACGTCATAATTATGACGCCGACAAACCAAATGATGACATCATAAAGTCGGGGGCGTTACAGGCACTGTGCTCCTAGCGGGCCAGGTCATTACAAAAAAGTGCACTATTTTGTAACGACCCGGGTTTAGACCCTTTAGACCGCCCCACAGCATCGCCCGGCCTACCACGACACCATACCTGGGCCGAGTAGTACAGCTAGAATATACAAGACCTACAGGCCGTACACCTCGAAGCATCTCACGCCTGTTTATCATCCGCGCACATTATTGCCACGGTGTTTTGAACCCGAGACCTTGATACAGAGCCTATATATCGAGGTAAAAAGATCTGAGCACCCCTCCACAACGTGGAGAACCTTGTTCATCTCCCTCCAGTCCATAGGATTCAGATGGAACCCTTCGAAGCTTTATATGGTAGGAAGTGTAGTACTCCTTTACCTTGGGCGAAAACCTGTGAATCAAAATTGTTTAAGCGTAAAGAAGTCGAAGATGAAAATTCGACTATATGAGCTACACGAGAGCGACATTTGGTAGCCAAGTATAGGCAAACTAAATACTAAAATGATAAGAACCGAAATGTGGAGTTTACGGTGGGCGATTGGGTATATATGAAGATATGTCATTCAAAGGCGTGTCCAGGATTCGACGCCTGAAAAAGTTGAGTCGGTGGTATCTTGGTCCGTTTGAAGTGGTTTTGCGGATTGGAGAAGCTGCTTATCGATTAGCTCTTTCGGCTGAGCTAAGTCATTTGCACGATGTGTTTCACATATTGGTGCTATGGAAAGCTTTGAAAGAGATGACACAACTTGTGGTTGATGATCAAGTACCGGTCTATGGTGGGATGATGACGAAGGTTAGACCCATTCAGATAGAGGATACGTAGGTCAGACAGCTAAGAAACAAGACTATCGAGATGGTCAAAGTACATTGGGACAATTATGGTTGGGAAGAATTGACATCAGAGCGTGAGCAAACCATGCAAGATGAGTTTCCCGAGTTCTTTTTGTAAAAGTACAATAGTAATAGTTTTGTACTATTGTAACACCCCCTATCCGTCGCATAGCATATAGCAGTAGGTCCGGCCGGGGCCCGACGCCATATACCACAGACAGACCGGGTGGTTACGTATGGAAACCATCCAACCAATCTCAATGTCCTACACAGAGCATTCTAGCGGAAGCAATTTATTAAAGTTGCAAAACAAGAACCCAGCACAAGCATGAATGTCCACTAGCAAGATAATAGGAATGTTATTACAAAATACTCAAAAGTCGGCCTTAAGGCCTTACAAAATGTTTCACTTGTCTTTTACATGATTTCCAAACCTCGGCACGCAGGCCGGCCATACATGAACAAAACATAAAACATTTCCATTCGGGCCTTCGAGGGCCAGCTTCGCAAAATGGGCTTTAGCCCGCTATTGACCGCTTGGTCCAGCTGCACCTGCAAGCAAACAAACCACCGCACGGTGGCAAACAAAGCAACGGTCAGCAATGCTGACCAAATTATAACGATCCCGCCCCCAACTCGGGGCGGCGATGCTCCTTCCCTGCATTTCATTAGCACAAGCGAGCAATGCATATAATCATAGCCATTTCATCACAGACGTTGGCTCGTACGGCCACACGTCCCGTGCACTCAGGGCACATTCTCGGTGAACCGGTCGATGTTACGTCAAATAAAGCCATGAACATTCCGGACTCACCACCGCCTCTTGGACGGCCATTCCTATGAGCAATTTGTCTTCATGGTATTGGTCACGTCAAATTAAGCCATGGACCACCGAAGACCCCCATTTATGCCAACGGCGAGTCCCATGTAACCTTAGGTCGCTCTAACCGGACGACATAAAGCGGGTACGGCTCCATCTAACCCGTGCTCACGTCGCAACGACAATTTAAGCCATATGCGCGGGTCAAACTTTCACCGAGTCCCATTCTACCGCAAGTCACATAACCTCGTTATGTTCAAGTTGGCTTCCAAGCCACCAAGTTGGCAAGACCTCGTGTCCGCCCAGTTTTCCGGGTGCACCTTTGGGTTAGTCCCCAAGGCTCCCTGCTGCAATCTACCGCGTAGAAAACCCGAAAACACCAAATAGCACGGAGTCTTCTCCGGCCTTATGCAATGCAACATCACCGATCCGGACTAACATGTCCGGGTAGGCTTCAACCAAAATGCCTAAGTCCGTTCTCGCATACGGACGCTAAACAACGGGGACTTTACATATCTACCCGAAGGAACGCCTCCAACTCTTCGCAAACTCGCGAGAGGGGGCTTCCTATGCTAAGAAAGAGAGCTATCATGCTCAAAAGTGAGGATCGTTACCCTTGCGTTCCTCTTCGGCGCCATCGAAAAGTAATCGGATGGAATTGACCGCACTAGCGTTGCCTCCGCGGATCCGGAGTCGGCTTGCGATTCGGAGCTCCGAAGCTCCTCCAATGGCGGATCTAGCTCCTCTTCTTCTTGCCTTAGCTTTTCTTTCTCCAAGGGTTTGGAGAGAGATCAAGTGGAAAAAGTGAGGGTTTTCTAAGTCAAAACCCGGGTATATCCCTTCAGGAACAACCCCCAGCCATTGGATCCTCAGTCAAAGAAATGAACGGCTTCGATTCGGGACTGAAATGCCCAATCTGGGCCGAACACGGCCTGGCACACGCCCGTGTCCAGGGCCGTGTGCCTCATTCGCCGTCAAAATCGAATCACCTGGAACCTCACACGGGCATCGAACACGCCCGTGTTCGATCTGACACGCCCGTGTTCCAACTGACACGGCCGTGTATCTGGCCGTGTACCCCATCAATTTCTCCCGTTTCCAACCCGAGCGCTGACACGGGTTCGGACACGCCCGTGTCCTTGCCCGTGTCACCTTGACACGCCTGGGCTCCAGGCCGTGTACAAGGTCTCGGCACTTCACGGCTAAGTGTCGACACGGGTCGACACGCCCTGCGACACGCCCGTGTCGCAGGCCGTGTGCCATGTCTCGACACACTGTCGACACCAAAGTGTCGACTTCGCGGGACGAGTGTCGACACGGGTTGACACGCCCTGCGACACGCCCGTGTCGCAGGCCGTGTGCCGTGTCTCGACACAACGTCGAAGCACTGTGTCGACTTCACGGCTAAGTGTCGACACGGGTCGACACGCCCTGCGACACGCCCGTGTCCCAGGCCGTGTGCCTGCAGCCAGAACTCAAACTGGCCCAAATTATTCCCCTTTTGCTCCTTTGAGTTTCGGGGCGTTACAACTCTACCCCTCTTAAAAGAATTTCGCCCACGAAATTACATAAAGGGAAAAACATGTACAAAACTAAAATTTGTACCTGAGCGGAACAACTCCGGATATTCGTCAAGCATCGTCTGCTCTCGCTCCCAAGAGAGCTCCTCACTACCGCAATTGTCCCACCGGACTTTGACCATCCTGATCTCTTTATTGCGTAGCCGCTTGACCTCCGAGTCCTCAATCCGCACGGGCTTGACTTTTGTCGTTAGCCCACTATCCACCGGCACTTGATTGGCCGCGATCACTTGCGTAGGCTCTTGCACCGCCTTCCGAAGCACCGAAATATGGAATACATCATGTAAACCACTTAGCTCCACTGAAAGCTTCAGCCGATAGGCCGCTTCTCCTACTCGCTCCAGAACCTCGAACGGTCCAAGGTACCTCGGGCTTAGCTTTTTCAACCGTCGCACCCGCGAGACACCCTTGAACGGCTTGATCTTCAAGTATACATAATCGCCCACAGCGAACTCCACGTTCCTGTGCTTGGCATTATAGTACTTTGCTTGCCGGTCCTGAGCGATAAGCAACCTCTCCCGAATGGTTCTTACCAAGGAAGTAGCATCCTCCACTTCCGATCGCTTATACAACTTTGACTCGCCCGTTTCTAACCAAGACAACGGCGTGCGACATCTTCTACCGTATAGGGCCTCGAAAGGCGCCATCTGAATACTTGCTTGGTAGCTGTTGTTGTATGCGAACTCCACCAAATAAAGGTGGTCCTCCCACTGCTTTCCGAAGTCCAAGACACACATGCGAAGCATGTCTTCCATCGTTCTATTGACCCTCTCGGTCTGCCCATCCGTTTGCGGATGGAAGGCTGTGCTAAACTTCAGCTTTGTTCCCAACATTTGCTGCACCAGCCTCCAATCATTGGACGTGAACCGCCCATCTCGGTCACTCACGATGCTGCGGGGCACACCATGAAGCCGCACTATGTTATCCACATAAAGCTTCGCCAGCTTCTCCACCGGATCATCCTTCCTATGCGGAATAAAATGCGACACCTTTGTTAATCGATCGACCACCACCCAAATGGCGTCGTTCCCCTTTTGCGACCTTGGCAAACCATGCACAAAATCCATAGAGATGTCGTCGAATTTCCACTCCGGAATAGGCAAGGACTTAAGAAATCCTCCCGGCTTTTGGCACTCCGCCTTTACCAAGGCGCAGGTTTGGCACTTCGCTACATATAGCGCCACATCCTTTTTCAAACCCGGCCACCAAAACAGTTTCTTGACGTCGCGGTACATCTTCGTGCTCCCCGGGTGAATCGAGTACTTGGTATGATGCGCCTCGTACAACAACTCCACCCGTAAATTGCCCACACTTGGGACGCACAAACGACCGTCCTTCCACAGCAATCCGTCCTCCACAACGAATTGGGAATTTGACCCATCCAGAGCCTCTATCATGAACTGCTTCATATGAGCATCCATATCCAAAGCCTGCCGAATCCGATCAGCCAGGTCATATTGGACTTCAGTCCAATTCAGCACTGCTTCAGCACTAGATTGCCTATCCACACAAACAATCTCCAACGCCTCCAGCTCCTGCACCAACCGCTCATCATGCACTGATAGCCAATTCGCTTGAGCTGGGGCTCGGCGACTCAACGCGTCCGCAACCGCATTCCCTTTGCCAGGCACGTAGTGGATCTTGAAAGTATAGTCCCCCAGGAACTCCATCCACCTACGCTGCCGCATATTCAGATCTTTCTGATCAATCAAATACTTTAGGCTCTTGTGATCGGTGTAGATATCAATCTTCACACCGTACAAATAGTGTCTCCACAGCTTCAAGGCAAAAATCACGGCCGCCAACTCCAAGTCGTGGACCGGATAATTCCTCTCGTGCACTTTTAGCTGTCTCGAGCCATAAGCTATCACGCTGCCGTGCTGCAGTAGCACGCAACCCAAACCACTGCCCGAAGCATCGCTATATATCTCATAGCCTTCGGTTCCACATGGCGAACTCAACACAGGCGCCGTGGTCAACCGACACTTCAATTCCTCAAAAGCTCGCGCGCACTCCGGCGTCCAAACGAACTTATGCTCCTTCCTCGTCAAAGTAGTGAGAGGTAGCGCTATCCGCGAGAAGTTCTCTACGAAGCGCCTATAATAACCGGCAAGCCCCAAAAAGCTCCGGACTTCTGCTACCGTAGCAAGCTCAGGCCACTCCCGTATCGCAACAATCTTCGCCGGATCCACCGCAATACCCTCTCCACTCACTATATGCCCAAGGAACGCTACTGAGGATAGCCAAAACTCGCACTTCGAGAACTTGGCATACAACTGGTTTCTCCTGAGTGTCTCCAACACCAAATGGAGATGCTTGAAGTGATCCTCCTCACTTTGCGAGTACACCAAAATATCGTCGATGAAGACGATCACAAAATGGTCTAGGTACTCCCTGAACGTCCTGTTCATCAAATCCATAAATACTGACGGCGCATTAGTCAGCCCAAACGGCATGACCGTAAACTCATAATGCCCGTATCTCGTACTAAACGCTGTCTTTGGGATATCACTCTCCCTTATCCGCAGCTGATAGTACCCAGACTTGAGATCTAACTTCGAGTACACCGTCGACCCGACTAACTGGTCAAAGAGATCATCAATCCGGGGGATCGGATACTTGTTCTTCTCAGTCAGCTTATTTAGCTCCCGATAATCAATACACAACCTCAAGCTTCCGTCCTTCTTCTTAACAAAGAGGACCGGTGCGCTCCAAGGCGAAGAACTCGGGCGCACATAACCTTGCTCCAACAACTCTTGCAGTTGAACTTTCAGCTCCGCCATTTCCTTAGGCGCTAGCCGATACGGAGATCGTGACACAGGCTTTGCACCTGGCACTAGCTCGATCGTAAAATCGATCTCCCGCTGAGGCGGGGCTCCAGGAAGATCTGCGGGGAACACATCAGGGTATTCCGATACCACTGAAATACAATCCATCGCGGGCTTCGGCTTTGCAACCTCCACTAGTGTAAAGAACAGTTCTGCTCCAGCACGAACCGCCTTCACCACCTGAAGAGCAGACATCAACGTCTTGCTCGACCCCTTTAAGCCCGTAAACGTCGTCTCACGACTTGCTCCCAGCTTTACTTCCTTGCTACCGCAATCTATATGGGCCTGCTGCTCCGAGAGCCAGTCCATTCCAAATATGACGTCGAACTCCACCAACGGAAGTAAAGACGCCCGCAGGTCGAACTCCTGCTCTCCAATACGAGTCTTAACCTCGCAGATCCTAACCGCTCGCATCGAACACCCATTGGGCAATAACACATCCAACTTGTCCTTCGCCATCGAAGAAGGGACTCCGATGCGTGATATAAATCCTTCGGACAAGAAGGAGTGCGAAGCTCCCGTATCAAAGAGTGCTCGTGCCGGGTTTTCACAAATTAATACGAATCCTAAACAAGCAGTGGTAAGGTAACACATACATAACAAGCATATAAAGGAATTGACTTGCTATAAATTAAACCGTACCTGTCACCACGTCAGCTTGTTTAATGGCCTCCTGTTGGCCAAGATTATAGACCCTTGGTTGGGCCGGAGCATAGTGGGATGCGGTCGACTCCACCGCCTTTCCCTTCTCTTCATAAGTGGCTCCCGGCCTCCTCTCGGACTTAGGACGTCCGCTCCAACAATCACGGGCGAAATGCCCCGTCTTGCCACAAGTAAAGCACGCGCCCGGGGTCCGACTCGTAGTCGCCCCAGAAGCACCAGAAGGAGCTGGACCCGAAGTCCTATGCTTCTTGAGAGCCCTTCGATAGCCGGACTTTGAATTAGTCGGCACTCTGAACTCAGATTTCTTTTCACCCAAGCCTTTCTTCGCTTGTACATTCTTCATGTCCTTTTCCAAGGACCGGGCCGTATTGACCAAGGTTAAGAAACCCTGCGTCATTGGCCCCGACAGTAACAACCTCAGCTCATCCCTTAAGCCTTCATAAAAACGATTAGTCTTGCGCTCCTCATCCATGATGGTGGAGCTAGCATAACGACTCAACCACGTAAACTCGTGGAGATATTCATCCACGTTCCTCTCACCCTGTACCAACCTCAGGAACTCATTCTCCATTGAAATCCTCTGAGTAGAAGGGAGGTATCTTGCTAAGAACAATTCCGAGAACTCTTCCATCGGAACGTCTATCAGTTGTCTACCTCGCAGATGATGCAGCTCCAAACCTTCCCACCACATCCTCGCTTCACCGTCCAGCAGGAACGTAGCAATGGTGGTCATCTGCCACTCCTCCGTCTCCGTCGCTGTCATGACTCTCTTCACCCTAGAGAGCCAGTCTTCAGCCTGAGATGGGGTTCCCAACCCCGAGAATAACGGAGGGTTAAAGCTCATTACATGCTTCAACTGCCTCTCAGTCGCCCTCCTTGGCACTATTGGTTCTACAACCACTTGCTCCATCCTCCTCGGCTCCGCCTCTTGAAGAGGTACTTGCTCCATCACAGGAGCTGGCTGCTGCGCTTGCCTCCCAGGCTGCGCATTTATCACGGCCAACACCGCTTCAGCAACCAATCGTATATTTTCCGCCGACAAAGGTGTTGCGGGAGCAACTTCTGGTGCACTACTAGCCTCAGAACCTCGGCGTTCTGACGGCCCAACACCACTTCGGGTCACCTATAGTGGTACAAAACACCGTTAAGCGACCAAATAACATTGCAAACAGCAATTATAGGAACACGCAGGTTCCTCAAACACGAGTATTTTCATTCCTAAGTGGACATTCATGGGTTCTTTTTACTGTTATAACGATGACGCACACAATGTGCTCACCACCCCTTAAAAAGAATTCGCCCACGAATTCACTTTAAGCCCGACCAAAACCAGTAGTCTGATACCAAATTGTAACACCCCCTATCCGTCGCATAGCATATAGCAGTAGGTCCGGCCGGGGCCCGACGCCATATACCACAGACAGACCGGGTGGTTACGTATGGAAACCATCCAACCAATCTCAATGTCCTACACAGAGCATTCTAGCGGAAGCAATTTATTAAAGTTGCAAAACAAGAACCCAGCACAAGCATGAATGTCCACTAGCAAGATAATAGGAATGTTATTACAAAATACTCAAAAGTCGGCCTTAAGGCCTTACAAAATGTTTCACTTGTCTTTTACATGATTTCCAAACCTCGGCACGCAGGCCGGCCATACATGAACAAAACATAAAACATTTCCATTCGGGCCTTCGAGGGCCAGCTTCGCAAAATGGGCTTTAGCCCGCTATTGACCGCTTGGTCCAGCTGCACCTGCAAGCAAACAAACCACCGCACGGTGGCAAACAAAGCAACGGTCAGCAATGCTGACCAAATTATAACGATCCCGCCCCCAACTCGGGGCGGCGATGCTCCTTCCCTGCATTTCATTAGCACAAGCGAGCAATGCATATAATCATAGCCATTTCATCACAGACGTTGGCTCGTACGGCCACACGTCCCGTGCACTCAGGGCACATTCTCGGTGAACCGGTCGATGTTACGTCAAATAAAGCCATGAACATTCCGGACTCACCACCGCCTCTTGGACGGCCATTCCTATGAGCAATTTGTCTTCATGGTATTGGTCACGTCAAATTAAGCCATGGACCACCGAAGACCCCCATTTATGCCAACGGCGAGTCCCATGTAACCTTAGGTCGCTCTAACCGGACGACATAAAGCGGGTACGGCTCCATCTAACCCGTGCTCACATCGCAACGACAATTTAAGCCATATGCGCGGGTCAAACTTTCACCGAGTCCCATTCTACCGCAAGTCACATAACCTCGTTATGTTCAAGTTGGCTTCCAAGCCACCAAGTTGGCAAGACCTCGTGTCCGCCCAGTTTTCCGGGTGCACCTTTGGGTTAGTCCCCAAGGCTCCCTGCTGCAATCTACCGCGTAGAAAACCCGAAAACACCAAATAGCACGGAGTCTTCTCCGGCCTTATGCAATGCAACATCACCGATCCGGACTAACATGTCCGGGTAGGCTTCAACCAAAATGCCTAAGTCCGTTCTCGCATACGGACGCTAAACAACGGGGACTTTACATATCTACCCGAAGGAACGCCTCCAACTCTTCGCAAACTCGCGAGAGGGGGCTTCCTATGCTAAGAAAGAGAGCTATCATGCTCAAAAGTGAGGATCGTTACCCTTGCGTTCCTCTTCGGCGCCATCGAAAAGTAATCGGATGGAATTGACCGCACTAGCGTTGCCTCCGCGGATCCGGAGTCGGCTTGCGATTCGGAGCTCCGAAGCTCCTCCAATGGCGGATCTAGCTCCTCTTCTTCTTGCCTTAGCTTTTCTTTCTCCAAGGGTTTGGAGAGAGATCAAGTGGAAAAAGTGAGGGTTTTCTAAGTCAAAACCCGGGTATATCCCTTCAGGAACAACCCCCAGCCATTGGATCCTCAGTCAAAGAAATGAACGGCTTCGATTCGGGACTGAAATGCCCAATCTGGGCCGAACACGGCCTGGCACACGCCCGTGTCCAGGGCCGTGTGCCTCATTCGCCGTCAAAATCGAATCACCTGGAACCTCACACGGGCATCGAACACGCCCGTGTTCGATCTGACACGCCCGTGTTCCAACTGACACGGCCGTGTATCTGGCCGTGTACCCCATCAATTTCTCCCGTTTCCAACCCGAGCGCTGACACGGGTTCGGACACGCCCGTGTCCTTGCCCGTGTCACCTTGACACGCCTGGGCTCCAGGCCGTGTACAAGGTCTCGGCACTTCACGGCTAAGTGTCGACACGGGTCGACACGCCCTGCGACACGCCCGTGTCGCAGGCCGTGTGCCATGTCTCGACACACTGTCGACACCAAAGTGTCGACTTCGCGGGACGAGTGTCGACACGGGTTGACACGCCCTGCGACACGCCCGTGTCGCAGGCCGTGTGCCGTGTCTCGACACAACGTCGAAGCACTGTGTCGACTTCACGGCTAAGTGTCGACACGGGTCGACACGCCCTGCGACATGCCCGTGTCCCAGGCCGTGTGCCTGCAGCCAGAACTCAAACTGGCCCAAATTATTCCCCTTTTGCTCCTTTGAGTTTCGGGGCGTTACAACTATTTTCCTACAAATGAATAAAATTTCGGGACGAATTTTCTGTAAGAAGGAGAGGTTTGTAACACCCCAAAAACTGGAAAAAAACAGCACTTAAAAGTGGCTATCGCCGTGCGACATTGGGTATTATTGTTGATAGCAATAGTACTTGACGCTTTCAATGTAACGTTGAGTAAACTCGACTCTCTCGATGCCCTCGATGCACTCAACGTACTCGACGAAGCGTTGAGTGACCTATCAGAGTGGCGATAGTGAGTTTCGCTGGGAGATAATGCCACATATGGCTGGACACATATTGGGTGGTCGAACGACGACCAAAGTGTGGTGGTTTATCGGGGTCAAAGTAGCTACCAATTATTTTGTCCATGCAAAAGCAGATATTGCCTGGCGATCGCATTACGTTTGACTTGTCAGCTGAAATCGTGGCCATTGGTTTCTCTGGATGAAATGATCCAGTACTTGAGATTAATCCTGAGGTCACCTAAGCAGAGGATTGGAGAAAAGAGAAGCCATTTCTCTTCTTCTGACTCTCTCTCCTCCTTTTCATCCAAACTCTTGAGAGAAACGAGCTAAGGAAGAAGAAGGCTGAGGCTAGGCTTAGCAAGGCCTTGTGAAGGAGATTTAGGAGTCAAAATCAAGAATTGAAGCAAGATCCGTGAAAGGGAAAGCGAGGAGCACCTTTCCAGCAGGATAGAAAGCTCGTTCATGGCTTTGAAACGAACTACGAGGTAATGATCTTCCTTCTTGGATAATCGAAGTCCTCCTTTTGCATATGCATGGTGTAACACCCTAAATTCCAGAGTTGGGAAAAAATGGGTGACACGGCCTGGGACACGGGCGTGTCCCAGGGTGTGTCCTTATCGAGTGAGCAATCGACGAGTGGTCGACAAAATTCGGTCGACAATTGACGAGTACAGAGTACACGCCGGTGACACAGGTGTGTCATAGGGCGTATCCTCGTGGGTCGACGAATTTTAGCTCGACGAAGTGGAGCTGGGGCGTGTCTAGTGCCGTGTATGGGCACACGGCCTGGGACACGGGCGTGTTACAGGCCGTGTCCCTCTCGGGTTGATCTCGATTTTGTGCAGCCTGAAGAACATGGCCACAGACACGGGCGTGTGTGAAGGCCTGTCAGGTGACACGTCCCGTGACACGGGCGTGTCACATGGGCATGTATTGGATTTGATAAGTCAGTTGAGCTCCGCTTGAGGTACACGGCCTAGGACACGGGCGTGTCACAGGCCGTGTCAGACAAAAAATATGATTTTGTGGCAAAATCGTGGCTGTCCATTTCTTCATCTATGATCCAATGGCTGAGGTGCCTCCCTGCTTCCTTATGGCCATGGATGAGAAGGGAATTATCATTTGTCATTTGGACTTCATCTTTTTAAAGTCCTAGAGAGAGGAAGTTGGAGGAGGAGGAAGAGGAGTTGGCCACTGGTGGTGCTGCAGAGTTCCGACAAGAGATCCGAGGCCAGAATTGTGGAGCAAAAGTCGTTGCGGTTCTTTCCATCCAGCTAGGAGCTCATGGCACCGAAACAGTCTTCAAGGGTAACGAATTTTCTTCCTAGCCATGTGAAGGCTTCCTTTTTGGCATGTGCACATGATTCCCCGACCAGAGGGCGACGTGTTATAGGAGTCTATTTGGTTGATTCATGGAATCCCCAATCATTTGACATATAGATCCGGAAAAGGAGTATGGAATAAGCATGTGATGAAGCCCGCGAATAGACTCTTAAGTGGGTGGTTGGTTCGATGAGTGTTGGGTACATTTGTTCAAATGTACCTGATTTGAAGAAGCCTCACCCAACTCAATGATATACATCAAAAATGCATTTGATGTCTTTTGAGTTACCTTGTGCAGGCTAAGTATTTGCAGGTAAGAAGAAAAAGTTTCTAAGTCCATGTGTCGACACACAGAGGGAAAGTGTCGACACTTAAGAAGACTTGTGTCGACACCCAGGCAAGCAGTGTCGACACTTGGAGTCATTGTATCGACACCAGGGATGCTGAGTCGACACCAGACAGAAAGTGTCGACACAAGGAGCTGTGTCGACACTCAGTGAAGAAAAGACAGTAAAGCTGTGTCAACACTTAGCAGTTGTGTCGACACCCAGTGAAGCTGTGTCTACATCAGAAAGTGTCGACACTTGGAGACTGTGTCGACACTCAGCAAAAGTCTGCAGAGACTAAGCACAAGTGTCGACACCCAGAACAATGTGTCGACACTCAACAGAAGAGTCAACACTTGAAGTAAGTGTCGACACCCAGAACAATGTGTCCACACTTAGCAGAAGAGTCAACACTGGAAGTAAGTGTCGACACCCAGAACAGTGTGTCGACACTTAGCTGAAGACTCAATACTTGAAGAAAGTGTCGACACAAGGAGCTGTGTCGACACTTAGCAAATAACAGCAAAGTTCAACAAAATATTCTAAGTACAAGTGTCGACACTAAGGGAATGTGTCGACACTCAGCCAGAGTCTCGACAAAAGAAGAAAGTGTCGACACCCAGAGCAATGTGTCGACACTCAACAAGTATCAACACTGAAGACATGTGTCGACACTTAACAGATTCAACACATGAAGGTGTGTCGACACAAAGGTGTTGTGTCGACACTTAGAAGAATTCATCAAAATACTGAAGTACAAGTACTTGTGTCGACACTCAATTTTAGTGTCGACACATGAAGAAGAAGTAGTGTCGAGATAAAGAATCAACAACACAAGGAGTTGTGTCGACACCTTGTAGACTAGTGTCGACACTTAGACAACATGTTGTCGACACTTGGTCTATAAGTGTCGACACTTAAAGACAGAAAGTCTCGACACTTAAAGACAGTTACAGAATTTTCAAGAACTGACTGGATGACTTGACAGCTGCCATTCCAGCCGGTCTACAGCACCTGTCAGAGTTATCAGAATTCAGTTATGGACCGGACCAGCCGGTTACCATAAAGAAGGCCTATAAATAGGCTTATACTATCTACATAAGAAGTTGATAAAAAGGTTGTTGAAGAGATTGAACACAAGTCCAAGTTCAGATTTAAAGAAGATCTAGCTATCAAGTGAAGATCTAAGAAGTTGGAGAGAGAGAGCTCCATCCAAGAAATCAGCTGTTGGAACCCAGATGAGAAGAAGGATTCAGATTGGTCTGAATCTTAAGAAGCAGAGATCAAGGATCAACTGCAGATGAATCAGTCTTATTGTGTTCTACTTTCAAGAAGCTTTGAAGAAAGCCAAGTCAGTTTGATTTCAGCTGAGTTCTTCCAAGAACTCATCAAGAATCTCACAACTTATCTCTCTTTCATCTAAGTTGTTCAGTTTATACATTTTGTATTCATTATAACTTGTAGGATCCTTAGGGATCTGAGATTGTAAGCCTGCAATTATAAAGGCTGAGGGTAGGATAGTTAAATCTCTGAGTGTAGGCCTTGGTGGCTGAGTGTAGGCCTTGGTGGCTGAGTGTAGGCCTTGGTGACTGAGTGTAGGCCTTTGTGGCTGAGTGTAAGCTTTGTGAAAAGCTGAGTTGTAGGGCCTTGGGCCTGAGGTGTAGGAGCCTGAATTGGGTTCTGAGATAGTGGAGGAGTTTGGCCGAATCTAGTACACTGCTAGATAGGCGAAGGGGGAAAGTGGATGTACCCAAAGCTTAGGGAACCACTATAAAACTCTGTGTCTACTGTGTGTTTGTGGATTGCAGTGATTGGTGAATGTGTGCTGTGATATATTAGATATAATTCTGTGATATTATCTGTTTGTTGCCTAAAAAGTTAAAAAGATTCAAGTCACCTATTCACCCCCCCCCCCCTCTAGGTGCTTAGGGACAATTTCTTTCAAGTGGTATCAAAGCGAGGTTCCTCAAAAAGGACTAACAGTCTGAGGAGATCCTGTTGGCAGATTCAGTCTAAGTGAATTACAGAATCAAGAAAATCAAGAACCATGGGTTCTACTGAAAATCACAAGGAATTGGGATCCATGAAGCTACCCATATGTAGGAAAGAGATCTTTGGGATCTAGAAGGAAAGGGTAAGGCTGTTTATGAAAGTCTCAGACCCTAGGATTTACATCATAGTAAAAGAAGGGCCATATGTGCCCATGAAGGTGTCAGTCTTGGATGCAAATCAAAGAACACCGAAGGATTTCTCAGAAATGACAAAGGATGAAATTGTTCTAGCCACTATGGATAAGAGGGCTCAGAACATCATAGTGAGTGCCATAGATGATGCAACTTTTCAGAATCTAATACACTGTAAGACAGCCAAAGAGATGTGGGATACTTTTATTGTGTATATGGAGGGTTCTGAAGAGGTCAGGCAAGACAGAAAATCCTTACTAAATCAAGAGTATGAAAGTTTTAGACAAGGAAAGGGTGATAGCATAAGTGAGTGCTATAAGAAGTTCTACAGGATAGTGAATGAACTCATGTCCTATGGTAGAGAGTTCAGTAATTATGAACTCAATGACAAGTTTCTAAGGTCCCTAACAAAAGATTGGGATACCAAGATCTGTGCCATTAGAGAAATGGCTAAGTTGGCAAAAATTCCTCCACCTACACTGTTTGACAAACTGTTGTCTTATGAGATGCAGTTGACAGTAAGGAAAGAAGAGGAGAAATCCACAAGAAATGAACACAAGGAAAGGACAGTGGCCTTTAAATCAGAAGCCCCCAGAAAGTACAGAGGTAAGTCACCTACTCCACCTCCAAAGGTTGCTGAATCTGAGTCAGATGAGTCAGCAAGTACAAAGTCTGAAAGCAGTGAAAGTGATGAGGACTTTGCTGCCTTCACTAGACATTTTCAGAAGTTCTTGAAGAAGAAACAGTGGAGGACAAGGCCTTCTACTTCACAGGGAAAGGAAGACTCTTATCAGAAAAAGAGGTCTTCAAAGAAAGACAAGAAAAAGTCAAAGTCTAGCAATGCTACACTATCAAAAATTGTGTGCTATTGCTGTAATAGACAAGGTCATGTGATAGCAGATTGTCTAGAGAAGAGAAAGGAGTCTAGTGACAAGAAGAAGACTCATTTCAAAGGCAAGAAAGAAAAGTCATTTGTTGCCATAAAGGAGAAGACCCTGTCAGATATCTCTACTTCAGAAACTGAGTCAGATGCTGAGGCATATATAGGGCTGTTTGCTGAAGAAGAAGAAGAAGAGTTCATTCAAATTATGAATTCTATATATGAACAAGAAGACAGTCAGTGCCAAGGGCTAATGGCATTGACTGAAAGTGACAAAATCCTGGAGTAGCCAGGACCCAGTAAGGTACAAAGTTCAACTTCCAGTTCAGTTTCTTGTGCCAGTACAGAATCAGATTCATCTTCATCAAGTGATGAGAGTGTATCTGAGTCTGAAGAAGATATTCATCAGCTGATAAATGAATATAAAGTACTGTTGCTAGCTTACAAGAAGAGCAAGTCCCTAGCCAAAAGTCAGGCAAAGGAAATTGCAAATCTCAAAGCTGCAGCAACAGATTCTGAGAAATTGTTTGATCAAAAGCTAAATGAGATAGCCAGACTGAAGCACATAACTGTGATTCAGATGGGGACTATCACATATAAGAATGATCAAATCAAAAGTCTGGAGATTAATCTTCAGAAGGAGAGAGATCTAGTTGCTAGGTTTTCTAAACCTAAGTCAGTTCTACCTTTAATTGATGAATTTGTTCATCACAAAGGCAAGGCTGGACTGGGTTTTATTAAACCTGCAAGGACTGTCCAGTCCAAGTCCAAGGGCAAAGCCCCAACACTCAACAAGCCAGCTGTGGATAAAACAGCTAAGACTATACCTAAGAAAAGGTACAATAAGTTTGAGTGTTGGTGTTGTGGCAAGATAGGCCACTTTGCAATGGACTGTTGGCACAATGCTAGTGCCAAAGTGAGTAGCAATCTGCCTGTTGGAAAACCAGCAGGTAGCCTTGTCAGGATGCAAACTAATAAGTACCAAGGACCCAAGAATTCTTTGGGTTCTAAGGTTCATTAATCTGTTTTGCAGGTGAGTCCAAGTGGCCATGCCCCTATATGGTACTTGGATAGTGGATGTTCCAGACATATGACTGGAACAAAGTGATTACTAAGGGACTACATTTCAATCAAAGATGATCCAAAAGTCACCTTTTGTGGTTCTGAAAAAGGAATCATCAAAGGATTTGGTAACATTTCTAGCAACTTGGTTACCATTACTCAAGTGGCTTATGTTAAAGGTTTGAAACATAACCTTATTAGTATAAGTCAATTAAGTGATGTAGGGTATGACATCTCATTTGTTAAAGATGGTTGTCATATCAAGAGGTCAACTGATCAGGAGATCATTTTGACAAGTTATAGAAAGAGGAATGTCTACTGCCTAGACATTATGTGTGAGACCAATGGTTCTCAAGTGTGTCTTGTAGCAGATGAGAAAGTCTCTCATTGTGTCAAATGGCACAAGAGGCTAGCTCATCTAAACTACAAGACAATTGGCAAACTCTTTAGCAAAGAGTTAGTGAGGAATGGTCCTCAAGTTAAGTGTGTTAAAGATGGTATTTGCTCAGCTTGTCAAAAGGGCAAGCAGACTAGATCCATATGCAAGAGGTGTTTATACCTCTTGCATATGGATCTTTTTGGTCCAATGCCAGTTCACAGCCTAGGTAGGAAGGTCTATACCTTTGTAGTTGTAGATGACTACTCAAGGTTTTCCTGGGTGTTCTTCTTAAGACAAAAATCTGAAACACCTAATGTCTTATATAGCTTTGTCAAGCAAATTCAGAATGAACTAGATAGTACAGTGGTCAAGATTAGAAGTGATCATGGTACTGAATTTCAGTCTGAGAGTATGGCAAAACTATGTGAAGACTTTGGGGTATTTCAAGAGTTTTCTTCACCAAGAACACCTCAGCAAAATGGCATTGCTGAGAGTAAGAATAGAACCTTGATTGAGGCTGGTAGGACCCTATTAAGTGATACATCACTACCAGAATACTTCTGGGCTGAAGCAGTAAATACTGCATGCCATGTTATCAATAGGGCTACCATAACTAAAGGCCTCAACAAGACCCCCTATGAGGTTGTGAATGGCAGAAAACCAAATCTATCCTACTTCAGGATCTTTGGTTGTAAGTGCTTCATACTTAACAATGGAAAATCTTACTTGACTAAGTTTGCTGTCAAGTCCAAGAGGGAATTTTTGTTGGGTACAGCAACAATAGTAAGGCTTATAGAGTCTACAACTTGTCTACTCAAGTTGTAGAAGAGACTGTACATGTAGTATTTGATGAAACTAGGCTTATTAACAATGAGTTGTCTAGTAGTGTATGCAGCCCCACAGGTTTAACAAAGAAGATGGACAAGCTCACTCTAGAAGAAGAATCTACTGCAAGACAGCAAGTAGAAGACAGTGGCTGTTGTCCAGGGGGAGTACTACATGTACCAAATGCAGAAGAAGTACAAGGAGTACAGCAAGATGATGAAACTGAAGAGGTTCAACCAGAAGTCAGGATGCCTCCAGCCAATAGGCATCTTAGAGATCATCCAGTAGAGCAGATTATTGGAGATCCAAGACAAGGGGTACAAACAAGGAGCAGAAACCTGAATGCAGCAATCTACTCCAGTTTTCTATCTCAAGTTGAACCGAAGAAGTTTGAAGAAGCCATTCTAGATCCATAATGGACTGAAGCAATGTAAGAAGAACTGAATCAGTTCAAGAGGTGCAAGGTCTGGGAACTTGTTCCTAAACCTAAGGACCACAATATAATAGGAACCAAGTGGATCTACAGGAATAAGATGGATGAACAAGGTGTCATCATTAAGAATAAAGCAAGATTGGTTGCTAAAGGATATAGGCAGGAAGAAGGTATTGATTTTGATCAAACCTTTGCTCCAGTAGCCAGACTGGAAGCCATAAGAATGTTCCTGGCCTATGCAACCTATCAACGATTCAAAGTTTACCAAATGGATATCAAGTCAGCATTTCTAAATGGTAATCTTAAAGAAGAAGTCTATGTGGAACAGCCCTCAGGTTTTGTTGATTCAACTCTACCTAATCATGTCTATAGACTTAGGAAAGCTTTATATGGGTTAAAGCAAGCCCCTAGGGCTTGGTATGGAACCTTGTCTAGTTTCCTCATTGAGAATAAGTTCACAAGGGGGAAAATAGACAAGACTCTATTCCTTAGGGAATCTAGAGGCAAAGTAATACTAGTCCAAATATTTGTAGATGACATTATATTTGGGTCTACTGAAAGTAGCCTTTGCAAAAAGTTTGCAAAGCTAATGCAAGGTCAATTTGAGATGAGTAGTATGGGAGAGCTAAAGTTCTTCTTGGGTCTTCAAGTAAGACAGACTGAGAGTGGTTTATCCATATACCAGTCCAAGTTCACCCTAGAACTCATAAGAAAGTATGGTATGGATTCATCCAGTACCATGAAGACTCCAATGGGGTCAAGTATGTCTCTTAGCAAGGATGATGCAGGGAAACCTGTAGATGAAACCTTATATAGAGGGATAGTTGGCTCCCTATTATACTTGACTGCAAGTAGACCAGATATCATGTATGCTACATGTGTCTGTGCAAGGTATCAAGCCTGCCCTAAAGAGTCTCATTTGACTGCAGTCAAAAGAATATTGAGATATCTAAAGGGCACTCCTTATATAGGCCTCTGGTACCCTAGGAATGGGGATTTTGATCTAACAGGTTATTCAGATGCAGACTTTGCAGGATGCAAAGAAGATAGAAAAAGCACTACTGGAACCTGTCAATTCCTAGGAGGAAGACTGATTTCTTGGAGTAGCAAAAAGCAAATAAGTGTGGCTATCTCCACTGCAGAATCAGAGTATGTGGCTGCAGGAAGTTGCTGTGCTCAACTTCTATGGATACAACATCAGCTTAAGGACTATGTATTTCAGGTAAGTAGAACTCCACTCTTCTGTGATTCTACTAGTGCTATTTCAATAGCCAATAATCATGTATCCCATAGTAGAACAAAACATATTGAAATTTAATATCATTTTCTTAGGGAGCATGTAGAAAGAGAAGATATTTTACTTGAATATGTTAGAACAAATAATCAACTAGCTGATATGTATACTAAGCCCCTAGTAGAAGCTAAGTTCAATAGGTTTAAAATTGAACTAGGAATGATAAACTTAGAGTAAGTTTACAGAATTGGAAATGGCTAAGTAAAAAGGTGTCGACACATAGAGATTTCTGTGTCGACACAGAAAGTAGGTGTCGACACTTCAGGAAAAAGGTGTCGACACATCTAGACAGTTGGTGTCGACACTTCAGAATAATAGTGTCGACACATGACAAGTTGGTGTCGACACAACCAAGGTGGTGTCGACACTTAGTGTTTACTCAGACTTATCTAAGTAAAGTCTCGACTATGTGTCGAGTTAAGTGGTGTCGACACATAACCAAGTGTTGACACATATTATCTGTTGACTAAACTTGTGTCGACACATATGTGTCGAGACATTATAAGTCAGTGTCGACACTTATTGCCAGTGTCGACACAATTTATGTTGGCTGCCCGCCTTTTCATCTTCAAAATTAGAAAGGTATAAATAGGGTTTTGCCTTAGTCTGTCGACACGCTTTCAAAAGTTTCGAGACCAAAACTTGTGTGTCGACACCTCTCTTCTCTTCAGTCAAAATTCTTCAAACCCTAATGGCTCCAAAGCTTGAGGAGAACATCAACGAAGGATACGAACTGGTGCGCGACGCATTTGGGGATACTGACCAGGAAATCAAGAACGTGATAACCCTAGTTGCAGACTCAGGGTTAGAATATTTTGTTTCAGAGCCTACAAAGATCTGGAAGAAGGAAGTCTTGGAATTCCACAATGGAGCTAAGGTAGATGAAACTGGATTTAAGATCAAATCCAGGGTTCATGGTGAGAAGGTTAAGGTATCACCTAAGAGCTTGAGGAAGATTCTACAGCTACCAAGAACTAAGCAAGAGGATGAAGTAACAGCTTCCAGGACCACAGATGCATTGGCATGGTGTGGTCTGGATTCTAAAATGAAAATAGGATCTGTGTTTAACAGAAAGGGCATGAATAGCCAAGGGAAATTTCTGTCTGAGATAGTTGGCAAAGTAATCCTCAGTAAGCCAGGAGGGCATGATAGGGTTTCTGCCTCTATGTTCAGCATTATGACCAGGATTATCTTCACTCTGAACACTGGCTGGTCTGTTATAGTGTTTGAGAAAATCAAGGAAAGCCTGAAGAAGCCCAACCTGGGCAAAATTTAAAGTCTTTACCTTGCTGGTGTTATACCCGAAGTTATGGGTCAGGCTGCTGGAAGTAAAATAAATCATATGAGGAAAATGGATCTGAGATTATTCCCTAGATGGGACAGGGTGTTGTCAAAAGAGATGCCAACCCCTGAGAAGATAGTTCCTGAGAAAGTATCACCTCCAAAGAAGAAGAGGAAAACTGCTCCAGTGGCTCAAGTTCCATCAAGCAGCTCTGATAGTGAAGAACAAGTGGTCTTCAAACCTGATGAAGAAGACAAAGGAACTGCTGTGAAGTCTCCAGCACAACAAGTAGATGCTGAGATCCAGGGGGAGCTACCTCAAGATAGCCCCATACACAACGATCACATCCTCGGGGAGTCTCTAGTTGTAGAAGAACCAACTACACTAGAAAGTGAACAATCAACCAACACAATACTAGAGGTAATCACTGAACTAAATGCTTTAGATTTACCTATAGAGGATACTGATTTGACTGATGTTCATCAGCAAACTCAGCTGGATAGCCAAGTCCTAGATGCTGTCATGGAAGACACATCTATTGAAGTTGTAGTTACTGATCCAGTGGTTGAAGAGCCCAGAATTTCTCCTACTCAGTCTCCACAAGAATATACCATGGAATATTTATTCCTAAATCTGGATCAAGTAGATTTTGACAAGGAAACTCATGCTGCTGAGAGAGAGAATGCTCCAGTTGAGGGGGAGCAAGTTGTACTTGTTGAAGATTCTGTAAGGCAAGAACCTGAGAAGGCACCAGATGTCCAGAAGGAGTTACCCCCAAGCCCTAAGGAGAGGGTAGAAATTGCTAGCTCCTCAGCCTCAGAAGATGAGGAAGCTGCAAGGGCAAGGAAAAAGAAAATATATGTCTTCAAAAGAAGGAGCCAGAGTTATAAGAAGGCTCTCCAAACTGTTGCTCCACAGTCTGCACTACAGCCAGCCATAGCTTTTGATTATAGTGCACTAATGGTTGCTATGCAGATCAAGCTGGATGAGCATAGAAAAGCCATAGAGACTTATGTTGATGAAGGGCACAAATCACTACAGTTTGATCTAGCCCAGGACATAAAGTCAATAAGATTTGAGATGAATCTTAACAAGAAGGAGATGACAGACTGCTTCCACAAAGGGGGGAATACAGTGGTGTACTTAGCTACACACCAAGAAAAGATTAAGGCTCAAGTAGATGACATAGCCCTGAAGCAAGGATATGTACTTGAAAATCAACTCAGAATGAATGACAATTTGACAGAATCTCATAATGCTATTGTCACAGAAATGAAGAACATTGCTGCTGGCCTGACAACTTCTACGGCTACTGCTTTGATAGCTTTTGATAAAGCACTGCAAGAGAGCTTAATTGATATTACAACTGCTATTCAAGACTCTCAGAAGCTGATCTCTGAAAAACTCCAAAGGTTAAGACCTTTCTACAGTGATGGAGTTAATTATCTCAATGCCCAAATCAGATTTCAAAAAGATGACTTAAGGGATCATATTGAAAGAGAAGTCATAAAGGGGGAGAGGGTCTTAGTCAAAGCTGGCTCTAACCATGCAAAATGGGTTTCTAATTCCATCAGAGCCACTCTTGGTTATCCTCCTCTTTGTGATGATGATAATGTAGCTAATCTGGAATTAACCTTGCCTATCTTGGAGGTGAGAAACCAGAAGTAGCTGAAGTAATCTATCCTCCACCAGATTTTGACATGATCCATGCTGACATTCAGTCCATGTATAGCCCACCTGGGGGTAAGGACAATGTCATAATAGAGAAAGTTGTTCAGCCTATCTCTGAAGCTTTACAGGAAGCCATCTTGAAGGAGCAAGCTGAAGAGGAAACCAGATTATCAAAGAAGAGGTTCAGGGAGCAAGCTGAACAAAGACCTGACTTTGAGCAGTGGAGCCCCACCTCTAGGAACATTATTTTGACTGCATGGAAAGCAGCAAAGGATAACATCCATGACAGGAATAAATGGTTTTCTGAGGCTGAATGGAGGAAACATGAATCAAGGCAGGAGGCCATAGTTCAATATAGAAGGAAGGCCACGATGGGAAAGCTACCTCCTACACCTCTGGAGCCTAGCAAGTACTTTCCCAAGCCATATCATTATTTTGAGAGGCAAAAGATTAAGGCTGAGGAACTTAAGAAGAAAGATCTGAAAGGTAAGAAGCCTGCTGAAACAGAAGTTGCTGAAGCTCCTGTTCAAGCCAGAGTTCAAGCTGTAAAATGAATAGTCATTAAGGAGGCTGAACAGAAATAGCTTAGAAAATTTCTTAAGTTTACTATGTATTCTTTTGATATAAAACATTCTGTAAACTTTAGAATTTTGTAAATGACAAAGTATTGGAACAATGTTTTGTGTGATAAATTTGTTGTGTAATAAATTTGTTTCATAATTATTCTGTGATGATGTCTATGTATACATGTGTGATTGATACATATTTATGTTTACCCTGCTATATATATAATCCTGCATTACATCATTTTGTAATTTAATTATGAATGGTGTATATCATTGACTAAGGGTTATGACTTCTCCAAATAGGGGAAGATTGTTGGGTACATTGGTTCAAATGTACCTGATTTGAAGAAGCCTCACCCAACTCAATGATATACATCAAAAATGTATTTGATGTCTTTTGAGTTACCTTGTGCATGCTAAGTATTTGCAGGTAAGAAGAAAAAGTTTCTAAGTCCATGTGTCGACACACAGAGGGAAAGTGTCAACACTTAAGAAGACTTGTGTCGACACCCAGGCAAGCAGTGTCGACACTTGGAGTCATTGTGTCGACACCAGGGATGTTGAGTCAACACCAGACAGAAAGTGTCGACACAAGGAGCTGTGTCGACACTCAGTGAAGAAAAGACAGTAAAGCTGTGTCGACACTTAGCAGTTGTGTCGACACCCAGTGAAGATGTGTCTACATCAGAAAGTGTCGACACTTGGAGGCTGTGTCGACACCCAGTGAAGCTGTGTCTACATCAGAAAGTGTCGACACTTGGAGGCTGTGTCGACACTCAGCAAAAGTCTGCAGAGACTAAGTACAAGTGTCGACACCCAGAACAATATGTCGACACTCAACAGAAGAGTCAACACTTGAAGTAAGTGTCGACACCCAGAACAATGTGTCGACACTTAGCAGAAGAGTCAACACTGGAAGTAAGTGTCGACACCCAGAACAGTGTGTCGACACTTAGCTGAAGACTCAACACTTGAAGAAAGTGTCGACACAAGGAGCTGTGTCGACACTTAGCAAAGAATAGCAAAGTTCAACAAAATATTCTAAGTACAAGTGTCGACACTAAGGGAATGTGTCGACACTCAGCCAGAGTCTCGATAAAAGAAGAAAGTGTCGAAACCCAGAGCAATGTGTCGACACTCAACAAGTATCAACACTGAAGACATGTGTCGACACCAAGAAGCAGCGTCGACACTTAAAAGATTCAACACATGAAGATGTGTCGACACAAAGGTGTTGTGTCGACACTTAGAAGAATTCAGCAAAATACTGAAGTACAAGTACTTGTGTCGACACTCAATTTTAGTGTCGACACATGAAGAAGAAGTAGTGTGGAGATAAAGAATCAACAACACAAGGAGTTGTGTCGACACCTTGTAGACTAGTGTCGACATTTAGACAACATGTGTCGACACTTGGTCTATAAGTGTCGACACTTAAAGACAGAAAGTCTCGACACTTAAAGACAGTTACAGAATTTTCAAGAACTGACTGGATGACTTGACAGCTGCCATTCCAGCCGGTCTACAGCACCTGTCAGAGTTGTCAGAATTCAGTTATGGACCGGACCAGCCGGTTACCATAAAGAAGGCCTATAAATAGGCTTATACTATATACAAAAGAAGTTGATAAAAAGGTTGTTGAAGAGATTGAACACATGTCCAAGTTCAGATTTAAAGAAGATCTAGCAATCAAGTGAAGATCTAAGAAGTTGGAGAGAGAGAGCTCCATCCAAGAAATCAGCTGTTGGAACCCAGCTGAGAAGAAGGATTCAGATTGGTATGAATCTTAAGAAGCAGAGATCAAGGATCAACTGCAGAGGAATTAGTCTTATTGTGTTCTACTTTCAAGAAGCTTTGAAGAAAGCCAAGTCAGATTGATTTCAGTTGAGTTCTTCCAAGAACTCATCAAGAATCTCACAACTTATCTCTCTTTCATCTAAGTTGTTGAGTTTATACATTTTGTATTCATTATAACTTGTAGGATCCTTAGGGATCTGAGATTGTAAGCCTACAATTATAAAGGCTGAGGGTAGGAGAGTTAAATCTCTAAGTGTAGGCCTTGGTGGCTGAGTGTAGGCCTTGGTGGCTGAGTGTAGGCCTTGGTGGCTGAGTGTAGGCCTTTGTGGCTGAGTGTAGGCTTTGTGAAAAGCTGAGTTGTAGGGCCTTGGGCCTGAGGTGTAGGAGCCTGAATTGGGTTCTGAGATAGTGGAGGAGTTTGGCCGAATCTAGTATACTGCTAGATAGGCGAAGGGGGAAAGTGGATGTACCCAATGCTTGGGGAACCACTATAAAACTCTGTGTCTACTATGTGTTTGTGGATTGCTGTGATTGGTGAATGTGTGCTGTGATAGATTAGATATAATTCTGTGATATTATCTGTTTGCTGCCAAAAAAGTTAAAAAGATTCAAGTCAGCTATTCACCCCCCCCCTCTAGGTGCTTAGGGACAATTTCTTTCAATGAGTCGACCTCCGCGGGCTTGCATAGGTAGGCAAGTGCACCTATCGTAAGTAATACAGAAAATTCGGGGGAATATCCAGATCGTAAATTTCCAGGGAACGGGTTGATTATCCCTACTGTTCCGATAGCACTATTATTTTATCAGAATAGTAAGTTGTTGATTTTAACTAAAATAGGACAAAAATAGATTAATATTAAAGACGATGAAGAGATAACACTCGGTATCGAATTACGTTAGGATTAAAAATAGATTTAAATAACTAGAGATCTACAGTTTCAATTTAATTAAAGCGGAAACTTGGCCGTGGAGGTTCCAAAAGTATGAGCTCACCTATCTCTAGGAATATCGCTCGCCTGGACATCAATACTATTCGACCGGGTTCTCGTCCGACGAATGATTCCTGTTAATGCCCGCAGTATGCTAAGAACCCCGCTATTTTGTGGGAAACCCAATCCGGTAGAGTTAGCGCGCCTCCTCTCTCCAGGGTTAGTGCGGAACTCTCTTTACCCAGGGTTGATCAGTCCATTCGCACGGCCTCTCGGCAAGCTAGCGTATGGATAACGAAAATAGAGCCCACACATCGATATGTGGTTCTACGCGTCGTTAACCCGAGGTAAACCTTAAGTTTTTAATTAAATAAAAAAATAAGACCTTTAGTTATTTAAAACATTTTTTATATCACAATGCTCTTCGATACCGAGGGCTAAAAGCGATTAGCCACTCATCGAAATGGGGATAGCTTATGAGTTTGGTTAGATGAGAGTTCTAAACTATTCGCAGAAGGATTATAAAGAAAATAAGAAGAAAAAGCAAGATAACCTAATATTAGAACAGTTACTACAAATAAATGCACTCGCACTCATCCAAACACATAATAAAGAGACAAAGATAAAACTAAGTTACAAGTAAGCGAAAATTGCATAATTGAAATTGCAAGTCCCACTCGAACGAGTGGGCGGGAAATATAAGCTGAAAATTTGCAAGCCCTACTCAAATGAGTAGGACTGAAATGAAAGCAAGACCTACTCAAATGAGTATACGGAAATAAATGTGATTACAAGTCCATCTCAAATATTTACAGGGAAATAAAATCCGGTCATTTAACTCCTAGCGAGTAGGCGAAAGATAAAAACCTGTCATTCAACTCAAATGAGTAGGCGGTAAATAAAAACTGAAAATGACATATCCTACTCAAACGAGTAGGGGGAAATGAAGTCCGGCCATTTAACTCCTAGAGAGTAGGCGGAAGTAAAAACAACAAGTCCTACTTAAATAAAATCCAGCCATTTAACTCAAATGAGTAGGCGGAAAATAAAAACACATAAGTCCTACTTTAATAAAATCCAGTCATTTAACTCAAATGAGTAGGAGGAAAATAAACACACACAAACACTTGCTGAAATTAAAACACACACAGACACACACGACAGAAAATGAAATACTCACACTGCAGAAAGTAAATACTCACACTTGCAAATCCTACTCAAATGAGTAGGTGAAAAAATAAAGACACGCCATTTAACTCTTAACAAGTAGGTGGAAATAAATATGCACACGCACACACTCTACATAATTGGAGAAAGCAATAAACTTATCTCATACACGCACGCACGCAGGAGAAAAAATTAAGAAAAACAAAGTTGTCGAAAAATTAAAACAACTGCATTTCTACCGCTAGAATATCGTAGAAATTCATAAAAAGACAAAATAAAAATTGTTTGAGCAAATAGTTTTCAAATTAAGGTGAGAAAAGCAAGTGCTTGAAAAATTAAAACGTTTGCATTTTTACCGTTAGATTTTGACAGAAATGCATAAAAAGTAAAAATAAAAATTATTCGAGCAAAAATATTTTTTTATTTAATTGCTAAAATCAAAGTTCTTGAAAAACTAAAATAACGCTTGATTCATTCTTATATATTTGTAAGAGAGTTTAAAAAGTAGCAGAAAATGAAAATAAAAAATCCTAAATCTAACCAATTTCGATAAAAAAACGGATATAGTAACGGCTAGAAATTTTGATAAAAATGAAAGTATAACAAGAAGTTTTTCGATTTAAAACATAAATTTTGCAATTTTAACTCATACACGCACACACGCCATATGAAAATGAAAACATAAATACATAAGATTGGTGAAAAGGAGCCCATCAGAGATAATTCAGAGCATGTAAGGAGGAAAAACTAACGATTTTTATTACAAAATAAGTTGATTAGAAGTGCCTAAACAAACAAACTTAAGAAGGGGGAGGGGGAAATAAAGTCCTTACATAGCACTAAGCAAGCTCCAAACGGCAGCCCTTGTCAACAAAATGGTTCAAAAATTTGGAACCCTGAACTCATACAGTAGCTGGCCTTTTATAGGCAAAATTTTCCAAGTACACGCCCTCTGACACGGCCATGTCATGGGGCATGTCAGCACTATTTATCAGCAGGTTTCGGTGGTATATGGTGATTTGACATCACGGCTGAAAACGTGGCGGTCACGTCGCCGATCACGGGCGTGACGCTGGGTGTGTCAGCTTTATTAATCATCAAAATTCAGCGATTTGACGACGTTGTTGACTTCGGGAGGTCCACGTGGCAGTCACGCCCCTAGTCACGGGCGTGATGGTGGGCGTGTCAGGGAGGTTGAACTAGGCGTCGTTTTCATCGAAAGTCGGCGTTGGCGGTTTGTCGGGCCAGGTGGAGGAGTCACACCCTAGGGCGCGGGCGTGACTGGGGGTGTGTCGGCTTGGTCGACGATCGTCGAGCGAATTGTGTCGAGACTGAAATCGTCGAGCAGAAAATCTCGAGAGCAGGTGACACGGGCGTGTCGGGTTGGCTGACACGGGCGTGTGATGTTGTTCGACGAACGTCGAGAGAATTTCATCGATTGGGATGGACACGGGCTCGGGATACGGGGCCGGGCATGTCCATCAATTTCATCCAATGATTGCTGATTTCCATGGCTTTGACGTGTCACGGCGTTGTCACGGGCGTGACAAACAGTACACGGGCGTGACACATGATTTTTCTGGACATGGATGAGAAGGGAATTATCATTTGTCATTTGGCCTTCATCTTTCTAAAATCCTAGAGAGAGGAAGATGGAGGAGGAGGAAGAGGAGTTGGCCACTGGTGGTGCTGCAGAGTTCCGACAAGAGATCCGAGGCCAGAGTTGCAGAGCAAAAGTCGTTGCGGTTCTTTCCATCCAGCTAGGAGCTCATGGCGCCAAAACAGTCTTCAAGGGTAACGAATTTTCTTCCTAGCCATGTGAAGGCTTCCTTTTTGGCATGTGCACATGATTCCCTGACCAGAGGGTGGCGTGTTATGGGAGTCTCTTCGGTTGATTCATGGAATCCCCAATCATTTGGCATATAGATCCGGAAAAAGGAGTATGGAATAGGCATGTGATGAAGCCCGCGAACAGACTCTTTTGTGGGTGGTTGGTTCGATGAGTCGATCTCCACGGGCTTGCTTAGGTAGGCAAGTGCACCTATCGTAAAGTAATACAGAATATTCAGGGGAATATCCAGATCGTAAATTTCTCGGGAACGGTTTGATTATCCCTACTGCTCCGAAAGCACTATTATTTTATCGGAATAGTAAGTTGTTGATTTTAACTAAAATAGGACAAAAATAGATTAATATTAAAGACGATGAAGTGATAACACTCGGTATCGAATTACGTTAGGATTAAAAATAGATTTAAATAACTAGAGATCTACAGTTTCAATTTAATTAAAGCGGAAACTTGGCCGTGGAGGTTCCAAATGTATGAGCTCACCTATCTCTAGGAATATCGCTCGCCTGGACATTAATACTATTCGACCGGGTTCTCGTCCGACGAAGGATTCCTATTAATGCCCGCAGTACTCTAAGAACCCCGCTATTTTGTGGGAAACCCAATCCGGTAGAGTTAGCGCGCCTCCCCTCTCGAGGGTTAGTGCAGAGCTCTCTTTACCCAGGGATGATCAGTCCATACGCACGGCCGCTCGGCAAGTTAGAGTATGAATAGCGAAAATAGAGCCCACACATCGATATGTGGTTATACGCGTCGTTAACCTGGGGTAAACCTTAAGTTTTTAATTAAATAAAAAATTAAGACCTTTAGTTATTTAAAACATTTTTTATATCCCAATGCTCTTCGATACCGAGGGCTAAAAGCGATTAGCCACTCATCGAAATGGGGATAGCTTATGAGTTTGGTTAGACGAGCGTTCTAAACTATTCGCAGAAGGATTATAAAGAAAATAAGAAGAAAAAGCAAGATAACCTAATATTAGAACAGTTACTACAAATAAATGCACTCGCACTCATCCAAACACATAATAAAGAGACAGAGATAAAACTAAGTTACAAGTAAGCAAAAATTGCATAATTGAAATTGCATAATTGAAATTGCAAGTCCCACTCAAACGAGTGGGCGAGAAATATAAGCTGAAAATTTGCAAGCCCTACTCAAACGAGTAGGACTGAAATGAAAGAAAGACCTACTCAAATGAGTATGCGGAAATAAATGTGATTACAAGTCCATCTCAAATATTTACAGGGAAATAAAATCCGGCCATTTAACTCCTAGCGAGTAGGCGAAAGATAAAAACCTGCCATTCAACTCAAATGAGTAGACGGTAAATAAAAACTGAAAATGACATATCATACTCAAACGAGTAGGAGGGAAATGTAGTCCGACCATTTAACTCCTAGAGAGTAGGCGGAAGTAAAAACAACAAGTCCTACTTAAATAAAATCCAACCATTTAACTCAAATGAGTAGGCGGAAAATAAAAACACATAAGTCCTACTTGAATAAAATCCAGCCATTTAACTCAAATGAGTAGGAGGAAAATAAAAACACACACACTTTCTGAAATTAAAACACACACACACACACACGACAGAAAATGAAATACTCACACTGCAGAAAGTAAATACTCACACTTGCAAATCCTACTCAAATGAGTAGGTGAAAAAATAAAGACACGCCATTTAACTCTTAACAAGTAGGTGGAAATAAATGCGCACACGCACACAATCTACATAATTGGAGAAAGCAATAAAATTATCTCATACACGCACGCACGCAGGCGAAAAAATTAAGAAAAACAAAGTTGTCAAAAAATTAAAACAACTGTATTTCTACGGCTAGAATGTCGTAGAAATGCATAAAAAGGCAAAATAAAAATTGTTTGAGCAAATAGTTTTCAAATTAAGGTGAGAAAAGCAAGAGCTTGAAAAATTAAAACGTTTGCATTTTTACCGTTAGATTTTGATAGAAAGGCATAAAAAGTGAAAATAAAAATTATTCGAGCAGAAATTTTTTTTTTATTTAATTGCTAAAATCAAAGTTCTTGAAAAACTAAAATAACGCTTGATTCATTCTTATATATTTGTAAAAGAGTTTAAAAAGTAGCAGAAAATGAAAATAAAAATCCTAAATCTAACCAATTTTGATAAAAAAATGGATATAGTAACGGCTAGAAATTTTGATAAAAATGAAAGTATAACAAGAAGTTTTTCGATTTAAAACATAAATTTTGCAATTTTAACTCATACACGCACACACGCCATATGAAAATGAAAACTTAAATACATAAGATTGGTGAAAAGGAGCCCATCAGAGATAATTCAGAGCATGTAAGGAGGAAAAACTAACGATTTTTATTATAAAGTAAGTTGATTACAAGTGCCTAAACAAACAAACTTAAGAAGGGGGAGGGGGAAATAAAGTCCTTACATAACACAAGGCAAGATCCAAACGGCAGCCCTTGTCAACAAAATGCTTCAAAAATTTGGAACCCTGAACTCATACAGCAGCTGGCCTTTTATAGGCAAAATTTTCCAAGTACACGCCCTCTGACACGGCCGTGTCATGGGGCATGTCAGCACTATTTATCAGCAGATTTCGGTGGTCTACGGTGATTTGACATCGCGACTGAAAATGTGGCGGTCACGCCGCTGATCACAGGCTTGACGTTGGGTGTGTCGACATTATTAATCATCAGAATTCAGCGATTTGACGACGTTGTTGACTTCGGGAGGTCCACGTGGCAGTCACGCCCCTAGTCACGGGCGCGATGTTGGGCGTGTCAGGTAGGTTGAACTGGGCGTCGTTTTCATCGAAAGTCGCCGATGGCGGTTTGTCGGGCCAGGTGGAGCAGTCACACCCTAGGGCGTGGGCGTGACTGGGGGAGTAACAAAAATAGTTTTTGAATTATGTGAACTTTAGCTTATAGGAGTTTCACTGTAAATAATGCAATTTATAAATTATGCTCTCAAAAAGATTTTTGAATTAATTCTAAAATCGTGAAATTGGCTAAGGGTGGTTGATGCTGGTTTATGAAGAGGGTTTGGATTTTGAGGTGAGGTAGTTTTTTTTCGAACCTCCATAATTTTCTTTTTGGATTATTAGGAAAATGAAATCTTATTTCCCTAATATCATATTTTTTTCTTCATAATAATAAAATTAACCCAATGCATATGTGTGGGAGTAATGAATTTTATCCTCTTACTCTGTAACATATAATCTTTTTTAAAATTATTGGGTGACTATGTTTATGGAACGAAATCTTATTCCCGTTGACATAGGATATTTTAAGGGTAAAAATTTTTATGATGCCAAGTAAGTCATGATAAGTGAGGGGAGAAAAGAAAACTTGATTTTTAATTAAAAAAATGTTTGAGAGCAACCTTAAACAAATGAATGCTTATTAGGTTGTGTTGCAACCCTTCCGCATAAGCTACTTTTAAGATTAAGACTTTTTCATTGGTGATCATACCATAACCCTTGGTGACTCCTCTGCATGAACCTCAAAATATCACCTTAGGTCCATTTTTCATAGGCGTGTACTCCTTTATATGGCACCTTGTTCTTGTCATATTCCTAGAATATCCACTATCCAAGTACCATAATGGTGTATGGGTACTTGGACTAACCTGCACCATAATTTAGTTTACCTTAGTACCCCAAAAGAGTTTGTGTCCTAGGATCTTGTTAGTCTGAAAATGAACTTGTCTACATGCATCATTTTTGACAGGAAGACTTGCCCTTGCCCTTGGCACACTACGGTTGTGTTAACAATCTATGGCAAAGTGTTCCACTTTACCACAGCACCACCATTCACGGATGTTGTATCTCCTCTTCTGAACAGCCCGTATACATTGCAAGTTATCAACAACTGACTTTTCAGAAGGGAGAGCAGCAGCTTTTTTCTTGTTTCTGTCAGCAATAATCTGATAGAAAGTGAGTTTGCCAGTAGATGTACTTGGCTTACACTGAGTACCTGCAACAACAGTCTTCTTTGCATTTGATAAGCTGTTGATGGCTTCAAAGATGGCCAAGTATGGCTTACTGACTAATTTACCTTTGGTCTAAGCTGTTGTTGGAGGGGCCTTCTCCTTGAGTGTAGAGGACATTTCCTTCACCTTAAGTGTTGGGGCTGGGGCACCAAACAGAAATAGATGGGCCAACTAAATTTCATCATGGGGAGACTTAAAGGCACTCAATCCCATGCCCTTCCTTTCACAATAGTTGTGAGCATTTTTGTTCACACTACAGGATCTTCCATTCAACCAATGACCATATATATTTTCTTGGTGAAACTTGTTGGATGGCAACAAAACTTTCTTAAAAGAGATATTACGCTTAATTGGAGCCTCTCCCATACCCCTATTCCATCTTCAAGTATTCCTCTCAATCTACCCCGACCCCTTCTTATCAGTTTGGGTGGTGAAGGTATTAATGAGTGGCAATATAGATTTAGGTTTACAGTATTGAGCCACTAGCCTCCTCTCTTTGAGGAGCTTATCTTCAAGATCCATAATGATCTTGTTCTTATGACTGATGGTCCCAATTTGGATGATTGAGATAGTATTTAGTTGGCTGACTTCCCTCCTCATCTTATCAAGCAAGGGTGCTGAGTCAGACTACAGGGAAGCAGGTAGCTATAGAGAGACAATTTACATAGCTTGTCTTTTAAGAAGCAACTTGCTCTCCTTCAGAGCATCCAAGATTAGCCCATACTTGTCAATCAATTAATTGACATCTTCCTCAGATTATGAGTCATCTTCATCACAGGATGAAGGTGTATCAGAATTGGGACTTATTTCATAATTAGATTTAGTAGAGGAGAGGGAATGAATTTGTATCTCATGTTGATCAGTCTGATCCTGATTAGATTCACCATCTGTCATGGCCATAAGTCCAGAACAACAACTATAATATTCACCCACCTCATTGTCACTATCTGAGTGTGAAAAAGAGGCCCTGATTCTTATCCTTACAACTGGATAGTCCTCATCTTCTTCTTCAGCAGCAGTAGCAAACAATCCTATATAGTCTTCATCTCCTTCGTCAGAGTTAGAAGATGCTAAGACAGTTTGACTCCAGCTCTTCTCATTCTTGGCAATGAAGGTCATTTGCTTCTTGATCTTGTGGTGCTGATGCTTCTTCTCACCTGTCCCTTTTCTCTTAACAGGGCAATTAACAATGATATGCCCAGGCTTGCTACAACAATAACAAATAATTTTAGAATAAATTTTTTTTCTATGTTTAGAATCATACCTGTCTCCTTTGGAGAACTTCTTCCCAGATTTGTTGTGATCCTCGATGTAATGTGAGGAGGAGGAATGATTATTCTTCCAGTGCCTCCTCTTCATCATCTTGTGGAATTTCCTAGATAAGGCAGCAAACTCTCCATCTGACATGTTACTGTAACATGAGCTGGACTCAGAGCTTTCTGAATACTCTGGCCTCCTTAGGGGTGAGGCAATAATTCCCTTGCTCTTCTTAGAGCTCTCATCCTTGAAGTCCATTATCCTCTCCTAGGCATGGGACCTGTTTGTTGTGTCCTCCTCCTTCCTTCTAGATAGCTACATTTCATATGAAAGCAGCTTTCCAAACAAAGTGTTTCCGTTTGATTGTATAGATCTTTGTGTCCCAGTATCATGTTAGAGATCTTAGGAACTTATTATTCAGCTCATAATTACTCAATACCCTCCAATAGGTCCTCAGCTCATTGACCACTCTGAAAAATTTTTCACAGCAATCAGCTTTGTTGTCTCTACAGCTTTACCTAAAAGCTTCATATTCCTGATTGATTAGGGATTTCCTATCATCACTAACTTCATCAGTGCCCTCCATATAGACAATCAAGGTGTCCAATATTTCCTTGAATGTCTTTCAGTGGACAAGATTTTGGAATATGGAGTCCTCAATGGCACTCACAATGATGTTTTGTGCCATCTTGTCCATAGTTTCCAGGAAGACCTCATCCTTGGTCATCTCAGAGTACTTCTTTGTGGTTTGGATAGTAGCATCTAGGATAGAAATCTTCATGGGGATGAAGGGTCCTTCCTGAACTATAATGAATATACTAGGTTCAGAAGTTTCCATGAACAACCTGACTCTCTCTTTCCAAATACCAAAGTTCTCCTTTCTACAAATTGGAAGCTTCATGGAGCCCAATACATTATGATTCTCTCCTGAACCCATAAGGACAATCCTTACCTACCCTTTGAGATCTATTCATACTATGAAGTCCTTTTTGAACAACCTCCCTGTGATACCACCTGAAAGTCTTTGTTCTCAACAATAGTTAAACACCTAGAGGGGGGTTAAAGATTTTTATGTCTTTTATGACTTTATTTTTTCTTAGGTGTGTTGTGACTTAATTTTAAGTTAGATTTCAAGAATCCACAATAACACACAAGTGTTTATAATGATTCCCCAAGGAATGGTTACATCCATTGTGTCTCCCACCTTTCTAACATAGTGTTAGATAAGGCCAACTTCTCCATTCTCGGATCCAAGAGCTTACAATACAGGTCCAACAAGATCTCTCAGACACCTCCATGTCCTACCATAGGCCCAAGGCCCTACCACTCAGAGCAAATGATGCTCCTACAACTCAGTGATCCACAGATCACCAACCTTAGACTTTATCCAAAGTCCTACACTCAGGATAGGAGGTTAGACCTGTAACACCCCCTATCCGTCGCATAGCATATAGCAGTAGGTCCGGCCGAGGCCCGACGCCATATACTACAGACAGACCGAGTGGTTACTTATGGAAACCATCCAACCAATCTCAACGTCCTACACAGAGCATTCTAGCGGAAGCAGTTTATAAAAGTTGTAACAAAGAACCCAAAATTAAAGCGCGAATGTCCACTAATACAAAATAGGAATGTTATACAAAATACCAAAATAAGCCTTAAGGCCTTACAAAATGTTTCACTTCAAATTACATGTTTTACAAACCACGGCACACAGGCCGGTTACACATGAATAAAGCAGTAAACACTTCCAATTAGGCCTTCAAGGGCCGGCTTCGCATTCGGGCTTTAGCCCGCTAATGACCGCTTGGTCCAGCTGCACCTGCAAGCAACAAACCACCGCACGGTGGCAAAACAAGGCAACGGTCAGCAATGCTGACCAAATTATAACGATCCCCCCCCCAACTCGGGGCGGCGATGCTCCTTCCCTGCATTTCATTAGCATAAGCGAGCAATATATAAAATCATTTCATCACAGGCGGAGGCTCAACGGCCACACACCCCGTGCACTCAGGGCACATTCTCGGTGAACGCAGTCTAAGTCTGCCGACTCACCGCCATCCCCTTTGGACGGCCAAACAAGGAGCAGTTTGTCTTCCCGGCATGGGTCACGGTAATTAAAACCATAGACCGCCGAAGACTCTTATCTATGCCAACAGCTCTAATCCGAACGACATAGAACGGGTACGATTCCATCTAACCCGTGCTCACAATGCAATGGTAATTTAAACCATATGCGCCCGCAACGGTAATTTAAACCATATGCTCAGGTCAAACTTCTCCCGAGTCCCACTTCCATCACATTTCGCATAACCTGATTATGTTCAAGCTGGCGCTCTGGCCACCAAGTTGGCAAGATCTCGTATCCGCCCAGTTTTCCGGGTGCACCTTTGGGTTAGTCCCCAAGGCTCCCTGCTGCAATCTACCGCGTAGAAAACCCGAAAAACAATCCATAGCACGGAGTCTTCTCCGGCATTTATGCAATGCAACATCACCGATCCAGACCAACATGTCCGGGTAGGCTTCACACATCATGCCTATGTCCGTTCTCGCTTACGGACTCTAAACAACGGGGACTTCACATATCTACCCGAAGGAACGCCTCCAACTCTCCGCAAACTCGCGAGAGCGGGCTTCCTATGCAAAGAAAGAGAGCTACTCATGCTCAAGATGAGGATCGTTACCCTAGCGTTCCTTTTTGGCGCCATTGAAAAGTAATCGGATGAAAAGCACCGCACTAGCTTTGCCTCCGTGAATCCGGAGTCGGCTCGCGATTCGGAGCTTCGAAGCTCCTCCAATGGCGGGATCTAGCTCCTTCTTCCTCCCTTGGCTCTCCTCTCTCTCTAAGGTTTTAGAAAGATAACACTTAAGAAAAGTGAGGGTTTCTAAGTCCAATCCCGGGTATATCCCTTCAGGAACAACCCCCAGCTGTTGGATCTCAAAATAAGGAAACGAACGGCTTTGATTCGGGACTGAAATGCCCAATCTGGACCGAACACGGCCTGGCACACGCCCGTGTCCCGCGCCGTGTGCCTCATTCGCCATAAAAATCGGCTCGCCTGGAACCTCACACGGGTATCGAACACGCCCATGTTCGAGCTGACATGCCCGTGTTCCATGTGACATGGCCGTGTAGCCGGCCGTGTGCCCCCATCGTTTTTCGCTGAAAACAACCCGAGCACTACACGGGTTCTAGGACATGCCCGTGTCCTTACCCGTGTCACCTCAACACACCTGGACCCCAGGCCGTGTACACGGTCTCGACACTCGACACTTCATCGAGCGAAGATCGTCGACCTATTGACACGGCCTTGGACACGCCCGTCCTTGGACACGCCCGTGTCCTAGGCCGTGTGCCTTGTCTCGACACAATGTCGAGACCAAAGTGTCGACTTCCCGGGACGAGTGTCGACACGGGTCGACACGCCTTGCGACACGCCCGTGTCGCAGGCCGTGTGCCATATCTCGACACTTCATCAAACGCAAAGTGTCGACTTCGCGGCTAAGTGTCGACACGGGTCGACACGCCCTGCGACACGCCCGTATCGCAGGCCGTGTGCCCAGTCTCGACACAATGTCGAGACCAAAGTGTCGACTTCCCGTCTCAGTGTCGACACAGGCTTGACACGCCCTGGGACACGCCCGTATCCCAGGCCGTGTGCCTGCAGGCAGAACCCAAACTAGCCCAAAACGTCCCCCTTTGCTCCTTTGAGTTTCGGGGCATTACAACTCTCCCCCTCTTAAAAGAATTTCGTCCACGAAATTATATAAAGGAAAGACACGTACAAAACCAAAATTTGTACCTGAGCGGAACATCTCCGGATACTCGTCAAGCATAGTCTGCTCTCGCTCCCAAGAGAGCTCCTCACGACCGCAATTGTCCCACCGGACCTTGACCATCCTGATCTCTTTATTGCGTAGCCGCTTGACCTCCGAGTCCTCAATCCGCACGGGCTTGACCTTTGTCGTTAGCCCACTATCCACCGGCACTTGATCAACCGCGATCACTTGCGTAGGCTCTTGCACCGCCTTCCGAAGCACTGAAATGTGGAATACATCATGTAAACCACTAAGCTCCACTGAAAGCTTCAACCGATAGGCCGCTTCATCAACTCGCTCCAAAACCTCAAACGGTCCAAGGTACCTCGGGCTTAGCTTTTTCAATCGCCGCACCCGCGAGACACCCTTGAACGGCTTGATCTTTAAATATACATAATCGCCCACAGCGAACTCCACGTTCTTGTGCTTGGCATTATAGTACTTTGCTTGTCGGTCCTGAGCGATAAGCAACCTTTCCCGAATGGTTCGCACCAAAGAAGTAGCATCCTCCACTTCCGATCGATTATACAACCTTGACTCACCCGTTTCTAACCAAGACAACGACGTGCGACATTTTCTACCATATAGCGCCTCGAAAGGCTCCATCTGAATACTCGTTTGGTAGCAATTGTTGTATGCGAACTCCATCAAATAAAGGTGGTCTTCCCATTAATTTCCGAAATCCAAGACACACATGCGGAGCATGTCTTCCATAGTTCTATTGACCCTCTCGGTCTGCCCATCCGTTTACGGATGGAAAGCTGTGCTGAATTTCAGCTTTGTTCCCAACATTTGCTGCACCAGCCTCCAATCATTGGACGTGAACCGCCCATCTCGGTCACTCACGATGCTGCGGGGCACACCATGAAGTCGTACTATGTTATCCACATAAAGCTTTGCCAACTTCTCCACCGGATCATCCTTCCTATGCGGAATAAAATGTGACACCTTCGTTAACCGATCCTCGATCACCCAAATGGCGTCGTTCCCCTTTTGCGACCTTGGCAAACCGTGCACAAAGTCCATAGAGATGTCGTCAAATTTCCACTCCGGAATAGGCAAGGACTTAAGAAATCCTCCCAGCTTTTGACACTCCGCCTTCACCAAGGCGCAAGTTTGGCACTTCGCTACGCAGAGCGCCACATCTTTCTTCAAACCCGGCCACCAAAACAGTTTCTTCACATCACGGTACATCTTCGTGCTTCCCGGGTGAATCAAGTACTTGGTATGGTGTGCCTCGTACAACAACTCCACCCGTAAATTGCCCACACTTGGGACGCACAGACGACCGTCTTTCCAAAGTAATCCGTCCTCCACGACGAATTGGGAATTTGACCCATCCAGAGCCTCTACCATGAACTACTTCATATGAGCATCCATATCCAAAGCCTACCGAATACGATCAGCCAGGTCATATTGGACTTCAGTCCAATTCAGAACTGCTTCAGTTCTTGATTGTCTATCCACATAAACAATCTCCAACGCCTCAAACTCCCGCACCAACCGCTCATCATGCACTGATAGCCAATTGGCTTGAGCTGGGGCTCGGCGACTCAACGCGTCCGCAACCGCATTCCCTTTGCCAGACACGTAGTGGATCTTGAATGTATAGTCCCCCGGGAACTCCATCCATCTACGCTGCCGCATATTCAGATCCTTCTGATCAATAAGATACTTCAGGCTCTTGTGATCGGTGTAGATATCAATCTTCACACCGTACAAATAGTGTCTCCATAGCTTCAAAGTAAAAATCACGGCCGCTAACTCCAAGTCATGGACCGGATAATTCCTCTCATGCACTTTTAGCTGTCTCGAGCCATAAGCTATTACACTTCCATGTTGCAGTAGCACGCAACCTAAACCACTGCCCGAAGCATCACTGTAAATCTCGTAGCCTTCGGTCCCACATGGCGAACTCAGCACAGGCGCCGTGGTCAACCGACACTTCAGCTCCTCAAAAGCACGCGCGCACTCCGGCGTCCAAACGAACTTATGCTCCTGCCTCGTCAAAGTAGTGAGAGGTAACGCTATCCGCGAGAAGTTCTCTACGAAGCGCCTATAATAGCCGGCAAGCCCCAGAAAACTCCGGACTTCCGCTACAGTAGCAAGCTCAGGCCACTCCCGTATCGCAACAATCTTCCCCGGATCCACAGCAATACCCTCTCCACTCACTATATGCCCGAGGAACGCCACTGAGGATAGCCAAAACTCGCACTTCGAGAACTTGGCATACAACTGATTTCTCCTTAGCGTCTCCAACACCAAATGAAGATGATTGAAGTGATCTTCCTCACTTTGCGAGTACACCAAAATATCGTCGATGAAGACGATCACGAAATGGTCCAAGTACTCCCTGAAAGTCCTGTTCATCAAATCCATGAACACTGATGGCGCATTTGTCAGCCCAAACGGCATGACCGTAAACTCATAATGCCCGTATCTCGTACTAAACGGTGTCTTCGGGATATCACTCTCCCTTATACGCAGCTGATAGTACCCAGCCTTGAGATCAAACTTCGAGTACACCGTCGACCCGACTAACTGATCAAAAAGATCATCAATCCGGGGGATTGGGTACTTGTTCTTCTCCGTCAGCTTGTTTAGCTCCCGATAATCAATACATAGCCTCAAGATTCTGTCCTTTTTCTTAACAAAGAGGACCGGTGCGCTCCAAGGCGAAGAACTTGGGCGCACATACCCTTGCTCCAACAACTCTTGCAGTTGAACTTTCAGCTCCGCCATTTCCTTAGGCGCTAGCCGATACGGAGATCGTGACACAGGCTTTGCACCTGGCACTAGCTCGATCGTAAAATCTATCTCCCGCTGAGGCGGGGCTCCAGGAAGATCTGCGGGGAACACATCAGGGTATTCCGATACCACTGAAATACAATCCAACGCGGGCTTCGGCTTTGCAACCTCCACTAGTGTAAAGAACAGTTCTGCACCGGCACGAACTGCCTTCACCACCTGAAGAGCAGACATCAACGTCCTGCTCGACCCCTTTAATCCCGTAAAAGTCATCTCACGACTTGCTCCCAGCTTGACTTCCTTGCTACCGCAATCTATATGGGCCTGCTGCTCCGAGAGCCAGTCCATGCCAAATATGACGTCGAACTCCACCAATGGAAGTAAAGACTCCCGCAGGTCTAACTCCTGCTCGCCAATACGAATTTTAACATCGCAGATCCTATCCGCTCGCATCGAACACCCATTGGGCAGTAACACATCCAACTTATCCTTCGCCATCGAAGAAGGGACTCCGATGCGTAAGATAAATCCTTCGGACATGAAGGAGTGTGAAGCTCCCATATCGAAGAGTGCTCGTGGCGGATTTTCACAAATCAATACAAATCCTAAACAAGCAGGTAAGGTAACATGTGCATAACAAGTATTTAAAGAAATTGACTTGCTATAAATTAAACCGTACCTGTCACCACATCAGCCTGTTTGATGGCCTCCTGTTGGCCAAGATTGTAGACCCTTAGTTGGGCCGGAGCATAATGGGATGCGGTCGACTCCACCGCCTTTCCCTTCTCTTCATAAGTAGCTCCCGGCTTTCTTTCGGACTTGGGACGTCCGCTCCAACAGTCGCGGGCAAAATGCCCCGTCTTGCCACAAGTAAAACACGCGCCCAGAGTCTGACTCGTAGTCGCCCCAGAAGTACCAGAAGGACCTGCACCCGAAGTCCTATGCTTCTTAAAGAATCTTTGATAGCCAGACTTTGAAATAGTCGGCACTTTGAACCCAGATTTCTTCTCGCCCAAGCTTTTCTTTGCCTACACACTCTTCATGTCCCTCTCCAAGGACCGTGACCAAGGTTAAGAAACCCTGTGTCATCGGCCCTGATAGTAGCAACCTCAACTCATCTCTCAACCCTTCATAGAAGCGATTAGTCTTGCGCTCCTCATCCACAATAGTGGAGCTAGCATATCGACTCAAATGGGTGAACTCATGGAGATATTCATCCACGCTCTTCTCACCCTAAACCAACTTCAAGAATTCATTCTCCAACGCTATCTTCTGCGTCGAAGGAAGGTATCTAGCCAAGAATAATCTCGAGAATTCCTCTATCGAGACATCACCAAGTTGCCTACCTCTCAGTAAGTGCAGCTCCAATCCTTCCCACCACATTCTCGCTTCACCGTCCAAAAGGAACATAGCGATGGTGGTCATTTGCCACTCCTCCGTCTCTGTTGCTGTCATGACTCTCTTCACCCTGGAGAGCCAGTCTTCAGCCTGAGATGGGGTTCCCAACCCCGAGAATAACGGAGGGTTAAAGCTCATTACATTCTTAAGCTGCCTCTTAGTTGCCCTCCTCGGCACCACCGGTTCCACAACCACTTGCTCTACTCTCCTCGGCTCAGCCTCTTGAAGAGGTTCTTGCTCCATCGCAGGAGCGGGCTGCTGCGTCTGCCTTGCAGGCTGCGTATTTATCACAGCCAACACCACTTCAGCCACCAATCGTATGTTCTCAGCCGACAGAGGTGTTGCAGGAGCAACATCCGGTGCACTACTATCCTCAGAAACGCGGCGTTCTGACGTCCCAACACCACTTTTGGTCACCTATAGTGGTACAAAACACTGTTAAGCGACCAAATAAATTGCAAACAGCAATTATAGGAACACGCAGGTTCCTCAAACACAAGTATTTTCATTCCTAAGTGGACATTCATGGGTTCTTTTACCATTATAACGATGACGCACACAATGTGCTCACCACCCCTTAAAAAAATTCGCCCACGAATTCAGTTTAAGCCCAACCAAAACCAGTAGTCTGATACCAAATTGTAACACCCCCTATCCGTCGCATAGCATATAGCAGTAGGTCCGGCTGGGGCCCGATGCCATATAATACAGACAGACCGGGTGGTTACTTATGGAAACCATCCAACCAATCTCAACGTCCTACACAGTGCATTCTAGCGGAAGCAGTTTATAAAAGTTTTAACAAAGAACCCAGCATTAAAGCGTGAATGTCCACTAATACAAAATAGGAATGTTATACAAAATACCCAAAATAAGCCTTAAGGCCTTACAAAATGTTTCACTTCAAATTACATGTTTTACAAACCACGGCACGCAGGCCGGTTACACATGAATAAAGTAGTAAACACTTCCAATTAGGCCTTCAAGGGCCGGCTTCGCATTCAGGCTTTAGCCCGCTAATGACCGCTTGGTCCAGCTGCACCTGCAAGCAACAAATCACCGCACGGTGGCAAAACAAGGCAACGATCAGCAATGCTGACCAAATTATAACGATCCCGCCCCCAACTCGGGGCGGCGATGCTCCTTCCCTGCATTTCATTAGCATAAGCGAGCAATATATAAAATCATTTCATCACAGGCAGAGGCTCAACGGCCACACACCCCGTACACTCAGGGCACATTCTCGGTGAACGCAGTCTAAGTCTGCCGACTCACCGCCATCCCCTTTGGACGGCCAAACAATGAGCAGTTTGTCTTCCCGGCATGGGTCGCGGTAATTAAAACCATAGACCGCCGAAGACTCTCATCTATGCCAACGGCTCTAATCCGAACGACATAGAACGGGTACGGTTCCATCTAACCCGTGTTCACAACGCAACGGTAATTTAAACCATATGCTTCTGCAACGGTAATTTAAACCACATGCGCAGGTCAAACTTCTCCCGAGTCCCACTTCCATCACATTTCACATAACCTGATTATGTTCAAGCTGGCGCTCAGGCCACCAAGTTGGCAAGATCTCGTATCCGCCCAGTTTTCCGGGTGCACCTTTGGGTTAGTCCCCAAGGCTCCCTGCTGCAATCTACCGCGTAGAAAACACGAAAAACAATCCATAGCACGGAGTCTTCTCCGGCATTTATGCAATGCAACATCACCGATCCAGACCAACATGTCCGGGTAGGCTTCACACATCATGCCTATGTCCGTTCTCGCTTACGGACTCTAAATAACGGGCACTTCACATATCTACCCGAAGGAACGCCTCCAACTCTCCGCAAACTCGCGAGAGCGGGCTTCCTATGCAAAGAAAGAGAGCTACTCATGCTCAAGATGAGGATCGTTACCCTAGCGTTCCTTTTTGGCGCCATTGAAAAGTAATCGGATGAAAAGCACCGCACTAGCTTTGCCTCCGTGAATCCGGAGTCGGCTCGTGATTCGGAGCTTCGAAGCTCCTCCAATGGCAGGATCTAGCTCCTTCTTCCTCCCTTAGCTCTCCTCTCTCTCTAAGGTTTTAGAAAGATAACACTTAAGAAAAGTGAGGGTTTATAAGTCCAATCCCGGGTATATCCCTTCAGGAACAACCCCCAGCCGTTGGATCTCAAAATAAGGAAACGAACGGCTTTGATTTGGGACTGAAATGCCCAATCTGGACCGAACACGGCCTGGCACACGCCCGTGTCCAGGGTCGTGTGCCTCATTCGCCGTCAAAATAGGCTCGCCTTGAACCTCACACGGGTATCGAACACGCCCGTGTTCAAGCTGACACGCCCGTGTTCCATGTGATACGGCCGTGTAGCTGGCCGTGTACCCCCATCATTTTTCGCTGAAAACAAACCGAGCACTGCACGGGTTCTAGGACACGCCCGTGTCCTTACCCGTGTCACCTCAACACGCCTGGACCCCAGGCTGTGTACACGGTCTTGACACTCTACACTTCGTCGAGCGAAGATCGTCGACCTATTGACACGGCCGTGTCCTAGGCCGTGTGCCTTGTCTCGACACAATGTCAAGACCAAAGTGTCGACTTCCCGGAACGAGTGTCTACATGGGCCAACACTCCCTGCGACACTCCCGTGTCACAGGCCGTGTGCCATGTCTCGACACGTCGTCAAACGCAGAGTGTCGACTTCGCGGCTAAGTGTCGACACGGGTCGACACGCCCTGCGACACGCCCGTGTCGCAGGCCGTGTGCCCAGTCTCGACACAAAGTCGAGACCAAAGTGTCGACTTCCCATCTCAGTGTCGACACAGGCTTGACACGCCCTGGGACACGCCCGTATCCTAGGCCGTGTGCCTGCAGCCAGAACCCAAACTGGCCCAAAATATCCCCCTTTGCTTCTTTGATTTTCGGGGCGTTACAAGACCTACACTCAGATCCACTACAGATCCTACCTCAGAGAATCATTCTCTTACAGATCAGGCATACAGGGCCAACCTCAGGTCCATAGAATGATCCTACACTCAAATCCACAGAAGGATACTAAACTCAGCCTGTAACACCCCCCAAAGCCCACTTTGGGTTCAGGTTTGGGTGACACAGCCTGGGACACGGGCGTGTCCCAGGGGGTGTCGTGCTAGGGTTGAGCAGTTGGGTGTGTGGTCGACGAAATTTGGTCGACGATCATCGAGTGCAAAGTACACGGACTGTGGCACGGGCGTGTCACAGGGCGTGTCCTTTGCTGGTTTGAGTCAGGGATGTGTGTGCTTGAGGACACAGGTGTGTCCTGGAGGACAAGGCCTGGGACACGAGCATGTCCAATCGCCGCGTCCCGCTCAGGTCAGATGAAGTTATGCTGTGTGAAGTGCACGGCCATTAGACACGGGCGTGTCTGGTTTGACACGGGCATGTCTGGTTTGACACGGGCGTGTAAGGTGTGACACGGGCGTGTCACACGACCGTGTGCTGGTTGGATTTGATTTGGTTGTCTGCCGCTTAAGGGACACAACTTGTGACCTAGGCGTGTCACAGGGCGTGTCAGGCCGTATTCAGCCAATTTTTGGGCAAATCAGATTCGTTCGTTTCCCTATCCTAGATCCAAGGGTCCACGCACCTTCCCTGTGGAGATAAGGCCGAGAATGAAGGTTAATCCATTCATTTCATTCTTTCTTCTCCTTCTCAAAGAGAGAGATGGAGAGGAGGCCAAGGGAAGGAAAGGAGGAAGGAGAAAGCCAGCTGTTGGAGGAGCTGCGGAGTGCGGATTGAAGATCCGAGTTTGGCTTTGTAAAGGCAAAGCCGAAGCGGTGATTTCCATCCAGCTAGTTTATGGCTCCAAAGCCATCTTCAAGGGTAACGATCTTTTTATTGGACATCGAAGTCCTTTCTTTATGCATAGGCATGGAATCCTCCACCAAGAGGTGGATGTCGTAAGTGATTCCTTGGTTGAGTCTGCATCTAGAGCTAGAAGTATGGACTACGACATAGGTATGTTGTGTGAAGCTCATCTAGACGGGTAGTCTGGATTGGTGATGATTATGGGTAAACCAGAGAAGACTCCGTGGATTTAATGATGTGTAAGATTGATGAGTACTGGCTTTGTTGTATAGATGTATGGATGTATGGATGTTGATTATGGATGTATGGATGCTTTGTGTAAGCTCCTGGTTGTGTTGAGAGGTCAATTGGTAGCAATGCCTGGGGAGTACAGGATAAACCCGGCCTGCTACACCACTAGGGTGGGTTGATCTGTATTAGTGGGGGTCGATTGATGGCAACGCCTGGGGAGCCGAGATAAACCCGGCTTGCTATACCACTAGGGTGGGTCAATCTGGAATAGGTTGGGAGGTCGATTGGTGGCAATGCAAGGGGAGCAGAGATAAACCTGGCTTGCTACACCACGAGAGTGGGTCGATCTATAATGGTTTTGATGTGGTAATGATGTGAGTTTAGTACCTCTGAGTGGGATGGACGGAATGTCGCAAACCTGCAAGATTGGTGGACTAGGACAAGACTGGCCAACCAACAAGTTAAAAACCTCTGATCGGCGGTAGACGACAGGAATATCTGGTACACCAATAAGGTTCCCTGAGTGCACAGATTGTCTGGTGGATACCGGCGTTTATGATATGGTTGTGATTGACAGACTGATAGAGATTATGATGGCAATGCATATAGGGAAGGAAACACTGCACCGTGTATGGGGTAGGGTCGTTATAATAGGTCAGCTAATGCTGAACGTTACTTTGTTTACCACTTTTGGGTGGATATCTAATTGTAGGTGCTGATGCTGGAATTGAATTGAGCGAAATGAAGGATTGCTACGAAATTGCCTCGAAGGCCGTGCAAAGCAAGTTTGGATTTCATGTATGGACGTCCTGCATGCCGATGTATGAAATTGTACATTTGTAAAGAGGAACCTGTAAGGCCTTAAGGCCATGAGTGTGTGTGTTGTGTACATTCCTGATTATATATATAAATGAGGAGTTTGTATATTAGTGGACATTCGCTGTGTTGAGTTCATCTAACCTAAAATGCTGCGCTAGAATGTTTTGAGGTAGGACACGAGTAGAGTTTGATTTCCACACGTAATTCCGCCACTTTTCTGTAAAATATTGCATGGGGCCCCGGCAGGACCCATCATTATATTCCATGTGACGAGTGGGGGTGTTATAAAGTGGTATCAGAGCCAGGTTTGAGATTTTTGGGAGGGAGAACATAATTGAACTCACGAATGTCCACTAGGAATATTATACAAGCATGTAAGGAGCGTCACCGCGTATTCAATGTATAATTACCATTATGCAATGGATGATTAATGGTGTTTTGTACATTGATAGGTGGTGAGGAGTGGTGATGGGTAGTCTGAGCCCCAGCGTTAGGACAAGAGTGCGACACCAGTTGAAGCGCGTACACCTCCCTCGGCGGAGACCATACGTGTGGTGACTGAGATGATGCTTGTAGTGTTACAAGCACATCATACTGGGTAGGCAAGGCCTGCAGGGGTGCCAGTACGGCCTGGTGTAAGGCAAGAGCGCACTGTAGTTATGGTGGACGAGCAAGCAATGGATGAGAAGTTGAAAAGGTTTATGGAATTTCATCCACCTATTTTTGGTCGGCGACTTCCCCAACGCAGGCGGAAGATTGGCTTGCAAGAGTGAAGAGGATCCTGAATGCAATCAGGACTGCGGAGGAGCAGAAAGTGACCTTAGCCACTTTTCTTCTGGAAGGAGATGCGAGACTGTGGTGGGATGATGTGGAAGTGCATCACTTGGTAGGTCAAGGTTTAGAGGAGATATCCATTGACGAGTTCTCCAGATTGTTTCTCGCCAAGTATTTGCCAGTGTCGCAGCGGATTGCGATGGAAAATGAGTTTCAACGTCTGGTGTAGGGTGAGACTTATATTGATACGTACCCGCATGACTTTACCAGACTGGGGCACTATACATGGTCTACCTTCGCTGAGGAAGCATAAAAGACGAATCTATTTTATGAGGGACTGCGCGATGAGTTAAGGTTGGTACTACCGAGTTCAGTGAACCAAGGCTTCCAAGAGTTGGTCGATACAGCCCATGCGCTGGAGAAAGATTTGAAGCGGGTACAAGAGAAGAAGAGACTGGCATTGGAGAAGACAGAATTCAAAGTGCCACAGGTGGAGCAATCGGAGTTTAGAAGACGAGATAAGAAAAGATTCAGGCTTGCTGAATCGGCTCTGTCGACTATTTCTTTGGGAGCAACCTATGGGCAAGGACGTGTTGATACACGTACATGTTTTAACTATGCCAAGCAAGGACATATAGCTTAATATTGTTGGAGTGCCCCTTCAAGGAGTGAGCAAAAGACAGGTGCATCTTATGAAGAAAAGGGTAAAGCAGTGGCCGAGTCATCTGCATCCCGGACGCAACCTCGATTGAATAATTTGGAAGTGCAAGAGCTGCAAAGCGCAATTGGTGAAGTACAGCCTCGAGTGTTTAACTTGACGCCAAATCAGGCAGCTGAGCGGAAGTAAACATAGAAAAGTGACTCGTATCACTTTGATGATGCGAATCCTGTTACGAATCATGTGATGGTTGTGTACATAGAGGTTCTATGTCGTGTAAATCTTGGTGCACATTTGGTGTTATATAAGTGATCGATCAATCGTGGTATAGATATAGAATGTTTTTGGATATGGATCATTAGATGAACTTGTGGATGGATGTACACATATGAGAGATTTGTATGCGTGTATGAGCTGCATGTACTATTTGTTCTATATAATGCCTTGGGGCAAGACAAGCTGCGTCCTCTAAGCTCTAACCCGGCTCGCTTTATTTGAGTGATCGATTGCTAATGATGTAACAAGAAGTGCTTAGATGAGCGTCTGTAGTTGAGCCAAATTTCGGGACAAAATTTTTCTGAAGGTGGGGAGGATTGTAACCACCCCCAAATCCCACTTTGGGTTCAAGGTTGGGTGACACGGCCTGGTACAAAGGCTTGTCCCAGGGCGTGTCGTGCTCGGGTTGAGCAGTTGGGTGTGTGGTCGACAACATTCGGTCCACGATCGTCGAGTGCAAAGTACACGACCTGTGACGCGGGCATGCCATAGGGCATGTCCTTTCCGGGTTTTAGTTAGGGATGCGTGTGCCTGAGGACACGGGTGTGTCCTGGAGGAAACGGCCTGGGACATGGGCGTGCCTAATGGCCGTGTCCCACTTGGGTGAGATGAAGATGTGCTATGTGAAGTACACGGCTACTAGACACGGGCGTGTCTGGCTTGACACGGGCGTGTGACAGGGCCGTGTACTGGTTGGATTTGAGTCGGTTGTCTGCCACTTAAGGGACACGACCTGTGACACGGACGTGTCATCGGGCATGTCAGGCCATATTAAGCCTATTTTTGGGCAAATCAGAGCCGTTCGTTTCCCTATCCTGGATCCAAGGGTCCAGGCACCTTCCCTGTGCAGATAAGGCCGAGAATGAAGGTTAATCCATTCATTTCATTCTTTCTTCTCCTTCTCAAAGAGAGAGAGAGAGAGAGAGGAGGCCAACGGAAGGAAAGGAGGAAGGAGAAAGACAGCTGCTGGAGGAGCTACGGAGTGTGGATTGAAGATCTGAGTTTTGATTCGTAAAGGCAAAGCCAGAGCGGTGATTTCCATCCGGCTAGTTTATTGCTCCAAAGCGATCTTTAAGGGTAATGATCTCCTTCTTTGACATCAAAGTCCTTTCTTTATGCTTATGCATGGAATCCTCCACCAATCGGTGGATGTCGTAAGTGATTCCTTGGTTGAGTCTGCATCAAGAGCCGGAAGTGTGGAGTACGGCATATGCATACTGTGTGAAGCCCATTTGGACGGGTAGTCTGGATTGGTGATGATTATGGGTAAACCGGAGAAGACTCTGTGGATTAAATTATGTGTAAGATTGATGAGTACTGGCTTTGTTGTATGGATGTATGGATGTATGGATGTTGATTATGGATGTATGGATGCTTTGCGTAAGCTACTAGTTGTGTTGAGAGGTCAATTGGTAGCAATGCCTGGGGAGCACGGGATAATCCTGGCCTGCTACACCACTAGGGTTGGTTGATCTATATTAGTGGGGGTCGATTGGTGGCAACGCCTGGGAAGCCGAGATAAACCCGTCTTACTATACCACTAGGGTGTGTCGATCTGTAATAGGTTGGGAGGTCGATTGGTGGTAATGCCTGGGGAGCAGAGATAAACCCGACTTGCTACACCATGAGGGTGGGTCGATCTGCAATGGTTTTGATGTGGTAATGCTATGAGGTTAGTACCTCTGAGTGGGATGGACGGAATATTGCCAACTTGCGGGATTTGTGGACTAGGACCGGACCGACCAACCAACAAGTTAAAAACCTCTGATCTGTAGTGGACGATAGGAATATTCGGTACACCAATAAGGTGCCCTAAGTGCACGGAGCGTCTGCTCGATACCGACGTTTGTGATATAGTTGTGATTGACAGATTGATAAAGATTATGATGGCAATGCATACAGGGAAGGAACCACTGCCCTGGGTAAGGGGTAGGGTCGTTATAATTGATCAGCTAATGCTGACCGTTACTTTGTTTACCGCTTTTGGGTGGATATCTAATTGCACGTGTTGATGCTTGAATTGAATTGAGTGGAATGAAGGATTGCTGCAAAAGGCACTCGAAGGTCGTGCGAAGCGTGTTTGGATTTCATGTGTGGCCGGCCTGCGTGCCGATGTATGAAACTATACATTTGTAAAGAGGAACCTGTAAGGCCTTAACGCCATGAGTGTGTGTGTTGTGTACATTCCTGATTATATAAATAAATGTGGAGTTTGTATATTAGTGGACATTCGCTGTGCTGAGTTCATCTAACCTAAAATTTTGCGCAAGAATGTTTTGAGGTAGGACATGAGTAGATTTTGATTCCCATACGTAATTCCGCCGCTTGTCTGTGAAATATGGCATGGGGCGCCCACTGGACCTACCGTTATATTCCATGTGATGAGTGGAGGCGTTACACAGCCTTTATAGTTTAGGCTTAGAACTCAGATCTGTTAAGATCCTATGTATGAAGTATTGGTTGTTGTTGACGATTGACTCCAGAGAAGTGATCTATGAGTCTGCCTCTTCCTAAACTGAGAAGACTCGGTCCTATCCTCTTCACAGCACCAAGAGTATATCTTCAAGGTTTTTTTTCTTGTATTGTGAAGTAACCTACAGAGTCTTTTTTTTCAAGCCTTGTGAGTAGAAAAGTGGAATGCATTGGCCTTAAAGATGAATAGTAGCTTGGGCTTGCTCTGCTCGTCCCTCTATCTCGGAGAGTGAAATTTTGAACTTGCTATTGAAGATGTGACTGTCAATAGATTACTATCTGAACTTCTCAGACCAAGAATAATAGTAATTTCTTCAAGCTCTGCAACTAAGTCGAGAGGAAGAAGATGAAGCTCAAGGCTCTTGTTTCCAAAAGTTATTTTCCTTCTTCCTCGGAACTCTCCTTTTGTATTCTGCCGTCCAATAACTCTATGTGCAGTATGAACCATTTGGTTTGGTAATTGCCACACTTTCTTTTTGAAAAACTGTCGTACTAAAGGCAAGCAACGCCTTTTGTCTTATAGCAAGCCAAAGTCCCTGTTTTTGAATTTTTGTTGATGTCAGCATGATTAAACACTTCTAGACATAGAAACATCCAGACAGACATAGAAAAATCCAGACAGACATCTCAGGTGTTGAGTGAAGCCTTGTCACTCAATGCAAAAGTACTTAGTTTAATTCTATGAATTGAGGTGTTGAGTGCGTTGAGTGAGCCTTCCTCACTCAACGCATATTGACTTTTATAATCTAACATCTTAGGCGTCCAGTGAGCCTTCATCACTCGATGCTTTTGGACTTGGTTTGATTTCTCTAAATGAAGACGTTGAGTGTATCTTCTTTACTCAATGTTTTCTGCCTTTGCTTGGCTTCTTAATGAGGTGTTGAGTGGCCTTTCTTCACTCAACGCTTCTTTAGTCAGTTGAATTATTTGTTGAGTAGGCATTTAGTGAACTGCCTTCACTCAACGTTTTTGTCCTTAGACAAATTTCTTGAGTGCAACACTGCGACTTTGACTGTATATGGTCCTGTCAATAATTTTGGTTCTAGGAATTGAGTGAACTGCCTTCAGTCAACGCTTCTGGACTTAACCAGATTTTTGCTTTGATAATACTGAGGCATTGGCTGCCTGATCATCAGTCGATGCTTTAGTCACTTGGCGTTGAGTGAATTTTCGTCACTCAATGCATATGTACTAAGCCATATTTCTGCTTTACCAATACTTAGGCTTTGACTGCCTAAGCATCACTCGACGCTTTTAGTCTCTAGGTGTTGAGTGAACTATCTTCACTTAATGCTTTTGGACATAGCTAGATTTCTGCTTTGCCGACATCCTTTCATGAGTCCATTTGTCTTTGTGACTCAGACTACCTATCAAACCAATTCAACAGAGAAGAACACTTGCGTACATTGAAATTAGAGTATTCATCAAATACATTCATGTGTATACCATTGACTTGTCAGCCTTCTTCAAATCAGGACATTGTGATCAATGGAACCAACATATACCTTGCTCTTCATAGAACCTTATCATCCTTTCAGATTGAAATTATGTGCCATAGTCACTTCTAATTTTGACCGCAAAACAATCCTTTTCATTCAAAATTTTCTTAATAAAGGTCACAAAGATGTTAGGGGTTTCAGACTTTTTCTTAAGAAAGAATACTCAAATAAATCTGGAATAGTCATCAACTATCACAAGAGTGTAGACTTTTCTATCTAGACTATGAAATGGCATAGGACCAAATAAGTCCATATGCAGGAGGTATAAACACCTCTTAGAATCCTTTGCCCCAATGCTCTTAAAGGAGGCCTTTGTCTTTTACCTTTTTACCCTGCATAGAAAATGTCCTCTTTGGTGAATTAGAAATTGGGTCCATATCTGAGTTGATCTTAACTAAAGAGCTTGTTGATTTCCTTGTAATTCAAGTGAGTAAACCACTTGTGCCATTGCCCACAATAAGAGACTTTCTCATTTGCAACAAGACATACTGGAGAGTCTGTACTTATACAAAGGAAATTTAAACAACAAATATTTACACTCCTGTTGCCTGTCAAAAATACCTCTTCGTCACTTTACCTTTTGATCGGACACTTATCCCTTTTGAAGACAATGACATATCCAATTTAACAAAGTTGCCTTATATTAATCCGATTGTTTTGCAATCCTTCCACATAAGCTACTTTTGTAATGGAGACTATGTCATTGTTAATTCTACCATAGCCTTTGGTAACTCCTCTGTCTGAATCACAAAAGATGACTTTAGGTTCATTCTTCACTAGAGTATAGTCCTTTAGATGGCTCCTTATTCCAATCATATGTCTGGAACAGACACTATCCAAGTACCATATTGGTATTTGATGGGTACTTTGACTACCCTGCAATAATAGTTTAATTTATCTTAGGACCCCAAAAAGGTTTGGGTCCTTGGTTCATGTTAGCTTGAGAATAACTATGTCTACCTACAACAACCCTGACATGAACACTCACCCTTTCCCTTGGGACCCTTGGGTTGTGCATACAGTCTTTGGCAATGTGAACCACTTTGCCACCGCACCAACACTCATGGATATTGTATCTCCTCTTCTGATGAACATTTTATGTTTGTATGTCATAAGTCTTAATCTATTTAGAGGGGAGAACAATAGCCCTTTTCCAAATTCTTTCAGCAAGGATTTGACTGAAGGTAAGTCTACCAGTATGTACTCTTGGTTTATTCTAATTTACAACAATAGATGTATTCTTTGCAGGTGATAGGGTGTTGATTGCATTAGAAATAGCCAAGTGAGACTTACTAACTGTCTTCCTCTCATTCTTATTCTATGTAGAATGAACATGGGGGTTAGCCATTGCCTTACCCTTGAGAGAGGGAGCTTGAGCACTAAACACAAATGGTCAATTATGGGCCATCTGGATTTCCTTATGGGGACCCTTTAGTGCACTCAATCTCATGCCCTTTCTTATTCCATTGGAAGTAGCATTTAAGCACTTATAGGAAGAATTTACATTTTTCTAGTGACCATACATACTGTCATTGTCATACCTGTTAGAAGGGAGAATAACCTTTTGAAAGGTGGTATAAGGCACAACTGGAACCTTGCCTTTCAATTTGGAATGGGCAGCTCTAGTTTTCCACTCGAACCCCAATCCCCTCTTATTATTTTGAGAGGTGAAGGAGTCAATTAGTGGCTGTTGGGTCTATTTCTCACAATGTCCCAAATTTTTAGATGTCAACAAGTCCATGGAATACACATAGTTGTATTTGATGTTTCTTCAAGTTCATGCATGCAGGTTGGTTTTTGTCACATTAATTGGAGAGGTATTCTAAGTGATTATGACAGGTGGTCACAAGGTAGAGAAGTGGAGAGACAGAAATCTGTCTAAGTCCACAGTCGTTGAGTGAAGCCAGTTCACTCAAGACCAAATGTCAAAGAAGGATGCTGGAAAGGCTAAAATTGCCTAACTCCACAGGCTTTGAGTGAAGACAGTTCACTCAATGCCAGATGCCAAAAAGGGCTAGGTAAGGTGTGGACAGTCAAAACCCAGCAGTCAACAACGCAATTCTGCAGCTAAGTTAACGTGTGTTGAGTGAAGGCAGTTCACTAAACACCATATATCAATAGGCATCGAGTATTTCTGAGTCTATCAAAGCTTCAGCATTGGCAAAGAAACAAATGCGGCTAAGTCCGCAGGTGTTGAGTTAAGCCAGTTTATTAAATTCCCTGTACCAAGAAGTGTTAAGACAAACTCAAGCAGTCAAAGTAGTTGAAGATCTGTCAATAATTCTGGCTAAGTCTAGAATGATCGAGTAAATATAACTCACTCAACACCAGAGAAGAAAGAATCATGTGATGTCAAAGCTAAAGGAATGATGGACAAAAAAAATCTGTCTAAGTCCAGAGGCATTAAGTGAAGCCAGTTCACTCAACACTCTCAACTCCTAGCAGATAAAGAAAGTTGCAGCTAAGTCCAGGGGCGTTGAGTGATTAAGATTAACTCAACACACTCAACACATGGCAGTGCAGAAGAATTGGCTAAGTCCAGAGGCGTTGAGTGAAGCTAGTTCAGTAAATAAACTCAATGCCTAAGCAAGGCAGAAGAATTGGCTAAGTCCAGAGGCATTGAGTGATGGTCATTCACTCAACGCACTAAATGTCTGGATTGAATCTGAGGATTTGGCTATGTCCACAAATACCAATGTCAGCAAAAGTCAACAAAAGTAAATAGGATTCAAATTATTTGCGGGAAACCTACACAACAGGACAAATAGCGCTGCATGTCTACTGGAAGACATTTTCTATAAAACCAAGTTGCAGCCAACAACTTCAGTGGGGCCCACGGGTCATATAGCCGTTGGATGGTTGACGATAAAAGGGACTACATCGGGAGCTGAGAACTCAACTTTTAGGGCTTTATTTTTTGTGAAAAGAGGTGGCTGAACTTTATCTTCTTTGCCATTGTTGTTTAGCTTGAAACATAAAAGTTCAGCAAGCTGATCCAAAAGTTCCAGCAAGTTAGTTGTAGCTATTTTCATCCGCTACAACAAGTTCAGAAAAGTTTTTCTAAGAAAGATGAAGAAGGAGAGAATTCAATTTTATGTAGTCAAGGTTAGGTGTTTGATGAAGAAAAAGAACTGTCTACTCTCTGGTCTTCAACTGCAAGTTCAGAGACTTTGGTTTCAGAGATACTTCCAGCACATGCAGCGGTATAATGAAAAATTCATTTTCTTGTTGCTGAGATAAAGGTAGGGCTGAGGTAAAATCAGTCCAGGAAGACAGGTATAGAAAAATTTCTCTGGTGTCGCACCCTAGAGCTTAGAGGCTGCCACACCCTACATGGGCCGCACAACTTGTCTCACCCGTAGGCCCGCTACAGGGCTGCATCCCAGGCACCCAAACCTGTCCCCGGCCTATTTCTCAGCATGGTAGGTTTTTTAGCATGCCAGGTTTCGAACCCAGCACCTCCTTAACAAGGCACCTTCAACAGCCCTCATCACCAACTGAGCTGCAAGACCCTGCAGTGGGGTACTGTAACGCCCCCGATTTTCTACGATTATTTAATTCTCGTCTGGCGTTACGTTGACGTGTTTCCGACATGTGTCGTTTGTTAGAGAGTGGTCTTAGCTCTTTAGGTTCCTTGTGTGGTTGTTGGTAGCCTTTTTGGCAAGATACCCTAGCAAGCCGGGTCTGTTTTGGTGACCGGTGAGGCCTCTCGGGGGATGCTTGTGTTTTGGCTTCGGGTAGTGATAACCCGAGTTTTGTTCGTCGAAATTTGATTTCGACTTCGCCGTTGCGTTCGTAGCGTGGGTATTTAGCTACGGTGTGAATTTCGTCGGATTCCGAGGTGGTTCGGTTTTCGCGTCGTTTTGATGTGTTGATAATAATGATGCAAATAATTAATTAATAAAGTTTGAAGGAATCCAGTAGCTTTTAGGTGTCTGTTTGGGCTGATAAGGCGTGTCCCTGCATATATATTTATAGTCTCAAGACAAAATCGATACTTCTCATCGTCTCTTTCCGTGAGAGTATAACCGTCGCCTGTTCGAGAGGAAGAAAAACCGCCAACCCTGCTCCCCTTCAGACGCCGATTTTGGGAGCGTTAGTGGACGAAATTCGATTCCAAAAGCGGATTTGGAGTTCTCTCACCTAGACCTTCATTCCTACTGTAAGAGATTCAATTTTCGTGGTGTTTCTAGGGGTCTCAAAATTTTTGGTTTGATCCTTTTCCACCATTAAAACTCTAGAAACCCTATTTAGGTGCTGTTGCGGCTGGAGCCGAGAGAGAGAGGAAGGGCTGTGCAAGATAAATCGTTGGTATTTGAGGCAAGTGGTGCTCCTAACCTTGCCAAGTTTTTTCTTCTCCTTTTTCATGTCATATTTGTTGCTATCATTCATGTCTCCTAGTTTGCTTATTTTGCTCTGTTTTTCCATCAAAGTCATGAGGATCTTAAACCATAAATGCTCCTTTATGTTTCTTTTTACATTTTCTCAAGTTCTGAAACTCAAATTTCCGGCCGTGTTGTTGTAGTATTGTTTTCTTTTTATCAAAGTGTTCCCTGTTAATCACGATTTGGGGTAGCAATTTGCCTTTCAGACCTAGAACTAGTAGCAGTGGGTTTCCATACTTATATTACGAGTAATAGGATCGAATTAGGTTAAGAAGATTGGTCGGAAACGATGTTGGAGGTACAGGATTGCTGTGCTCTCAACGCTGCCAGTTCGACGAAGATCCTCGATCTGGGTTCGACGATTATCGTCGAGCTGAGCTCGACGATTTTCCTTAGTTCTGGGTCCGACGAAAATCATCGAACGGAGTTCGACGATTCTCCTGTGGCTAGTGTTTGACGTAAGGAAAATCATTGAACGGCGTTCGACGATTTTTCCCGTGACCTTTGTTCGACGAAAGGAAAATCGTCGAATGGCGATCGACGATTTTTCCCGTGTCTTGTGTTCGACTAAAGAAAAATCGTCGAACGGAGTTCGACGATTTCCCGTGGCCTGTGTTCGATGAAAATCGTCGAGCTGCGTTCGACGATTTTCCCACGCTCAGCGAAAATCATCGAGCTGCGTTCGACGATTCCTGTAACTGTGATAATTTATTCCTGTAGGCTGGGATTTATTCCTTTTCAGTTTCTTCTCTTCCCGAGTGATTACCTCCTAGGGGGGATGTCGTGTCGGCCTTTCGTTCTTCTTTTGTTTTGAGGGCCAAATCGTGGGTTATGGCAGGTAGTGGTATTTTGACGCTCTAAAGGTGCGAGATGTTTTGTGTGCGAGTCGTGGCCGCCACTTTTTAGTCCCAAGTATGGGCTGGGCATTGTTGTGGCTGCCACCCTTTTTATCCCAGGTACGGGCTGGGTTTGTGGTGGTTTTGTGCTGACACAGTGAAATTTCTTTTTTAGTTGGAACTGTTTTATTTGGGGTTCTGTTTTTGGTCACCAACTCAGGTCCATGTTGTTTACTACTTCCATTAACTCACTAATTAGGATTGTTAGGTGTTTCTTCCTTGTAGAATGTAGCATATTGTGGCAAGTTTTCTTGTCTTTTACCTTGTAGCCTCTGCAGGATTTGGGCAGGGCTTGTTGTTGTTACCTGGTACTTTGTGTACTTTGGCTTACTTGGGACAGTGTTTGCTTTCACTGTCATGATTACTTACTCTCTTTTGTCCCATTTTGATTTAACACTGTAATTCTGATTTCCTTGTTTTTCTTGTTAAGGTGTTCTTTTCTTTTCTGAATGCCTCAGGTTCTGATTAGTAGTCGGGTAGGCGGTTAGATTTGTTGTGGGGTTGCTGGTGATCTCTTGATTTGTAGGGAATCTTTCTCTTGCTGTTGTGAGGTAGTTTTTCTACTTTTCTTATAGACATACATTCTTGCCAGTGGGTTCGTGTCAGTTTATTGGTGCCCACTGGTAGTTTTACCTTATGATACTAGATATGTTTCTTTTACTACTACCTTTCTGGAGATAGTCTACTTGCTCTTGGGAAGTTTTATGCTAGGTTGCTAGTTATTTTTAAACCTAAAAACACTATAATTACTAAATCTCATGATCAGCATGTTTATAAAGCTCATACACTACTTTCCTAGTAACATAAAAAGATCGTTTTCCTACTTATAATATAAAATAAATCTAGAGTCTTGCATAGTATAAGTGGACCTCGGGGGACACTTATGCACTCTCATAGGTTGTCAAATATAAATAAAGTATTTTCCGCCGCGTATAAGTATAGTTTTTAAACTGTGGGCTAGGTGATCCACCGAGCCGAGGGATACGGCCTCTAAATTATAACTGATTTTTTTTCTAATCATTAAACTTACGAATTTTCATAGTCTAGTTAGTTGGTGTTCGCCTGAGCGTTGACAGTTATCCCCTGCTCGACGTGACATCACGACGCGTGTTTTCTCATACTCTAATACTTCTCAAATTCGGAGAAAATGCGGGTTGTGACAGTTGGTATCAGAGGGAGGTTGCTTGACAATTTGTCAGGCAACCTTTCCTTATAGGTATTAGATGTTTAGCATCATATCATACACACACCAATATGTCATCAGCACATCTTGGCTGAAGCACGAACACTACACTCATAGCATAACATGAAGTATACGAGGCATATTATGTAGTATGGGATGCATAATATGTGTCTGTATATGGATCCACCATAGGGGCAACATGTGAGGGTTATGTAGTATGGGATGCATAACCTCAGCACATGAATGCGACTAGCACGTTTCTTTTTCGTTGCTTGAGAATGTTATATAGTATGTGATGCATAACATTTTCATGCATACGCCGCCCATGACATGCATTAGGGCCTTTTTAGAATGCATAGCACAATCATGCATAGCATAACATTCCATAAGCACAACGTGCCAAGCTAAAGATTTGCATGATGACATATGCAAACACATGGTTTTAAATCAGAAAAAAGAATACAAATACATGCATTCCTGATCTACAAGAGTTAGTCGATGGTAGTTAACCATCCTAGGTTAGGCATAGCATCACTTTTGTTTAACAAATAAACTCCCAGAGCAAGTTTAGCAGTTTTAAGATCATATTTATGTATGTATTGTCTGTACTTGTAGTTAGTTCCAACTATTGTATCAGGATTTGACTAATGTTGATATGACCATATGATGGCAAGACATCCTTCGACGAGGTCGACTCCCCTATTTGAGGGTGAGTCTTCAGGAGCGCAGAGTGATGCGGTGATCGAGAGCCTACGGCAGAGCAACGATTCCTTGACCAGGCAGATGATGGAGATGCAGGCCCGAATCCAGTCTCTGGTGGTAGTTGTGGCAGGGCAGACTCAGGGAGTGCAAGACCCTGCAGGGGGGTCAGCTGCACCTCCCCCTCCTGCTCCCTTGAGACCTCCAGTGGTGGTGCCAGCAGAGATGGCCTTTATTTCTCAGTTTCAGCGACTTAGCCCTCCTATATATGATGGGATGGCAGATTTCATGGTCATAGATGATTGGTTGAACTCCATGGAGGAGATGTTCTTGTACTCCGGTGTTGCAGATGATCAGAGAGTGATGATAGCCGCCTATCAACTAAAGGGTTTGGCTAAGAGCTGGTGGCTTAGGGAAAAGGAGGTTGCTCTTGGGGATTGTTCAAGGAGATGTTGTTGAGGAAGTTCTTGCCTTCGGTCGAGCGCGACCGACTAATGAACGACTTCCTTCACCTGAAGCAGAGGCAACTCACGGTCAGTGAGTACGAGATACAGTTCAGCAAGTTGAGCCGGTTTGCCCCTGGGATGGTGAGTTTTGAAGCAGATCGAGTCAAGTGGTTCCTTGGTGGCTTGAGGAACGAGGTTCAGCAGTTAGCTGGTGCTTATGGATCAGAGACTTATGCAGGAGTAGTGGAGGCTGCTCTGAAAGTTGAGGCAATTGAGAACACAAAGAACAGAGGCTAGCAAATAAGGAAGGACAAGAGGAAGTCTGCTGAACAGAAGAACCCCCAAGTACTCGATGCTGCTTCGGGAAAGAAGAGCAAGGTAGTGGGTAGCTTGTGTGGCAGGTCAAGCCACCCTGTTGAGAGGTGTTTCAAGAAGGCGGGAGCTCATAAGAATGAGCAAGTTCATGCTATTCAAGGTGCTCCTAGGAAGGATGTTTCCTGTTCTGTTTGCAAGCGACCCGGGCATGATGCTGGTCCAAGGATAAAGTCTTCTTTCAGTGTGGCCAGAAGGGCCATATCAAGAAGAGGTGTCCTCAGGTCCAGCCTATTCTTCAGGAAGTTCCACTTCAGGCTTTACCTCCGCCTCAGCGTGTAGACAAGGGCAAAGGAAAGCTGAACGTGATCTATTCCGAGGAGGCTCAGAATTCGACTCAGGTCATCTCAGGTTAGTTATTTTTCTAGCTTGAAAGTTTTATTTGTTAGAATGGTTATAGTTTTGTTTTGGTAGTTCCTTAGTTGCTTATATATACTCCTATACGGAAATTTAAGGTGAAGAACCGTTGGGCACGTGTTCTGTTCGACTCCGGCGCTACCCACTCGTTTGTGGCTAGAGCTTTTGTAGAGCGATACCGGTTGATTCTAGATAAAGTTCGTGACACCTTCCGCGTCAAGTTCCCTTCTGGTGAATCTGTGTTGTCAGATTTGGGCATTTTGGATTGCCCTGTTTTGTTGGGGGACTTTCTTGCGAAGGCAGACTTGATGATGATTGATCTAGAGGACTTCGATTTTATTTTGGGCATGGACTGGTTGTCTAGTTATGATGGGGTTATTCAGTGCAAAGGGAAGCGCTTGGACTTTATCAAGGACAACGGTCAGCCTGGAAGTGTGTATGCTGATCCGTGCCAGGATTCTCCTATCATTTCTGCGGTATGAGCTCAGAAGCTGTTTCATTCTAATTGTTTTGCTTGTTTAGTCTCGGTGGTTGGGACTGCTGTCAGTGTACCGCGCTTGGAGGAGATCCTTGTGGTTCATGGTTTCTCTGATGTTTTTCCTGATGACCTTCCTGGTCTTCCCCCCGAGCGGGATGTTGAGTTTGTGATTGATTTGGAACCGGGTACACGTCCTATTGCTAAGTCGCCATATCAGATGACTCCTCGTGAGTTGGAGGAGTTGCGAGTACAGTTGGACGAGTTGTTGGCAAAAGGTTTTATCAGGCCGAGTTCGTCGCCTTGGGGTGCTCCTTTTTTTTTGAAGAAGGATGGGTCGATGAGGCTGTGCATTGATTATAGGGAGCTGAACAAAGTCACCATTAAGAACAGGTACCCTCTGCCGAGGATCGATGACTTATTTGATAAGTTGCGTGGAAGCATGGTGTTCTCCAAGATCGATCTTTGTTCTGCATATCATCAGCTCAGGATCCGTGAGGCAGATATTCCACGGACTGCATTTAGATCAAGGCATGGACACTTCGTGTTTCTAGTGATGTCATTTGGTTTGACCAATGCACCATCAGCTTTCATGGATATGATGAACCAGGTGTTCAAGGACTTTCTGGACAAGTTCGTGGTTGTATTCATCGATGATGTGTTGATTTACTCTCACAGTGCTGAGGAGCATGAGCAGCATATGCGCTTGGTTATAACGGAGTTGAGGAACCACAAGTTATTCACCAAGCTGAGCAAGTGCGAATTTTGGTTGCCTCAGGTCTCATTTCTGGGCCACGTCGTGAATAAAGATGGGATTTTGGTTGACCCGGAAAAGATTTTTGCAGTTATGGATTGGAGCAGGCCGGTCACGCCCAAGGAGATTAGAAGATTCCTTGGGTTGGCCGGCTACTACAGGAGGTTCGTGGAGGGTTTCTCTACCCTGGCGGTACCTTTGACAAGGTTGACTCAGAAGAACACGACCTTCATTTGGAGCGAGAAATGCGAGGAGGCCTTTCTAGAGCTAAAGAGGAGGTTGTGCACTGCTCCTATTTTGACGTTGCCTACGGAGGGCATGGACTATGATGTGTATGTGGATGCCTCGCATGTTGTGCTCGGAGGTGTGTTGATGCAAGAAGGGAAGGTGATTGCGTATGGTCGAGGCAATTGAAGGCTCATGAGAAGAACTACCCCACGCATGATCTTGAGTTCCCAGCAGTGATCTTTGCCCTGAAGTTATGGAGACATTTTTTTTATGGTGTGCAGTGTAAGATCTTCACAGATCATAAAAGCCTAAAGTACGTGTTCACACAGAAGGAGTTGAATCTGCGCCAACGGCGTTGGCTAGAGTATGTGGTCGATTATGATGTGGATATACAGTATCATCCGGGCAAGGCCAATGTGGTGGCCGATGCCCTGAGCCGGAAGATGGGGAAGATTTTTAATCTCACCACCGATTGTTTAGTGGAAGAGTTCCTCCTGATGGATATATCCGTGGGACGCTGTGACATGCAGAGCCGTCTTGGATTTCACTTACCAGGTTGCACCAGAATGATGATTCGGATCTTCTGCACTTATACCTCAGGAATAAGAGGGGGAAGTTGCCGAATTTTTCTATTGATGATTCGGGTACTTTGAAGTACAGCGACAGGTTTTGCATCCCCGCTGTTGGAGACATCAGGGGTATGATTAGTAGAGAGGCTCATGGATCCAGTGTTGCCTACCATCCAGGATCTACAAAGATGTATCATGAATTGAAGCAGATTGCCTGGTGGTATGGGATGAAGGGTGATATAACCTGATTTGTTGCTGAGTGCCACACTTGCAAGCATGTGAAGGCCGATCATGGAAGGCCTGGTGGCAAGTTGACTCCGTTGGAGATCCCTATTTGGAAGTGGGAAAATATTTCTATGGACATCATTACGAGCTTGCCGAGATATCCAATGGGATTTGATTCTGTTTGGGTTATAGTGGACAGACTAACGAAGTGTGCTCACTTCGTGCCGTACAAGATTGACTATCCGATGAAAACGATAGCAGAGCTGTATCTAAATGAAGTCATCAGATTACACGGTGTGCCAGTTAGCATCATTTCGGATCGAGACTCCCGTTTTACATCTCGCTTCTGGAGGAGTCTGCAATAGGTTTGGGTACAGATTTGAGGTATTCTACAGCTTACCACCCACAGACCAATGGCCAGACTGAGCGGGTGAACCAGATAGTTGAGGATATGATCAGGTGCTACATCTTGGACCACGGTGGAGCGTGGGGTGAGCGTTTTCGGCTTATGGAATTTGCATACAATAACAGTTACCAGGAGAGCTTGCAAATGGCTCCGTTTGAAGCTCTGTATGGGAGGCGTTGCAGAACTCCCTTGTTTTGGACCGAGGTCGGTGAGATGCCTGTGCTGGGTCCTGATGCGCTCGAGGAAATGGAAGTCGCAGTGAAGCTTATTCGGGAAAAGCTTCGTATAGCTCAGGAGAGATATGAGAAGAACGCCAACCGGCGTAGGTCTGACCTAGAGTTTTCTGTAGGGGACCTTGTGTTTCTTAAGGTTTCCCCGATGGTTGGTGTTAAGAGGTTCGGTAAGAACCGGAAATTGGATCCAAGGTATGTGGGCCCGTTTAAGATTGTTGAACGGATTGGCGTGTCAGCATATAGATTGGATTTGCCAGCAAATTTCCCAGGCATTCATAATGTGTTTCATGTAAGCCAATTAAGGAAGTGTGTGCGAAGCAGTGGGCAAGTCTTGGATGTTGTGCCCCAGTTGGAGCCTAATCTTTCATATGTTGAGGTGCCGGTCCGCTTCTTAGATACTCAAGATAGGGTGTTGCGGACGAAGTCTATCCCGATGGTGAAAGTTCTATGGAAGAATCAGGATTTGGAAAGCGCGACTTGGGAGCTAGAGTCGGCTATGAGGGAGGCTCACCCTCATCTGTTCCCTTGATTTGATTGGTACGTTTCTTTCTAGTAGCTCTTGTTTTGTTACTTTCCTTCTATAGTAGAAGTTGTGTACGTAAAGTTTCGGGACGAAACTTTCTTTTAAGGGGAGTGACTGTAACGCCCCAGATTTTCTGCGATTATTTAATTCTCGTCTGGCGTTACGTTGACGCGTTTCCAGCATGTGACGTTGGTTAGAGCGTGGTCTTAGCCCTTTAGGTTCCTTGTGTGGTTGTTGGTAGCCTTTTTGGCATAATCCCCTAGCAAGCCACGTCTGTTTTGGTGACCGGTGAGGCCTCTCGGGGGATGCTTGTGTTTTGGTTTCGGGTAGTGATAACCCGAGTTTTGTTCGTCAAAAGTTGATTTCGACTTGGCTGTTGCGTTCGTAGCGTGGGTATTTAGCTACGGTGTGAATTTCATCGGATTCCGAGGTGGTTCGATTTTCGCGTTGTTTCGATGTGTTGATAATAATGATGCAAATAATTAATTAATAAAGTTTGAAGGAATCCAGTTGCTTTTAGGTGTCTGTTTGGGCTGATAAGGCGTGTCCCTGCATATATATTTATAGTCTCAAGGCAAAATCGAGACTTCTCATCATCTCTTTCCGTGAGAGTATAACCGTTGCCTGTTCGAGAGGAAGAAAAACCGCCAACCCTGCTCCCCTTCAGACGCCGATTTTGGGAGCGTTAGTGGATGGAATTCGGTTCTGAAAGCGGATCTGGAGTGCTCTCGCCTAGACCTTCATTCCTAAGGTAAGAGATTCAATTTTCGTGGTGTTTCTAGGGGTCTCAGAATTTTTGGTTTGATCCTTTTCCGCCATTAAAACTCTAGAAACCCTGTTTAGGTGCTATTGCGGCTAGAGCCGAGAGAGAGAGGAAGGGCTGTGCAAGATAAATCGCTGGTATTTGAGGCAAGTGGTGATCCTACACTTGCCAAGTTTTTTCTTCTCCTTTTTCATGTCATATTTGTTGCTATCATTCATGTTTCCTAGGTTGCTTATTTTGCTCTGTTTTTCCATTAAAGTCATGAGGATCTTAAACCACAAATGCTCCTTTATGTTTCTTTTTGCATTTTCTCAAGTTCTGAAACTCAAATTTCTGGTCGTGTTGCTGTAGTCTTGTTTTCTTTTTATCAAAGTGTTCCCTGTTAATCTCGGTTTGGGGTAGTAATTAGCCTTTCAGACCTAGTACTAGTAGTAGTGGGTTTCCATACTTATATTACGAGTAATAGCATCGAATTAGGCTAAGAATATTGGTCAGAAATGAAGTTGGAGGTACAAGATTGTTATGCACTCAACGCTGCCAGTTCGACGAAGATCGTCGATCTGGGTTCGACGATTATCGTCGAGCTGAGCTCGATGATTTGCCTTTGTTCTAGGTCCGACGAAAATCGTCGAACAGAGTTCGACGATTCTCCCGTGGCTAGTGTTTGACGTAAGGAAAATCATCGAACGGCGTTCGACGATTTTTCCCGCGACCTTTGTTCGACGAAAGGAAAATCGTCTATTGTAACACCCTATTACTAATTTGGGTCAGGATCACTATGTCTTTAGGAAACCTGTTTTTGACCTCCTGTATAGATCTAAAGGTCAATTAGAATTGAGTCTAAGGGTTAGTAGTTAGGTTTGGAATCTGCCCTCAATACCAAGGTTTTTCAGTTTGGAGACTAAGTCATTTCGTCGAGCTCAGTACGACGAATCGTCTAACTCCAATCGACGATCGTTGAGCTCACTTCGACGGATCGTCGAACTCCATTCGACGATCGCTGAGCTCAACTTCAACAAATCGTCGAACTCCGTTCGACGATTTTCGAGCTCAGTTCGACGATCTTGACTCCAGTGTTGATTCTCTATCTCTGAGCTCAGTTCGACGATATTTGAGCTCAGATCGACGATCTCTGTTGCTGTCTAAGTCCAAATCACTGAGCTCAGTTCGGCGATAGTAGAGCTCAGTTCGACGTTTTTCTCAAGAGTTAAATGATTTTCAAGATTCAAATTGAGAACAGTTAATGAGTTATTGTCAGCAATTAATTCAGAAGATTTTGTAGTCGTTTTCATTTATTCTGGACTAAGTTTCAAGGGATTATCAAGGAATGTTTCTTTGGACTTTCCCCCAGAAGACAATTGCAATTAAGGAAGTCATTTAATGATATGCTAACAACTATTCTTGTCAGAGGATCATTTTCTATTCAGAACAAAGGGAATAAAAGACAAGATTTTTGAATTTCTGATAACAAACAAGAAAAAGAAGAACAAGTGAGTGCACAAGAAGAAGAAGAAAAAAACATATTCTCTGCTACAACTCTTCTCTGCAACAACAGCTTTCTCAACAACAATCACTCAAGAGAAAAAGAAAGAAAGCTGTAGACATTCTCTGTCTCAAAAAGAATTCATACAAGAACACACAACCAAGGAGATCAACCAACTGAAATCTTCAGATCTCCTTTGATTCAAGTGTTCAAGGCCATCATCATTCAAGACTCCAGACACCTCATATTTCAGCTGTTATTGAAATCATCAATTGCTGGAGATCAACTTTCTGAAGGCCTATCACCCTACAGCAAAGCTTCATTTCCTGATTAACTACAGATCTCAGGGGGAGCTTTGACAACATCAAATCCACATAGTCTTCTCAGCTGCTTTGAGAAAGAGAAGACTTCCATCACTCTCTCATCCCCATCTCTGTAAAGGGTTTCTCAAACTCCCTTCAAAAGTTTTGCTTGGTTTTTGAGCACCTTATCAAAAGCTCATTGGTGGCAAGACACCTGATCAAAAAATCTGATTTGGTTTTTGAGCACCTTATCAAAAGCTCATTGGTGCCCAGGACACCTGATCAACTCATCCTTCAGTGGATTCCTACCTAGGGTGGTAGAAGAGTGGATGTACACAAGTTTAGGGGAACCACTATAGCTCCTTGTGTCTTCTGGCTTGCTTGTCTTTACTTTTGTTTCTGGCTGTGATCTGTGATTAGTTGTGAACTGTGATTAGTTAGGATCTGTGATTAGTTCTTTTGTAGATTGTGATTAGATAGCTGCTGTGTTTAGATTTACTATTTGCTTCCCTGTTCACTCAGATTGCAACAACTGTTGTAAAAAGTTTTTAAGCACCATACTCTATTCATCCCCCTCTAGAGTATATCAGATCTAGCTGCACTTTCAATTGGTATCAGAGAGTGGTTGGTTAAACATACCACACCCTGGTGGTTGCACAGGCTAACACATGAACCCAAAGATTCCTAGTTAGATCTGTTTTCTTTTGATTTTATTATTAGATTATTTCTTCACAAATCATGGCCCAAAACAAAGATTATGCTAGCACCAGACCTCCAGTGTGCAATCTGTCTAAGTTTGCACTTTGGAAAGCAAGGATTAGACTATACATGAATTCTATTGATGAGGACATTTTTAATTCTGTTTTGACAGTTTGTCCAAGACCTCCAAAGAACACAAGTACAAATGTTGTTCCACCTCCATCAGGAACATATGGTGATATCAAGAAGTGGAAGGTAGCAGATGCAAAGGCTATGAACATCTTAGCCCAGACTATGTCTGATGATATATTCCAAAAAGTGGCTGAATGTAATTCAGCAAAGGAAATCTGGGATAAGCTCTCTGAAATAGTCTCAGGATCAGCTAATGAAATAAAGGACAGGAGATCTCACCTCATATCCCAATATGAGAACTTCAAGAAGGGAGAAGCTGAGTCAGTTGGTAATATGTATAATAGACTCAGTCTGATAGTCAATGAACTCAAGACTTAGGATAAAGAGATCTCACTGACTGAACTTAATGACAAAATCCTAATATGCTTCCCAAGCACTTGGGACTCAAGGATCTGGCTAATCAAGGATGCCATAAGCTTGAATGAGATCACCACAGAAGCTCTCTTGCGCAAGCTCAAATCTTATGAGCTACTCATTAAGAACAGGGAAGAAGAGCAGAAGGCTGCCTCACTAGCCACAAGAAAAGAAAATACAATAGCCTTCAAAGCAACTGAAGATCAGCCTGAAGACAAAGTCATAGGAAATGATGAACTGCTCAGTCTGCTGGCCAAAAGATTTTACAAGATGGCCAGAAAGGACTTCAGAAAGAGATCATACAAGGAGCATGATAAGCCAAGGTATGATAAGTCAAATAATAAAGAAATTGTTTGCTTTGGTTGCAGGAAACCAGGGCACATTGTACCTTACTGTCCAGAAAACAAAAACAAGGACAGAAGGGACAAGAAAGAAAGAAGAAAGGACAAAGGCTTCAAGAAGAATGGCAATGGCAAACCCTACTCAAGCAAGAACAAACACACAAGGAAGGGATTTGTTACTGAATCCTGGAGTGAAACTGAAGAGGAGTCAGAAGCTTCATCCAGCACCAGTGATGATGAAGATGATGCTGAAGACAAGGAGTTTTGCATGATGGCAATCAATGCCTCTCAACACAATTCTGATGAAGAAGAGTCAGACTCAGAGACTCAACTTGAAGAGGACCAGGTAATTAGTTCTTTTGATTTCAATTCAGAGGACTTTAAGTCTGAGTTTAAAGCACTATGTTTAGACTTACTAAAATCTGAGAAGGAACTTATTTCTCTCAGAAATCAATTGTCTGAACATAGTTCCTTAAAATCAGAAAACCTCAAACTCACTGAGGAGTTGGAGTTCTGTAGGGAGCAGATAGCTTCACTGAAAGGTGAGCTATCAAAGGCCAAGAAGCTTGAATAATCCCTTAATGGGAGAAGTATCAAGCTGATGGACATCACAAGCACAGTGAAATCCAGATTTAATAGTACACTGGGCTTGGATGCTTCATCCAGCCAACCTATAGTTCTAACAACCCCAATCAAGTTCATTTCTGATAAAGGGAAGGGAGTTGTAGAGGTAGCTAGGAAAAATTCTGATCTGCCTAAGAAAACCAAGTTCCAGCAGAAATCGTCGAACGGAGCTCGACGATCGCCGAACGCAGATCGACGATCTCAGGCAAAATCATTGAACTCAGGTTGACGATCTTTAATTCCTGAACTCCATCACAGTCGACCGTCGATCGGAGCTCGACGATCTGACCCAAGATCGTCGAACGCAGCTCCACGATCGTCGAACAGAGATCAGAGCTCTGGAAATTCTTTCAAGGGTAAATCAAAATCCAATCCTAGGGGTCCTTCATCCCAAAGCTTTAACCCTTATACTGAATGGATAATACCTGCAAGGAGATATCATCCTGAAGGTTATAAGAGTCAACCTGTGATCTCTTTTATTTCTGAATTTAAAGGTTATCAACCTAGGCCCAAGCTAAACTGGGTCAAAAACAAGTGAATTGTTTAATGTGCAGGTGAAGACCTATCCAACATCAAACCAACAATGGTATTTGGATAGTGGGTGCTCTAAGTACATGACAGGAAACAAGGACAACCTCACATCATTTAAAGCCATGTTTGGACCCAAAGTCATATTTGGTGATTCAAACTTTGGACAAACTAAAGGATATGGTGCAGTCCAGATTGGCACAGTCACATTCAGGAAGGTAGCCTATGTGGAAGGACTGAAGCACAATTTGATCAGCATCAGTCAGCTATGTGATGAAGGCTACCAGGTGACTTTCAGCAAAGCCTTATGCAAGATCAAGTCAGAGGACAACACAACTATGTTGACAGGTAAAAGGAAAGGTAACATCTACTTAGTAGATTTTCTTTCAACAGATGTAGACATTTGACTGTTTAATTCTGTCTGTAGACCTAATGTTTTATGACATAAGAGACTAGGACATTTAAACCTTAGAACCATTGCTAGGCTATCCAAGGACAACCTTGTTAGAGGACTATATTCTGGCCCCTACAAGAAGGAAGGACTCTGCAGGGCTTGTCAATTTGGCAAGCAAACTAAAAATAGTTTCAAATCACTTAATAAGAGTGATTCACCTAGGATCTTGTATCTGTTACACATGGATCTTTTTGGACCCATTACAGTACAAAGCCTAGGAGGGAAATCTTACACTTTAGTAGTTGTAGATGACTTCTCTAGATTCACATGGGTGTTCTTTCTGAGGAAGAAGTCTGATAACTTTAAATGTTTGACAGAGTTTCTCAAATGTATATAGATTGAGTTCAATGCTCACATTGCCCTGATCAGAAGTGATCATGGGACAGAGTTTGATTCTCTTCTTATACAAGAGTTCTGTCAGAGTGAGGGATCAGACACACTTTCTCAGCTCCTAGAACTCCTCAACAAAATGGGGTAGCTGAAAGGAAACATATAACCCTTATTGAATCTGCCACTATATTGTTGTCAGATGCTCACCTTCCTCTATCGTTTTGGGCAGAGGCAGTGAACACCTCCAACTATGTGCTAAATAGAAGCTTAATACATAAACTAAAGGGAAAGACTCCCTATGAATTACTCAAAGGGAAGAAACCTAAAGTTGATTATTTTAGAATTTTTGGATGTATTTGTTATATACATAATAATGACAAGAGATATTTAGCAAAATTTCAAGCTAAAGCTGATGAAGGAGTATTTCTGGGATACACCATGATCAGTAAGGCTTATAAGGCTTATAATAAATCATCTCTTAAAATTGAAGAATCTGTTCACATATCATTTGATGAATCTAACATGTCTTTCAAGGAGAAGAACACTTCTACCATAGAACATTTGCAGGTACATTCTCTTGCTGAAGATTTGAACAGGTTACAGGTTACTCAAAAAGAGGAAAACAGTGAAGATGAAGAAAGCATTCAACATATTTAAGAGAAACAACTTGAAGAGCTAGTTGTTGTACCATAAGAGGAAACAACAACACAGGTTGGTGAACAATCAACACCCCCTATTGATTTAGTAACATCAAGAGACCATCCAATTTCCCAAGTAATTGGAGACATCTCAGCTGGTGTGCAAAACAGAAATCAGGTCAACCAAAACCTGTTGCACACTTGGTCCCTATCTCAAATTGAACCTCAATCCATTCAAGATGCAGAGCAAGATCCACACTGGATCATTGCAATGCAAGAAGAGTTGCATCAATTTGTAAGGAACAAAGTTTGGGAACTAGTGCCAAAGCCTAAGGATCACTCCATTGTTGGAACAAAGTGGGTGTTCAGAAACAAATTGGATGATCAAGGAATAATTGTAAGGAACAAGGCAAGGCTAGTTGCTCAAGGATACTCACAAGAAGAAGGCATAAACTATGACCAGACTTTTGCACCAGTTACAAGATTGGAAGCCATCAGAATCTTCTTAGCTTATGCAACACACAAAGGCTTCAAGGTATATCAGATGGATGTAAAAAGTGCATTTCTAAATGGAGACATCAAAGAAGAACTCTATGTCAAACAACCTCCAGGTTTTATCTCTCCAACCCATCCTGATTATGTTTTTAATTTGAACAAAGCATTATATGGTCTCAAGCAAGCTCCTAAAGCATGGTATTAGACCCTGACATGCTTCCTTCAGGAAAATGAATTTATAAGGGGTAGAGTAGACCAAACTCTTTTCATTAGAACCCATAAATCCCATACCCTACTAACACAGATTTATGTAGATGATATTATTTTTGGCTCTACTGATTCAAATTTGTGCAGAAGGTTTCCCAACCTTGTGCATTCTAAATTTGAAATGAGTAGCATGGGTGAGCTATCCTTCTTTCTAGGATTGCAAGTCAAACAACATGCTGAAGGCATCTTTATTTCTCAAACCAAGTATGCAAATGAATTGGTCAAGAAATTTGGTATATCTGAAGCATCTTGTATGAAAACACCTATGCCTACTAATGTTGTATTGGATGCTGATGAACATGGGAAACCTGTTGATCAGACAACATATAGAGAAATGATTGGCTCTTTACTCTACCTTACAGCTAGTAGACCTGATATAATGTTTGCTACATGCATATGTGCTAGATTCCAAGTGAGCCCTGGAGAGTCACACCTAACATTAGTAAAAAGGATTCTCAGGTATATTAAAAGTTGTCCAAATCTAGGTCTCTGGTATCCAAAAGATTCAGCATTTGACTTAACTGGATTTTCTGATGCTGATTATGCTGGATGCAGAATTGACAGGAAAAGCACCAGTGGAACTTGTCAGTTTCTTGGTGACAGACTTGTCTCTTGGTTTTGCAAGAAACAAACTTCTATGTCAACTTCAACTACTGAAGCTGAATATATGGCTGCAGGCAGCTGTTGTTCACAAATATTGTGGATTCAAAACCAACTCCTAGACTATGGCTACAACTTAGAGAAGTCTAAAATATTTTGTGACAACACCAATGCTATTTCTATAGCTCAAAATCCAGTCCTCCATAGTAGGACAAAAACATAGAAATTAGGCATCACTTTTTAAGTGATAATGTTGAGAAGAATAAAATTGAACTTCAATATATCCCAACTGATTTGCAAAGGGGAGATATTTTCACCAAACCCTTAGATGAAAAGAAACACACCTTCTTCCTAAATCAGTTAGGAATGTTAGATGGAGGAAGTCTATAATAATATCCAAGATTTTAAAACTTTAAAAATTGACCAAGACTAGGCAAACATCTTGATTTTTCTAAGTGTCTAGAGTGTATTTCTGGTCTCTGAACTGCACTCGACGATTTTTCCCCAGATCATCGAACGGAGATCGACGCTTTCCCAAATCGTCGACCTGAGTTCAGCGCTTCTCAGATAGTGCTCAACTATCTTTCAGGTATGCGATCGTCGAACGGCGCTCGACGATTTTGTTTTCTGAACTATCGTCGAACGGAGCTCGACGCTCTACAATATCGTCGAACGGAGATCGACGATATTGAAGACCTTTCAGATTCCTTTAGAAGCCCCGATCGTCGAACTGAGTTCAACGATCTTTCCTTTTCTGCGTCGAACCCTAATATAAAATTCATTTTTCTGTCGTCGTTCTCCTTTTGCGCTTTCAATCTCTCTGCAAAAATTCTCTTTCCCTCCAAACATCTCTACAGTTGGTCGCTTTGTTTGTTGATTTTTGCAGGTAACCATGGCCGTCTCTGTTGCTGTTCTAGCCGCAATGAAGTTTGATGCCGGATTTGATATAGACATGGAGTCTTTCAGCACCACTGATCAAATTTTTCAGGACATTCTGGAACTGTTCAAGGAGCAGAAGCTTGTTACCATCATGTCCACCAGAATCAAACTGCCTGCTGATGAGATTAAGGAGTGGGTCTATACTGCCCACAACCAGGACCAAAACACAGTGGTTGGTTCAATTTCTGGAACTCAGGTACCTTTGACTCCTGCTATTCTGACAGATGTTTTTGAATTAAGTTCTGGAAGAGATTCTGCTGAGTTATCTGGAGAGGAATTTTCTGATTTACTTGCAAGAATGGGTCATTCTGATGCTAACCATAACAAGCTGCTGAAAAAGAACCTAGCTGTTGAATACAGATTTTTGGCTGATATAGTGGGAAAGGTCCTACTGGCCAAGCATTCAGCACATGATACTATCTATAGGTATCAGCTGTGCTTGATGGGTGCCATTGTGGATAAGAAACAGTTAAACTGGGGAGAAGTCTTCTTTGACCTGATTAAGAAGAAAATAAATAAGAACTTTGTAAATTATGGGAGGATCCTAGGGCTGTTTCTCCAACACAGATGCCCTACACTGCTAGTCTCCTCTGGGATGCATATCAATGCACCAAAGAGGCTGTCCTGTGCCCTGTTTGGCAAATGGGACAGGCAGATAGTGAAGCCCAGTAGGCCCTCTGCAAGCACAACTTCAGGCACAAGGACTGTATCGGTCTCTTCCCCTCAAGTCTCTGCCCCTGCAGATGACTTACCTGCTGCTTCTTCTCCTCCTCCAACTCCTATTCCATCTCCACCTGTCACCTCCACCATTCAAACTTCATCCACCAGTCCATCATTCAATCTTCTTGATGATTCCTTCATGGATGATTCACCTTCATCCCCTCCTGATCTACCCTCCTCATCCACATCATATCAATAGCTTCTACAAGATATCATTGATCAACCCACCTTCACACCCTCTATCTCCATACCACTTTCTTCCATTTCCACAATCCCCACACCTCAACCTTCACTTCTACCATCCACCAGCTCTCCACCACCATCACTAGTAGCTCCACCTCCAGTCTCTACCTCTGCTCACATACCTGTTGAGCATGTAGATCTTGCAGCCCTAGCTGACAAATTATATGAACTGCTAGCTCCCAGGCTATCACTTCTATTGGAGACCCCCTTGGCTCCACTTCTTCAGTCAGTTGCAGCCCTTTCTGCCAGGATATCTTCCATCTTTCCTCCTCAGGCAATCCCTTCCTTTGGGTTCCTTGATCCAGCTCTCTCTGAATCTAGGCAGGGGGAGATGCCTTATGAAGTTAGATTGCCTGCTACTACTGCTGCCATTTCTTCAGTCCCTGCTGCTGCTGTCTCTTCAACTCAAGCTCCAGTTTCAACACCTCCACCAGTTACAGTCTTCTCAGTGGACCTCAGGTCCTTACTATCAGTTTTTGATTCATTATATTTCAGTTGTATTCCAGTGACTAATGCAGTCCAGCCATCAGACGATCTTTCCAAGGCCATTGTTCCCTTCTCAAGTTGTGACACCAGTGCTATAACTTCATTTGTAAATTCAGTTTATGCTGCTGAAAATGTTGCTGTTTCTGTTTGTTCTGATGCTGCTGATGTTCCAGTTTCTGAGGATATGCAGACAGAGGCATATGACTTTGAGCCTACTGTTATTGCTGATGTTATTACTGATGATATTGATGCTACTGAAACTATTATATCTGAAACTGTTGATGTTGTTGTATCTGAAAATGTTTTATCTGTATCTGCTGTTGCCCCAGTCACTACTGTCATTACTGCTGCTATATCTACTGCAAGTATTGCTCCAGAAAGTTTTGTGTCTGTTATTACTACTGCTGCTGCTGCTACAACTTCTGCCAGTACTATATCTGTTGTATCTGCTATTGCTACAACTGCTGTCTCATCTACTCCAACCCAACTTCAGAAAGAGTATCTGAAAAAGATTGATGCTTTATATGATGAGCAAAGCTCTGAAAGTGATGAATTAGGACTGATTCTGATGATTCTTCTGCCACCATAGCCAGGAAAAGAAAGGCAAGGAGCAAGGCTATGAAAAGAGTTCCCCCATCCAAAGTCAAAGATACAAATGACATACCCTATTACATTCTTCAGGACTGCCCCATTACTGAACATTGGATGCAATATTCCAAGAATCAACTTAAGGCCATGAAGAAGAAGAGGAAGTATGAGAAAGGATCTTCTCAGTTTCATCATCCTCATCCTCCTCCACCACCTCCTCTTGATGCAGGTGTAGGTGGAAGCTCAGCTGCTCAACCTTCTGCTAGAAGTCAAACCCCCTATCAGCCTCATGCAAGATCTCAATATAGGGGAATCCAGTCCAGAGGCTCTCAATCAAGAATATGAAATTATATAGGAAGCCAGAGGGAATTCCAAGTCTACTCCAAAGGCAATTCAAGGCAACATCCATACTCTAGGGAAGGACAAGCTTCATCAGATCCAACTTCAGGTCCTTTTCCCTACAAGCTGAAAGAAGTAGTCTCATCCAGAGCTCCTCAAGACAATCCTTCCAACAGATATGAAGCTCCAGTGCCTTTTGAGGATCCAGAGAATAACCCTACTGCATGGACTGCTAGAATGAAAGAATTAGCTGCCTTAGATCAAATCAAGAAAGCCAGAGAGCAAGGCAAGGACACCTCCAGCATTACTACACTGTCTGAACAAAGAAAGAAGGAACTTGGAAGATATGCCTCAAGCAAATTCTTTGATTCTGAAAGATACATGGAGCTGCATCCTGAAGCTGTGGTACCAAGGCCTAAACAACAAACTTCTTTAGGTGCAGCTGATGACAGAAGATCAAAGAAAGAATCCCTTAATCCTAATAGAAAAATTAAACTTATAAAGAGCAAGGAGAAGGAATAATTCTGTAAGGTGACAATTATTCTGATTTCTGATTTCCGTCTGAGATATATTTGGGATTCTGCATTGTTGTTGTTGTGTTATTGCTTTGTATGATGTTTTTAATTTCTCCAAATTCTGTAAATAGTAATCCTAACCCAAATAGGGGGAGATTGTTGGAACACCCTATTACTAATTTGGGTCAGGATCACTATGTCTTTAGGAAACCTGTTTTTGACCTCCTGTATAGATCTAAAGGTCAATTAGAATTGAGTCTAAGGGTTAGTAGTTAGGTTTGGAAGCTGCCCTCAAGACCAAGGTTTTTCAGTGTGGAGACTAAGTCATTTCGTCGAGCTCAGTACGATGAATCGTCGAACTCCAATCGACGATCGTTGAGCTCACTTTGATGGATCGTCGAACTCCATTCGACGATCGCTGAGCTCAACTTCAAAAAATCGTCGAACTCCATTCGACGATCTTCGAGCTCAGTTCGACGATCTTGACTCCAGTATTGATTATCTATCTCTGAGCTCAGTTCGACGATAGTTGAGCTCAGATCGACGATCTCTGTTGCTGTCAAATTCCAAATCGCTGAGCTCAGTTCGACGATAGTAGAGCTCAGTTCGACGTTTTTCTGAAGAGTTAAATGATTTTCAAGATTCAAATTCAGAACAGTTAAGGAGTTATTGTCAGCAATTAATTTAGAAGATTTTGTAGCCGTTTTCATTTATTTTGTACCAAGTTTCAAGGGATTATCAAGGAATGTTTCTTTGGACTTTCCCCCAAAAGACAATTGCAATTAAGGAAGTCATTTAATGACAGGCTAACGGCTATTCTTGTCAGAGGATCATTGTCTATTCAGAACAAAGGGAATAAAAGACACGATTTTTGAATTTCTGATAATAAACAAGAAAAAGAAGAACAAGTGAGTGCACAAGAAGAAGAAGAAAAACATATTCTCTGCTACAACTCTTCTCTGCAACAACAGCTTTCTCAACAACAATCACTCAAGAGAAAAAGAAAGAAAGTTATAGACATTCTCTGTCTCAAAAAGAATTCATACAAGAACACACAACCAAGGAGATCAACCAACTGAAATCTTCAGATCTCCTTTGATTCAAGTGTTCAAGGCCATCATCATTCAAGACTCCAGACACCTCATTTTTCAGCTGTTGCTGAAATCATCAATTACTGGAGATCAACTTTCTGAAGGCCTATCACCCTACAACAAAGCTTCATTTCCTGATCAACTACAGATCTCAGGGGGAGCTTTGACAACATCAAATCCACATAGTCTTCTCAGCTGCTTTGAGAAAGAGAAGACTTCCATCACTCTCTCATCCCCATCTCTGTAAAGGGTTTCTCAAACTCCCTTCAAAAGTTTGTGCTTGGTTTTTGAGCACCTTATCAAAAGCTCATTGGTGGCAAGACACCTGATCAAAAAATCTGATTTGGTTTTTGAGCACCTTATCAAAAGCTCATTGGTGCCCAGGACACCTGATCAAATCATCCTGCAGTGGATTCCTACCAAGGGTGGTATAATAGTGGATGTACCCAAGTTTAGGGGAACCACTATACCTCCTTGTGTCTTCTGTCTTGCTTGTCTTTACTTTTTTTTCTGGCTGTGAACTGTGATTAGTTGTGATCTGTGATTAGTTAGGATCTATGATTAGTTCTTTTGTAGATTGTGATTAGATAGCTGTTGTGTTTAGTTTTACTATTTGTTTCCCTGTTCACTCAGATTGCAACAACTGTTGTAAAAAGTTTTTAAGCACCATACTCTATTCACCCCCCCCCCTCTAGAGTATATCAGATCTAGCTGCACTTTCATCGTAGAACAGTGATCGACGATTTTTCCCGTGTCCTGTGTTCGACTAAAGGAAAATCGTCGAACAGAGTTCGACGATTTCCCGTGGCCTGTGTTCGACGAAAATCGTCGAGCTGCGTTCGATGATTTTCCTGTGTTCGACGATTTTCCCGCGCTCGACCAAAATCATCGAGCTGCGTTCGACGATTCCTGTAAATGTGATCGTTTATTCCTGTAGGTTGGGAATTATTCCTTTTCAATTTCTTTTCTTCCCGAGTGATTACCTCCTAGGGGGAATGTCTTGTCGGCCTTTGGTTCTTCCTTTGTTTTGAGGGCCGAATCGTGGGTTATGGCAGGTAGTGGTATTTTGACGCTCTAAAGGAGCAGGATGTTTTGTGTGAGAGCCGTGGCCGCCACTTTTTAGTCCTAGGTACGGGCTGGGCATTGCTGTGGCCGCCACCCTTTTTATCCCAGGTACGGGCTGGGTTTGTGGTGGTTTTGTGCTGACACAGTGGAATTTCTTTTTTTGTTGGAACTGTTTTGTTTGGGGGATTGTTTTTGGTCACTAACTCAGGTCCATGTTGTTTACTACTGCCATTAACTCACAAATTAGGATTGTTAGGTGTTCCTTCCTTGTAGAATGCAGCATGTTGTGGCAAGTTTTCTTGACTTTTGCCTTGTAGCCTCTGCAAGATTTGGGCAGGGCTTGTTGTTGTTACCTCGTACTTGCTGTACTTTGGCTTACTTGGGACAGCGTTTGCTTTTACTATCATTATTACTTACTCTCTTTTGTCCCATTTTGATTTAACGCTCTAATTCTGATTTCCTTATTTTTCTTGCTGAGGTGTTCTTTTCTTTTCTGAATGCCTCAGGTTCTGATTAGTAGCCGGGTAGGCGACTAGATTTGATGTGGTGTTGCTGGTGATCCCTTGTGTTGTAGGGAATCTTTCTCTTGCTGTTGTGAGGTAGTTTTTCTGCTTTTCTTACAGACATACATGCTTGCCAGTGGGTTCGTGTCAGTTTGTTGGCGCCCACTGGTAGTTTTACCTTATGATACTAGATATGTTTCTTTTATTGCTACCTTTCTGGGGATAGTCTACTTGCTCTTGGGAAGTTTTATGCTAGGTTGCTAGTTATTTTTAAACCTAAAACACCATAATAAGTAAATCTCATGATCAACATGTTTACAAAGCTCATACACTACTTTCCTAGTAACGTAAAAAGATCGTTTTCCTACTTATAATATAAAATAAATCTAAAGTCGTGCATAGTATAAGTGGACCTCGGGGGACACTAATGCACTCTCATAGGGTGTCAAATATAAATAAAGTATATTCCGCCACGTATAAGTATAGTTTTTAAACTGTGGACTTGGTGATCCACCGATCCGAGGGATACGACCTATAAATTATAACTGATTTTTTTCTAATCATTAAACTTACGAATTTTCATAGTCTAGTTAGTTGGTGTTTGCCTAAGCGTCGACAGTTATCCCCTGCTCGAATTGGCATCACGACGCGTGTTTTCTCATACTCTGATACTTCTCAAATTCGGAGAAAATGCGGGTTGTGACATGTATAGCCAGGGTCATGTCTGTGTCCTAGGGTTTAGGCCATGTCCTTAGAGTAAACATTGCTTGGACAAGCCATCAGTAGACTGCAGAAGACTCAAGACTTAGAGAAATTTCAAAGACTCAGGAAATGAGTTCGACATTCGTCGAACTCAGCTCGACGAAAGTCATGCTCAGCTCGACGAACTCAGAGACAATTCTCTGAGCTGAGCTCGACGAACTTGATTCTCAGGTGGACGACTTCTGGATACTCTACTTAAACATTCTAAGTCCAGAATTATCTCACTAAACTCCAGTCGACAAATTTATGTTCTCAGCCTGACAAACTTAGGCCACAGTATTGACAGGTTTTATCAAGTAGTAGTCAGCACTTCTCAGTTTGACGATCTTGGATCTCAGGTCGACGAACTACAATTATGTGGTCGATGAACAGGACTTCTCTGCACGATGAACTCTGGACCCAGGTTGACGAATTCTATTTGTTGATCGACAATTTCTGTGTAGTTCCAGACTTGGATTTTTCCTTCCTTCTATCCTTATTTTATTGCAGTAATTCCTGAGTAATCAATGCTTAATATACTCTGAATATTTCCGTTAGAAGCAGCACTGATTATGGGATTCATCAGGATTATTACTTGCCATTTTTCAATGGGATAGTTGGGGAAATCCAATTAATGTAGAAATTCTCCAGGCCGTCAACAATCAATGAATGAAGGAATTCAAAAATTAAAAGAAAAAATTCCATTGGAAATATAAAAGGGTTTTTCCTCCTTCTTCTCGACAGAACATGTTGAAACCGGAATCCGGCTTCCTGTGGAGCTCGCCCTTGGGGAAAGGGGTGGTCTCGCGCCTACTTCGCCCCTGCAAGAAAAAACAACAAGACAAGGAGAAACAGACCCAGGGCTCGGCAGGGAGGTCCCACCACAAACCCGGAAGATCTCAGAGCGCTTCCCCTCCTTAGCCTGAAGCCGAGCTAAGGTACCCTCAGAAAGCACTTAGAGATTTTGGGGAGAGGAGCACAGGGGGAAAAACCTGCTTTCTGGGGTACCCCTTGGGTCCTATTTATAGTTTTTGAAATCCGGACTGCTAATAACCAAAATAACTGACCTGAAATTACCAGGAAACCCTTGGCTGGGCCTGCCAACAGCCAAACTCCGCTGTTTTGAAGGGCTATTGGCAGACCAGCAGGGGTAAAACAGTAAAAAGTACCTCTGACCCCCAGGCGAGCTGGGAGCTCTGGCCACCTCGGCGTGCTCTACTCGTACGCTGCTGCCGAACTCCACTGCGAGGGTGCGAGTTGCAGCCCGCTCGGCGAATGCCGAGCTCGGGGTCGCCGATCCACGATCTCTGGCTGGCGGATGCCGAGCTCGGGCTCGCCCCTGTTGATGCCGAGCTCGCCTGCTGCTGCCGAGCTCCCCTGTGACCTTGCTCGCCGGACACGGGGTTGTACACAATCCCCGCTCTTTTCGAGCTTGGCACTAGCTCGGAAAGAATCATCCAACCCGAAGTGTGCGGCGAGCTCTGGCTGGCGAGTTGGAGGGAATCTTCTGGTGTGGGCCACCTGCGGCTATATATATGCACTTGCTATGCCTACAGGCCCTTGCCATTCCCCCTGCTGCCTTGCCAAGATGCCCCTTCCCAAGGAGATTCAAGAGCGCATAGACCGAGCTTGCCAGGCTTCCGCGGCTCGCATTGCCGCGCTGATGGCGGTCCCCACGAAAGTTCCCCAGGTTGATTCTGCCGAGCCAAGTTCCAAGAGGACAAAGTCGTTCCCCGAGGCGGCCGAGCCCATCTTCCACGACCTGAGGGCCACCCTGGCTCGCGAGACCGGCTCCTCTACTCGAACTACTCCAGTGGATGACAGGGAGGTCGTGGTAGTTGGCGACGACTAGGACGGCCAACCAGATGGCGAGGGCACCACCCCGCGGGTCTCCACACCGCAAGGCGAGGCCGCGCTCGCCACTTCGCGATTCTCGGCACCGGACAGCCATCCCCGGGATCCGCCGCTCCTCTTCGGGATCCTGCCTGTGACCTCGCAGAGGCCGACCTCACCACCGGGCTCCCCTCCTCAGCACCCCGGCTTTCGAGCTCATCTCGCCGTGGGTTCGCGGCCCAGGTCGCGGGAAGGACATGAGGTTTGTCCCTCCTCGCATCTCCCTTGAACCGCCGAGCTCTTCAGGTCAGCCTCGCTCACCCCTGTTCTTCGCAAGCTTTTGCTCTGCTGACATTTGTCTTTACAGCTCTTCCCAGTCAATCGGCTGCCGAGGAGTCTTCGCGGGCAGCCCACCACTCTCCCCTCCCATCTCCGAGCTCGCTAGACTCTTACCTGGGTCCGGAGGTGGATCAAGGCGAGCTGATGAGGAGGGAGGTCAAGCTCCTCAAGAAGCTGGTGTGTGGACTGCGCGAGGTGCAGGGGGTCAACGAGACGCTGCAGCGCGACTACGCGCGTCTTGCTGAGGAGGTGCGCCTCGGCCGAGCTCGCGAGTTGATGTCTCCCTCCCGACTCCTGGATGAGATAGATGATAGTCTCTTGGTTGCACAAAGGAATTCCGGAAGGATCCGCGAGTTACTTCGCGCGCGGCAGCTTGGGGGGCGGGGATCGCGAGGCCGGGGTAGGTAAGTTTTGCAGGCTCCACTGCCGAGCCGACCGTCGCTCGCGTCCCGATGCCCTCCCTGTTCGCGCGCCTCCTCTTCTGTTCTGAACTTTCCCCTTCTGTGATGAACAACTCTTAGAACATTCTTAATTATGTTATTTAAATAAAAAGCCGTAATGTTTGACTTAGCCTGTTGGGATGCGCTGGAAGTCGGCGAGCTGGGGTGGCGAGCTGGGATGGCGAGATGGGGTGGCGAGCTGGGGCGATGTGATAGCCTGCCTCAGATTTCTTTCCTATAAATAGCCCCCCCCTTTCACCTACCCCCATACTGTCTTTATTGCTTTGCTTTCCCTTCCTTGCTTTTTCCTTTCTCTGCTCGCGCAGCGCTTCGCTTCTTCTCTGCGATCATGGGCAAGACCAACCCTGACGCCGATGGCCGCTCCAAATGCGCGCAACACTTCGCGGATTACTGCTTCTTCGACGGCCACACCAGCGAGGAGGAGCTCGCAGAATTCATAGCCTTGTATGTGCCGCCGGGCTTTGAGGCGCGCAGGCCGGGGCCGGGCGAGGCCATCAACACGTTCTATGAGAACGAGGTCGCATTCCCCATCTCGCACTTCGAGGTGGGGCTGCGACTTCCCTTGTGGCCGGAGATCCGGCAGATCTTGAAATACTACGGGGCCGTCCCCGCGCAGCTGAACTCAAACTCCATCGCCATGATGGTGGCGTTCGCGAGCTACCTCCGGCGGGAGAGGATCGAGTTTAACCTGACGGTGTTCAGGAAACTCTTCTCCTATAAGGAGACGACGGACGGGGTCGCCTACTTCGGCGGCTCCTTGATCAAAGTTCGCGAGATCGCGAACAAGCACCACACCTGGATGACCAAGATCGCCTTCATCAAGGGTGATCTCAGCAACATCTCCTACTCGCCGCAACAAAAAGGCGAGGAGGTGTACCGCCCGCCGGCCATGTCCAGCAACGACGCCGAGCTCCACAAATTCTTCCTCCACAAAGACTTCGAGGTCGCCTTCCTGCGGAGGGGCCTCGACGCGCTCCACCCGGTTCTGCCCGGCGAAGGTATGCTCTCCTCATCTTGCCGAGCTCGCCTACTTGCGAGCTCGGCACATCATCATATCTGAATTTTCTAACCTTTCCAAGTATTTTTCATGCAGGTGAGCGAATAATCCCCGCGAACCCGCCGTTCGCGGACCCGGGGCTCGACACTGACCCTCTTGCTCGCGAGAGGGTGGCGGCAGCGGCCTGCCGAGATGAGGCGGCCCTCTCGCAGCCCTCTTCCGGCAAGAGGCGACCTGAGGACGCGGGGTCGAACCCGCCATCTGGCCCCCGTCAGATGAAAAAGATGCGGAGGGCCCTGCTGGCTCCGCGGGGGCAACAGCAACATCAACCCAGCCCCAAGTACATCAGCTCGTCGGAGACTCCTCCCGACGCGTCACCGGGGAGCCCGCTGAAGGATACGACCAGCAAGGGCCGAAAGGGCGGCAAGGGCCCTTCTACCTCGGCCGCGATCTCCCCTCCTCCTTCGGCGAAGAGGGCTGCCCGCGAGCGCGCGCCGCCGAAGCAGCACCCCCTCTTCAACTTCGGCGGGCGCTGGAAGGATTCTGCGGGCGAGCCCATTCTGCAGTGGGACGAGCTCGCTCATCGAGTCTCCGTCTCCACTCTGCACCCGTCCTGGCACGACCGCGAGCCCGCCACCGGTCACGCCTACGCCCTCGGCTTCGACCTCTATGGACGGGAGGATGTCGAGGCCTACAAGAGGTCGACCCTACGGCAGCTCGGCCATGAGGGCCTGCAGTCTCACCTGCGGACTCTGGAGCTGCACCACATGCTGGCGCGCCGCAGCTTCGCCATCAGCCACCAGCTCGAAAAGGCCGAGCAGGCTCGCGACCTCGCCAAGGAGCAGGTCGCCGATCAGGCGAGGCGGCTCGGCATCGCGGATAGTCTTCTCGCCCAGACTGCTGGCGGGCTGGTAAGTGTTACGCACCGCTCTCTTTTACTTTGGAAGCTTTGTGCTGTTGTTAAATGTGCTCTCTCTTCTTTTTTTTTTCTTCAGGATGCCAAGGCGGCGGGCGAGCTCCAGGCTCGCAACACTGAGCTGGGGGAGGAGAACGGCCGCCTGCGCGCGCAGCTGGCCGCGGACGCCGACGCTGCAGGCGAGCTCCAGGCTCGCAATGCCGAGCTCGGGGAGGAGAACGGCCGCCTGCGCGCGCGCCTTGGAGAGCTGGAGGGCGCGAACGCTAAGCTGAAGGGGGAGAACCAGCACCTTCTCGGCGAGGTGCGTCGCCAGGCAGAGATCTTCTTTCCATCGCACGACATCGATCCCACACTCCCCTACAAGAGCCCGCGCATCTTCAGCGAGGCCGACCTCGTCGAGAGATTGCGGATCAACTCAATCCATACCGCCGAGTGCACCCTCGCGATGATGAAGGACTCCGGGGTGCTGGTGGAAGGATGCGGGGAGATCTCTGCTCGGGACCTGATGCCGAGTCTGTTTCCGGCGACGCCGCCCAGCGAGAAGGAAGATAGCCTGGACGCGATGTTCGGGAAGAGCCTCCAGGACCATACGGGCGACGGCGAGGACCAGTCCGGCGGAGGGGGCGAAGCCAGCTGACAGCCCTGTATTTTCCTTTTCTTTTTTCTTTTTTGACTACTCGCTGTGGCGAGCTCCCTGTACATTTGTGAATAATTAATGGAAGTTTTTTGATCATACTGGTGCTTTACTATGCTTGTGTTATGAATATATGCGAGTGCTTCCTCCCGCAACCTCGCAGAGACAGGTTCCGCGAGTAGAGTGGTTATGAGAGCGCGCACGCGAGCGAGACGCGTTTCGAGTGTTCTCCGAGCTCCAAACGATTTCGTGGCGAGTTTCTTTCCGCCCTTACCACGCCACTATTACTCGCGCGCGGCCTTCACCCTTCCATCCGCCTACCCTTACTCGCACGCGAGCCATTCAGGTTGTGCCCGTCGAAGAAGAAACTTTTCAAGTGTAATGGGCCAGGGAGGCGAGGTCCCTTGGTCCGGCTTGCCTTCCTTTGGCGAGGCCCTGGCTTGCGACCTACTCGCCAATGCCGAGCTGGAGACGACGAGACCAAACACGCCCATGCAGAACCCTTCAGCCCGGCCTGTCTTCTTGGTTATGCCGAGCTGAGTTCGCCGAGCCTGAGCTCGCCCCGACAGAACCATTCCCCTTTGTTTCCTGCCACAGACTTTGACCTGCACCTGACGACTTCAAGGTCGACACCATCGAGTAACCTCCAGCCCTGTCAGCCAGATGAGAGCCTGACAGCGGGATCTGCTCGAGGCCGAGGATGACACCGAGTGACTTCCAGCCCTGCCAGCTAGGTGAGACTCTGACAGCAGGATCTTCTCGGGGTCCGCTACCACCACCATCGAGTGACTTCCAGCCCTGCCAGCTAGATGAGAGCCTGACAGCGGGAACTGCTCGAGGCCAAGGATGACACCGAGTGACTTCCAGCCCTGCCAGCTAGGTGAGAGCCTGACAACGGGATCTGCTCGGGGTCCGCTACCACCACCATCGAGTGACTTCCAGCCCTGCTAGCTAGATGAGAGCCTGACAGCGGGATCTGCTCGAGGCCAAGGATGACACCGAGTGGCTTCCAGCCCTGCCAGCTAGGTGAGAGCCTGACAGCGGGATCTGCTCGGGGTCCACTACTACCACCATCGAGTGACTTCCAGCCCTGCCAGCTAGGTGAGAGCCTGACAGTGGGATCTGCTCGAGGCCAAGGATGACACCGAGTGACTTCCAGCCCTGCCAGCTAGGTGAGAGCCTGACAGCGGGATCTGCTCGGGGTCCACTACTACCACCATCGAGTGACTTCCATCCCTGCCAGCTAGGTGAGAGCCTGTCAGCGGGATCTGCTTGAGGCCAAGGATGACACCGAGTGACTTCCAGCCCTGCCAGCTAGGTGAGAGCCTGACAGCGGGATCCGCTCGGGGTCCAAAATACATCACATTCCACCATGCAGGCCAATTACAACGATATCAGAGAGCTTGAAGGAATTTACTATAATCAAAGTGTTGCTTACATGTTTCAGGGAAAAAAGCGTTTGAGGTCGTCACCACTCCAGGTGAGACTCAGGGTCTCGCCTTCTATATTTTGGAGTCGATAGCCCCCCGACCCCAAAGCTACCTTTATAATGAACGGTCCCTCCCAGCTGGGATTGAGCTTTCCCACGGATGCTGACCTCCCCGCCGCATCTACTTTCTTCAGCACCAAGTCCCCCTCCACGAACTGCTTGACCCTGACATGCTTGTCAAAGTACTTGGCCATTCTTTTTTTTACCTCCTCCTGTCGGATGGCGGAGAGGTCTCTTACTTCTTCCACCATGTCAAGGGAGAGCCTCAGTTCCTCCTCATTCTCTGCTTGCCATTCCTCACGACCTTCCTTTGCTACCACGACTTGCGGCGTTTGGACTTCGAATTCGATGGGGAGCACTGCCTCGCACCCGTGGGAGAGTTTGAAGGGGGTCTCTCCTGTAGCGGTGTTGGGGGTGGTTCTCAGGGCCCAAAGAACCGCGGGAAGCTGCTCCACCCAACTCCCTTTCAGGTTTTCCACCTTCTTTTTGAGGAGGTTGACGATGATCTTGTTTGCGGCCTCCACCTGCCCGTTACTCCTGGGGTGATGGACCGAGGCGCACCTGAGATCGATCCCAAGCTGTTCGCAGAAGCTGGTGAACTCGGCACTGGCGAACTGGGGCCCATTGTCTGTGACGATGGCCTGGGGCAGCCCATGGCGACAGATGATCTCCCCCCACACAAAGTTCCTGATCACCTGGGAGGTCACCTTAGCCAACGCTTTCACCTCCATCCACTTTGAGAAGTAGTCAATCATCACTAGGAGGAACCTTCTCTGGCCGCTGGCTTGGGGAAACGGCCCAACCAGATCCATTCCCCAGATTGCGAAGGGCCATGGGGCCGTGATACTACGGAGCCGTTGGGCCGACTGCAGCTGGAGAGGGGCAAACAGTTGGCATTTGTGACATCCCCTTGCGAATTCTGCAGCGTCCCGGCCCAGGGTGGGCCAGAAATAACCTTGCCTGACTATCCTTCCTTCCAGGGTCCGACTCCCGGAGTGACTCCCACATTCCCCGGAGTGGACCTCCTCCAAGATCCTTCGTGCTTCTCCCTCGGTTACGCAGCGGGCCAGCATCCCTGAGAGGGTATTTCTGTACAGCTGCCCGTCCTGGAGGAGGTAGTATGCTGACTTGTGCCTCAGCTTCTTCTTGTCTACCCCCTCCGGATACTTTCTTGTGGAGAGAAAAACAATCACTGGATCCATCCATGAAGCTTGCTGATCGACTTCCATGAGCCCTCCTTCTTCGATGGAGGGGCGAAACAGGTCAGTGATGGTGCCCCCCACCCGGGGACCATGCTTGGCCAATTGATCGGCATGTTCATTCTCTTCCCTGGGCACGTGTCTGATGGTGAAAGTTTGAAATGTGCCAATGACCCCCTTCACCTTGGCCAGGTACGATCGCAGGGTGGGCTCCCTTGCCTCAAACTCCCCATTAATCTGGGAAGCCACTACCATGGAGTCGGTGAGGACCTCCACATCTGATACCCCCAGCTCCCTGGCCAGGCGCAGCCCTGCTATCACGGCCTCGTACTCGGCCTGGTTGTTGGTAATGGGAAAGTGCACCACCACCGTCTACTCGATCCGGGTCCCTTGAGGGCTCTCTAGGATCACCCCTACTCCTAAGGAATGCCTTCCCTAGGCTCCATCCACTTTCACCTTCCAAGGAGCCGGGTGAGTGAGTTCTTCCTCCGCCACTTCAACCACGTAGTCAGCTAGGAAGTCTGCCATCGCCTGAGCCTTAATCGAGAGCCGCGGAATGAAAGAGACGTCGAACTCGCTCAGCTCCACCGACCACTTAGCCAACCTGCCTGAGTGCTCCACCCCCTCGAAGATGTCGCGGAGGGGATGGTCGGTCACCACTCAGATTGAGTGCGCCTGGAAGTAAGGCCGCAGTCTCCGAGCCGAGATGATTAGGGCGAACGCAAGCTTCTCCAAGATCGCATACCGGATCTCGGCCTTCCTCAAGACCCGGCTCATGTAATAGATAGGGAGTTGTCTCTTCCCCTCTTCGCGAACCAGGACCGAGCTCAAGGCCTCCGTCCCGACCCCCAGATACAAGAACAGGTCCTCCCCTTCCTTTGGCCCTTGGAGCAGCGGAGCCTGTGTCAACTGCACCTTGAGGGCCTGGAAAGCCTCTTCACATTCCTTGCTCCATTCAAACCTCTGACCCCCCCTTAGCGCCATGAAGAAGGGAGAGCACTTCTCCCCTGCCCGAGAGAGGAAGCGACTCAGCCCTGCTAGTTTCCCTGTCAACCGTTGGATCTCCTTTGCATTCCGCGGGGACCCCAGCTCAAGGATAGCCTTGACCTTATCCGGTTTCGGCTCGACCCCTGCGGGGGTGAGGAGATGCCCCAAGAACTTTCCCCTGCTGGCCCCAAAGACACATTTTAGCGGATTCAATCGCATCTTGTACTTGCGCAGGGTGGCGAAGGTCTCCTCCAGGTCCCGGAGGTGGGAGTCCACATCCCGGCTCTTGATCATAAGGTCATCTACATACACCTCCAAATTCCTTCCCCTTTGCTCCTTGAAGACCCTGTCCATCATTTTCTGGTAGGTAGCCCCAGCATTCTTCAGCCCAAAGGGCATCATCTTGTAGCAGTAGCATCCATCCCCGGTGATGAACGAGACATCCTTGACATCTGGGGGGTGCATCCTAATCTGATGGTAACCTGAAAAAGCATCCAAAGAACTCATTACAGAAAAACCGACGGCTGAGTCAACCAGCGCGTCGATCCGAGGCAAGGGGTAACAATCCTTGGGACAAGCTTTATTAAGTAAGGAAAAGTCGATACACATCCTCCATCGGCCATCCCCCTTTTTGACCATCACGACGTTGGAGACCCAGCCGGGGTACTGAATTTCGGACACGAAGCCAGCTTTGAGAAGTTTCGCCACCTCCTCCCGGATGGGTTCCGCCAGCTTGTCTGCCGTGGATCTTTTCTTCTGCTGAACGGGGCGTGTTCCCGGATCCAGGTTGAGGCGGTGGCAAGCCACATCCGCGTCAACCCCCGACATCTCCGTGGCGTTCCAGGCGAAGATGTCCACGTTCTTCCGGATGCACTCCAGCATCCTGCCTTGGTCCTCCGGGGTCAGCCCTCCGCTGACGCGAACCTTCTCCATCCTTCCTCCCCTGGTGAGCACCTCCAGCTCCACCACTTCTTCTGCTGCCTCCAGCCTGGATTGCTCTGTCCATCCTTCGACATCCCTTTTCTCCGGAACGGGGACCTCTTCCTCCATCGCCTCCTTCTCGACCCTCACCCCGGTCACCTCCTCCAGACTTCCTCCTGCCGCCTCCTCGGCGCAGCCCTTCTCTCCCAGCTCCTCCCTCTCTGCTTCCTCTTCGACCTCCTCCATCCTTCGCCCCATCTCCTCGGCTCCCTCCTGCCAAGAGATGGTGTTCACCACAGTGACATAACACTCCCGCGCCACCTTTGGATCTCCCCTAACCCTGACTTGGATCCCCTCGGCGTTGAACTTCAAGCATTGATGAAAAGATGAGGGGACGCAGCGGAAGGCGCTGATCAGGGGCCTCCCAAAGATGGCGCTGTAGCTGCTAGGGGCGTCCACAATGACGAACTTGCAGTTTCGGGACTGCCCCCCAAGGTGACATGGAGTCCAACCCCTCCCTCTACTTCCTTCCTTTCTCCCGAAAAACCGAATAAGGGGCCATCTGAGGCCAGCACCCTCTTTGACTCCACCTTCATCGCGTCGAATGCCATTTTGAAGACGACGTTGACGGAGCTCCCGTTGTCCACGAGGATCCGAGAGACGGTGAAGTTCTCAATGGCCGCCTTGATGACCAACGCATCACAGAACGGATCCTCGTGGTCTGGTAGATCACTCCTGGAGAAGGTGATCCTCTCCTCCGGAGTTGGGGTTTGGGATGTAGAGGCGACGCTCCGCCGGTACATGGTGTGGAGACTGGCCTTGCGGGAGGCCTCGATCCCTGCTCCCCCGTGGATCATCTCGATCCATCCTCGGGTCCCCACATCCACCCGGTCTTCACACCGATCCTCCTCCGCCCGAGGCAGGACCTCCTCAATCCTTACTTCCTATCGCGCCTCCTGCTCCTGCTGCTGCCGCTCCCTGTTCCCCCTCATCTCCAAGAATTCCGGACACGTGGCTGTTGCGTGCCCCTCTTCCTGATGGAAGTCGCAATAGGGCAGCTCCACCCTAACCTCCCTCCTTCTTCTCCTCCACACTCCTCTCCTAGCCCCCAAGGCTATGGCCATGGCCTCCTCTTTATCGGGGAGCCGGGGCCTCTAGCCCTGCCTCCAGCCTGGGGGGTGGAATTGGTCTTGCCTCCCCTGAAAGTGACCTCTTCCGAAGTTCCCCCTCTGTGGCCCCTGCCCCTGCCACTCAGGCCTCCAGCCTAGCCGACGGTCGGGCTCCTGACGCCCCCACCCCGGCTGATGCGGCCCTTGGAGCTCCCTCTGCTCCCTCTGCCTCGGTTCCCCTCTTCTCTCCTCCTGTCCTCTTCCTCCCTTCGACTCCCTTTCCTCCTCTGTGGCCCACCTGGCCAGCTTTCTTGCAAACTCCGGGTTCGACGCCTCCCCGTCAACCTCTCTCGCCGCCCTCTCCATCAACTCCTCATAGGAGAGGGGGGGAACTCTCTTCAGCTCCATCCGGAAGAATCCCTGCTGCAGGCCCAGGGTGAAGGCCATCATCAGACTATGGCCCGGCATCTCCTGGACCTGAGTAACTTCCTCCTGGAATCGGTCTACATAGCTCCCCAACGTCTCGTTTACTCCCTGCTTGATGTGAAACAGGGACTCAGACTCCTTCTTCCTCTTCTTCGAAGTGGTGAATCTCAGCATGAATCCTCGTCGCAAGTCCTCGAAGCAATAGATGGAGCTGGCCGGTAGCTGGTGGAACCATTCTCTCGCTTTCTCCCGGAGGGTGATGGCGAAGAGCCGGCACTTGAATCCGTCCGACATCTGACGGATGGAGACCACGTCCTCGAACCATTGGACATGTTGTACCGGGTCTCCCTTCACAGTGTAGTAGGACATCTCGGGCTCCCTGAACCCGTCTGGAACCGGAGCTGAATAGACCATCTCGCTGAAAGGGCTCCCTCCCCCTACTGCGCGAGCTGGCGAGTCTCGCGAGCCAGCTCGCCGAAGCGACCTCGGCCTGCCGAGCCGGGGAAGAGCTCGTGCCCGGGGAGCTCGCACCCTCGGCCTTCCTCGGCCACTTCCTTCCCAGCTCGCCTGCCGGGAGCGTCCTCGCCCAATGAGGGGGCGTCCGCGATCTGGTTTGCCGGAGTCGAGCACTCGGCCCGCGTGCCGAGTGCGAACTTGACCAGATTCAGCACCTCATTTCTGAAGTCTTCGAACATTCCCACCGTTGCGAGAGGCGGGGGGGGGGGGGGGGGGGGCGGCGAGCTCGGCCTGTCGGATCCTTGTCCCGTCATCGAGCTCGCGGAAACTTTTCTGCGCTGACCACTGTCCACGCTCACCGCACCAAAATGTTGAAACCGGAATCCGGCTTCCTGTGGAGCTCGCCCTTGGGGAAAGGGGTGGTCTCGCGCCTACTTCGCCCCTGCAAGAAAAAACAACAAGACAAGGAGAAACAGACCCAAGGGCTCGGCGGGGAGGTCCCACCACAAACCCTAAAGATCTTAGAGCGCTTCCCCTCCTTAGCCTGAAGCCGAGCTAAGGTACCCTCAGAAAGCACTTAGAGATTTTGGGGAGAGGAGCACAGGGGGAAAAACCTACTTTATGGGGTACCCCTTGGGTCCTATTTATAGTTTTTGAAATCCGGACTGCCAATAACCAAAATAACTGACCTGAAATTACCAGGAAACCCTTGGCTGGGCCTGCCAACATCCAAACTCCGCTGTTTTGAAGGGCTATGGGCAGACCAGCAGGGGTAAAACAGTAAAAAGTACCTCTGACCCCCAGGCGAGCTGGGAGCTCTGGCCACCTCGGCGTGCTCTGCTCGCACGCTGCTGCCGAACTCCACTGCGAGGGTGCGAGTTGCAGCCCGCTCGGCGAATGCCGAGCTCGGGGTCGCCGATCCATGATCTCTGGCTGGCGGATGCCGAGCTCGGGCTCGCCCCTGTTGATGCCGAGCTCGCCTGCTGCTGCTGAGCTCCCCTGTGACCTTGCTCGCCGGACACGGGGTTGTACAGAACACACATACAGAGAGACACCAAGCAATAACACAAATATTGAGTCAAGAAACAAGAAGATCGAACTAGAGAAATAATACATGATACTGAAGAAGAAGAAGAACATACATTCAAATCAAGAGTCTTATTCATTCTAATAGCTCTTGTTTTCTTCAAGGACAACAAAACTTTATCAGTCAAGAAGTTTCTGGAGCTATTCTGTTCAAAGCTAAAGATTGAAGACCTACCCACCCTGAAGCAAAGCTCAATCTTCCTGAACAACTCTATAACTCAGGGGGAGCTTTGTTAACATCAAAGATCCATTAAGCCTTTTTAGTTGTATTTGAGAAAGAGAAGACACCATCACTCTCTCATCCCCTCACTGTACAAAGGGTTCTTTAACTCCGTTCAAAAGTTATTCCTTGGTTGCAAGTCACCTGATCAAAAGACTTGGGTCGATTTTTGAGCACCTGATCAAGAGCTCATTGGTGGCAGTCACCTGATAAAAACCTGTTAGTGGATTCCTATCAGGGTGGTAGAAGAGTGGATGTACACAGGTTGGGGAACCACTATAAAATTCTTGTGTTATCTGGTTGCCCTCTTTCTTTTGTTCTTGCTGTGTCTGTGAAGTTAGTTTAATTTCTGTAGTGCTTATGGTAGATTAATTTATCTTAGGAGTGCTTTTTACTCTCAGCCAAATTCTGGTATCAAATAGCTTCCCAACTCTGAAGTATTTTTATTAATCAGCAAAAAGCATTAAAAGTTTTCAAGATACTCTATTCACCCCCCCCCCTCTAGAGTATTTTATGTCTAACCCTCTCTTTCAGTATTGGAAGAGACTGAGAGATCCAGCGTGATCTGGGTTGTATGCACTTTGGAGCCGAGTTTTGGGGAAGGACCTTGTCTAACCAGCTATTAGACAGGTGAGGGATACTGGACGTACACATAATCAGGGGAACCACTATAAATATTATGTGTACTTTTTTGGATTGTCTTGAAAGCAACCTAACCTAGATAACTTACAACACACATTAGTTAAAGAATGTCTTAAAAGACTAGAAAACCTATTCACCCCCCCCCCCACCCCTCTAGGTGTTTAGTTACCTTGATTTTAAAGACATTCAAGTGATATCAGAGGGAGATTGCTTAATAAGGACCTAACAGTCAGAGCAAATCTCAAAGGGTAGCTGAAAAAAGTCTACATATGGATTCAAGAGAGAACCATAAGGAGCTGGGTTCCATGATACTTTCTATCTGAAGATGTGAGAGTTTTGGAATCTATAAAGAGAGGGTCATGTTGTTTATGGAATCCTCTGACCCAAGGATCTTTGTGCCTGTCAAAGATGGACCTTTCATTCCTATGAAAGTCTCAGCTCCGGATGCAACAGCCTAGACACCAAAGACATATTCTTAAATGACCAAGGATGAGGTCATATTGACTGCATTGGACAAGAGGGCACAAAACATAATTATTAGTGTCATAGATTATTCTACCCTTCAGAATCTTGTTCACTGCCAGACCTCCAAGGAGATGTGGGACACTCTAGTGATCTACATGGAGGGAACTGAAGAGGTCAGAGATGACATAAATTCCATGCTTAACCAGGAGTACGAGGCTTTCATGCATTCTAAGGGGGAGGGAATAACTATATGCTATGAATGGTTCTTCAGGATAGCGAATAAGCTAAAGACCTATGGGAAGGTCTTCATCATTATGTGTTGAATGATAAGTTTCTCAAGTCTATAACTAGAGACTGGGACGCAATGATATGTGCAATCAGAGAGGTGGCCAAGCTAGCTGATACTCCTCCCCATACTCTATTTGGAAAGGTGCTCTTTTATGAGATGCAGCTGGCTACACGGAAAGACGAGTAGACATTCAGCAAAACCCATGCAAAAAAATTTGTTTGGCCTTCAGAGAAGATAACACTAAGAGGAGCAAGGAGAGGATTCCCTCTCCTCCAAGGAGGCCTGCTGACTCAGATAGCACACGGCCAAGTTCAACTAACAGTAGCATGTTAGATGAAGACTTTGCTGCCTTCTTCAGGTAGCTTCAAATATTGATGAGGAGGAAGTAGTGGAGTATCATACCTTCCTTCTCCTCTCATCATAAGGGGGACTACTACAAGTTGTAACATCCCTCAGACTTCTATACCCCTAGGAGTGTTTTTGTCATGACTAGGTCATGACAAAACACTAGGAAGCCCAAGAAGAACTAGTGACCTATCTAGGGGCAATGGAGCTTCCCTTAGACAATTTGACCCCACCATGGCACCCCTAACCCTAGGGGAGGCCAATGGGCCACCAATGACACATTGGGGTCAAACAAAGAGGCTAAGTTGACCTAAGTCAACCCTCGCTCTAAAAATGTCAAAGTTCCTTAACTAAGGGTCAAGTGACCACCAAGGTCTAACATCCCATTTCATGCTAGGCCCCTCGCACGTGTTTTGAGCCAAAAGAATTGGCTTAGGTCCGGGAAGCATCTATTTAGATCAGGAAGTTACTTAGAAAATATCTGGTCACGGGGAGTTGAGCGCGTTGAGTGCACTCAATGCCATGGACTGATTGGCATTGAGTGAGTTGAGTGCACTCAACGCCATATTACTTGAGAAATATCCTTGCTTGGGGCATTGAGTGCATTGAGTGCACTCAATGCCATGGACTGATTGACGTTGAGTGCGTTGAGTGCACTCAATGACATTTTACTTGGAGAAATATCCTAGCTCGGGGCATTGAGTGCGTTGAGTGCACTCAACGCCATGGACTAATTGGCGTTGAGTGTGTTGAGTGCACTCAACGCCATTTTATTTAGGGAAATACCCTGGCTCAGGGCGTTAATTGCTTTGAGTGCACTCAACACCATGGACTGATTGGCATTGAGTGTGTTGAGTGCACTCAACGCCATTTTACTTAGAGAAATAGCCTGGCTCAGGCGTTTAGTGTGATGAGTGCACTCAACGACATGAACTGATTGGCAATGATTGCGTTAAGTGAACTTAATGCCATTTTACTTAGAGAAACATCTTGGCTCGGGGTATTGAGTGCACTCAACTCCATGGACTGATTGGCGTTGAGTGCACTCAACGCCATTTTACTTATAAAGATTTAGGAAGCGTCGAGATAGTCGACTGCACGACGTTCGTTGAACTCAATAAATAATTCATCGAACGGAGCATATTCAACGAACAGAGTTCATCGAATTATTTCTCTTTGGAATTAAGAGCATATTCGTCAAACAGAGTTCGACGAACGGAGAAAGATTGTTGAATTAGGTTCAGAGTTCGTCGAACGGAGTTCGATGAACGGAGCAAGTTTGTTGAACTTTTTTCAAAGTTCATCGAACGAGGCATATTCGTCGAATGGAGTTTGATGAATGGACAAAATTCATCGAATGGAGTTCATCGAACAAAGCAAATTCGTCGAACTAAGCCTCTCTGGAATTAGTGACTTGGACGAGAGAGAAAATGTGAGCTTAATGGCCATCCTGTCCATGGAGGCTCCATAACACCCACTTTTATGCGGCTTTTAATCCTTTGAGGGAGTGGAGAAGTTTTCAGGAGGAGGCCGGCCATTGGGGTGGCTCAGCCCCCTCTGTTGGGCTGAAACCGAAATGTTGATTTTATGGCCATTAATGGAGTTTTGATGAATTGGGGAGTTACAGGCTTTCTCTCCCAAATTGCTTATTTAAGGACCTTCATCAGAGCAAGGACAAGCGTTTCCCCTGATCGTTTCTCAATTCCATTGAGGTTGGTTTAGAATTTGCAGAGGAGTCAAAGCTCGGTGGCCAGAAATGGTGATGAGGAAAAGCACACACATTCGAGCCGCAAACCAGGTCCTCCTCTACTCCATCTTTGTGGGCTAGATCTTTGGAATCATTAGAGATGAGAATCGGGCTCAATTTAGCACGATCCGGTGGAAATTTCCACTGGTTTTTCTGCAAAAATTAAATGTCGGGTTCATCGGAATCCGCCGTCTCCGGCGGCCAAACCACCTCCGGCCGATAACCCTCACCTCAACGGAGGTGGTGGTGGCGGTGGTTGGCCGGGGAGGTGGCTGGAGGGCCTGAAATTGCGCTTGGAGTTTGCTCCAGGTTGGGCAAATCTAGGTTGTTGGCTGGAGGAAGAAGAAAGACAGGACCCGTCTGACCTTCCTTAAGATCTGTGCAAGTTCTAATATAATAAATCTAAATTTATGTATTTATTATCACATAAAATCAAGTGCCTTGGAATTTAAATTGAAAATAACTATAGGCCTATTCAGAAAAAGTTGTCAATATGAAACTTGTAGCATTATAAGTCTAGTTTATTTTAAAATTAGTTTAACCAAATTTGAAGTTTAGGTCAGACCACAACACTCATATTGGTGAGTTCTATACCTAGTCTTGATCAGAGATTATTTTGGGTTCCCCCATCAATCCTGATCTCCAAATAACTTGAAATTTGGAGCATAAGCCATTCATATCAAGATGTATAGCATATCCAAAAAAGTGAATTTTTGGAAAAACTTTCCCTACAGTTTTTGTAGAAATTTAATATTCCATGTATGAATTGTTTAAGGGGTCTAATGACCTCTAAACCCACCAAATGTTTGGTATCTGTCTCTAATGTTCATGACATGACCATGATAAAAATATCAGCCCAATTGGATTTGATTTGAATATGTTTTTGTGAGACCAAAGTGTGGCCCTTTGAGGGTTAATTAGGGCAAGAGTGAGCTTGGGGCATGGAGGGGGCCAATTCTCACCCAATGGGGTTGGGACTTTGGCCAGAGACCAAAGGTGAGTTTAAACGCTCTCACATGGAGTTTGGGGTGGATTAGGGTGGATTTTCCCTAGTTCCTTAATTCCAACCCTAAGGTTGAACTTTGGGGTTTTGTGAAGGACATAGGGTGATATGCCCTTGTATGGAGTTGGTGTTTAGTCCATGTGATCTTAGTGTGGTGAAATGACCTAGGAAGGAATATGGTGACATTTAGACTTAGGCACACAACTTAAACAAATTAGGGATTGTTTAGGACTATACTTTATTAGAAAATTGGAAGGGGCATATGACCTTGTATCCTTATGAAATTTTGGTAGAACAGTTTTTATAACAATATGAGTCTTTGGAAATTATTGTAGGATGTTTGGAAGACATTAGCTCATACTTGTAGTTATAAATTTTATGTTTCCCCTATGGATGATTTTGATAAAATCTTGGTTAAACTAACTTAGAATGTTTTGAAACTTAGTCAGTGATGATTTATGATCATTTTAAAGCCCCGGTAATTTTTGTGTAATTTTTGGATAATATTTTGAGGTACTTCTCTCTTTAATTCTATTTAATATTTATTTTTAATTAATTATTTAGGGCCTGATACCTTTATAAAAATCTATGAAATTTGTTATTAAGGGATATTTTGCTATTATATAGTGTTCACATGTTTTGGGTGGCCATAACTTAAGTAAATCTAGTACTTCATGTTCAAAAATACCCATGGCCTAACTTTTGGGAAAATTTAATAAATGCCAAATTAACTAGGAAAAATTATAAGTTTTTGGATTTATGATAAATGTGTCATGATAGACCCACAATAATTATCTCAGGTACTTTGGATGAAAATTTGGAGTACCTCCTATCATGTACATCATATAGCTTAGGTAGGTCTACATATAGTAAAACTGTGAAATTGTGATAACATGAGGAATGAACATAATGAGTTAGGGCTGATATTTTACTGATTGTGGTGAAGCGAAAATGAGTTCATCATTAGGAGACATGTGATGGAGACGACGAGCTCCAACCTATTGAAGATGACCTCCAACCTATAGAAGATGATGTCAACAGGCTCGCGGATGATCCTTCTCCGTCTCCAATCAAAGACTTGCGGCGTCATGACAATCATGCGGAGCGACGCTACAATCTCCGCCCTCGGTGCAAGACAACTAAATAATTGAACTTATTTTATTCAAAGCTTGAGAGCTTTTTTATATTTTTATCATGTTTTTATTTAACTTTTGGAGTGTTTTTATTCTTATGTTTATTTGGTCTACATATAGCCAAGACTTTGTGTTAAGCCTATAAATAGGCATGTAATGTTTTGTTTAAGGAAAGTGAAATGAAAGTTAAAAAAATACTAATTCTTGCCTAAAGATTATCTCCTTCCTTCTCTCTCTACACTCTCCTAGCCGCCAGCCCGATCTCACTCTCCCTCTCAAATTTTCGGCCAGCACTCTCCCTCTTTCCCTCCTCCTACCCGAGCAGCCACCACCTCTCTAACACCCGAGCAGCCCCCTCCTCCACAACCCGAGCAGCCGCCACCTCTCTAACACCCGAGCAGCCCCCTCCTCCACAACCCGAGCAGCCACCACCCCTCTAACACATGAGCATCCCCCTCCTCCATATCCCGAGCAGCCACCACCCCTCTAACACCCGAGCAGCCCCTCCTCCACAACCCGAGCAGCCACCACCATCCTCCACCCGATCCTCCCCTTTCCATGCAAAACGATCGGCCCCAACAAAACCCGATTCCAGCAAGGTGGTTTCCATCCAGCATGCAGCGGGAAAGGCGGAAGTTTTTCTCTCGATCCGGCGCGACTCCGGCGGAATCGCGGAAGAGTGATCCACGAGTGAATCAGAATCATCTATTCTGGTTTTGGGTAACGATACGTTCTACTTTGTGTGTGATTCTCCTTCCTATATTTTCTTATGGTGGATGTGATTTTTGCGTAACTTCGGAATCATTTATTTTGTTTTGTCTCTCCGATAGTATCTTGTGTTCATCCTATTTTGAATATTTTTCCGAAAGAGGATTTGGCAAACCCTCGTACTTTTTGTTGGGAGAGATCTACAATTTTTCCGAATCGATCTTTTCGATAGATCCCTTTTGGTACAACTATTGCTCGTTTGGACCGGGTGGGTCCATTTAGCTTGAGAGAACAACAGCCTATAACCTATTATTTGATCTTAAAACGGCGTGGCTACCGTACATTAGCAAAAATTTGATAATTTGCCCGACGAGTGAGCTACGTTTGAGTTTACATGCGAGTGTAGAAGTGGGATATAGTGAGGGTCGCGTGTTAAGACGTAAAATCAATCGTGTAGGCGTTATAGCCTACACTAATTTGGTATCAAAGCGAGGTTCAAGTCAATTTATTAATTGGCACCCTCCTTTTTATTTTTACTAGCATGTCAACATGCACTTTTAATACTCTCTTCTTTATTTTCTGCAAAAAAACAAAAAACAAAACAAAAATTTAGTGTATGCGCACTAGGCTAGGTATGGATTATCCCCCGTCTTCTTCCAATATGGCGGTCGACCGAGATGCGAATATCGGTCTCACTAGGATTGAAGAACTCTGCCAAGATTTCACGGAACAAATGACGGCTATTAGGGAAGCACTCCACACCCTGACAGTAAATTTAGCAGATCCCCGTAACCAACCAGCCAACCAACGCGCGGAAGGAAATAATTACCGTCACCTGAACAATAATAATGACCAACATCCGAGGGCGCCGTACGAGTTCGATATTACTAGGACCTTCCGGATCAAACCCCCATCCTATGATGGATTGGGAGAACCACAAGTTTTCCTCGATTGGGTTACGAAAATAGAATGCTACTACGAGTAGTACAACCTGAATGACGCAGATAAGGTGCGCGTGGTAAGAATGAAGTTGTTAGGTAGAGCTAAAATATTTTGGCTGAATGAGGAACGACGCCTGAGAGGCGATAACAGTGAATTACACCTTGGTTGGGAGGTCATGAAGGACTCGCTTAACAAACAATACATCCCTACGTACCATCGAACACAAATGTTTGATGATTTGGCCACCCTTAAACAAGGGAATAGGTCGGTGTCAGAATACATGAATGTTCTTAAGGATATGATGGTGAGGTGTGGCGTGAATGAAATGCCAGAGATTACGCTCTCTAGGTTTCTCAAAGGGCTAAATCCCGACATCCAGGGAAAATTACTGCGGTATGGTCACATAGACTTAGACGTCACGTTTAATGCAGCATTAGACATTGAGAAGCACAACCTTCATAAAACTAAAACTTGCTCATTTCAGAAAGGAAAATCCATCTTAGGACCACCTCCCACTTCTATCTATAAGGATAATGGCAAGTTCCGGTCCACTGACTCGAGCTCCATAGTAGTTACTGCCAGAAATACTAGAAATCCAATGGGTGAGAGAGTTCCTGTAGGAAGGGTTAACAAAACCAATGTTACTTGTTACGCTTGCGGGATTCAATGTCACTACTCTAGTGAGTGTCCCTCTAAACCCAAGCCCTTAGCCCTGTTAGACTCCACCTGTGGGTCAGATGACCTTGTATATGAGGCAGGAGAGGATAGCGAGTCGGAAGGAGTGTCGAGCGATTTGGAGGATGAATCCCATATGATGGTCATGTGCTGTATTCTAGCTACTCCACATGCCTTAGATGACTGGAATAGGACCAATATATTTTCGCTGAATTTTAAGCACGGAGAGAAGTGGTGCAAGTTGATCATCGACAGTTGCAGCCGCATGAATGTTATTTCCGAAAATACGGTGACACGAATGTCTTTAGTTACAGAGGTTCACCCTCACCCTTATTAGGTAGCATGGGTAAATAAGATATCCCTCCCAGTGTCGAAGCGTTGCTTGGTACCCCGTACCATCAAGGCCTATTCTGAACAAATTTGGTGTGATGTCATACCCATGGATGCTTGTCATGTCCTATTAGGTCGTCCATGGCTATATGACCATGATGTAACTCACTTTGGGCGAGACAACTCATATGAATTTAAATTTAATGGTAAGACTGTTATCCTTAAACCAACTCCACCTAAACATCCGCCAGTCTTCTCTAATGATACTATCGTTCCCGTCGTGAAGAAGACATTAAGTTTGATAGGTAAGCAGGAGTTGGAGCGCGAGTATTTTGTTAACGGAGTCATATATGCACTAGTTTGCTTGCAAGATAAGGAAGATAACTCCACGTTTGAGAATCTACCCACGGCCTTGAAAAATCTTTTAGAGGAATATAAGGATGTCTACCCAGATGACTTGCCTCCTGAGTTACCCCCCATGCGGGAAATCCAACACGAGATTGATTTCGTTCCGGGATCCTCGTTGCCTAACCTTCCCCATTATCGGTTAAACTCCTCCGCGCACCTCGAATTGCAAAAATTAAGTTTGGATTTGCAAAGTAAGGGGCTCATGCATCATAGCAAGAGTCCTTGTGCTGTACCCGCCTTACTAGTGCCGAAGAAGGACAGATCTTGGCGGATGTGCGTGGATTATAGGGTCGTTAATAAAATAACCGTTAAATACTGGTTTCCTATCCCTCGATTGCATGACTTATTGGATATGTTAGCCGGAGCGACGATTTTTTCTAAGCTAGATCTTAAGAGTGGCTATCATCAAATCAGGATTAGGGAAGGAGACGAATGGAAAACGGCCTTTAAATCGAAAGACAGACTTTATGAGTGGTTAGTGCTCGGGGAGGGGCTCACTAACGGCCCAAGTACTTTCTCCCGATTGATGACCTTAGTCTTCAAGCCTTACTTGGGAAAATTTGTCGTTATTTACTTTGATGATATGCTAGTATTTAGCTCCTCACCGAGCAATCACGAGTCTCATTTGAGGACGGTACTCACCACCCTGCGATTGGAAAAATTATTTGTTAACTTAAAGAAATGTACGTTTCACGTTACTTCTGTAGAATTCCTAGGCTATATCGTAAGTTCAGAAGCTATCCATGTTGACCCAAAGAAGGTCCAAGCTATCAAAGATTGGCCGGAGCCAACAAATATAAGGACTGTTCGGAGTTTTCATGGATTAGGTACTTTTTATCGTCGTTTTATCAAGGATTTTAGTAGTATAATGGCACCAATCACGGAGTGCATGAAAAAGGGAGATTTTTTGTGGACTAAATCGGCCGTCGAAGCATTTGACGTAATTAAATCCCGAATGTCAGCAGCGCCACTCTTACGATTACCAGATTTCAATCGAGTTTTTGAACTGTCTTGTGATGCATCTGGAGTCGGTATCGGTGGAGTCTTGAGTCAAGAGGGTCATCCTGTTGGATATTTTAGTGAAAAACTCTCAGGACCAAAATTAAATTATTCTAATTATGACAGAGAATTTTATGCGGTGATTCGATGTTTACAACATTGTCTTCATTATTTGTTATCTAAGGAATTTGTTATTCTATCCGATCACGAGGCATTAAGATTCATTAATTACCAAAATAAAGTGAGTCTTAGGCATGCCAAGTGGGTATCCTATCTTCAGGAGTATACCTTCATAATTAAACATCTCAAGGGAACATTAAACCGTGTGGCAGATGCTCTTAGTCGCGTCTCTTTGTTGTTGACTACGTTAGAGATCAAAGGGATTGGATTCGATAGGATAAAAGAAGAGTATGTTAATTGTCCGGACTTCAAGGACATCTACTATTCCACTCAAAACAACTCTCCCACTACGATTTCAGCGTACTATATTCGGGACGGGTATCTGTTTAAGCATTTGAAGTTGTGTATTCCTCGTTCTTCCCTTCGGCATTTTATTGTGTGGGAGTTATATAGTGGTGGTCTGGGTGGACACTTCGGGCGCGATAAGACTACTACGCTTGTAGAAGACATGTTCTATTTGCCAGACCTTAAATATACAGTGAATAAAATTGTGGGTAGTTGTCACGTTTGTCAATTAGCAAAGGGAAATAAAACAAATTCCGGACTCTATACCCCTCTTCCGATTCCTTCCATTCCATGGGAAGATGTTAGTATGGACTATATCCCATGTAGCAAAATTATATTTTAAAGAAGTTGTTGGGCATAGAGGCATTCCGAAGACGATAGTGACCGATAAAGGCGTGTAATAAGACCGATGATGCATCCCATGTAGCAAAATTATATTTTAAAGAAGTTGTTGGGCATAGAGGCGTTCCGAAGATGATAGTGACCGATAGAGATGTAAAGTTTACTAGCTATTTTTGGAAAACCCTGTGGAGGATAATGGGCACCAAGCTATTGTTTACGTCGGCCTACCATCCACAGACTGATGGCCAAACGGAAGTGGTAAATAGGAGTTTAGGGAGTTTACTTCGTTGCCTTGTGGGTGACCACAAGGGCACATGGGACCTCATCCTTCCCCATTCTCAGTTAGCGTACAATAACTCCAAAAATAGGTCCACAGGATTATCACCTAATGAGATCGTTCAGGGTTATAAAGCCCTTGCGCCGATTGACTTGATTCCATTACCGCTATCTTATAAGTCCAGTCAGTTTGCGCAAGATTTTGCTTCTCATGTTCATGCTTTACACAAACACATTACTGAAGCACTAACCACTCAATATGCATCTTATCAAGCTCATGCTAATTTACATAAGAGTGCATCTCACTTTAAGGTTGGCGATTTAGTCATGGTGCGTCTCATCCCTGAATAGATGCCTTCGGGCACTATAAAAAAGTTGGCGAATCGGCGAGCTGGACCCTTTCGGATTATAAAAAATAGGAGCAAACGCATATCTAATGGAGTTACCAACTGATTGGGGTATTTCCCCTATTTTTAATGTTTCCGATTTAACACTTTATGTCTCTCCACCACCAGAATTATCTAACTGTCTGTTTAGTTCCACTACAATTTCTAATGGGTTGGGGGGTGAATTAGTTTCTGGATCGCTCTCTCCCTCGGTCTCCAATGGAGGTACGTGGGTTGTTGTTGATGAAAAGTTTCCTCCTTTATAGCCTAACGTTTTTCCCAAGTTTCCCAGGACCAATTTTCTGCCAGAGAGGATCCTTCAAGATAAAATGTTCGCCTCTCCTAGTGGTGGTGTTCGCCGATATTTGATACGTTGCATGATCGTCCGGCCTCCGATGACTGTTGGCTTCCAGAATCGGAGGTGGCTCGTTTGGATGATGCTCTTCTGCACCACTACCTGCATGCCAACTCATCGGTGATGAGTCCTTCTGAGCGGGGGAGGGTTGATGGAGACGACGACCTCCAACCTATAGAAGATGACCTCAACCTATAGAAGATGATGTCAATAGGCTCGCGGATGATCCTTCTCCGTCTCCAATCAAAGACTTGCGGCGTCATGACAATCATGCGGAGCGACGCTACAATCTCCGCCCTCGTCACAAGACAACTAAATAATTGAACTTATTTTATTCCAAGCTTGAGAGCTTTTTATATTTTTATCATGTTTTTATTTAAATTTTGGAGTGTTTTTATTCTTATGTTTATTTGGGCTACATATAGCCAAGACTTTGTGTTAAGCCTATAAATTGGCATGTAATGTTTTCTTTAAGGCAAGTGAAATGAAAGTTAAAAAAACCCTAATTCTTGCCTAAAGATTACCTCCTTCCTTCTCTCTCTACACTCTCCTAGACGCCAGCCCGATCTCACTCTCCCTCTCAAATTTTTGGCCAGCACTCTCCCTCTTTCCCTCCTCCTACCCGAGCAGCCACCACCTCTCTAACACCCGAGCAGCCCCCTCCTCCACAACCCGAGCAGCCACCACCTCTCTAACACCCGAGAAGCCCCCTCCTCCACAACCTGAGGAGCCACCACCTCTCTAAAACACGAGCAGCCCCCTCCTCCACAACCCGACCAGCCACCACCCTCCTCCACCCGATCCGCCCCTTCCCACGCAAAATGATCGGCCCCAACAAAACCCGATTCCAGCAAGGTGGTTTCCATCCATCGTGCAGTGGGAAAGGCGGAAGTTTTTCTCTCCATCCAGCGCGACTTCGGCAGAACCGCAGAAGAGTGATCAACGAGTGAATCAGAATCATGTATTCCGGTTTTGGGTAACGATACGTTCTACTTTGTGTGTGATTCTCCTTCCTAGATTTTCTTATTGTGGATGTGATTTTTGTGTAACTTCAGAATCATTAATTTTGTTTTTTCTCTCTGATAGTATCTTGCGTTCATCCTATTTTGAATATTTTTCCGAAAGAGGATTTGGCAAACCCTCGTACTTTTTGTTGGGAGAGATCTACCATTTTTCCGAAAAGAACTTTTCAGTAGATCCCTTTTGGTACAACTATTGCTCGTTCGGACCGGGTGGGTCCATTTAGCTTGAGAGAACAACGGCCTATAGCCTATTGTTCGATCTTAAAACGGCGTGGTTACCGTACGTTAGCATAAATTTGATAATTTGCCCTACAAGTGAGCTGCGTTTGAGTTTACGCGTGAGTGTAGAAGCGGGATATAGTAAGGGTCATGTGTTAACACGTAAAATCAATCGCGTAGGCATTATAGCCTACATCAACATGATGTGGAAGTATTGGGTTGACTGGTGTTAAAAGGTGCTCGGGATCGACAAAACATCGTCCTTCCTGTGGAGAGAGAAAATAGTCAAAATGCACTAGGGTTATATTAAGTATAACCGTAAATGGGATTTATTATGGGTAGATACCAACAATAATAAGTACCTTGCGAAAGTTAGCTTTGGGCCTCAGCACATCGTATTTCCTAGTGCCCTCGACAGCCCTTCTCAGGGAATGCCTTGGCTAGTCGAAGGTTAACGTTAGTCGTAAGACTAAATTAAATACAAGAGTAGTTAGAAATACCCTAGGAGTACAATTACACTCACACTACCCGGTGTTTTAGGAGTTAGGTTTGGTTTCATGATCGGTAGGATCAGTGGTTTGGTGATTGACATGTTAGACCAGCGAGCTGATGGCTCGGTAGATATTTGTGTCGGACGGCTCAGTCCAGGGAGCTTTGGCTATGTAGATATTTGTGATGGATGGGATTGTCCGGGGACCTTTGGCTCGGTGGGAAAATACATTAATGTTGTATGTGCATAAAATATAAGGTGGTGGGTCTTCGGTATTGGAGTGTCATCGCACCGACACCAATACGTTGACTTGACAAGTGTGGTTTAGCACTTAGCCAAATAAAGTCCGGTGCACCAGCCGTCAAGAGTACACAGGAGCTCCACTTAGTGCACCTGCATTGAGGCATACGATAGGTTTGAATGGTACTGCGGATACCAGTTTAGAGGTGGGGGAGGCCCAACCCACCGCTTCTGTCTACCACTACTGAGGTAACCTTGGAGGTTAGGCTCCAGAAAGGGGGAACTAATGGTCTGTTTGAATAGAGTCGGGTGTGTGTGTTGCACTTGCATGTTCATACCATAGCATACTTGCATGACGTAGCATGACCATTGTATATAACCCTTGACACTTATTGTATAAATTGGTATGAGACTCTTTATACAATGGGCTTTGGAAAACAACCCCTTGGTCTATAAGTTTGTTTGGGCATTCCTATAGGTCATGGTTACTTAGTTTACTTTCTTATACTTTTACTTTCTCACCTTGTTCATGGTATTCTTATATTGCTTACCTACAATTTGCTTAATTATACTTGTTGTAACTATATACTCATGATAGACTAGTTCCGCCATCACTTACTTACTTTTGTTACTCTCCACCTTAAATACCTTCCTTTTCCTTCTCCCAGCTCGGTGCCTAGGAGCCATGGGGGAGGGGTGGGGGATGATAGGAGTTAGTCTTTTACACTAATGGTTGTTGACCAAATCATTTTAGGGGATCTTGAAACCAAACCAAGAGATACAACCCCAAAGGTCGGTGTGCTTGGAGACGGGACAATATAGCACGGGAGTTCACGCAGTAGGGACAGTGAGTCCCAAACATTAGTATTTACTATAAATTTGCTTCTGCGATGAGTGACAAGTAGTGAGGATCATGATGTATCAGGCAGGAGCCCTTTTTATTAGTACATGATTTATTATTACTGTGGACTAACCCTTCCTGGAGATCTATTTATATTCATGTGATTTCTGCGGACCAGCATTTTATTTTTTTTTATAATTGTACATACTCTTCCCTTCTTCGATAGGTATAGCCGGAAGGATCGGCGTTTTCGGTGACGACCTTCCAGGGCGTGTTGGTGTCACTGCAAAGCGGCGGTTCTGGGCATAAGACCCTGTTGGTTTTGAAAAAAAAAGAGTTTCTTACAAACTGGTATCTGAGGTGAAACCTCGATCAGAAGAGTAGAAGTCCACTATCCCTGTGTCACCCCGCTCGAGTTTAGTTTAAGGACAAATTAAGCAGCGAAAGTTATGGTGTGCCCATTTGGGGGATCACATGTAATTGTCCACTTTTAACTAGGTTTGAGTTACTTTTCTTTAAATTGGCCTTTGTTATGCAGCCCCCGACTCATCCTACACCGCAGGGCGGAGCTTAGTAAACTTCGAATGTTGCACCACCTCCACCGGCTCCCACTCTGTTTCTAAAATCGGAGATAGGGCAGACTCTGACAACCATTTTTGAGGCTTTCAGGGCCCAGCAGGCTCCGGCTCCGCAGCCAAACCCGGGGGCCTATTGGTTGAGCATCTTTCGAGGACTCTCTCCCCCATCATTCATTGGCAAGGAGTCGGCCGTGTGGACAGAAGATTGTCTTGATATCATGTTCGAGATGCTTTCCGGGATATGGTGCCCGTGGGAGCAGAGGGTACCTCTGGTGCACTCCTGCTTGGAGTTTCCTTCCAAGAGGTGGTGGAAGACAATTCTGGATACAGTGTTTGCAGATCGAGAAATTGTTGACATCACTTGGGAGGAGTTCAGGGTCGCACTGTTGGAACACTATGTACAACAGTCAGCAAGAGACAAGCTAGATGACAGGTTTCTGCAGCTGAGGTAGGGCAACAGGACGGTGTTAGAGTACCACCGGGAGTTCACTCACTTAACCCGGTTTACTGACTCCTATCAGCTGGATGAGGAGGGGTATACCAACAGGTTCTATACGGGCCTTCATGAGGATCTGAGACAGGCTCTTCTATTTATATCTGGCGTGCCTATACCTCAGATTTTAGAGATGGCAAAGAGGTCGGAGGCTGATTGGCACACGAATCGAGGTTGGAAGAGGCTAAGTGAGGATCAGGGTCGGGGATACAGGAATGATTAGTGGAGTGGTCGTTTTGTTGATGAGAGAAGGGCAGAGGACCAACCCTGCCCATAGAGACACAGGAGCTAAGGGAGCCAGGGGTATGGGCTCCTCAACCTCTTGAGATACGGGAGATGTAGTGTCCTGGAGGTGTGGAACTCCCCCCGCCTGAGTGCTACAACTATCATCAGGTAGGGCACATCCGAAGGTACTGCCCCATGAGAGGGGTGCCATTACCGGCACCACACGCTGCCCCGCCCGCTCAGCAGTTTGCAGTCCGAGGCCGTGGAAGAGGACGTTGTTTCTGGCGCAGAGATCAGAGGCAAGAGAGGAAGCAGGTGTATGCTCTGGACTTGGCTCCACCTCGGGACTCGGGCAGGGTGATTGCAGGTCTGCTAGTAATTTTATGTTGTTATTTACTTTTGGAAATTTTAAAACAACAAAGAATAATAGCATACTAGGAAAGAAAACCATAGGCTCTGTTACCTAAACATACTTAAATAAATAGGAATAGTCATAGTTTGCGGTAAACCTGCCCATACCTTGATGGATATGGGGGCATCACATAACTTCATCTCCAAGGAGTTCGTAAAGGGACTAGAGGGAGTCAGTCATTATTCGGCAGTCGCCAGGAGGGTGTGTCTCCCCAACGGGATTGAGGTCTTACCTACTACTAAGTGCCTCCTGATGGTTACCATGGATGGTCTGACACTCGAGACCCGACTATGGTCTTGAGGATGCCAGACTTTGACCTGGTTTTGGACATGATATGGTTTACTTGGAACCATGCCTAGATAGATTGCATGGCAAGGAAGGTTGTACTGAGTTATGACAGCACCTTCGCGACCTTCGAAGGTATTACTCCCATCTCAAGTAGGATGTTATCTTCTAGTCAGGCCGTCAAGGACCACATGCAGGGAGATGAGGTCTATCAGGTGTTTTTCGAGATGGTCGAGGTCAAGATGATGGTTATTGATATATCAGTGTTGTGGTACTTTGCGGATGTGTTTCCAGAGAAGCTACCAGGATTTCCACCGCATCGGGAGAAGGATTTTCAGATCTAGTTGGCGCCGGGAGCAAAGCCGGTGTCTAGCTCTCCCTATTAGTTGCCTCCAAAGGAGCTGGTGGAGTTCCGGAGTCACCTGAAGGAGCTAGTGGAGGCTGGATTCCTTAGTCCAAGCTCCTCACCTTGGGGAGCTCCGGTCTTGTTTGTGAAGAATAAGGATTGGACCCTCAGGTTGTGCATCGACTATCGTGCACTAAAATGGTTGACAGTCCGGAACACATATCCGCTGCCGAGGATCAATGAGCTATTTGATCTATTATAGGGATCACATTGGTTCTCGAATCTTTATCTGAGGTCGGGATTCTATCAGTTACGGATTCAGAAAGAAGAAATCCTGAAGATGGTATTTAGTAGTAGATATAGCTTGTATGAGTTTATCGTGATGCCCTTTGGGCTCACGAATGTGCCATCAAATTTTATGGGCTTGATGAACCGGGTGTTTGAGCCATACCTTGACAGGTTTGTCATTATATTCATAGATGACATCCTCATTTATTCGAGGACGAAGGAAGAGCATGTATAACATCTGGCGTTGACCCTGGAGAAGCTCAGGGAGGATCAGTTGTATGCCAAGTTCAGCAAGTGCCAGTTTTGGTTGACGGAGGTAGCCTTTTTAGGCCACATTATCAGTGGAGCAGGACTGGGAGTGTATCCCGTGAAGATTCAGGTAGTGCGAGAGTAGACTCAGTTGAAGACAGCCACGAATGTCCGAAGTTTTATGGGATTGGTCGGGTACTACCGGGAGTTTGTGCAGGGATTCTCTTAGATATCCCTTCCACTCGCTTCTTTGACGAAGAAGGACACTTCATTCGTTTGGACGCCGTAGTTTGACGTGGCCTTCCAGTAGTTGAAGGGTCGGCTTACGTCGGCCCCTATCCTCTCCCTTTCGTCTGGGAAGGAGGGCTTCCAGGTGTAGATTGATGTGTCATTTCAGGGGATGGGCGTTGTACTGATGCAGCATGGACATGTGATAGCATACGCCTCCCTCTAGCTGAAGAAGCACGATCAGAACTATGATGTGCATGACTTAGAGATGGGAGCAGTGGTGTTCTCTCTGAAGATTTGGCTTCATTATCGTTTTTGTGTGCACTGCGACATATTTTCCGATCACAAGAATCTGAAATATGTTGATACGCAGAAGGAGTTGAAAATCCGCCAGAGATGATGGGTAAAGTTTCTATCTGATTATGAGTATACGATACACTATCAGCCGAGAAAGATGAATGTGGTGGCGGACGCACTGAGCCGGAAGAATACCACTTCAGGAGAAGAGCCCCAGTTGATGGCTTTAAAGCTGGTATGGATGATGGAGGAAATGCAGATTACCATGGTGTCCTCAGACGACTCAGAGCTCTATGAGGAGTAACTAGCCACGATAAGCACTACCAAAGATATTAGGGATCACATAAGGGCAGAGCAGAGGAGGGATAACAAGCTAGATACAGTATTAAGGACCTTGAAGGCGGGCACGGTCGGGGAGTATACAGAGAAGTATGGGTTATTATGCTTTAGAGGTCAGGTGTACATACCGGCTGGGGGGAGGATTCGGGAGGTCATTATTACTGAGGCTCACTACAGTAGGTACTCGGTGCACCCGGGCATCATGAAGATGACGACCGACCTGAAGAGGAAGATGCACTGTCCCAGCAAGAAGAGGGATATCACAAATTTCGTAACCCAATGTGAGGCTTGTTAGTTAATGAAGGCAGAGTGTAAGAGTTCGCCCAGATTGTTGCAGCCACTTTCGGCGCCGGAGTGGAAGTTGGACAATATTGCCATGGATTTCATCCACGGTCTTCCTCGGTCACATGCAGGGAACAACTCGATATGGGTGATCGTCGATCGATTGACGAAGGTGGCCAGATTTCCACCGATCAGGAAGGATGCTCCAATGGGTGACTTGGTGCGGAGGTTTGTCGAGCATTTCGTCTGGTACCATTTAGTGCCGAGGATGATAGTTTCCAATCGTGATAGACGATTTAAGCCTAAAGAGTTGAGGTCGGTCTAAGATTATTTAGGGACCAGGTTGACATTTAGATCCGCCTTTCACCATCAGAAGGAAGGGAAGACAGAGTGCACCAATCACACACTGGAGGATTTGTTGCGTCTTTGCATATTGGACCACGGAGAGACTTGGGAGAGGCAGCTACCGTTGATTGAATTCTTGTACAACAACAGCCACAAGTACAACATAGGAATGTACCCTTATGATGCTTTATACGAGCGGAGATGCATCACTCCTTTGTCTTGGATACATGATGAGGATCCGAAGGCACTTGGCTCGGAGTTCGTCGATGATACGGTTGCTCATGTGCGGTTGATTGGAGATAGGATGTTGGAGGCCTAGAGTAGACAGGCCAAGTATTACGATGCCCAACATCATCAAGTAGAGTTTCAGGTAGGAGACCGGGTGTTTCTGAAGATACGATAGATGCATGGAGTCTCGCGGGTGCGTTGTCGGACGAAGCTCAGTCCGAGATACATGGGTCCTTACAGGATCCTGGAACGGATCGGTCCCTTGGCTTACAGACTAGAGTTGTCGCTAGAGCTAGCGAGTTTGCACAATGTCTTCCACGTCTCCTCCATCAAGAGAGCTCTTCTTCGTCCAGATCAGCAGATTACGACTACAGATGGTCCTTTGCTTCTGATTGATCGGTGCACCTCGAGCCGATTCGGATAGACGATACTGGGATATGGGTCTTGCGGTGCAAGAAGGTTCCACTGGTCAAGGTCTTGTGGAGGAATCATGGACAAAAGGAGAATACGTGGGAGCCGAAGGAATTGATGCAGCAAAGGTACTCGGAATGTTTCACAACAGGTATCCCCATTAACCTCTCGTGATGTTACACTTTATTTCTCATACTTGAAACCCCGTAGGACTAACCTGAATTTCGGAGATGAAATTTTTATTTTTGTGTATTGGGATTTGTAATATCCCTCAGACTTCTAGACACCTAGGAGTGGTTTTGCCATGAGTAGGTCATGACAAAACCCTACGTAGCCCAAGAAGACCAAGTGACCTATCTAAGGCCAATTGACCTTCTCTTAGCCAATTTGGCCACACCATGGCACACCTAACCCTAGGGGAGGCCAATGGGCCACCAAGGACCAATTGGGGTCAACCAAAGAGGCTATGTTGACCCATGTCAAACCTAACCCTAAAAATTTCAAAGTGCCCTAACGAAGGGTCAAGTGACCTCCAAGGTATAACATCTCATTTCATGCTAGGCCCCTCGCACGCGTTTTGAGCCAAGAGAAATGGCTCAGGTTCGGGAAGCATCGATTTAGATCAGGAATTTACTTAGAAATATTTGGGCATGGGCCGTTGAGTGTGTTGAGTGCACTCAATGCCATAAATTGATTTGTGTTGTGTGCTTTGAGTGAACTCAATGCCATATTGTTTAGAGAAATATCATGGCTGGGGGCGTTGAGTGTGTTGAGTGCACTCAACACCATGGACTGATTTGCGTTCAGTGTGTTGAGTGCACTCAATGACATTTTACTTGGAAAAATATCCTGGCTTGGGGCATTGAGTGCATTGAGTGCGTTGAGTGTGTTGAGTGCAATCAACGCCATGGACTGATTGGCGTTGAGTGCATTGAGTGCACTCAATGTCGTTTTACTTAGAGAAATATCCTAGCTCAAGGCATTGAGTGCGTTGAGTGCACTCAGCATCATGGACTAATTAGCATTGATTACATTGAGTGCACTCAATGTCATTTTTCTTAGAGAAGTATCCTGGCTGTGGCGTTGAGTGCACTCAACGCCATGGATTGATTGGCGTTGAGTGCACTCAATGCCATTTTACTTAGAGAAACATTTTGGCCCAGGGCGTTGAGTGCAATAAATGCCAAGGACTGATTGGTGTTGAGTGCGTTAAGTGCACCCCGTTCGTCGAACTCAGCAAATAATTCGTCGAACGGAGCATATTCGTCGAACAGAGTTCGTCGAATTGAGTCTCTTTGGAATTAGGAACATATTCATCGAATGGAGTTTGATGAATGGAGCAAGATTACTGAACTAGGTTCAGAGTTCGACAAATGGAGCAAGTTTGCTGAACTAGGTTCAGAGTTCATTGAACGGGGCATATTCGTCGAACGAAGTTTGACGAATTGAGCAAATTCGACGAACGGAGTTCGTCGAAAAGGCAAATTCGTCGAACTAATCCCCTCTAGAATTAGTGACTTGGAGGAGAGAGAAAATGTGAGCTTAATGACCATCATGGCCATGGAGGATCCATAACCCCCACATTTATGGGGCTTTTCATCCTCTGATGGAGAGGAGAAGTTTTCAGGAGGAGGCCGACCATTGCTGTTGTTCGGCCCACTCAATTGGGCTGAAACCGAAAAGTTGGTTTTATATCCATTAATGTAGTTTTAATGAATTGGGGAGTTAGAGGCTTTATCTCCCAAATTCCTTCTTTAAGGATCTTTACCTGAGCAATGGCAAGCGTTTCCCCCGATCCTTTCTCAATTCCATTGAGGTTGGTGTAGGAGTTGCAGAGGAGCCAAAGCTCGGTGGCCGGAAATGTTGAGGAGGCAAAGCACATGCATTTGAGCTTCAAAACCTGTCCTCCTTTACTCCTTCTTCGTGGGCTAGATCTTAGGATACATTAGAGATGAGAATTGGGCTCAATTGAGCATGATCCGGTGAAACCTTTCCCCTGGTTTTCCCACAAAAATTAAATGTTGGGTTCACCGGAATCCTCCATCTCCGGCGGCCAAACAACCTCAGGCCGATAATCCTCACCTCAACGGAGGTGGTGGTGGCGATGGTTTGCAGGGGAGGTGGCTGGAGGGCAGGAAATTGGGCTTGGAGTTTGCTCCTGGTTGGGCAGATCTAGGTCGTTGGCTGGAGGAAGAAGAAAGATAGGACCCGTCTGATCTTCCTTAAGATCTGTGCAAGATCTAATATATTAAATCTAAATTTATGTATTTTCTGTCACATAAAATCACTTGACTGGGAATTTAAATTAAAAATATCTAGATGCCCATTCAGAAAAAGTGGTCAATATGAAACTTGTAGCCTTATCAGTCTAGTTTAGTTTAACATTGGTTTTCACCAAGTTGGAGTTCAGGTCAGATCACAACACTCATTTCGGTGATGTCTATCCCAAGACTTAATCGGAGATTATTTAGGGTGCCCCCATCAATCCTGATCTCCAAATGACTTTAAATTTGGAGCATGATCCATTCATATCTAGATGAATAACATATCCAAAAACGGGAATTTTGGGAAAACTTTCATAAGGTTTTTATAGAAATTTAATAATCTATGTATGAATTGTTTTAGGGCTCTAATGAGATCTAAACAAACCAAACTTTTGGTTTGTCTCTTAGGTTCATGACATGACTATGATAAAAATCTCAGCCCAATTGGGTTTGATATGAATAGGTTTTGGTGAGACCAAAGTGTGGCCCTTTAATGGTTAATTAGGGCAAGAGTGAGCTTGTGGCATGGAGGTGACAATTCTCACCCAATGGTGTTTGGACTTTGGCCAGAGCCACAAGGTTAGTTTAAACATCCTCACATGGAGTTTGGGGAGGATTAGGGTGGATTTGCCCTAGGTCCCTAGTTCACACCTTAGGTTGAACTTTGGGGGTTTGTGAAGGACATATGGTGATATGGTGTTTTATGGACTTGATGTTTAGTCCATGTCATCTTAGGGTTGTGAAATACCCTAGGAAAGAATTTGGTGACATTTAGACTTTGGCGCACTACTTAAACCAATTAGGGATTGTTTAAGCCTATACCTTTATTAAACAATTTGAAGGGTTGTATTACCTTGGATCGTTATGAAATTTTGGTAGAAGAGTTTCTATAACAATATAAGTTTCTGAAAATTATTGTAGGATGTTTGGAAGACATTAGTTCATACTTGTAGTTATAACCTTTATGTTGACCCTATGAATGATTTTGATAAAATCATGATTAAACTAACTTAGAATGTTTTGAAACTTTTTCAGTGATGATTTATGATCACATTAAAGCCCTGGTAATATTTTTGTAATTTTTGGATAATATTTTGAGGTAATTCTCTCTTTAATTATGGTCACATACAGCTTGTGATCCCTCAGAGTAGACAGGACCTAGCATTAGTGTAAGGCGTGCTCATCTATATTTCTGGAATATTCCAGGACATCATCAATGAATATAACCACGAACTTATCCAGAAAATCCTTGAACAACCTGTTCATCTTGTCCATAAAAGCTGACGATGCATTAATTAATCCAAATGACATTACCAGAAATTTAAAGTGACCATATCGAGAACGAAAAGCAGTTCACGAAAATTCCAAATGACATTTCTGAAAAGTGACATTATCAGGTATCAGGTTATCAGGTTATCAGGTATCAAGCATAACCTAATATCCATAAGCCAACTATGTGATGAAGGTTATCAGGTATCAGGTATCATTTCCTTATGTTATCAGGTATCACAGATTTTTGATCCAAGCTTTAGATTTAAATTATGAACACTATGTTATCAGGTTATCAGGTTATCATGTATCAGGTTATCAGGCTGTTACCTTTATGAAAATCTGTGAAATTTGGTATTCACTGATATTTTACTATCACATAGTGTTCATAATTTTTGAGTGGCCATAACATAAGGAAATCTAGTACTTCATGTTCAAAATTACCCATGGCCTAACTTTTGTGAAAATTTAATAAATGCCAAATTAACTAGGAAAAATTATAAGTTTTTGCATTTAGGCTACATGTGTCATGGTAGACCCACAATAATCATCTCAGGGCCTTTGGATGAAAATTTGGAGTTCTTCCTATCATGTACATCATATAGCTTAGATTGATCTGCATATAGTAAAACTACGAAATTGTGATAACATGAGGAATGGACATAGGGAGTTAGGGCAGATAGTTTCTGATTTGTGGTGAAGCGAAAATGAGTTCATCATTAGGAGACATGATGTGGAAGTATTGAGTTGACTGTTGTTAAATGGTGCTCTGGATCGACGAAACATTGTCCTTCCTGTGGAGAGAGAAAAGAGCCAAAATGCACTAGGGTTAGTTTAAGTATAACCTTAAATGGGGTTTATTATGGGTAGATACCAACAATAATAAGTACCTTGCGAAATGGAGCTTTGGGTTTCAGCCCATCGTAGTTCCTAGTGCCCTCGAGAGTCCTTCTCAGGGAATACTTTGGACAGTCCAAGTTTAACATAAGCCGTAAGACTAAATAAAATACAAGAGTAATTAGAAATACCCTAGGAGTACACATACACTAACACTCCCCGGTGTTTTAGGAGTTTGGTTGGGTTTCACGAGCGGTAGGCTCGGTGGTTTGGTGTTGGGCAGGTTAGCCCGATAAGGTGATGGATCTATAGATATTTGTGTCGGTCTGGTTAGTCTGCGGAGCTTTGGATCGGTAGATATTTGTGACAGATGGGATAGTCCGGGGAGTTTGGTTTGGTTGTAAAATACATTAATGTTGTATGTGCATAAAATATAAGGTGGTGTGTCTTCGGTATTAGAGAGTCATCGTACCTACAATAATACGATGACTCGACAAGTGTGGTTTAGCACTTAGCTAAATAAAGTCCAGTGTGCCAGCCGGCAAGAGTACGTAGGAGCTCCGCTTAGTGCACCAGTATTAAGGTATATGATAGGTCTGACTGGCAGTGCTGATATCAGTTTAGAGGTGGGTGAGGCCCAACTCATCACTTCCATTTGCCACTACGCAGGTATCCTTGGAGGTTAGGCTCTAGAAAGGGGGAACTAAAGGTCTATGTGCATAGACTCGTGTGTTTGTGTGTTGCACTTGCATGTTCATACCATAGCATACTTGCATGACATAGCATAACCATTGCATATAACCCTTGACACCTGCTGTATAAACTGATATGGGACTCTATATACAATAGGCCTTGCAAAAAGACCCCTTGCTCTAAAGTTTTACTTGGGCATTCCTATAGGTCATGGTTACTTACTTAGTTTACCTTCTTGTACTTTTACTTTCTCACCTTTTTCATACTATTCTTATATTGCTTACCTACTATTTGAATACTTATACTTGTTGTGACTATATAATCATGATAGACAAGATCTGTCGTCACCTGCTTACTTTTGTTACTCTCCACCTTAAATACCATCCCTTTTCTTCTCCCCGCTCGGTGCGTAGGAGCCATGGGGGAGGGGTGGGGGATATTAGGACTTCGTCTTTTAAATTAATGGTCATTGACAAAATCATTTTAGGGGATCATGGAATCGAACCAGGAGATGCAGCCCCAGAGGTCGGTTCGCTTGGAGACGGGAAAATCTAACACGGGAGTTCACATAGCTGGGATAGTGTGTCCCAATCATTAGTAGTTACTATTGATTTGCTTCCGCGATGAGTGACTTGTAGTGAGGATCATGATGTATCGGGCAGGAGCCCTTTTTATTAGTATATGATTTATTATTACTATGGACTCTCCCTTCATGGGGATTTATTTATATTCATGTGATTTTTGTGGACCAGCATTTGAGTTTCTTTTAGTCTTGTACAAACTCTTCTCTTATGCGATCGGTATGGCCGGCAGTATCAGCGTTTTGTAGTGACGACCTTCCCGGGAGTGTTAGTATCACCGCAAAGAGGCAGTTCTGGGCATAAGGCCTTATTGGTTTTAAAAAACAATATGGTCTTACACTAGGCAGAGAAGAAGAACTCCAAGTGACGCGGGTATGACTCTAAGCCTAGTAAACATGTTTCCTATAGAGTTGTTTGCAAATGTTGCAGCAAACCTAGGCATGTAATAGTTAACTGCCAAGTCAAGAGAAAGGAGGATGGTGAGAAGAAACAGCAACAGCACAAGTGCAAGAAGGACAAGTCCTTCATTTCAAAGAAAGAGAAGAGATGGACAGACTCATCTTCATCTGAGTCTGAAGAAGAAGAATACCTCATTGGTCTTCTTGCTATAACTACAGCTGAAGCTGAAGACTGTCCTAATGCCAGGACATGGAACCGGGCCCCTCTGTCACATTCAGAAAGTGACTCGGTGGAGGATGATTAGAATCAATATACCTAAATCTGTTGTGTGTTGATGGAAATATCTGATGAATAATCCAGCCAATATCATCCTGGTCCAGCAAAGGTACACTCTATGTCTAGCTCATCTCCTGAATCAGATTATAAGACTAGTCCAAATTCTGAGGATTCATCATCTAGTGGTGATGATGGGTCAGAGTCTGAGGAAGATGTTAATTAACTGATTGACAAGTATGGTGACCTTCTGAAGGCTTTCACGAGGAGCTGGAAGTTTGCCAAAAAGCTAGCTGAAGAGATTGCCTCTATTCAGCTAGTTGCTGCATAGTTGGCTAAGACAACATCCTTGCTTGATTAGAAGGTTAGGGAAGTCAGCCAACTCAGGAACATTACTCTTATCCAGATTGGCACCATATAGTACAAGGATAGTATCATTAGAGATCTTGAAGAGAAGCTCTAGAGGGAGAAGAGAATTGTTGCTAGTTACTCTAAGCCCAATACAGTGTTTCCCTTAATAGACTCCTTCTCCACTCAGAAGGGTAAGAATGGGTGGGGTTTAAGGGAAACACTAGAGTTACACCTTCCAAAGGGAAAGGGAAAGCTCCAGTCCATCCTCTAGCTTCTAAGCCTCCCATCCCTTTTAAGAAGGTGATGTTGCCTTCAAGCAGGTATGACCAAGAAAGCATCTATGGTCACTGGATGAATGGTAGATCCACTAGTATGAACAAAGATGTTCACAGCTATGGTCGAAGGTATAATAGGGGAATGAGTGACTTTAATGCTCCCCATGAGGAAATTCAAATGGCCCATCCTTAACCATTTGTTTTTGGTACCCCAATCCCCACTCTTTAGAACAAGGCAGTTGCCTTCACTCAAGACCATCCAACAAAAGTTCAGACCAAGGGTAAGTCTATTAGCAGGCCAAATCGTGTTATCTCTGATGCTGTAAACATGTAATCTGCAAAGAAGACTATTTCAAATGGCAGTTAGAGCCAGCCAAGGAAGCGTTCTGGAAGACTTACCTTCAGTCAGATCCTTGTTGAAAGAAACTTGAAGAAGGGTGTTGCACTGCTTCCTTATGTTCAGTCAGCAGTTAACCAAACTGCAGGACCTGCACAAAAAAAAGATATAATATCCATGAGTGTTGGTGTTGTGGTAAGGTGGGGCATTTTTCCCTAAATTGCTGGCAAACTCCAAGTGTGCCGAGAACAAAGGTCAGTCTCCCTGTCAGAAATTCTGCAGGAAAATAGTTTGTTTTTCAAACAAATCAGAACGTAGGACCCAATAATTATTGTGATCCTAAGGTAAGAAAAATCATTTGCTGTAGGTTAGTCCAAGTGCCCAAACCCCTATATGGTAATTGGACAATTGCTGGTCTAGGCATATGACTGGAACAAGGATCAAGTTAAAGGAGTACACTCCAGTGAATGATGGACCCAAAGTTATCTTTGACATTTCAGATAGAGGAGTGATAAGTGGCTTTGGTAAGATTACCAATATCATAGTCACAATCTCAAAAGTGGCTTATGTTGAGGAGGTTGCAACATAACCTCATAAGCATAATCCAACTATGTGATCTTGGTTATGTCATTTCCTTCCAAAAGTATGAGCGCCAGATCAAGAGGCCAAGTGACCAAGAGGTCATCTGGACAGGCACAAGGAGTGAAAATGTTTATTTCTTAAATTTTCTGTCTTAATAAAGACTCTCATATTTGTCTAGTTACATATGAGAAAGTCTCATATTATGTACAATGGCACAAGATACTAGCTCATTTGAATTGTAAGACTATTGGCAAGCACTTTAGTGAAGAGCCAGTTATGAATGGTCCGAAGATGAAATGCACTAAGGAAGGCATTTGCTCAGCATGCCAAAATTGCAAGCAGACCAAAGCTTCCTTCAAGCGCATTAGGACCAAATAATCTGTGAGGTGCTTATACCTATTACATATGAACTTGTTTGGTCCTATGCCAGTTCATAGTCTAGGTAGGAAAGTCTACACTCCCGTGGTGGTTGATGACTATTCTAGGTTTGCTTGGGTTTTCTTTCTCAAGAAAAAGTCTGAATACCTTGATGTCTTCAAGACATTTATCAAACAAATTCAAAAAGAGCTAGATAGTACTGTGGTCAAAATCAAAAGTTAATATGAGACTGAATTTCAGTCAAAAAACATGACAAGTTTCTGTGAAGAGCAAGAGATTCATCAAGAATTTTCCTCTCCAAGAACACCCCAACAAAATGGGACTATTTAGAGGAAAAATAAAACTATCATAGTTACAGGAAGGACCTTTCTAAGTGATACATCTCTCCTAAAATATTTATGGGCTGAGGCAGTAAATACTGCATGTCATGTTCTTTACAGAACCTCTATCACCAAATGCCACAAGAATACTCCCTATAAGATCTTGATGGGCAGAAAAACAAACCTGGACTATCTCAGGATCCTTTGTAGCAAGTGATATGTGCTTCATAATGGGAAGTCCTATGTGACTAAGTTTGATGCCAAGTCCTTTGATGTGATTTTGTTAGGTACAACCATCATAGTAAAGCCCATAGATTTTACAAGTTAAAAATCCAAGTTGTAGAAGAGTCTATACATGTGGTCTTTGATGAGTCTACCATGATTAACAGTGGGCTGCCAAGCTCCTCTTCTAGTACTGCAGGTATAGAGCTTATGATGGATAAGCTAACCATCAAAGAAGCATCTACAGTAGTCCAAGGTGAGTGGATGTTCCAGAAGAAGTTGTTGGATCCCTAGTTGGATTTGCGCTAGGTTCACTAAACTAGGATTATTGACCCACCTTGTATAGCCAGAGTCATGTCTGTGTCCTAGAGTCTAGGTCATGTCCTTAGAGTCAATATTATGTGGACCAACCATCAGCAAACTGTAGAAGATCCAAGACTTAGAGAAATTTCAAAGACTCGGGAAATGAGTTCGACGTTTGTCGAACTCAGCTCGATGAAAGTCATTGTTAGCTCGACAAACTCAGAGACAATTCTCTGAGCTGAGCTCGATGAACTTGATTCTCAGGTCGACAATTTCTGGATTCTCCACTTTAACATTCTAAGTCCAGAATCATTTCACTGAACTCCTGTCGACGAATTCATGTTCTTAGCTCGACGATCTTAGACCACAGTATTGACAAGTTTTATCAAGTAGCAGTCAGCAGTTCTCAGGTCAACGATCTTATATCTCAGGTCGACGAACAAAAATTATCTGGTCGACGAACATGACTTCTCAGCTCGATAAACTCTGGACCCAGGTCGACGAATTCTGTTCTTTGCTCGACGGTTTTTGTGCAGTTCTAGACTTGGATTTTTCCCTCCTTCTGAACTTATTTTATTGCAGTAATTCCTGAATAATCAATGCTTAATATTCTCTGAGTATTACCGTTATAAGAAACATTTATTATGGTATTCATCCGGATAATTACTTGCCGTTTTTCAATGGGACAGTTGGGGAAATCAATAAATGCAGACATTCTCTCCAGCCGAATTTTACATTCTCCAGGACGTCAGCAATCAATGGAGGAAGGTAATTCATGTAACACCTCCCCTGTAATGAACGTATAATATGGGTCCGGCCGGGGTCCCACAACATACGGACGCCACAACTTTAGTATTAAAAGTTGATATAGCTACCCACACTCAAAACTCTTTGCACAACACAGCGGAAACAGAACAGGACTAGAAGTTATCCAACATTAAAGAGTAAAACAAATGGCCTTAAGGCCTTACATCAAGTGTCCAAAAACAAATAATACATCAATCATGAATGTGCTCAGCACTCCTAGTCTACCTCGGCTTGCAAGCCGGACAACAAGAGTCTCAATCATAACAACTCATAAGTAGGGCTACAAAATAGAAAAACACTTCATGAGGCTTAGGCCTTTCTGGCCAGCAGGCTAGCTCCTGTATGCGATCCTTGCCCTGAAAAATTTATTAGTAACGTGGGTCAGCAAAGGCTGACCTCAAACTGTGCAACAACACATCTCCTCCCGGCCGCCCCTAACGGACCCCGGGGTACCACTCCAACCTGCAAGTTAGCACTTCGTAGGCAATAACCATAAGCAAGAAAAGCAACTATGGAAAACAGGCTTGGATGTCACATACATCATACATGTTCTGTACTGGTTGAGCATGATATAAAAAGGGCCTACTTATGCAATCATGTATGCAAAAACCCGGGTTTCACCCAAGGCACCCTAACTCGTATGCATCTAGCGCATCATCATATCATATGGGTTCTCATTGATTCCCCATTGGCATAAAGCCGCAAACAAAGGGGTCACCATTTCCCCCAACGGCTCACAGGCCGCCTCATGGAATTCTTATCAAGGCCCCACCCGCTCAAGGTCTCAAACCCCGGGCTTGCCTACAAGCTCTGACGTCTCATGTCAGGATTCCAACAAACACAAAACTGACCGATTCTAAGAAGCTTTGCCGGACCCCACCCGCTCATGGCCTCATTGCCCGGGTTTGTCCCCATGCTTGGCATTCTCATCAGTCACACAGATGGGGACTAGTCTTGCCGGGACACTCTCCACACATGACGTGAACGTCACGGGATAGCCAGCCGACCACGGAGACCTAGCAATGCCTTGGCACAACACAAACCAAGACAAATCCACCCTAGTCCCTCATTTGTACTGCAGAGTTTCCGCGCACCAAGGAAAATATATCCAACTCGCGCGGAGCTAACCTTGTCCACCAAGGAAAACATCTACCGCCGCGAGGAGCTAACCTTGTTCGGTTCCGACTACACGTACTCACTCGAGAAAAAGGGGAAAACATCACCACATCACAAACGACATATTGCCGCAACGGAATCTCTACGAATCCTTAGTGTTTTATGCAACATCACCGAGTCGGACTAACGGTCGCGACAACGGCTTCACCCACCATGCCTAATCCACTAACGGAGCGGATCTCTAATGCAAAAATATGTCGGGGACGGACTCAATCAACCCGGAGGTTCCTCTTGAACCTTGGCAAACCAAAACCCCTCTCATTTGAGAGTTTGGTGCCCAAAAACTAAAAAGAAAAAAAAATAAATGATGCTAAGACATGCATCCTAAGACCGAGAGGAGAGGTGTCGTTACCTTCTGACTCCTCTTCCTTGCCATGGCAAAATGGCCGGATGAAAATCTTCGCAACGATCAAAGCTTCACGGATCCGGACTCGGCTCGCGATTTGGAGCACCGAAACCCCTCCTACAGCCGAAACTCTCCTTCTCCTTCTTCCTTGTTCTCACTTCTCTCTAGATCTTTAGCAAGAGAAAGCTTGGAGAAGAATGAGGGTTTTCAACCCTATTCTCGGACTTAACTCCCCAAGAACAGTCCTGAACCGTCAGATCCTGAAATCTGGGAAAGAATGGCCACGATCCGCCTGTAAAATAAAAGACCTGGGCCGAACACGGCCTAGCACACGCCCGTGTCCAGGGCCGTGTGCCTCATTCGCCATCTCAAATCGACGCGCCTGGAACAGCACATGGGCACCGACACTCCCGTATTCAATCCGACACGCCCGTGTCCCCAGTGACACGGCCGTGTGGCCAGCCGTGTGCCTCCATCGACACGGGCCCGAAACCAACCCGAGCGGTGACACGGCCTGGGAAACGCCCGTGTCCCAAGCCGTGTGCCAAGTCTCGACATCCGTCGACAGGCTTTGTGTCGACACCGCGGAAAAACGTCGAGCGAAGATCGTCGACCAAGCGGGACACGCCCTGTGACACGCCCGTGTCACAGGCCGTGTACCCCAGTCTCGACACTCGTCGAGCGAAAGTGTCGACACTGGGGCCGAGTGTCGACACGGCCTCGACAGGCACTGCGACATGCCCGTGTCGCAGGGCGTGTGCTCTACTCTCGACACATTGTCGAGCGAAAGTGTCGACACTAGGGCCGAGTGTCGACACGGCCTCGACACGCCCTGCGACACGCCCGTGTCGCAGGCCGTGTGCCCTACTTTCGACACATCGTCGAGCGAAAATGTCGACACTTGGGCCGAGTGTCGTCACAGCCTCGACACGCCCTGCGACACGCCCATGTCGCAGGCCGTGTGCCTCCTGCCAGATACCCAAAGATTTCCAGAACTGCAGACTGATCCTCTTGCAAAACTGGGGTGTTACAACTCTCCCCCACTTAACAGAATTTCGTCCCAAAATTTCAAATCAAAAGGGTACAAAACTTAAATTGTACCTGACAAGAAGTGTTCCGGATAATCTTCTAGCATGGCCTGTTCTCGCTCCCAAGAGAACTCCTCACGACTGCAGTTGTCCCAACGAACTTTCACGAGTTTAACTTCTTTACTACGCAACTGCCGAGTCTCCGAATCCTCTATAGCAATTGGGAGGACTCGCGTCCTCAAGTCTTCCTCAATCGGCACCGATGCCGGCTCAATCACTACGCTAGCCTCCACCAAGGCTTTCCTCAAAACGGAGATGTGGAATACGTCATGCAACCCACTCAGCTCCGCGGACAACGCCAACCGATAGGCTGCTTCTCCGACCCGTTCAATAACTTCAAAAGGCCCCAAAAACCTTGGACTCAACTTCTTGAGTCGGAGAATCCGTGAGACGCCTTTGAACGGTTTGATCTTCAAATAGACCCAATCACCTACCACAAACTCCAACTTCCGGTGACGAGCATTAAAGTATTTTGCTTGTCGGTCTTGCGCCACCTTCATACGCTCTTGAATGGTCCGTACCAACTCACAAGCGTCCACTACCACCTCTTTTCCCAAAATTTTGGTGTCTCCCACCTCTGCCCAAGACATTGGTGTTCGACACCGCCTCCCATACAAAGCTTCGTATGGCGCCATTTTTATACTTGATTGAAAACTGTTGTTGTACGCGAATTCCACCATGAAGAGGTGATCCTCCCTCTTTTTGCCGAAGTCAAGAACACACATTCTCAGCATATCCTCCATGGTACGGTTCGTTCTCTCCGTTTTCCCATCAGTTTGAGGATGGAACGACGTACTGAACTTTAGCTTCGTGCCCAAGCTCTTCTGAACCAATCTGCAGTCCTTGGACGTAAACCGTCCGACTCGATCACTGACTATGCTCTTAGGAATTCCGTGCAGTCGTACAATATTGCGAACATACAACTCCACCAGCTTCTCCATGCTGTCCTCTTTCCGGTTTGGGATAAAGTGAGCCACCTTGGTTAGGCGATCTACGATCACCCAAATAGCATCATTACCCTGCTGCGATCAAGGCAAACCATGGACAAAGTCCATGGAGATGTCATCAAATTTCCATTCAGGGATTGGAAGGGGCTTCAGGAACCTGCCCGGCTTCTGACATTCGGCCTTCACCAAGGCACAAGTTTGGCAACGATTCACGTACAAAGCTACGTCCCGCTTCAGCCCCGGCCACCAAAAGGATTTCTTCATATCCAAGTACATCTTTGTACTGCCTGGGTGAATGGAGTACTTTGTGAAGTGAGCCTCAAACATCAACTCCTCACGTAGTTTGCCGAACTGCGGTATAAAAACCCTTCCGTCCTTCCTCAGAATCCCATCAATCATCTCCCAGGCGCTGCTCTCGCCCGTTTGAGCCTCCAACACAAAAGGTTGAAACTCCACGTCCAACCGAGTGGCTTCCCGAATGCGATCGGACAAGTCATTCTGCACCTCAATCCAGTTCAACCGAGCCTCGCTGGACTCGCCTCTTGCAAAACATTCCAAACCAAGGGACTCTCATTCCCGCACCAACCGCTCATCATGAGCTTCAATCCAATTCCCTTGTCCCGAGTACTTCCTACTCAAGGCATCAGCCACCACATTGGCTTTACCTGGCGTATACTGAATTGCCACTTCATAGTCTCCAAGAAACTCAACCCACCTGCGTTGCCGCATGTTCAAGTCCTTTTGATCCAAGAGATACTTCAAGCTTTTGTGATCCGTGAAGATCTCCACCTTTGAACCATAAACATAATGCCGACATATTTTCAACGCAAAAATTACCGCCGCCAACTCCAAGTCATGGACGGGGTAATTCCTCTCATGAGGCTTCAACTGTCTAGACCAAAAAGCTATCACCTTCCCATGTTGCACCAAAACACAACCCAAGTCGCATCCTGATGCGTCACTGAAGATCTGAAATCCCTCGGTCCCTTGCGGTAGACATAGGATTGGAGCCGCCATTAGTCTCTCCTTCAGTGCCTCAAATGCTTGGCTACACTCTTGAGTCCACACAAACTTATGATCTTTACGTGTGAGTGAGGTGAGTGGTAGAGCTATCCGCGAAAAATTCTCCACGAACCTTCTGTAATACCCGGCTAGTCCAAGAAAACTTCGGACCTCCGCCACGGTCCTCAAAACCGGCCAATCTCTAATGGCTTCAACTTTTGTTGGGTCCACTGCCACCCCTTCCCCACTAATCACGTGACCCAAAAATGCCACCTTCTCCAACCAGAACTCGCATTTGGAGAATTTTGCATACAACTCATTCTCCCTCAATACTTGCAGAACCACTCCCAAGTGGGTCTCATGCTCCACTTGCGATTTGGAATACACCAAAATGTCATCAATGAAGATAACCACAAAAGAATCCAAGTATTCCCGAAATACCCGATTCAAAAGATCCGTGAACACAGATGGTGCATTCGTCAGCCCGAACGACATCACCGTAAACTCAAAGTGTCCATACCTTATACCAAAGGCAGTCTTGGGTATGTCCTCATCCCGAATTCGCAACTGATAATAGCCTGACTTCAAGTCCAATTTTGAATACACCACTGACCCTACCAATTGGTCGAACAAGTCATCTATCCGAGGAATCAGATACTTATTCTTGACGATCAATATATTCAGCTCTCGGTAGTCAATGCATAGCCGCATGATACCGTCTTTCTTCTTTACAAACAACACTGGCGCACTCCACGGTGAAGAACTGGGTCTGATATACCCTTGCTCCAACAATTCCTGCAACTGTACTTTAAGTTCAGCCAACTCCTTTGGTGCTATCCTAAACGGAGGACGTGACACCGGCCTAGCCTCCGGCACTAACTCGATCGAGAAATCAATCTCCCTCCGAGGAGGCGCTCCAGGAAGTTCTTCCGGAAACACATCCTTGAACTCTGCCACTACGGGCACTTCATCAATAGACAGCTGGGAGAGACGAACCTCCATTAACGCTACAAGCGCTACACCACCCTGGTTAACCGCCCGCACCAACTGCATGGCCGAAATTAGGGAACAGGCCACTCCACAAAGGCCCTCAAATTTGACTTCTGTCTGCCCTTTTCTCCTTAAGGTCACCACCTTAGAAAGGCAATCAATACTGGCGCACTGCTCTGCGAGCCAGTCCATGCCCAAGATGACATCGAACTCCACCAATGGCAAAATCGCCGCTACCAAAACAAAGTCAACTCCGTCTAGCTCCCAACAGATGCACCCTTTGACCCCGGTGGTCATGGATGACCCATTGGGCATGCGCACTTTCAACTCCGCGTCCGCCGAGAAAGACTCAACTCCTATTCTCCGGATGAAGCTCTCCGCAAGAAAGAGTGCGATGCTCCCGTATCAAACAATACCCTAGCGGGGTATCCGGAAACTAACACAAAGCCTACAACATAGACATCACACAAAAGTCTAAAAGGATGAAGCACAAAATTTCAACTTAAATTTTATTCATACCTGTCACCACATCAGTCTGGCGGATTGCTTCTTGCTGTCCAAGGTTGTAGGCCCTTGGTTGCACCGGTTGGAACCGAGAAGCGCTCGACTCCGCCATCTTTCCTTTCTCTGTAGCACTGGGGCCGAAGCGCACAGTCTGCTCCTGCTTTGCCTCTTGCCCCGCTCCTCCTTGGGGACAAACACGAGCTATGTGCCCCACCTTACCGCAGTTGTAGCACGTCGGCGGTCCCCTAGAGTGAGAACCCCCAGGCGTCCAATTGCTCTTCTCACCAGATCTGGAAGTGTGAGGCTTCTTCCTCCACCTACTCCCTTCAGACTTTCCATGAGATTGGGAAGGCTTCCCTTCCCCTTGCTTGGGAGTAAAACCCTTACAGCGTTGTGTTCGCTCGAAATCACTTTCCAAAATCCTGGCAGCCTCAACTAGTTCATTGAATCCAGCTCTCTTCATGGAGATGACGGGTTGTCTCAAATTCTCCCTCAGCCCCTGGTAGAAGAGGTTATCCCTCTCTACATCATCTGCCATAGTCGTTCCCGTGTAACGACCCAACCGGGTGAACTCCTGCACGTACTCATCTACTGTCTTGTCTCGCTGCATTAAATGCAGAAACTGCCTCTGAATGGACAAACGTGTAGAAACTGGAATATACCTCTTTAGGAAAGCATCCCCAAACTCTTCCACCGACGGAGTGCGTCCCGGGAACTAGCGGCCGCTAAGGCTCACCCACCATAACTTGGCATCTCCTTCCAACACGAAAGCCGCATACTCAGCTTTCTTTTCCTCTGGCGTCTCTGCCGCCCTTAGAAGCTCCTGAATGCGAACCCACCAGTCCTTCGCATCCGTTGGCGTACCCACTCCTTTGAATGACGGGGGATGGAAACTCAGGAAGTACTTCATGTGTCGGTCTCCATGTCCGACCACCATCCTTTCCGCCAAAGGCTCCACTCGCTTGGCCTCTCCGCCTGGCACGGCAGTCGCCGTGTTCGGTGTGGCAGGGGTTGCCACCTGAGCTGCTGCTGCAGCCTGAGCTGCCACCATCGCTTCTGCAAGCATGCGGTAGAAGTCGGCCTGGTTTATGCCCGTGCCCAAAAGACCTGGAGCAGTAGCACTGCTCGCCGAAAGCTCTTCTCTTGCTCTCGACGTTCCCGCCTCGTTGCTTACACTCTTCAAGAAACAAGAAACAAGGATTCAGTCTCAAATCTCAAGACTTAAACATAAGGACACTCATGGTCCCGCGTTACTCTTATGTGGATAACTTCTCTACGCTTTGACCTAGAAGCTAACCTCGCTTTGATACCAAATTGTAACACCTCCCATGTAATGAACATATAATATGGGTCCGGCCGGGGCCCCACAACATACGGACGCCACAGCTTTAGTATTAAAAGTTGATATAGCTACCCACACTCAAAACTCTTTGCACAATACATCGGAAACAGAAGAGGACTAGAAGTTATCCACCATTAAAGAGTAAAACAAATGGCCTTAAGGCCTTACATCAAATGTCCAAAAACAAATAATACATCAATCATGAATGTGCTCATCACTCCTAGTCTACCTCGGATTGCAAGCCGGACAACAAGAGTCTCAATCATAACAACTCATAAGTAGGGCTACAAAAGAGAAAAACACTTCATGAGGCTTAGGCCTTTCTGGCCGGCTAGCTAGCTCGTGTATGCGATTCTTGCCCTGAAAAATTTATTAGTAACGTGGGTCAGCAAAGGCTGACCTCAAACTGTGCAACAACACATCTCCTCCCGGCCGCCCCTAACGGACCCCGGGGTACCCCTCCAACCTGCAAGTTAGCACTTCGTAGGCAATAACCATAAGCAAGAAAAGCAACTATGGAAAACAGGCTTGGATGTCACATACATCATACATGTTCTCTACTGGTTGAGCATAATATAAAAAGGGCCTACTTATGCAATCATGTATGCAAAAACCCGGGTTTCACCCAAGGCACCCTAACTCGTATGCATCTAGCACATCATCACATCATATGGGTTCTCATTGATTCCCCATTGGTATAAAGCCGCAAATAAAGGTGTCACCATTTCCCCAAACGGCTCACAGGCCGCCTCATGGAATTCTTATCAAGGCCCCACCCGCTCAAGATCTCAAACCCCGGGCTTGCCTACAAGCTCTGACGTCTCATGTCAGGATTCCAACAAACACAAAACTGACCGATTCTAAGAAGCCTTTCCGGACCCCACCCGCTCATGGCCTCATTGCCCGGGTTTGTCCCCATGCTTGGCATTCTCGTCAGTCACACAGAAGGGGACTAGTCTCGCCGGGACACTCTCCACACATGACGTGAACGTCACGGGATAGCCAGCCGACCATGGAGACCTAGCCACGCCTTGGCACAACACAAACCAAGACAAATCCACCCTAGTCCCTCATTTGTACTGCAGCGTTTCCGCGCACCAAGGAAAACATCTCCAACTCGCGCGGAGCTAACCTTGTCCACCAAGGAAAACATCTACCGCCGCGAGGAGCTAACCTTGTCCGGTTCCAAATACACGTACTCACTCGAGAAAAAGCGGAAAACATCACCACATCACAAACGGCATCTTGCCGCAACGGAATCTCTACGAATCCTTAGCGTTTTTATGCAACATCACCGAGTCGGACTAACGGTCGCGACAACGCTTCACCCACCATGCCTAATCTACTAACGGAGCGGATCTCTAATGCAAAAATATGACGGGGACAGACTCAATCAACCCGGAAGTTCCTCTTGAACCTTGGCAAACCAAAACCCCTCTCATTTGAGAGTTTGGTGCCCAAAAACTAGAAAGAAAAAAAATAAATGATGCTAAGACATGCATCCTAAGACCGAGAGGAGAGGTGTCGTTACCTTCCGACTCCTCTTCCTTGCCATGGCAAAATGGCCGGATGAAAATCTTCGCAACGATCTAAGCTTCACGGATCCGGACTCGGCTCGCGATTTGGAGCACCGAAACCCCTCCTATAGCCCAAACTCTCCTTCTCCTTCTTCCTTGTTCTCACTTCTCTCTAGATCTTTAGCAAGAGAAAGCTTGGAGAAGAATGAGGGTTTTCAACCCTATTCTCGGACTTAACTCCCCAAGAACAGTCCTGAACCGTCAGATCCTGAAATCTGGGAAAGAATGGCCACGATCCGCCTGGAAAATAAAAGACCTGGGCCGAACATGGCCTGGCACACGCCCGTGTCCAGGGCCGTGTGCCTCATTCGCCGTCTCAAATCGACGCGCCTGGAACAGCACACGGGCACCGACACGCCCGTGTTCAATCCGACACCCCCGTCTCCCCAGTGACACGGCCGTGTGGCCAGCCGTGTGCCTCCATCGACACGGCCCCGAAACCAACCCGAGACGTGACACGGCCTGGGACACGCCCGTGTCCCACGCCGTGTGCCAAGTCTCGACATCCGTCGACAGGCTTTGTGTCGACACCGCGGAAAAACGTCGAGCAAAGATCGTCGACCAAGCGGGACATGACCTGTGACACGCCCGTGTCACAGGTCGTGTACCCTAGTCTCGACACTCGTCGAGCGAAAGTGTCGACACTGGGGCCGAGTGTCGACACGGCCTCGACACGCCCTGCGACACGCCCGTGTCGCAGGCCGTGTGCCCTACTCTCGACACATTGTCGAGCGAAAGTGTCGACACTTGGGCCGAGTGTCGACACGGCCTCGACACGCCCTGCGACACACCCGTGTCGTAGGCCGTGTGCCCTACTCTCGACACATCGTCGAGCGAAAATGTCGACACTTGGGCCGAGTGTCGACATGGCCTCGACACGCCCTGCGACACGCCCGTATCACAGGCCGTGTGTCTCCTGCCAGAAACCCAAAAATTTCCAGAACTGCAGACTGACCCTCTTGCAATACTGGGGTGTTACAATTCAAAAGAAAAATTTCATTAAAGATATAAAAAGTGATTTTCTCCCCCCTTCGCCAGACAGACACAGACAGAGAGACAGCAAGCAATAACACAGATATAGAGTCAAGAAACAAGAAGCCCAGACCAGAAAAAGAATTCAAGATACTAAAGAAGAAGAAGAACATCCATACAAATCTAGAGTCTTCTTCATTCATCATTCCAGGATTCTTCAAGTACAACAAAACTTTATTAGTCAAGAAGTTCCTGGATCTATTCTAGTCAAGGCTAAAAGATTGAAGACTTACTCACCCTGAAGCAAAGCTCAATCTTCCTAAACAACTCAATAACTCAGGGGGAGCTTTGTTAACATCAAAGATGTACTAGTCTTCTCAGTTGTATTTGAGAAAGAGAAGACACCATCATTCCCTCACCACCTCACTATACAAAGGGTTCTTTAACACCATTGCTTAAAGGGAAGAAACTTAAAATAACATATTTTAAAGTATTTTGTTGTATGTGTTTTATTCATAATAATAACAAGAAGTATATTAGAAAGTTTGAAGCTAAGCCTGAAGAGGGAATTTTTGTAGGATATTCTCAAGTCAGCAAAGTTTATAGTGTGTTCAATAAATCATCTTTAAAAATTGAGGAATCAATTCATGTAACCTTTGATGAGGCTAACATGTCTTATAAGGAGAAAGAAACTTCTACCAATAGCATCTTGTAGGTACCTCACTTTTATGATAAAATGGGTGAGTTAAACCTTCCACAAGAGGTTATATCACCTCCTCCTCCACAAGCTGATGAAATTAGTGAAGATGAAGTTCTGGAAGTGGCTGAACATACTCCAACAGCAGACATTATTCCACAAGAGGAATTCATTCCAAATACTGTTGCTGAACCAACTCCACCCACTGATCTTGTCACACTAAGGGATCACCCTAGATCCCAAGTGATTGGGGACATTTCAGTAGGTGTACATATAAGGCATCAACTCAAACAAGATGTGATGAATGAATGTTTCCTCTCTCAAGTAGAGCCTCAATCCATAAAAGATGCTGAGCAAGATCCCCACTGGATCATTGTAATGCAAGAGGAACTCAATTAATTTGAGAGATGCAGAGTTTGGGATTTAGTTCCAAGACCCAAAGACTACCCAGTCATTGGAACTAAATGGGTATATAGAAACAAACTTGATGCCCATGGTGTAATTGTGAGAAACAAGGCTAGGCTTGTTGCTCAAGGTTATAGGTAAGAAGAAGGAATAGACTATGACCAAACTTTTGCACTAGTTGCAAGGTTAGAAGCAATCAGAATCTTCCTTGCTTATGCTTCCTACAAGAAGTTCAAAGTCTATCAGATGGATATCAAGAGTGCCTTTCTGAATGGAGTACTTAAAGAAGAGGTTTATGTTGAATAACCTCCAGGTTTTATCTCTGCAACCCATCCTTCACATGTCTTTGATTGCATAAAGCTCTTTATGGTTTAAAGCAAGCTCCAAGAGCATGGTATAAGACCTTAGCTAGCTTCCTGATAGAGCATAAATTCACTAGGGGCATTGTAGATAGGATATTATTCACTAGGCACCATAAGGATCAAATCTTGTTAGTACAAATTTATGTAGATGACATTATATTTGGGTCTACAGATTCCAAACTATGCAAGGGTTTTTTTGACCTCATGCATTTTAGTTTGAAATGACTAATATGGGTGAGCTCTCCTACTTCCTTGGTCCCCAAGTGAAGCAGTTACCTGATGACATCTTCATATCCCAGGCTAAGTATGCTAAAGAGATTATTAAAAAGTTTAGGATGGCTAATGCCTCAGCAAAGAAAACACCCATGGCCACTAATGCTGTAATAGATTCTGATGAACATAGGAAGCCTGTTGATCAGAAATTATATAGGGGCATTATTGGGTCCCTACTATACCTTACAGCTAGCAGACCTGACATAATGTTTGCTACAGGTGTTTGTGCTAGGTTCCAAGAGAATCCTAAAGAATCTCATCTAGTTTTCCTAAAACGAATTTTGAGATATATAAAGAGTTGTCCTAGTCTAGGACTCTGGCATCCTAGTGAGTCATAATTTGAGTTAATTGGATGCTCAGATGCTGACTTTGCTGGATGCAGGGTAGAAAGAAAGAGTACCTCTAGAACATGAAAGTTCCATGGTATGAGATTAGTCTCATGGTTTAGTAAGAAACAGTCATCTGTGTCTACATTAACTATTAAAGCAGAATATATTGTAACTGGTAGTTGCTGTTCCCAGATGTTGTGGATTCAAAACCAACTCCTGTACTATGGGTTCAACTTAAATAATTCAACTCTCTTATGTGATAACACAGGTGCTATATCCATAACACAAAATCCAGTCCATCACAGTAGGACTAAGCATATAGACATTAGACATCATTTCATTAGAGAATGTGTAGACAAAAAAAAATAATCTTGTCTATATCTACACTGATTTACAAAGAGCTGACATTTTTACCAAACCCCTGGACGATAGAAATCACTTGTTCTTTATAAATCAGCTTGGTATGATAAATGAATAAGACTTAAATTGATTTTTGTCTACAATCGACGAATTTTTCAAAGTTCGTCGAACGGAGATCGACGAACTGAGAAAAGTTCTAGAGATATTCGTCGAATGGAGATCGACGAACTCTCTGTGAGTGAAGTTATTTTCGTCGAACGGAGATTGATGAATCTGCTTCAGAAAAGTTTCGTCAAACGGAGCTCGACGAAATATTTTCCAATCTTCAGACTAAGATTGATGAATCTTTTCAACTATAAAATATATCGTCGACCTCATATTAAAGAATTCTTTATTTTTCGTAGAACGGAGTTTGTCAATTCATATTCTGAAAAATCTTATATCTAGGTTTTTCTTCGACCTCCGTCCCGCGCTTTCAGTTCCATGGCACATGATCTCTGTCTCTCTCTTACATGTACGCTATCGACAATTCCAGTAGGCAGTCTTGCAGCAATGAAATTTGATACTGGATTTGACATAGATTTCGAGTCATTTAAACACTCGGATCCTGTCTTTTTGGAGATTGTGCAACTGTTTGAAGATCAACAATTGAAAAACTTGATGACCACCCGAATCAAGATCGCTAGTGTAGAGATTAGGGAATGGGTCTACACTTCCTCCACCACAGATGAAACCACCATGACAGGCACAATATCGGGTAATGAAGTCTCCCTTACCCCCACCGTCCTAACTGAGATTTTTGGATTAACTAATGGTGAAGCAGATTTGGAGATTGATAATGAGGAATTTGATGAAATGCTAAATAAAATGGGTTATTCTGGAGAAACCCCCAACAAGCTGCTGAAGAAACACTTATCTGCTGAATATAAGTTTCTAGCAGATGTTGTGGGCAAGGTGCTGCTGGGTAAGCACACATCCCATGACAACATCACCAGGCATCAATTTCTGGTGATGTATTCTGTGGTGAATAAGAAGCCTGTGATTTGGTCTAAGATTATGTTTGAGATGATCAGGAAAAAGAACACCAAGAAGGAGGTGTTTTTGGAAGAATTCTGGGAATCTTCCTTCAGGAAAAGGTTGCTGAATCCCTGGTCACCCCGACCATATTCAATAATGCCTCCAAGAGGCTCACCTGTGCCCTCTTTGGCAGTTGGGAGAGGACCATCACCAAGCCATCCATGGCTTCTTCATCTTCCTCTAGGCCTTCTGAGAGTAGAAGGACTACTCCAGCCACTCCCTACCCTGCTGAGGATGTCCCTCCTCCACCTCCACCACCTCCAGTCATCCAAATCCATCCTCAGATGGTACACCAACTCCCCTCACCTATTCATTCCCCAGTTCATACCACAGTCCACATTCCTCCACCTCCATCCTCCCATGGTACAGCAACTCCATCATCTCCAGTACCTCCATCACAAACTCATATTCACTTTCAGACATCAACTCCATCCCCAGATGGTACACCAATTCCATCACCACCCTCATCTCCACTACCACCACATTTGGCTGATATTCCCCTTTCCAATATGTCATCCCTACCATCATTCAATCTGCCTTCATCCTCCCTTCACACTGCTTCTTCCCCAGATGAGCCAATAGAATACTCTCAACCTCCTCCTCCACCATCATCTTCCATCCACCCTTATGTTCCCACTGAGACACCTCCTGCATTCCTGCCACTGGACCCCTCCATCATTCCACCTCTTCTAGCACTTCTTACTCCCCTCCACAAAACCCTCACAGCAGAGGCAATCTCCCCTCTTGATACCTCCATCTCCTCCCTTGCTACTCAAATCTCAGCTCTCTCCATCCCTCCTTCTTCAGTCTGGGGCCTGGCTCTAGTTCCCACTAAAACCAGGCAAGGGGAGATACTCTGTGAAGAAGTAGTAGTATTAGTAGCAGCAGGAGTAGCAGCAGCAGAAGCAGTGGCAGTAGAAGCAGAAGCAGCAGCAGCAGTAGAAGCAGAAGCAGCAGCAGCAGCAGAAGTAGAAGCAGTAGTAGCAGCAGAAGCAGCAGGAGCAGCTGAAGCAGAAGCAGCTGATGATTTAATTGATTTACTTAATTTCATTGAATCTGATATGGATTTGGATGAGCCTGTTTTGGCTTAAATAAACAATGTTGGTGATTGCATTATAAATCCCACAGTATATAATTTGAATTTATTGAATATGTTTGATACAGCTTATTTGAATTCTCTTGAAGAATACAACATAAAGCCATCCATGACTATAGTTCCCTATACCTCCCCAATAAGACCCAAAGTTGCCAAGCAACTCAGGGGTAGTTTTGCCATTACAGAGGCTCCTGTCATTCCATCTCCACCCAGAACTGATTCTTTCATTGTTTCATCCCCTCCTAAAGTCATTTCTGCTCCAACATTCATTATGGATGATAGCACCATGCCTGATCTTAATGAGTTGATAATTGCTGATATTGAAGAAGAGAGTAAGTCAGTTGATGAAAGCATAAATATACTCAGTTCTCCAGCTCCAGCTCCTCCTCAGGTAGAAAAACTGTTGATATATGCATAGGCTTGGAAAGAGATTAATGCATTATATGATACTCCTCGAGACTCTTCTGATGATGAAGATGAGGAAGAAGATTTTGATGATGAGCCCAAGGCCAAAAAGAAAATCTCTAAGAAGAGGAAAGCTCCTCAACCTCCTGCTCCAAAACCCAACCCAACACATGATACTCCCTATTGCATTATTCAAAATATCACTCCATACAAGGGAATGCCATCTTTGATGTGGCTGTCCTAGAATCAATAGAAAGAAAGGAAGAAAAGCAGGAAGTATTCACCTCCTCCATAGAGATTCAAGAAGGACCCTCCTCCTCCTCCTCCACCTCCGGCTGGTGCTTCAGGCTCTTCATCTCAAAGGACTACCCAGTATCAAACCTATCAGAGGCATCAGGGTAGATCCTCCTCCTCTTCTGAAAGCAGCCAACATAGGTACTACTCCTCAGGCAAGCAGCATCAACAACAACATCAGCATCAACATCAACAAACTACTGAACATCAGAAAGCTGAACACCCGAAAAGACCTGCATCTCCTCCTGTACCTTTTGAGGACCCAGAAACAGCTACAACTTCAAGGATGGCCAGTTCCAAGAATTGGTTGGCCTATCTATGATCAACAAAGCCAAAGCTGAATGAAAGGATCCCTCTGAATACACAACAATGTCCAAATACAGGATGGAATAACTTAATAGGTTTGCCAAAGCTAACAAATTTTTTAATGTTGATGATTATATGAAGTTACATCCAGAAGCTATGGTGCCAAGGGCCACTTCCCTAAACATTATTGGAGTTGCTGATATGACAATGACAAAGACTCTACCAGCCAATCCAAACAGGGAAATCAAGTTTACACAGCCTGGTCATAAAGCTAAAGAGGTTAAGCAAAAAGAGCCAAAGCAGAAGAAATGAATTTAACTGCTTATTCTATCTATTATTTTAAACTGCTTATTTATTTCATGATACAAATCTCTTTGTATATATATATCTGCTGCATATCTTAAAGTTTTCTGCCAGATATATTTTTCTTGCTTTAAAATGATTTGTGTCTGTAATTACTGACCTCACCTAAATAGGGGGAGATTGTTGGATCCCTAGTTGGATTTGGGCTAGGTTCACTAAACTAGGATTATTGACACACCTTGTATAGCCAGGGTGAAGTATGTGTCCTAGAGTCCAGGCCATGTCCTTAGAGTCAACATTGCATGGACCAACCATCAGTAGACTACAGAAGACTCAAGACTTAGAGAAATTTCAAAGACTCAAGAAATGAGTTCGACGTTCGTCGAACTCATCTCGACGAAAGTCGTGCTCAGCTTGACAAACTCAGAGACAATTCTCTGAGCTGAGCTCGACGAACTTGATTCCCAAGTCGACGATTTCTGGATGTTATACTTCAACATTCGAAGTCTAGAATCATTTCACTGAACTCTAGTCGACGAATTCATATTCTTAGCTCGACAAACTTAAACCACAGTATTGATAAGTTTTATCAACTAGTAGTTAGAAGTTCTCAGGTCGACGATCTTGTATCTCAGGTCGACGAACAACAATTATCTAGTCGACGAACATGACTTCTCAGCTCGACAAACTCTGGACCCAGGTCGACGAATTCTATTCTTTGCTCGACGATTTCTGTGCAGTTCCAGACTTGGATTCTCCCCTCATTTTGTCCTTATTTTATTACCGTAATTCTTGAATAATCAATGCTTAATATTCTCTGAATATTACCGTTAGAAGCAGCATTGATTATGTTATTCATCAGGATAATTACTTGTCGTTTTCAATGGGACAGTTGGGGAAATCAATTAATGCAAACATTCTCTCCAGCCGAATTTTACATTCTCCAGGCTGTCAGCAATCAATGGAGGAAGATAATTCAAAATTCAAAAGGAAAATTTCATTAAAGATATAAAAGTGATTTTCTTCCTCCTTCCACAGACAGACACAGACAGAGAGACAACAAACAATAACACGGATATGGAGTCAAGAAATAAGAAGCCCATACCAGAAAAAGAATTCAAGATATTGAAGAAGAAGAAGAACATCCATACAAATCTAGATTCTTCTTCATTCTTCATTCCAGGATTCTTCACGGACAACAAACCTTTATCAGTCAAGAAGTTCCTGGATCTATTCTGGTCAAGGCTAAAAGATTGAAGACCTACTCACCCTAAAGCAAAGCTCAATCTTCCTGAAAAACTCAATAACCCAGGGGAGCTTTGTTAACATCAAAGATCCACTAGTCTTCTCAGTTGTATTAGAGAAAGAGAAGACACCATCATTCTCTCACCCCATCACTGTATAAAGGGTTTTTTTAACTCCCTTCAAAAGTTATTCCTTGGTTGCAAGTCACCTGATCAAAAGACTTGGGATTAGTTTTTGAGCACCTGATCAAAAGCCCATTGGTGGCAGTCACCTGATCAAAAACCTGAGTGGATTCCTACCAGGGTGGTAGAAGAGTGGATGTACCCAGGTTGGGGAACCACTATAAAAATTCTTGTATTGTCTGGTTGCCCTCTTTCTTTTGTTCTTGTTGTGCCTGTGCTAGTTAGGTTTACTGTGCCTATGTTAATTAATTTATTATTGTTGTGCCTGTGGTAGATTAGGTTATCTTAATTTGCACTTATACTTACAGTAAATATTAGTATCAAATAGCTGCTATACTCTGAATTTTTTAATTAACAACAAAAAACTTTATAGTTTTAAAGATACTCTATTCACCCCCCCCCCTCTAGAGTATATCAGATCTAACACTCACTTTCTGAAGCACAAGACACAATTAAGGTGTATGATGATCAGCTGGATGCAACCACTGAAGCAAATGCTAAACGTAGATTGCCACCTGCTGTCAGGCATCTAAGGGATCATCCAAGGCACCAGATTAATGGTGATGCAAACCAATGAGTGGTGATAAGAAGAAAAATCCTTAATAGAGCAATATATGCAAGTTTTCTATCATAGGTTGAGCCTATGAGATTTGAAGAGGCCAACATAGATCAGTTCTAGTTGGTAGCAATGCAAGAGGAATTGAACCAGTTTAAGAGGTGTAAGGTCTGGAAGCTGGTTACCAAACCACAAGGACATAATGTCATTGGAGTCAAGTGGATTTACAGTAATAAACTTGATGAAAATAGAATTATAATCAAGAACAAGGCCAGGCTAGTAGCTAAGGGGTACAAAAAAGAAGAAGGTATTGACTTTGATCAAACATTTGCCCTTGTAGCAAGATTGGAAGTCATCAGACTCTTCCTTGCATATGCTACATTCAAAAGATTTAAAGTCTACCAGATGGATGTAAAGTCAACCTTCCTAAATGATGACTTAAAGGAAGAAGTGTATGTTCAACAGCCTTCAGGTTTTTTTGTTCCTAACTCAGCTGATTCTGTTTATAGACTTAGGAAAGCTGTATGTGGGCTGAAGAAAGCCCCTAAATCATGGTATGATACATTGTATAGCTTCCCCATTGAGAATAAATTCTTAAGGGGGAAGATAGACAAGAACCTATTCCTAAGGGAATCTAAGGGCAAGATCATCCTAGTCCAAATTTATTTAGATGATATAGTATTTGGATCTACTGATGACATCCTTTGTAGGAAGTTTGCCAAACTAATGCAAGGGAAGTTGAAGATGAGCAGTATAGGTGAACTTAAGTTCTTCTTGGGCCTCTAAGTAAGACAGCCAGAAGATGGATTATCCATACCCTAGTCAATGTTAACCAGGGAGTTGATCAAAAGGTTTGTTATGGAGAATGCCTCCACCATGAAAACTCCCATGGGGTCAAGTTTGCCTATAGTCAAAGATGATGCTGGGAAACCTGTTTATGAAACTTTGTATAGAGGGATAATTGGCTGCCTTATATATCTTAGTGCAAGTAGGCTAGACATCATGTATGCTACATATGTTTGTGCTAGGTATCAGGCTAGCCCTAAAGAATCTCACTTTTCTGTACTAATATGATTTTGAGGTATCTTAAGGGCACACAGTTGGTGATATCATAGTGATCTGGAAGTGATGAAGTGTGTAGCCTCACTGCCAACTCAGTATGAGCCTATCAGGGCCGCACAAAATATTGTTTAGAAATTGGGAGATTGTATCTCTATTGTATAGCTCATATGATGAGTTGAAAGAAAAGTAAAAGGGGCTTAAATATTCCATGGCACTTTCATCAAATGTGGTGTGACGAATCTGGCCTTTGGCACAGATTCGTCGAACGACGTTCGATGAATCTAGCCTTTGCCGCAAATTCGTTGATCGTTGTTCGATGAATCTGGCCATTGGAGCAGATTCGTCGAACGTCGTTGGACCAATCTGGCCTTTGGCGTATATTTGTCGAACACTGCTCCTGGCCTTTGGCGCAGAAGTGTTTACAGTGTTGAGTTCACTCAATGCACTCAATGCATCTAGCCTTTGGCGTTGAGTGTGTTGAGTTCAATAAATGCCATGATGTAGAAGCATTGACTGTGTCGAGCTCATTCAACGCCCATGCTGAGTCAAATGTTGAGTTATTGATATTTTGGATTCTTACTCCTAGGTCTGCTTATAGCGACAAAGCCTATTCTATTTATTCCTTGTGTATAAATGGGATAGTTTAGGGTTTTTCAGCAGACATTGTTTTTCTTTCTGTCAAAGCACACGAGCCGTCACTGTGCAAGAGGCGGAAAAACTTAAAATCCCGATGGAAGCGTTCTGCCAATCCTGTCGCCATCACGGATCCTGATCCCGGCGCGTGTCATCGCTGCCACTCCTTCAACAGACCTAGCAGTCTATGGAGATGCTGAGTGTACTCTCCCAACACAGTGCTTGTTTAACAAGTTGCAATGGATTCACCCAATCATGTGGATTTCCTGCAGAGGTGCGGATATCCTTTCTACGCTCAAGACTCAAGAGTTGTGTGGACGGCCAATTTTTCTGGAGCATCTAGGTGGACTTTAGACTCAATCCCTCAAAGGTAATTTCTTTACAGCAAGCTTTACTTCTTGATTCATGAATATTGTTAGATCCGAACTCATTTGGTTTTTTCTTGTTCTTATTTCTGCAGCGTGCACAAGTGTTGCGCCATCCAAAAAAACACAATAGTGGTATCAGGGGGAGGTTCCTGACAATATTCATTGTTTCAGAAGTTGCTAAATCCATGTCGTGTAGATTTGGATATTTAGAAGTGTTTTAAATGACCAAATCTAGTCTTGGATCTTCCTAAGAACTCTTGTGATTTCTTTTAAGTTTACTCCTTAACAGTAATCGTCACTTTCTTGGTTTGTGAAACTAATCATGTGCTAGATTCTGAATCTCACATGAAGTGACAAGCTTGCCTACTGTGTAAGTGGAGTTGGTGTTGCTCATGTCCAGTACATGTAGGTCTAAACATTTGGAAATGTTTTAGATGTTCGGACTTAGACCAGTTCATTAAGTGTTGTTGATTCTTGCGCACATCTCAGATGCATTTGGATTATGCTTGTTGAATTTTATTTTTCTTGATGTTCACATTGGTTAAGTGTTAACCATGATTAAAGAGTTAATCAACTATCTAAAAACACTTAAGTAATATTAAGTATTCAGATATCTTCCGATGGATGACACTCTTCCTGCCTCAATCGATGAAGTGTGGGCTTGCAAAATAAAGGTGTATTAATCTGTCTTGGGGAGTTTGCGAGCGAATAATTGTGATATCCCACTATCGACATCGGGTCTAGATTAACTGGGTGACCCCAAAGGATGAGTGCCTAGAGGCATTGGGTTGGCATGTACCATATGATGGATGTGTATAAAGAGTTATTCACCAGACGTACAAGAATTGTATAGTGATGCAATTGGCAAGCGTTGCCTACCTAAATAGTTGCATTGTGAGAGAAAAGACAAAGCTAACTCAGAGTGTTAGTGAAATATGGATCTTGTCCACTAAGAGGGTTACTCGCTAAACTATTTGAATTAATATTGAGGGTTATCAGTTTGATAAAAATAGTGGGAGTTATTTTGATTAAAGTCCTAATCAAAAGAAAATTATATTTTGAAATATAATACTAATTTGTTTTGAATTGATCCTTGTAGAATTTCCATGAGAAGTGGCTCACACTCCACCATGTCCCTCCGAGCGATCCTTGAGAAGCAAAAGCTAAGCGAGACTAATTATTTGGACTGGTACAGGAACCTGAAAATTGTTCTCGGGAAGAGAGTAAGCTTAATATTTTGGAAGAGGTATCCCTTGATGAGCCTGTCGGGAATGTGTCCCGTGCTGATAAAGATGCTTCAAGAAGTATCTTGATGACTCCTTAGACGTCGAATGTCTCATTCTTGCGACCATGAACTCTGAGCTCCAAAAGTAACATGAGAGCATGGGTTGCAAGGAAATTGACGAGCATCTCAAGAAAATGTTTCAAGGGCAAGCTCGTTAAGAGAGATTTGATGTCACTAAGGTGCTATTATGGTGCAAGATGGGAGCTCAGTACCTACTATGGACTCATGTACTCAAGATGATTGGGTATATAGAGAACTTTAAAAGACTAGGGTTCCCTCTAGGACAAGATTTGGCTATAGAACTAATCCTATAATCGTTGTCGGACAGTTATGAGCAGTTCGTCTTGAACTATAACATGGATGAAATAGAAAAGACCCTGCCTGAGCTCCTAGGTATGTTGCGAACTGTCGTGATAACATGAAGAGGTCCAAGCCTACTAGTCCCATATTGATGGGGCATAAAGGCAAGGGCAAGTCAAAGGGCTTCAGGAAGACGAAGGTGGGACCTAAGTCGGTACTGGAGCCCAAGTCTTCTGCATTGAAAAGGAAAGGCTCAGGGAAAGAAGGAAAGTTCCACCACTATGGCCGGGCTGGTCATTGGAGGAGGAATTGTCCTTCGTATACTGAGGGTCTACAAAAGATGAGGGGAGGTATGACTTCTGGGTCAGGTATTAATGTTATAGAGATAAACCTTTCTGCTCCTTCATCCTAGTTATTAGATACCAGATGTGGTTCTCACATTTGTATAATTGTGCAGGAACTGGGAAGGAGAAGATTGTTGAGTAAAGGAGAGGTGGAACTGCGCGTTGGCAATGGAGCAAGAGTTAATGCTATTGCCGTGGGGGTTTATCATATTACTTTGCCCAGTGGACTTGTAATAGAATTAGATAATTTTTATTTTGTTCCTTCCATAACTAGAAACATTATATCCATTTCATGTTTGGAAATGGTGTGTTTTTATTTTATTTTTAAGAACAATTGTTGTTCAATATTTAAGAATGATGTTTGTTATGGTGTAGCCCAAATGTTTAATGGTTGGTATGTTTTTAACTTAGGCCATCCGATCTATAATATTGAAAATACTAAAAGACTAAGAACAAATGACTCGAACCCAACGTACCTTTGGCATTGTCGTTTGGTCCATATAAATGAGAAAGGTATATCCAAGCTCCATAAAGATGGACTGTTGGACTCATTTTATTATGAATCACTTGAGAGATGTGAATCTTGTTTGTTAGGAAAGATGACTAAAGTCCCTTTCACTGGAAACAATGAGAGGGCTGATGTTCTCTTAGGTATAGTACATAGTGATGTATGTGGACCCATGAGCTCTATAGCTAGAGGTGGGTACTTCTACTTTGTTACATTTAATGATGATTTCAGTAGATACAGATATGTGTATCTTATGAAGTGCAAATCTGAAACCTTTTAAAAGTTCAAATTATTTCAAAACGAAGTAGAAAACCAGCTTGGTAAGAATATTAAAGCACTCTGATCTGATCGTGGTGGCGAATATCTAAGTCGTGAGTTCCGTGATGATCTGATAGAGTGTGATATTATATCATAGCTCACTCCACCTAAAACACCACATCATAATGGTGTGTCTGAGCGGAGGAATTGTACATTGTTTTACATGGTATGGTCGATGATGGGTCATGCAGATCTGCCTATTTCCTTTTGGTGCTTTACTCTAGAAACTGCTGCTTTATCATTAAATTGTGCTCCAACGAAAGCGGTTCTAAAGACACCATATGGGATATGGACTGAGAAGCATCATAATATGTCGTTAATTAAGGTTTGGGGTTGTGAGGCAAAGGTAATATGTCAGATTCCTGATTAGCCGAAAGACAAATCAGATAAGTGTTATCTTGTGTGATATCGTAGGGAAACCAAAGGGTACTACTTCTACCTACTATCTGAGGGTAAAGTATGTTTTGCAAGGATTGGTGTGTTTCTTGAGAAAGAGTTCTTAAGTAGAAAGACAGCCAGGGTAGAACTTGAAGAAGTTCAGGAACCACAAACTGTGAATGAGCTGGAATTGGGACCTGAGTCAGGACTACAAGTAGTTTTAGCTGGAGAACCTGATCAAGAAACAAAAGTTATATGTAGATCAGGTAGACCATGGTTTGAGCCTAAGAGATATGGATTTCTCGTATCTCAAATAGGTAATATGTTGCTTATGAATCATAGTGATGCGCCTACAACCTACCAAGAGGGTATAGGTGGACCAGACTCCGAGAAGTGGCTTGAGGACATGAAATCTGAAATGGACTCCATGTATGAAAACCAAGTATGGACTTTTGTTGAACCACCTGAAGGGGTAAGACCCATAGGGTGCAAGTGGGTCTTCAAGAAGAAGACCGACATGGATGGTAATGTACATACATTCAAAGGGAGTCTTGTGTCTAAAAGTTTCAAGCAAATTCATGGTATTGACTATGATGAGACTTTTTTCCCTATTACCATGGTTAAGTCCATCAGTATTCTGCTTGCTATTACTGCATACTATACCTATGAGATCTAGCAGATGGATGACAAAACGGATTTCCTAAATGGAAACCATCTTTTGGAAGAGGAAGGTAAAAGGACTCCGAAAACAGCACTACAGCAAGCCATCCTCCACCAAACACAAAAGAAAGTAAAAAGGATTTGTGGCTGAGACCTAGAGTGAAACGGAAGATGAATCTTCATCCTCTAGCTCCAGTGAAGATGAAAAGGAGGCAAAGGCAAGGAAAGTTTGCCTTATTGCTATCAATGACTCCTGCAACCCATCTGAAGCTGAGCAGTCAGATAATTAAGAATCATCAGAATCTGAGGCAGATTAGGTATTGTCTTCCTTTGATTACAATTCAGAAAATTTCAAAATTGAATTTAAATCATTATGTATAGATTTAATTAATTCTGAAAATGAAATTAAAGCTCTTAGGAAAAAATTGTCTATTCAAGAAAACTTGACGTCTGAAAACATTAAACTAAAAGATGAAATAACTCTAGCAAATGAACAAATCATCTCACTAAAATATGAATTAGCGGAGGCAAGGCAACTTGAAGAATCCATAAATGGGAGAAGTATCATGTTGATGGAAATCACAAGCACACTGAATGCCAAACTAAATGACAAGCTTGTCTTCGGTGCTTCATCAAGCCAACCCCCACTGATTCAGAAAAATATATTGTCAACACCAATAAATTTTTTTTTTAGAAAAAGGAAAAAAAAGATAGATAATAATAATAATGTTAAACAAACTGAGTTAAAACAAAAGAATAAGAAAAAGAAAAAAATAAGAAAAATCATAATTATAACAATGTTCAATATATTTCGTCGAAACCAGATCGACGAAATGTGTACAACTCGTCGAACTCAAGTAGACGAACTAAAAACGCAAATTTTCGTTATAATTATTCGTTGAACTACGATTGATAAAACCAGTATGGTTCGTCGACCCGAGATCGATGATTTTGGGGCCCAGAAAATGACTACATTTATTCTCTGAGTGGAGTTCGACGAACTCATCCCCATTCGTCGAACTCAAATCGACGAACTTACTTGAATTCGTTGAACCCAGTTCACTTTAACAAAATCTTTAATTTTGCTAAAACTCATAATCAACCAAGATCTTCCATCAATCAGTTTAATCAATGGATTATTCCACCTAGAAGATATCATTTTTTAGGTTATAAATGTCAACCTGAATATTCTTATATTTCCAGTTTTAATTATGTGAAGAAAGAAGTACCCAAGGTAACCTTGGTCAAGAATAGCTAATCTGTTCTACTGCAGGTGAAAGATTATCCCACCACAGAACAACAGTGGTATTTGGATAGTGGCTGTTCAAAACACATGACTGGAAATAAGGACAACCTAATCAACTACAAGTCAAAGTTAGGGCCTAAAGTAATATTTGGTGATTCCAATTGTGGCCAGACTGAAGGGTATGGAAAGGTCAAGATTGGATCAGTCACCTTCAGGAATGTTGCTTATGTAAGTGGACTGAAGCACAACCTTATCTCCATAAGTCAGTTATATGATGAAAGGATTCTGGTATCATTTAATAAAACTTCCTGCATTATTATTTCAGAAGATAACCAAGTAGTTCTAACCGGTATTAGAGTAGGAAACATTTATGTAGTTAACTTTAAGTCTGCCAAATCAGAAATTTGCCTGTTTAATCAAACTAGTAACAATAATGATCTTTGGCATAGGAGATTAGGACATGTTAATCTGAAAAACATTGCTAAACTCTCTAGGGACAACCTTGTTAGAGGATTGCCCTCTTGCCCCTACAAGAAGGAGAGCCTTTGCAGGGCTTGTTAGTTAGGCAAGCAAACAAAAAATTGTTTTGAATCTGTAAAAAAAAGTGACTCACCTATAATATTGTACATGCTACATGTGGACCTTTTTGGCACTATTACTGTACAAAGTATAGGAGAAAAATCTTATACTTTAGTGATTGTAGATGACTTCTCAAGATTCACTTGGGTATTCTTTCTGAGATCTAAGTCAGATAACTTCAAGGTTCTTACAGATTTTCTCAAGAACATACAAATTGAGTACTATAATCTAGTTGCATTGATCAAAAGTGATCATGGTACTGAGTTTGAGTCTCTTCTTATGTATGAATTTTTTGAGAAGGAAGGTATCAAGCACTGCTTCTCAGCTCCTAGAACACCTCAAAAAATGGGGTTGCTGAAAGGAAAAATAGAACCCTAATTGAATCTGCATGCATATTACTTGCAGATGCTCATTTGCCCCTATCCTTTTGAGCAGAGGCTGTGAGCACAGTAAATTATGTATTGAACAGAAGTTTGATACACAAGCTCAAGAATAAGATTCCTTATGAGCTACTTAAAGGGAAAAACCTAAAGTAGATTACTTTAAAATTTTTGGTTGCATTTGTTATATTCACAACAATAATAAGAAACACATTAGAAAGTTTGAAGCTGAGGCTGAAGTGGGAAATTTTCTTGGATAATCCCAAGTAAGCAAGGCTTATAGGGTATATAATAAATCAACCATGAAAATAGAAGAATCTATTTATATTCCATTTGATGAGACAAACATGTTTTATAAGGAGAAAGAAGTTTCTACCAATGACATATTGCAGGTACCTTACTTGTGTGTGAGATTGGATGATCTAAAACTCACCCAAGAGGCTCCATCACATCCTTCTCCAGAAGCTGAAGAAGAGAGTGAAGAAGAAAGTTTAGAATTGGCTGAACTTCCTCCAACAGCTATAATTCCACAAGAGGAATTAATTCCCCAAGCAATTGCTCAACTAACTCTTCCTATTGAATTTGTCACACTTAGAGATCACTATGTATCTCAAGTGATTGGAGACATTTCAGTTGGTGTGCAGATGTAACGCCCCGAAACTCAAAGGAGCAAAGGGGGATGTTTTGGGCCAGTTTGAGTTCTGGCTGCAGGCACACGGCCTGGGACACGGGCGTGTCCCAGGGCGTGTCGACCCGTGTCGACACTTAGCCGCGAAGTCGACACTGTGCTTTGACGATGTGTCGAGACATGGCACACGGCCTGCGACACGGGCGTGTCGCAGGGCGTGTCAGCCCGTGTCGACACTCGCCTCGCGAAGTCGACACTTTGGTGTCGACAATGTGTCGAGGCATGGCACACGGCCTGCGACACGGGCGTGTCGCAGGGCGTGTCGACCCGTGTCGACACTTAGCCACGAAGTGTCGAGACCGTGTACACGGCCTGGGATCCAGGCATGTCATAGTGATACGGTCAAGGACACGGGCGTATCCTAGAACCCGTGCAGTGCTCGGGTTGAAAAAGGGGGAAAATCATGGGGTACACGGCCGGCCTCACGGCCGTGTCAGGTGGAACACGGTCGTGTCAGCTCGAACACGGGCGTGTTCGATACCCGTGTGAGGTTCCAGGTGATTCGATTTTGACGGCAAATGAGGCACACGGCCCTGGACACGGGCGTGTGCCGGGCCGTGTTCGGTCCAGATTGGGCATTTCAGCCCCGAATCAAAGCCGTTTGTTTCATTGTTTTGAGATCCAACGGCTGGGGGATGTTCCTGAAGGGATATACCCGTGGATTGACTTAGAAATCCAACACTTTTCATACCTTATCTCTTTCCAAATCCTTAGAGAAAGAGGAAAACCAAGGGAGGAAGAAGAGCTAGATCCCGCCATTGGAGGAGCTTCGGAGTTCCGAATCGCGAGCCGACCCCGGATCCACGGAGGCAACGCTAGTGCGGTGGTTTTCATCCGATTACTTTTCAATGGCGCCAAAGAGGAACTCAAGGGTAACGATCCTCATCTTGAGCATGAATAGCTCTCTTTCTTAGCATAGGAAGCCCGCTCTCGCGAGTTTGCGGAGAGTTGGAGGCGTTCCTTCGGGTAGATATGTGAAGTCCCCGTTGTTTAGAGTCCGTATGCGAGAACGGACATAGGCATGATGTGTGAAGCCTACCCGGACATGTTGGTCTGGATCGGTGATGTTGCATTGCATAATGCCGGAGAAGACTCCGTTCTATTGGTTGTTTTTCGGGTTTTCTACGCGGTAGATTGCAGCAAGGAGCCTTGTGGACTAACCCAAAGGTGCACCCGAAAAACTGGGCGGATACGAGATCTTGCCAACTTGGTGGCCTGAGAGCCAACTTGAACATAACTGGGTTATGTGATTTGTGATGGACACGGGACTCGGTGGAAGTTTGACCCACGCAAATGGCTTAAATTGCCGTTGCGATGTGAGCACGGGTTAGATGGAACCGTACCCGTTCTATATCGTTCGGTTAAAGAGACCTAAAGGCACGTGGCACTTACCGTTGGCATAGAGTAGGGTCTTCGGCGGTTGATGGCTTAAATTGTCGTGACCCAGGCCGAGAAGACAAATTGCTCATAGGTTTGGCCGTCAGTTGGCAGTGGTGAGTCCGGAATGTTGATGGCTTAAATTGACGTGACATAGACCGGTTCACCGAGAATGTGCCCTGAGTGCACGGGGCGTGTGGTCGTGCGAGCCAACGTCTATGATGAAATGGCTATGGATATATACATTGCTCGCTTATGATAATGAAATGCAGGGAAGGAGCATCGCCGCCCCGAGTTGGGGGCGGGACCGTTATAATTTGGTCAGCATTGCTGACTGTTGCCTTGTCTTGCCACCGTGCGGTGGTTTGTTGCTTGCAGGTGCAGTTGGACCAAGCGGTCAATAGCGGGCTAAAGCCCTTTTTGCGAAGCTGGCCCTCGAAGGCCCAAGTAGAAGTGTTTACTGCTTTATTCATGTATGACCGGCCTGCGTGCCGTGGTTTGTAAAACATGTAATATTCAAGTGAAATATTTTGTAAGGCCTTAAGGCCGGTTTTTGGTATTTTTGTATAACATTCCTAATTTGTACTAGTGGACATTCGTGCTTTAATGTTGGGTTCTTGTTTACAACTTTTATAAACTGCTTCCGCTAGAATGCTCTGTGTAGGACGTTGAAATTGGTTGGATGGTTTCCATAAGTAACCACCCGGTCTGTCTGTGGTATATGGCGTCGGGCCCCGGCCGGACCTACTGCTATATGCTATGCGACGGATAGGGGGTGTTACAATTTGGTATCAGAGGGAGGTTTCGATCCTCCGACCTGTGGGTTATGGGCTACTGGTTTTGGTCGGGCTTAAAGTGAATTCATGGGCGAATTCTTTTTAAGGGGTGGTGAGCACATTGTGTGCGTCATCGTTATAATGGTAAAAGAACCCATGAATGTCCACTTAGGAATGAAAATACTCGTGTTTGAGGAACCTGCATGTTCCTATAAGTGCTGTTTGCAATTTATTTGGTCGCTTAACGGTGTTTTGTACCACTATAGGTGACCAGAAGTGGTGTTGGGCCGTCAGAACGCCGAGTTTCTGAGGCTAGTAGTGCACCGGATGTTGCTCCTGCAACACCTCTGTCGGCTGAAAATATACGATTGGTGGCTGAAACGGTGTTGGCCGTGATCATTGCGCAGCCTGGAAGGCAAGCACAGCAGCTCGCTCCTGTGATGGAGCAAGTACCTCTTCAAGAGGCTGAGCCGAGGAGGGTGGAGCAAGTGGTTGTAGAACCGGTGGTGCCAAGGAGGGCAACTGAGAGGCAGCTGAAGCATGTAATGAGCTTTAACCCTCCGTTATTCTCGGGGTTGGGAACCCCATCTCAGGCTGAAGACTGGCTCTCCAGGGTGAAGAGAGTCATGACAGCGACGGATACGGAGGAGTGGCAAATGACCACCATCGCTACGTTCCTGCTGGACGGTGAAGCGAGGATGTGGTGGGAAGGATTGGAGCTACACTTACTGAGAGGTAGGCAACCATGTGATGTCTCGATGGAGGAGTTCTCGAGATTATTTTTGGCTAGATACCTCCCTTCGACGCAGAAGATAGCGTTGGAGAATGAGTTCCTGAAGTTGGTACAGGGTGAGAGGAGCGTGGATGAATATCTCCACAAGTTTACTCATCTGAGTCGATATGCTAGCTCCACCATCATGGATGAGGAGCGCAAGACAAATCGCTTCTATGAAGGCCTGAGGGATGAGTTGAGATTACTACTCTCGGGGCCGATGACGCAGGGTTTCTTAACCTTGGTCAATACTGCCCGGTCCTTGGAGAAGGACATGAAGAGCATGCAAGCGAAGAAAAGCTTGGGTGAGAAGAAATCTGAGTTCAGAGTGCCGACTGCTTCAAAGTCCGGCTATCGGAGGTCTTTCAAGAAGCATATGACTTCGGGTCCAGCTCCTTCTGGCACTTCTGGGGCGACTACGGGTCGGACCCCGGGTGCGTGTTTTACATGTGGAAATTCGGGGCATTTCGCCCGTGATTGTTGGAGCGGACGTCCTAAGTCCGAGAGGAGGCCGGGAGCTACATATGAAGAGAAGGGAAAGGCGGTGGAGTCGACCGCATCCCATTATGCTCCGGCCCAACCAAGGGTCTACAATCTTGGCCAACAGGAGGCCATTAAACAAGCCGATGTGGTGACAGGTACGATTTTATTTATAGCAAGTCACTTTCTTTATATGCTTGTTATGCACATGTTTCCTTACCACTACTTGTTTAGGGTTTGTATTGATTTGTGAGAATCCGGCACGAGCACTCTTCGATACGGGAGCTTCACACTCCTTCTTGTCCGAAGGATTTATATTACGTATCAGAGTCCCTTCTTCGATGGCTAAGGATAAGTTGGATGTGTTGTTGCCCAATGGGTGTTCGATGCGAGCGGATAGGATCTGCGATGTTAAGATTCGTATTGAGGAGCAGTAGTTTGACCTGCGGTCGTCCTTACTTCCATTGGTGGAGTTCGACATCATATTTGGCATGGACTGGCTCTCGGAGCAGCAGGCCCATATAGATTGCGGTATCAAGGAAGTGAAGCTGGGAGCAAGTCGTGAGACGACTTTTACGGGCTTAAAGTGGTCGAGCAAGACGTTGATGTCTGCTCTTCAGGTGGTGAAGGCGGTTCGTGCCAGAGCAGAACTGTTCTTTACACTAGTGGAGGTTGTAAAGCCGAAGCCCGCTTTGGATTGTATTTCAGTGGTGTCGGAATACCCTGATGTGTTCCCCGCAGATCTTCCTGGAGCCCCGCCTCAACGGGAGATAGATTTTACGATCGAGCTAGTGCCAGGTGCAAAGCCTGTGTCAGGATCTTCATATCGGCTAGCGCCTAAGGAAATGGCGGAGCTGAAAGTTCAACTGCAAGAGTTGTTGGAGCAAGAGTATGTGCGCCCGAGTTCTTCGCCTTGGAGCGCACCGGTCCTCTTTGTTAAGAAGAAGGACGGAAGCTTGAGGCTATGTATTGATTATCGGGAGCTAAACAAGCTGACGGAGAAGAACAAGTACCCGATCCCCCGGATTGATGATCTCTTCGATCAGTTAGTCGGGTCGACGGTGTACTCGAAGTTGGACCTCAAGGCTGGGTACTATTAGCTGCGAATAAGGGAGAGTGATATCCCGAAGACAGCGTTTAGTACGAGATACGGGCATTATGAGTTTACGGTCATGCCGTTTGGGCTGACTAATGCACCGTCAGTGTTCATGGATTTGATGAACAGGAATTTCAGGGAGTACTTGGACCATTTCGTGATCGTCTTCATCGACGATATTTTGGTGTACTCGCAAAGTGAGGAAGATCACTTCAAGCATCTTCATTTGGTGTTGGAGACGCTAAGGATAAATCAGTTGTATGCCAAGTTCTCGAAGTGTGAGTTCTGGCTATCCTCAGTGGCGTTCCTCGGGCATATAGTGAGTGGAGAGGGTATTGCTGTGGATCCGACGAAGATTGTTGCGATACGGGAGTGGCCTGAGCTTGCTACGGTAGCAGAAGTCCGGAGCTTTTTGGGGCTTGCCGGCTACTATAGGCGCTTCGTAGAGAACTTCTCGCGGTTAGCGTTACCTCTCACTACTTTGACGAGGAAGGAGCAGAAGTTCGTTTGGACACCGGAGTGCACGCGAGCTTTTGAGGAATTGAAGTGTCGGTTGACCACGGCGCCTGTACTGAGTTCGCCATGTGGAACCGAAGGCTATGAGATATATAGCGATGCTTCAGGCAGCGGTTTGGGTTGCGTGCTACTGCAACACGGAAGCGTGATAGCTTATGGCTCGAGACAGCTAAAAGTGCACGAGAGGAATTATCCGGTCCATGACTTGGATTTAGCGGCCGTGATTTTTGCCTTGAAGCTGTGGAGACACTATTTGTACTGTGTGAAGATTGATATCTACACCGATCACAAGAGCCTAAAGTACCTGATTGATCAGAAGGATCTGAATATGCGGCATCGTAGATGGATGGAGTTCCTGGGGGACTATACATTCAAGATCCACTACGTGCCTGGCAAAGGGAATGCAGATACGGACACGTTGAGTCGCCGAGCCCCAGCTCAAGCCAATTGGCTATCAGTGCATGATGAGCGGTTGGTGCGGGAGTTGGAGGCATTGGAGATTGTTTGTGTGGATAGACAATCTAGTGCTGAAGCAGTTCTGAATTGGACTGAAGTCCAATATGACCTGGCTGATCGGATTCGGCAGGCTTTGGATATGGATGCTCATATGAAGCAGTTCATGATAGAGGCTCTGGATGGGTCAAATTCCCAATTCGTCGTGGAGGACGGATTGCTGTGGAAAGACGGTCGTTTGTGCGTCCCAAGTGTGGGCAATTTACGGGTGGAGTTGTTGTACGAGGCGCACCATACCAAGTACTCGATTCACCCGGGGAGCACAAAGATGTACCGTGATGTGAAGAAACTATTTTGGTGGCCGAGTTTGAAAAAGGATGTGGCGCTATACGTAGCGAAGTGCCAAACGTGCGCCTTGGTAAAGGCGGAGTGCCAAAAGCCGGGAGGATTTCTTAAGTCCTTGCCTATTCCGGAGTGGAAATTTGATGACATCTCTATGGACTTTGTGCACGGTTTGCCAAGGTCGCAAAAGGGAAACGACGCCATTTGGGTGGTTGTTGATCGATTAACGAAGGTGTCGCATTTTATTCCGCATAGGAAGGATGATCTGGTGGAGAAGCTGGGAAAGCTTTATGTGGATAACATAGTACGGCTTCATGGTGTGCCCCGCAGCATCGTGAGTGACCGAGATGGGCGGTTCACGTCTAATGATTGGAGGCTAGTGCAGCAAATGTTGGGAACAAAGCTGAAGTTTAGCACAGCCTTCCATCCACAAACGGATGGGCAGACCGAGAGGGTTAATAGAACCATGGAAGACATGCTCTGCATGTGTGTCTTAGATTTTGGAAAGCAGTGGGAAGACCACCTTTATTTGGTGGAGTTCGCATACAACAACAGCTACCAAGCGAGTATTCAAATGGCGCCCTTTGAGGCCCTATATGGTAGAAGATGTCGCACGCCGTTGTCTTGGTTAGAAACGGGTGAGTCAAAGTTGTATAAGCGATCGGAAGTGGATGATGCTACTTCTTTGGTGAGGACCATTCGGGAGAGGTTGCTTATGGCTCAGGACCGGCAAGCAAAATACTATAATGCCAAGCACAGTAACGTGGAGTTCGCTGTGGGTGATTATGTGTACCTAAAGATCATGCCGTTCAAGGGTGTCTCGCGGTTGCGGCGATTGAAAAAGCTAAGCCCGAGGTACCTTGGACCGTTCGAGGTTCTGGAGCGAGTTGGGGAAGCAGCCTATCGGTTGAAGCTTTCAGTGGAGCTTAGTGGTTTACACGATGTATTCCACATTTCGGTACTTCGGAAGGCGGTACAAGAGCCTACGCAAGTGATCGCAATTGATCAAGTGCCGGTGGATAGTGGGCTAACGACAAAGGTCAAGCCCGTGCGGATTGAAGACTCGGAGGTCAAGCGGCTACGCAATAAAGAGATCAGGATGGTCAAGGTCCGGTGGGACAATTGCGGTCGTGAGGAGCTCTCTTGGGAGCGAGAGCAGACTATGCTTGACGAGTATCCAGAGTTGTTCCGCTCAGGTACAAATTTTGTTTTGCATGTCTTTCCTTTATGTAATTTCGTGGGCGAAATTCTTTTAAGAGGGGGAGAGTTGTAACGCCCCGAAACTCAAAGGAGCAAAGGGGGATGTTTTGGGCCAGTTTGAGTTCTGGCTGCAGGCACACAGCCTGGGACACGGGCGTGTCCCAGGGCATGTCGACCCGTGTCGACACTTAGCCGCGAAGTCGACACTGTGCTTTGACGATGTGTCGAGACATGGCACACGGCCTGCGACACGGGCGTGTCGCAGGACGTGTCAGCCCGTGTCGACACTCGCCCCGCGAAGTCGACACTTTGGTGTCGACAATATGTCGAGGCATGGCACACGGCCTGCGACACGGGCGTGTCGCAGGGCGTGTCGACCCGTGTCGACACTTAGCCGCGAAGTGTCGAGACCGTGTACACGGCCTGGGGTCCAGGCGTGTCATAGTGACACGGGCAAGGACACGTGCGTGTCCTAGAACCCGTGCAGTGCTCGGGTTGAAAAAGGGGAAAAATCATGGGGTACACGGCCGGCCTCACGGCCGTGTCAGGTGGAACACGGGCGTGTCAGCTCGAACACGGGCGTGTTCGATACCCGTGTGAGGTTCCAGGTGATTCGATTTTGACGGCGAATGAGGCACACGGCCCTGGACACGGGCATGTGCCAGGCCGTGTTCGGTCCAGATTAGGCATTTCAGCCCCGAATCAAAGCCGTTCGTTTCCTTGTTTTGAGATCCAACGGCTGGGGGATGTTCCTGAAGGGATATACCCGTGGATTGACTTAGAAATCCATCACTTTTCATACCTTATCTCTTTCCAAATCCTTAGAGAAAGAGGAAAACCAATGGAGGAAGAAGAGCTAGATCCCGCCATTGGAGGAGCTTCGGAGCTCCGAATCGCGAGCCGACCCCGGAACCACGGAGGCAACACTAGTGCGGTGGTTTTCATCTGATTACTTTTTAATGGCGCCAAAGAGGAACTCAAGGGTAACGATCCTCATCTTGAGCATGAATAGCTCTCTTTCTTAGCATAGGAAGCCCGCTCTCGCGAGTTTGCGGAGAGTTGGAGGCGTTCCTTCGGGTAGATATGTGAAGTCCCCGTTGTTTAGAGTCCGTATGCGAGAACGGACATAGGCATGTTGTGTGAAGCCTACCCGGACATGTTGGTCTGGATCAGTGATGTTGCATTGCATAATGCCGGAGAAGACTCCGTGCTATTGGTTGTTTTTCGGGTTTTCTACGCGGTAGATTGCAGCAGGGAGCCTTGGGGACTAACCCAAAGGTGCACCCGAAAAACTGGGTGGATACGAGATCTTGCCAACTTGGTGGCCTGAGAGCCAACTTGAACATAACTGGGTTATATGATTTGTGATGGACACGGGACTCGGTGGAAGTTTGACCCGCGCAAATGGCTTAAATTGTCGTTGCGATGTGAGCACGGGTTAGATGGAACCGTACACGTTCTATGTCGTTCGGTTAAAGAGACCTAAAGGCACGTGGCACTTACCGTTGGCATAGAGTAGGGTCTTCCGCGGTTGATGGCTTAAATTGTCGTGACCCAGGCTGAGAAGACAAATTGCTCATAGGTTTGGCCGTCAGTTGGCGGTGGTGAGTCCAGAATGTTGATGGCTTAAATTGACGTGACATAGACCGTTTCACCGAGAATGTGCCCTGAGTGCACTGGGCGTGTGGCCGTGCGAGCCAACGTCTGTGATGAAATGGCTATGGATATATACATTGCTCGCTTATGCTAATGAAATGCAGGGAAGGAGCATCGCCGCCCCGAGTTGGGGGCGGGACCGTTATAATTTGGTCAGCATTGCTGACCGTTGCCTTGTTTTGCCACCGTGCGGTGGTTTGTTGCTTGCAGGTGCAGCTGGACCAAGCGGTCAATAGCGGGCTAAAGCCCTTTTTGCGAAGCTGGCCCTCGAAGGCCCAAGTAGAAGTGTTTACTGCTTTATTCATGTATGACCGGCCTGCGTGCCGTGGTTTGTAAAACATGTAATATTCAAGTGAAACATTTTGTAAGGCCTTAAGGCCGGTTTTGGGTATTTTTGTATAACATTCCTAATTTGTACTAGTGGACATTCGTGCTTTAATGCTGGGTTCTTGCTTATAACTTTTATAAACTTCTTCCGCTAGAATGCTCTGTGTAGGACGTTGAAATTAGTTGGATGGTTTCCATAAGTAACCACCCGGTCTGTCTGTGGTATATGGAGTCGGGCCCCGGCCGGACCTACTTCTATATGCTATGCGACGGATAGGGGGTGTTACAGCAGACAAGGCATCAACTCCACCAGGACATGATCCATGCCTGCTTCATATCTCAAACAGATCCCTAATCCATTAAAGACACTGAGCAAGATCCACACTGGATTATTGCAATGCAAGAGGAGCTCAACTAATTTGAGATATGCAGAGTTTGGGATTTAGAAACAAGCTTGATGCTCAAGGTCTTATCATAAGGAACAAGGACAGACTAGTTGCTCAAGGATACAGATAAGAGGAAGGCATAGACTATGACCAGACATTTGCACCTGTTGCAAGGTTGGAAGCAATCAAAATTTTCCTTGCATATGTTGCATACAAGAAGTTTACTGTATACCAGATGGATGTCAAGAGTGCATTCCTCAATGGTGAAATCAAAGAAGAAGTCTATGTAGAACAACCACCAGGTTTTATTTCTCCTACTCATCCCACTTATGTTTTCAAATTGCATAAGGCTCTCTATGGTCTAAAGAAAGCTCCAAGAGCTTGCTATGAAACCTTAGCTAACTTTCTCCTAAAACATAAATTTTCTAGAGGCATAGTAGATAGGACTTTATTTATTAAGCATCATCATGATAAAATACTGTTAGTACAAATATATGGAGATGACATCATATTTGGTTCTACAGATTCCAAACTATGCAAAAGGTTCTCCAACCTTATGCATTCAAAGTTTGAAATAAGTAGCATGGGTGAGCTCTCCTACTTCCTTGGTCTCTAAGTGAAGCAGACACCTGATGACATCTTCTTATCCCAATCTAAATATGCTAAAGAGCTAATTAAAAGGTTTGGGATGGTTGATGCTTCAACAAAGAAAACACCTATGGCTACAAATACTGTAATTGATTCTGATGAACATGGGAAACCTGTAGATTAGAAATTATATGGGGCCATTATTGGGTCCCTGTTATATCCTATAGCAAGAAGACCAGATATTATGTTTGCTACATGCCTTTGTACTAGGTTCCAGGTGAACCTTAAAGAATCTCACCTTATTTTCTTAAAAACGATTTTAAGATATATAAAGAGTTTCCCTAATTTAGGACTCCGATATTCAACTGAGTCAGAATTTAAGTTAACTGGATACTCTGATGTTGACTTTGCTGGATGTAGATTTGATAGGAAGAGCACATCAGGGACATGTCAATTCCTTGGTGATAGGCTAGTGCCATGGTTTTGCAAGAAAGAAACATCCGTGTCCACCTCAACAGCAGAATCTGAATATATAGCAGCTGGCAGTTGTTGTTCACAGATGCTGTGGATTCAAAACCAACTCCTAGATTATGATGTCAACTTAAATAATTGAACTCTACTTTATGATAATACAAGTGAAATTTCTATTGCACAGAATCCAGTGCATCATAGTAGGACTAAGCATATAGATATTAGACATCATTTCATTAGAGAGTGTGTAGACAAAAAGAAAATTAATCTCACCTTTATCTCTACTAATTTGCAAAAGGCAAATATCTTCACCAAACCCTTGGATGAGAAGAAATATGTATTCTTTATGAATCAGCTAGGTATGATCAATGGAGATGCATTAATTTAATTTTTTGTCTGTGGTCGAAAAATTTGCCACAGTTCGTCGAACGGAGATCGACGAACTGAGAAAAGTTCTTGAGGAATTCCTAAGACCTGAGATCTACGAACTCTCTGTGTGTGAAGTTATTTTCGTCGAACGGAGATTGACGATATTGCTTCAAACAAATTTCTCCGGCCTAATATCGATGAAATGTTCTCCCTTCTTCTGACTGAGAACGACGAACTCTTTTGTCACTAAAATACTTCATCGAACTAAGATCAAAGAATTTTTATTTTTCGCCGGAAGGAGTCTGCCGCTTCATATTTTGAAAACCATATATCTAAGTTTTCTTCGAGCTCCGTACTGCGCTTTCTATTCCCTTTGAACTTGATCTCTCTTTTTTCCTTTGCAGGCGAACAATGGCGATTCCACCAAGCTCTCAGGTGGCGATGAAGTTCGATACGGGATTCGACATCGATTTTGAAACCTTCCAACATTCAGTCCAGATCTTTTTGGATATACTAAAACTGTTTGAGGAACATAATCTGAAGAATTTCTTGACAAACAGAATCAAGATAGTGGCTATAGAAATTAGAGAATGGGTGCTCACTTCCACCACTCCAGATGCAGATATAATGACTGAGACTATATCCGGTAATGAGATTTCTTTAACCCCCACCGTATTATCTGAGATTTTCGATTTGATGAATGGTAATGAAGATATTGAGATGGATAATACTGAATATGATAACATCTTTATAAAAATGGGTCATACTGGAGAGAACCAAAATAAATTACTTAAGAAAAATTTATCTTCTGATTATAAATTCCTTGCTGATGTTGTCGGGAAGGTTCTGTTGGGCAAGCACACATCCCATGACTACATTACTAGGCACCAGTTCTTGGTGATGTGTGCCTTGGTAAATAAGAAAGCAGTTAACTGGGGAAAACTGCTATTTGATTTAATAAAGAAGAAAAATAATAAGAAAGAAGTTTGTTATGGCAGAGTTCTCAGAATATTCCTACAGGAAAAGGGATCTGAATACCTGGTCTCACAGACCATATTCATCAATGCTTCCAAAAGGCTGACATGTGCCTTGTTTGGAAGGTGGGAAAGGATCATCCATAAGCCATCCAGGGCTTCCTCCTCTTCCAGGACTTCTGAGAGCACCAGGGCAGTGACAGCCACTTCTCCACCTCCAGAAGATGTCCTTTCCTCCACCAAAATTCCATCACCTCCACCATCACAACAACCATCCTCTTCTCCAGCTCATACTCCACCAATTCAACAACAACATCCACCCACACCAGTTCCTACACCAGTTCCATCTCCAGAACATACTACACCACCTCCATCTCCACCTCCTCATTCCCCACCTCCAATTAATCTATCTGACATTCCATCTACCTCACAACCCTATTTCAATCTACTATCTCCTCCACCATCTCCACATAACTCTCCAATCCAGGAACACATCTCCTCACCCACGACAACAGTTCCCCTTTCTACCACTGCAATTCCTTATATTACTATCCCTCCAGTCATCCCCACTGACATTCCATCAATTACGCCCTCCACATTTCTATAATACACCTAGACAGACTTCTCCAATGCATTCTCTGTGTGTTCAAATTGTGGGCATCACACTCCTTACTCCACCTCTGCTCCTGAACCCCTATATCTAAATTTTTCTAATATTGCAAAAGGTCTACTTGATTTTATTTCTCCCACTCTTGAGCAACTTATAGCTAATGATATTACTCCTCTCTCTACTTCTATCACCTCTCTCTCTTCCAGAATTGCTACCATGTCTTCTATCCCTTCTTCTCGAGGATTGGCTTCAGGACCCTCTGAACCCAGTCAGGGGGAGATGTTCTGTGAAGAAGCTCCAGTTCCCCCTTGTATAGCAGCAGCAGTAGATTCTAAGATGTTTGATGATTCAACAGAAGCAGCCCCTCTAGCAGAAATTATTGAATTGTTTACAGATTCTGATATAAAGATGGCTGACACAGTTGTGCTAAAAATAAATACTGTTGGTGATTATATTATAAACCCCACAGTTAATCTAGATGTTTTGCTATATTCATTCAGTTTTGTTTACAGAAATATTCTACCTAGTTTTTCTTATCAGTAATCTAGGGCTATAGTCCCTTATACTGCTCCAATAAGCCTTGCAGTTGCTAAGCAACTAAAGGCAAGTTTTGAAAGAGCACAACCACCAACTATATCATCCCCTCCCAAGGCTATCTCCCCTCCTACATATAAAATGGATGATAGTCCCCTACCAGATCTAGATGAAATTATTATGGCTGATATAGCAGAAGAAAGTTTAACTATTCTTGAAAGTGTTGCTGAAATAGTAGTTGCAGAAGCAGAACTTCCAGTATAGCCTCAGGATGAGAAATAAATTTCTAAAGATATTTTGAAGGCAATTGATGATTTATATGCAAATCCTCAAGGATCATCTGATGAAGAAGATGATGATGATGATTCTGATGAATCTAATAGTTCAAAGGCTAAGAAGAAAGTTGTTAAGAAGAGAAACGCTATTCCTAAAGCTTCCCCCAAGCTAAATCCCACCCATGATACTCCCTACTACATACTGCAGAATATCACCCCTTACCTATGGATGCCCTCATGGATGTGGCAATCCAAGAATGAGCAAAAAGCCAGGAAGAAGGGAAGAAGATACTCTCCTCCTCCTCCGTCTCAAAGGAACTGGAGAGGTCCTCCTCCTCCTCCTCCAGCTGCTGGTGCTTCAGGAAACTTTTCTCAAAGATCTACATCCTACACTCAAACTTATCAAATACAACCAAATAGATCTTCAAGATTTCATGGAAACAGTCAGCACAGACATTCTAGCAGCAGCAGACATCATCATCATCAACAACAACAAGCATCTAAAACTGATAAATTTGAAAAAGACAACAGTCCATTAAGGCTAGAATCACCACCAATTCCTTTTGTAGATCTTGAACAAGAAACCACTACAATAATGGACAGATTTCAAGAACTTGTTGAACTCTCCCTCATTAATAAAGCTAAAAAGGAAGGCAAGGATCCATTACAGTACAAAACCATGTCTTCCTATAGGAGAGAAGAACTGAAAAGGTATGATAAAGCTAATAAGTTTTTCAATGTAGATGATTACATGAATTTTCATCGAGAGGCTGTAGTACCAAGAGCTACCTCTGTCAATATAATTGGAGCTGCTGACATGACAATGTCTAGAAGAGAAGCAACCAATCCCAACAGAGAAATTAAATTCAGACAGCCCTCTTAGCAAACTGACAAAGCTGATAGAGAAAAGCAAAAGAAGAACAAGTGAAAATTTTGTTTAGTTTTTATTTCTGAACTGTATTTGTTATTACTGTCACAAAGCTACTATCATGTACATATCTGCTAGATATTTTAAATTTTCTGCCAGATATATATATATATATATATATATATTGTTTTTTGAACATTTTCCTTTGTTTGTATTAGTGACCTCACATAAATTGGGGGAGATTGTTTGATCTCTAGATGGATTTGGGCTAGGTTCACTAATTAGGATAAATTTGACGCATATTGTATAGCCAGGGTCATGTATTTGAGTCCTGGAGTTTATGTTAAGTCATTAGGTTCAACCTTCATTGACCAGCCAGCTGAAGACTTCAGGAGACTCAATACTTAGAAGAAATCAAAGTTCAGTATATAAGTTCGACGTTCGTCGAACTCAGCTCGACGATAGTCATGATCTACTCGATGAACTCAGAATCAATTCTCTGAGTTGAGCTTGATGATATTCTAGCTTAGATCGACGAATTCTGGAATTCATCTTTAACAGTCTATGTTCTCAAGACTCAGCTCGACGAAGACTGATTCTTAACTCGACAAACTTGGACTGCAGAATTGGCAAGTTATTCGCAGAATGCAGTTCGCGGAGCGCAGGTCGATGAATAGGATTTCTCAGCTCGACGAACTTGATTTCCGGTCGACGAAATCTGTTCAGAGCTTGACGAATTCTGTCCAGCTCCAAACTTAGAGTTTTTCCTTATTTTCAGTCATTATTCTATATATCATTTAACAGTAATTCTCTGAGTAATTAATGCATATATTCCAGAGAATATAACCATTATTGGCAGCATTAAATATGGTTTTCATCACGGGTAATTACTTGCTTAATTTATTGGGACAGTTGGTAAACTCATTAAAGATAATATTCTCCAGCCGTATTTCATTCTCCAGGCAATCATCAATCAATGCTTGGATTTTAAAATTCAAGGGAGAATTCGACAGAGAATATAAAAGATATTTTTCTCTTTTTAGTCATCAAGGAATTACAGATACACAGAGAATAGATAGAGAACACATAAAAATTCAAAATTCTTCTCTGTGCAGAAAACAACCAATTTTCTCCATGTGCTTATTGAAGACTAAAGAAGAACATCAAACAAAGATCAAGAGTCTTCTTCAAATTCAACTCTAGGAACTTTCAAGGACAAAAAACTCTTAATCAGTCAGAATTCCCAGGATCATTTCAACTCAAGACTGAAGACCTACACGCTGAGCAAGGCTCTAAGTGATTTCAGAAGGAGTCTTAACAACAGCAATCCACTAAGTCTTCTCTGTTGATTAGGGAAAGAGAAGATACCATCATCCTCTCTCACCTCATGTATAAAGGGTTTATTAATTTCCTTTCAAAAGTTTATACTTGGTTTTTGGGCACCTGATCAAAAGCTCAAAGGGTTGTGAGATCTCCCTGGAAAAAGATCTTGTGGTGGCAGTCACCTGATCAAAAACCTGTTAGTGGATTGCTATAAGGGTGGTAGAAGAGTGGATGTACCCAGGTTGGGGAACCACTATAAAATTTCTTATGTTGTCTGGTTGCCTATTTTCCTTCTATTCTTGCTTTGCTGTGTTATATTAGTCTGTTGTGATAGATTGCTGTGTTGTGATAGAGTAGATTAGCCTACTATTTTTCTGTTTATATTACTACTTAGTATCACCTATTTCATTACTCTGATATAATTTAAAATAGCCAATAGTTTTAATTATGCTATTCACCCCCCCCCCCCTCTTGAGTAAATCAGATCTACCCCCTTTCTTTCAAACCTATGGTGACAAGGCACTGGATCAAAAACCTATTGTGGCAGGGCATCAAAGTAAAAAACCTGTAGTGGATTCCTACCAGGGTGGTAGAAGAGTGGATGTACCCAGGTTTATTGAGGAACCACTATAAACTCCTTGTGTCGTCTAGTTATGCTTTACTTGTTTATTTTCTGTGATGTGATATCTCCCTCTATATTTATATATATGTATCACCCATTTCAATCCTCTGTAAAAGCAAAGTTAAGTTTTAAATATACTCTATTCCACCCCCCCCCCCCCCCAAAGTTAGTTAGATCTATCCCTCACTTTAAATTGGTATCAGAGGGACATGTTACTTGGTTGTACAGGTTAACACCTGAAACAAAAGATCTTTGATTGTTCTTATCTACTCTAGTTGTCTTTTATATCATGGCACAAAATAAGGAGTATTCAAGCACCAGACCTCCAGTGTGGAATCGTAATAAGTTTACACTTTAGAAGGCAACGATTAGGCTTTATATTAATTTCATTGATGAAGACATATATAATTCTATTTTGACAGGCCCCCCACTTCCAATAGCAACTACAATTACCAGTATTGTACCACCACCTGAGTGGATTGAAGCACAAAAGAAGGCCAAGATTGCTGATGCTAAAGCATTGAATATTTTGGCCCAAACCATGTCTGATGACATATTTCAGAAGGTTGCATAATGTACTTCAGCGAAAGCTATTTGGGACTCACTAAATGCTATGGTAGCAGGATCTATTGATGAAAGGAAAGATAGGAGATCACACTTGATATCTCAGTATGAAACTTTCAAGAAGGAAGAGTCATAGTAAGTTGCAGACATGTATAACAGACTCAGTCTCATAATAAATGAGCTGAAAGCTCTGGACAAGGACATCTCATTAATAGAAATAAATGACAAGATCCTTATGTGCTTTCCTAGTACATGAGACTCTAGGATCTGGCCAATCAAGAAATCTAGAAGTTTCAATGAGATCTCTACTGAAACCTTATTGGACAAGCTCAAGTCTTATGAGCATCTCATGAAAACCAGAGAAGCTGAGCAAAGGACTTCCTCTTCAGTAATGAAAGAGTAAACCATTGCTTTCAAAGCATTTGAAGAACTCGAAGCCACTCCAGACAATAAAGATCTATTGAGTCTCTTGGATAAGAGATTCTACAAGATGACATGGAAGGATTTCAGGAGAAGATCTTCCAGAAAATATGATAAGCTAAGGTATGATAAAACCCCTACTAAAGAAATAGTTTTCTATGGATGCAGGAAACCTGGACATATACTACCAGAATGTCTAGAAACACAGAAGAAAGACAAAAAAAAAGGAGATAGACTCCAGGAAACATTCTAGCAAGCCATCCTCCAGCATATAAAAAAAGAATTAAAGAGGATTTGTTGCTGAGACTTGGAGTGAATCTGAGTCAGAATCTTCTTCCAGCTCCAGTGAATATGAAGAAGAGGCCAAAGTCAAAAAGATATGCTTGATGGCAATCTATGCATCTTGCAGTAACTCTGAAGCTGCTGATTCAGAATCTAACAACTCAGAAGATGAATCTATTTCAGAAGAAGATTAAGTAATCTATTCTTTTGATTTTACTTCTGATCAATTTAAAAATGATCTCAAATTATTATCTGAGAAGGAAATCAAGCACCTCAGAGAAAAACTAACTGGATTTGACAATTTGTCTTCTGAATACTTTAAACTAAAAAAAGATTTAAAAATTTCTAATGAACATATACTATCTTTAGAAGATAAATTAAATAAGGCTATGCAATTTGAAGAATCCGTTAATGGGAGAAGTATCAAATTGATGGATATCACAAGCACATTGAATGTCAGTCTTAATGGCAGGCTGTGCTTGGGAGCTTCATCCAGTTAGCCTCAATTATTACTGAAAAATATCATGTCTACTCCCATAAAACTTATTTCTAAAAAGGGTAAAGAAAAGTTAGAAGTTAGTAATAAAGAAACAAAAATTTTACATAAGACTCGACCTAAGAAAAAGAAAAATTTTAACAAAAATTATGTTCAACATATTTCGTCGAACCAAGCTCGACGAAATGAATATGGTTCATCGAACACAGATCGACGAACTTTGAACGCAGATTTTAGGTATAACTATTCATCTAAGTGTGCTCGACGAACTCAATATGGTTCGTCGAACCACGATCGATGAACATAGGGCTAAGAGAACGAACACTTTCATTCTGTGAACGGGGCTCGACAAACTCATTCCTATACGTCGAACGCAGATTGACGAACATATTACAATTCGTCGAACCCAGTTTCTTATAATAGAAACTTGAATTCTTTTCAAATTTTTTATCAAACTAAAACCTTTGTTAATCCTTTTACTTAGTGGATTATTCCCCCTACGAGATATCATCCACTAGGTTATAAGGATCAACCTGAATTTTCGTACATTTGTAGTTATAAATTTGAAAGAAATCAAGGACTCAATGTTACCTAGGTCAAGAAAAATTAATCTTATTTTCTACAGGTAAAGAACTATCCTACCACAGAGGAACAGTGGTATCTGGATAGTGGCTGTTCAAAACATATGAAAGGAAGTAATGAAAACCTGACTGATTTCAAAGTAAAGCCTGGACCAAAAGTGATATTTACAGACTCCAACTATAGACAGATAGAAGGATATGGAAATGTCAAAGTTGGAGCTGTTACCTTCATGAAGGTAGCATATATAAGTGGTCTCAAGCATAACCTAATATCCATAAGCCAACTATGTGATGAAGGTTATCAGTAATCTTGCATCATTACTTCTGATAAAAACAAACTATTTTAACTGGAATTAGACAAGGAAACATATATGTAGTTAATTTCAAATCTGCTAATTCGGAAATCTATTTATTTAATCAAACTAGTTCAACAAATGATTTATGGCAAAAGAGACTAGGCTAGGTAAACCTTAGGAACATTGCTAAATTATCTAGGGATAACCTTGTTAGAGATCTGACTTCTGGTTCTTACAAGAAGGAAGGACTCTACAGGGCTGGTCAATTAAGCAAACAAACTAAAAATAGTTTCAAATCCATTAATAAAAGTAATTCACCCAGGATTTTGTACTTGCTACATATGGACCTTTTGGGCACTATAGCTGTACAAAGTTTGGGAGGAAAGTCATACACTCTAGTTAATGTTGATGACTTCTCTAGATTCACTTGTGTGTTCTCTTTGAGAAACAGGTCAGATAACTTTAAATTTCTTACAGATTTTCTTAAAAGCATACAAATTGAGTACTCTACTGAGATTGCATTGATCAGAAGTGATCATGGAACCGAGCTTGAATCTCTTCTCATGCAAGAATTCTATGAGAAGGAAGGTATCAGACATTGTTTATCTTCTACTAGAACTCCTCTATAAAATGGGGTAGCTGAAAGGAAAAATAGAACCCTTATTGAATCTGCTGGAACATTGCTTGCAGATGCTTATTTGCCCCTATCCTTTTGGGCAGAGGCTGTAAGCATAACAAATTATGTTCTTAACAGAAGTTTAATTCATAAGATAAAGGATAAGACTCCCAATGAATTAGTTAAAGGGAAGCAACCTAACGTAGATTACTTTAAAGTATTTGGATGTAAGTGTAACATTCACAATAATAATAAGAAACACTTAAGAAAATTTGAAGCCAAGGCTGCAAAGGGAATTTTCCTTGGATATTCTCAAGTGAGCAAGACTTATAGGGTACCTAACAAATCAACATTAAAAACAGAAGAATCTGTACATTTATCCTTTGATGAAACTAACATGTTTTACAAGGAGAAGGATTCTTGTACCATAGACACTTTGTAGGTACCCTATCTATGTTAGAAGTTGGATGATTTAACCTTACCCAAGAGGTTATATTGCATCGTTCTCCATAGATTGATGATGATAGTGAATAAGAAATTGCTGAAGCAGTTGAACCCACGATAACAAATATAGTTCCACAAAAGGAATTAATTCCGCAAGCTTTTGATGAACCAACTCCTACTACTGATCTTGTCACACTTAGAGATCATCCCATATCACAAGTGATTGGAGACATATTAGCTGGTGTGCAAACAAGGCATAAACTCAACCAAGATCTGATGCATGCTTGCTTCATTTCTCAAATTGAGCCTCAATCCATAAAAGATGCAGAGCAAGATCCCCACTAGATTATTGCAATACAAGAGAAACTCAATCAATTTGAGAAGTGTAGAGTTTGGGATTTAGTTACAAGACTCAAAAAGTACCCGACGGCGAAGAAGGAATTTGCGCCAGTGCCGGTGGTTGGAGTTTGTGGCCGATTATGAAGTGGACATCCTATATCATCCTGGTAAGGACAATGTGGTTGCCGATGCTTTGAGTAGGAGGACGGCTCAGATCTTTAATTTATCCGTTCGAGCCTTGGTTAAGGAGTTTCTTTTGATGGATATTTCGTTGGTGAGCCGTGGCCAGCCCTTTGGCTTGGAAGCCGAGGTGCCTTCTTGGATTTCTCTGACGAGGTTGCATCAGAAGGACGACTGAAAATATATAACTTAGAGCAGAAAGAGAACACCAGAAACGGCCTCATCTTCTCCCGACTGAAAAAATCCTACGAACCCAACGGCGAAGTTGGAATCAAAATTCGACGCACCGATTTCGAGTTATGTTCTAACGAAGTTACGATAATTTATAATTATCTGAATTTCAAACGTGCGCCGAGGCTCCAAAAATGCTCGGATCACGACGAAACTCGACGAACAAGTTAGAAATTATATAACTCAGCTTCCCGATATAAAAAATTTCAGTTACGACGCATATCCCAAAATCTAGCCGGTCAAACCTAACGGACGCCAAAAATAAAACGCACAAACGACATCGCTCTGTCAACTTACGGACATGTAACGCCCTTCTGTCAATATGACGTCAGCAGGCAAAAGAACAATACCAGAAAAACCGGGGGCGTTACACCTGTCACCACATCGGGTGGGCAGATCTCTTCCTGCTATCCAAGGTTGTAGTCCCTTGGTTGCATTGGTTGGAACCGATAAGCGCTAGACTCAGCCATCTTCCCTTTTTCTACGGCACTGGGGCCGGAGCGCACAGTCTGCTCCTGCCTTGCCTCCTGCTCCACACCTCCTTGGTTATAAAAACGAGCAATGCGACCCACCTTACCACAGTGAAAGGACGTCGGTGGCCCCTTAGAGTGAGACCCTCCAGACGTCCACTTACTTTTCTCACCGGACTTGTATGGGTGAGGCTTCTTCCTACATCTATTCCCTTCAGACTTTCCTTGGGATTGAGAAGGCTTCCCTACACTTTGCTTGGGCACAAAACCCTTACGACGTTGGCTTCATTCTAGATCACTCTCCATCATCCTAGCCGCCTCAACCAAGTCATTGAAACCGACAATCTTCATGGCGATGAGGGGTTGCCTTAGATTCTCCCTCAGCCCCTGGTAGAAGAGGTTATCCCTCTACTCATCGTCCCCCATGGTCGTCCCCGCGTAATGACCCAAACGAGTGAAATCCTGAACATACTCATCCACCGTCTTATCTTGCTGCATCAAGTGTAAAAATTGCCTCCGAATGTCCAACCTTACTGAAATAGGTATGTACTTCTTTAGGAAATCATCCCCAAATTCTTCCATGGACGGGGTACGTCCAGGAAATTGGCGGCCGCTATGGCTCACCCACCACAACTTTGCATCTCCCTCCAACATGAACGCCGCAAACTCAGATTTATTCTCCTCTGGCATCTTTGCCGCCCTCAGAAGCTCTTGCATCTATGCCCACCAATCCTCTGCATCAGTCGGTGTATCGACTCCTTTGAACGTCGGCGGATGGAAGCTCAGAAAATACTTCATCTTCTCGGTCTCCATACTTGACAACCACCCTTTCTGCCAAAGGCTCTACTCGTCTGGCTTCTCTGCTCGGCACGGCCGTCGCCGTATCTGGTGTAGCAGGGTTTGCTACCTGAGCTGTCGTTGTAGCTTGGGCTGCCACCATTGCTTCTGCTAGCATGCGACATAAGTCGGCTGGGTTTACACCCATGCCTAAAGGACCTTGAGCAGTGGCACGTCTCGCCAAAAGCTCTTCTCTTGGTCTTGACGTGCCCACCTCGTTGCTTGCACTTTTAAGAAAAGCAAGGAAACAAGGAATCAGTCTCTGATCGCAAGACTCAAGCATAAGGACACTCACGGTCTCGCATTACTCTTAGGTGTATAACTTATATACGCACCGACCTTGAATCTAACCTCCCTCTGATACTAAATTGTAACACGTCCCCTGTAATCACCATATAATATGGGTCCGGCCGGGGCCCCGCAACATACAAACGCCACAACTTTAGTATTATAAGATGATATAACTACCCAAAACTCAAAACTCATAAGCAAAACACAGCGGAAACATCAACCAAGACTAGAAGTTATCCACATCCACAAGAGTCTCGAAACGTCCTTATGACCTTACAACAAAAGAGAGTCCAAATCTCCAACAATACAAAATCATCAACGTGCATAAGCACTCCTAAGCTACCTCGGCATGCAAGCCGGAAGACAACAACATCAAGCATACAAAATCACAAAAGTAAATCCATAGCAAGGATTGTAACACTTCATGAGGCTCAGGCCTTTCTGGCCGGCGAGCTAGCTCTTGCTTGCGATCCTTACCCTGTGAAATTTGGTTGTAATGTGGGCCAGCAAAGGCTGACCTCAAACTGTATAACAAACACATCTCCTCCCGGCAGCCCCTAACGGACCCCGAGGTACCCCTCCAACCTGCAAGTCAGCACTTCATATACAATATACAAAAACAAGTATATCACTAATGAACAGGCTTGGATGTCTCAAACAACATGCACGTTCTCTACTGTTGAGCATATTAAGAAAAGGAGCCTATTATGCAGCATGGATGCAAAACCCGAGCTTCACCCATGTCACCCTAACGTATATGCATCTAGCACATCATCACATCATCTGGGTACTCATCATTTCCCCTTTGGAATTAAGCCGCAAATAGAGGGGGCACTGTATTTCCCCCAACGACATGCAAGCCACCACACGAAAACTCTTGCCAAGGCCCCACCCGCTCATGGTCTTAGACCTGGGCTTGCCTGCAAGCTCTGACTTCTCATGTCAGGATTCCGTCTAACACACTGACTGATTCTAAGAAGCCCGGGCTTGCCCCATGCTTGGCATTCTCGTCAGTCTCACAGAAGGGGACTAGTCTCGTTGGGTCACTCTCCACACATGACCTGCACGTCACGGGATAGACAGCCGACCATGGAGACAAAGCCATTACTTAGCACATTATAATCCAAAAACCATTCCAACAATAATCTCTCATTCGTACTGCAACGTCCCCGCGCACCAAGGAAACCATCTACCGCCAATGCGGAGCTAACCTCGCCCACCAAGGAAACCATCTAATCTATTAAGGAGCTAACCTTGTCCGGTTCTGACTACACGTACTCACTCAAGAGAAGGGGAAAACATTACAAACATCACAAATGACATCATGCCGCAAAGGATCCCTACAAATCCTTAAAGCTCGTATGCAACATCACAGAGTCGGACTAACGGTCACGACTATGACTTCACCCACCATGCCTAATCCACTAACGGAGCAGATCTTTAATGCAAAAACATGCTGGGGACGGACTCAATCGACCCGGAGGTTCCTCTTGAACCATGGCAACCCAAACCCCTCTCATTTGAGAGTTTGGTGCTCAAAAACTAGAAAGTAAAAGATGCTAAACATGCATCCTAAAAACCAAGAGGAGAAGTGTCGTTACCTTCCGTCCTCTCTTCTTAGCCATGCCAACTTAGCCAGATGAAAACCTTCGCAATGGTCTTGCCTCCACGGATCTGGACTCGGCTCGCAATTTGGAGCACTGAAGCTTCTTCGGCATCCGGATCTCTCCTTCACCTTCTTCCTTGCTCTCCCTTCTCTCTAGATCTTAGAAAGAGAGTGTTTGAAGAAAAATGACGGTTTCTATACCTTATTCCCGGACTTAACTCAACAAGACCAACCATGTACCATCAGATCCCAAAAGAAGGAAATGAACGGCCACGATCCGAACTGAAAATCAAAACACCTGGGCCGAACACGGCTTGTGATTCGCCCGTGTCCAAGGTGGAGTTCCCCAATCGACGACTAAACCGTCGCACCCAAAGCAGGACAAGGGCTCTGAACACGTCCGTGTCAGAGCTGACATGACAGTGTCATGCAGTACACGCCCGTGTGCCTGGGCGTGTTCCTCCATCGACACAGGACTAAACATAACCCGAGAAGGACACATGTACTTGGCACGCCCGTTTCACATTTGACACGGCCGTGTCCAATACGAACAGGCCTGGGCTCCAAGCCATGTTCAATCCTCTTACATGGCCCCACTCATAACCCGAGAAGGACACGGCCTGGGACACGCCCGTGTCTCAGGCCGTGTTCGAAGTCTCGACGATCGTAAACTGCCTCTTCGTCGACTTCACAGAAAAAATTCGTCGAACATGCTCGACACAGCATTGGACATGCCCGTGTCCCAAACCGTGTTCATTGTCTCGACACATCGTCGAGCGCAGTTTGTCGACAACCCGGTCTCTCGACAAACCTGCTATGACACGGCCATGGACACGCCCGTATCCTAGGACGTGTTCCCTATCTCGACACAACGTCGAGCTAAAAATCGTCGACTTCCCGGGCTCTCGACGAACCTGGCACGACACGTCCATGTACACTCCCGTGTCCTAGGCCATGTGACACTTACCAAGTCCCAAACTTGGCTCTCCACGCTGCTTGTCCTTCTTTCGAATTTTGGGGCGTTATAGTTTATACAACAAAGATTACGGAAACTCTAGTTCTCATTGGATCTATCTCAAGACATCAGGTTCCTCTTTCACCAGTAATTTTATTTGAAATTTTTTGGTTTGTTAATGGTGAAGAAGATGATATAGAATTGTCTAGTGCTGAATTTGATGATATGGTTATTAAAATGGGTCACTCCCAATGAAACCCTAACAAAATATTGAAAAAGATCTTGTCTGCTAAATACAAGTTCTTTGCAGATATTGTTAGAAAGGTACTCTTGGGCAAGCACTCTGCCCATGACTACATTACCAGACACCAATTTCTTCTGATGTGTGCCTTGGTGTATCAGAAAATAATCAACCAGGGAGTTATACTGTTTGACTCAATCAAGAAGAAAATAAACAAGAAAGATGTTGGGTATGGGAGAATACTGGGGCTCTTTCTACAGGCCAAATGCCTAGAATTATTGGTCTCCCAGACCATATTCATTAAGGCTTCCAAGGGGCTCACATTAGCCATCTTTGGAAGATTGTAGAGTGTTATCACCATGCCCTCCAGGGCCTCCTCCACCAGAGCTTCTGAGGACACCAGGTCCGTAATAGCCACTTCACCAAACCTAGCAAAAAGCTCCTGCTCCTCACATTCCCTCTCCTCCTTTATCTCCACATCATTCTATATTTCCTTCATCAACTCCACTTTTTGATGTTCCTACACTTCAACAACCATCCACAATTGTACCTTCTACTTCCATCCCTCCTGTCTCACCATCCAGACCACCTTCTCCTCCACACTCACCAATTCACATTTTTGAGGATACACCATCTCCACCTCCTCAATCTCCTCTATCATTACATCTACTATCCCATAATGATTACATAGATCCACTACTGTCATCCCTAACTTTTGATCTACTTTCATCTCCATCTCCACAACACACTCCACCTCTTTCACCTCAAATTCATACATCTCCACCTCATTCTCATATTCAGGAAGATACTATACTCCCTGATATCTCAACCTCCAACATTCCAACACCCTCAATTCCACAAGCATTCACAATCTATCCAACCTGCTCCATGCCATCCGGCCTCTTCTACTGCCAACCAACCTTCTACATCTATAAATCCAAATGATTATATGTATGCTAATTTTTCTTCTATATCAGCAAACATTCTTGAGTTTATTACCACTACACTTTCTTCACAGCTAGCTTCCTTCTCCACTGTCCCTTTTTCAGGCGGCTTGGGTTCAGGTATCTCTGAATCCTGACATGGGGAGATGTCCAATGAAGAAGCTCCAGCAATTCATGAAGAGGCTCCAGCAGTAATTACAGCAGTTAATGAAGAAGCTCTGTTAGTTCAAGAGGTTGCAACAACAAATATAGAAATGCTTCCAGTTGGTGATTTTATCATTAATCTCATAGTTAATATTTATTCATTACTTTATTCTTTTGATACAGTTTATAGGAACACCTTTCCAGTTTACAGCAATTATTCTAAAGTAATAGTAAGTTATACAACTCCAATAAGTCCTGTAGTTTTGGAATAACTAAGGACAAGTTTTGTAGTTAATGAGAATATTATAGAGCAAATAACTGATATAGAGCAAAAGGCTTTCTCACCTCCAACTTTTGGCTGGGCTGAATCTCCCATACCCAATCTTGATGAAATCATGTTTCAAGATATGGAACCAGAGACTGATATTGTTCAGGCTCAATTTAGTACAGATATTGTACTCAAAGAGACAGAAGTTCAAGCACAGCCTCAGGCTAAAGAAGAAAATATAGCTCTACAGCCCCAAGCTGAGATAATAGATACAAATATACAGCCACAACCTCATCCAGTATTCTCTGCTGGAATACTTAAACAAATCAATGCTCTATATGATAACCCTACTGAAGAATCTGATTATGATGATGATGATTCAAAAGATTTTGGTTCTAAAAAGAGAAAACTTAAGAAGAAGGTTCCATCCAGGGCTTCTACTAAACCCTCTCCTACTGCAGACACCCCTTACTATATTTTGCACAATATTACTCTCACTACAGATATTCTTCACTATATGAGGTATTCAAAGAATGAGATTAAAGTTAGGAAGAAGAGTAGGAGATACTCTCCACCTCCACAATTTAGGAGAGGTCCTCCTCCTCCTCCTACAACAGGATCAGCAGGAAGTATTTCTCAAGTTCAAAGGTCTATAACTTCTTATCATTCCAAACCATCTTACAGTAGCAGCAGGCAGTAGCACAGTTCCCAGGGTAGCAAACAATAACAAAGAAATCAAAGCAGGCAGCAGACATCTGAAGATAATCAGCAAGAAAAAACAAGTCCAGAAAGGCCACTATCTCCATTCTATGATCCAAAAATTAATCCCAATTTTAGAATTGCCAGATTCAAGGAAATTATAGCACTTTCACAGATAAGGAAATCCAGGGAAGAAGGAAAAGATACTTCTCAATATTCAACCATGTTTTCCTACAGGAAGAAGGAGATAGAAAGGTATGAAAAGAAAAACCTTTTAAATATTGATACTTATATGAGCATCCATCTAGAAGCAGTAGAGCCTAGAGCTGCATAAGTGAAAATTCTTGGTTTTTAAGACATGAAGATGACACAAAGAGAAGTAGTGGACCCTAAAAGAATAATTATTTTCTCAAAACCTGCTTCAGATCCTTCTTATGATTCTCCAATGAAAAATTCATATCTTTCTACTTATGCATTTTTGAACATTATTATTATTGCATGTATATTCACAAGGCACAATTGTTTATATCTGCTGAAGTTCTATAATTCTGTCAGATATTCTTATTGATTTGTGATTCTCTTTATTATTATTTTTTTAGTGACATCACCTAAATAGGTGGAGATTGTTGGAACCCTACTTGTGATATGGGCTAGGTTCACTATTAGGATTCTTAAGATGACCCAACATGTATAGTCTAGGGTCAAAAGTTAGTTCTAAGTTTAAGGTCAATCACTGAGGTTAGATAGTTGAAACCTACCTTCAGAAGACTTCAGCGACAAAATACTTTAGAGACAAGGCAGTTTAAAGAATGCAGAAAAGGTATTCGACGATAGCTGAACTTAGCTCGACGATTGTCGAGCATAGATCGAAAAACTCAGAGTTCCTTATCTGAGTTGAGCTTGATGAAAGTCTAGCTGAGGTTGACAAACAGTGATCTCATATAAGATGTTGAGCTCGACGAAAGTCTAGCTGAGATCGACAAACTATTAACTCATAATTGAAATTCAGCTCGACGAAGTGCTATCTCAGTTTGACGAACATGGAGCTCAGGACTATGAAATCTTTGCTGAGTTCGACTAACTCTTTCCAGGTTCTGTTCAACTAAACTTCTCTACAGATTCTCAGTTCGACTAAGGCAGTTTGATTTCAAATATAAAGATAGTAATACTCTGATAATTAATGCTCAATATTATCAAGAATATAGTCGTTTTCTGGAAGCATTAATTATAGATTTCATAGAATTATTACTCTACTATATTTATTGGGACAGTTAGGGAAATACATTGAAGACAAAATCATCTGTTCCAACTCCCAAAAATTATGCAGAAGATTTCAAGGAATTTAAAATTCAAATGGCTTTGAATCTGCAATCATTATATAAAGAAAAGTTTGAGAAGATTGCCTAGAACAAGTAGTAATCAATAAGGAGAACAAAAAAAGAGAAAATCTGCAATCAGAGAAAGAGATAGAGACATAAACATCGTGTTCATCATTCTTCTTCTTCAAGCTTTTCTTCCAGAAACACATATTCAGTCTGAGACCAAAAAGTTCATTCTCTCAGAATCATTTACTAGAAGAAGTTTTCAATCTTGAAGGCCTACATCCTGAAGTAAAGCCTCCACTCCTTATCAGATTTATACAACTCAGGGGGAGCTTTGACAACATCAAAAAATCCACTAGTATTCTCAGAAATTTGAGACAGAGAGGACAACATCATCTTTATTTTCTTTCACTGTATACAAGGCCATAACTCCCTTCAAAAGTTAAATCTTTTGGTTCTCCAGTAACTTGATCAAAAGACTTTGTTTGGTTTTTGGGCACCTGATCAAAAGCTCAAAGGGTTGGTAGAACTCCCTTAGAAAATATATCTTGTGGTGACAAGGTGCGTGATCAAAAATCCGTGGTGACAGGGCACCTGATCAAAAACCTGTGGTGGTAGGGCACCTGAGCAAAAACCTGTAGTAGATTTCTACGAGGGTGGTAGAAGAGTGGATTTACACAAGTTTATTGGAGAACCACTATAAACTCCTTGTGTGGTCTAGTTTTCCTTTACTTATTTATTTTCTATGCAGTGATATCTCTCTTTATATTTATATATGTGTATCACCTATTTCAATCTGTTGTAAAAACAAAGTAAAGTTTTTAATATACTTTATTCACACCCCCCCCCTCTAGAGTTAGTTAGATCGATCCCTCACTTTCACTTTCCATATATATAATAAGAGAATCCCACAACTCCTTTACAGTTCTGGAGTGGACAAAGTTTTGGAATGTAGAATCATCTATGACACTTAAAATAATATTCTAGACACTCTTGTCCATAGTGGCCAGAATGACTTCATCCTTGGCCATCTCAGTGTATTTGTTGGGAGTCTGGATATTGACATCTATAGCAGAGACCTTCATGGGAATGAAAGGTACCTCTTGAATAGTTATGGATATCCTGGTGTCTAAGGCATCCATAAATAGCCTTACCCTCTCCTTCCAGATACAAAAAATTCCCTTCCTACAAATAGAATGTTTTATAGAACCCAACTCCTAGTAGTTCTCATCTAAAGCTATGGAGACATGGTTTTGCTACCCTTGGTGATCTATTCATACTATTAAGTTCTTTTTGAACAACCTCCCTCTGATACCACTTGAAAGTCTTTTCTAAGGGTAGATATATAATCAAGAGTGCTCTGCTATCTAACCCTTGCAGAAAATTAGTGTTTCAGTTCTTGTCGAAGTCTTTTTTCTTCTTTTTGCTCGTTTAAAAATTTTATCTCTTCTGAATTTATATCGCGTAAAGCTACAACTCTTTGTTCGGTATGGGCATGTCGAATAGGCAACTGTAAAGTTACTTTAGCTTTAACTGCTCTATAGAAAGAATACGCTGCCCTTTGTCTTCTAGCATGAAAAACCCGCTTCGTTTGAATTTGGATGATGTCACCATGACTCAGCGCTTATTCACTTAGCAAATTTCATACATAATCTGCTCAGGCATTGAGTGAAGTCATATGACTCAACGTATAGAAGCGTTGAGTGTTCTCTTAAGAATCAATGCATCTATACTTAACAAAATTCTTCTGGTAGAAGGCGTTGAGTGAACCTCCTTCACTCAATGCTCCTAAACTTGGCAGTTATCCTGACTGAAGGTGTTGAGCGAACCTTTTACACTCAATGCTTCTAGACTTTTACATAATTTCTGAATGAATGCATTGAGTGAACCTTACACACTCAACGCTTCTAGACTTTGATGAATCTTTTATAAGGCATGGAGTGAGCCATATTCACTCAACTATTTTGTACTTGGACAGATTTCCTTTTAGTTGGCGTTGAGTGAAAGACCTTCACTCAATACTTCTGGACTTAGCTAGATTTGAGTCCAGCAGTATTGAGGCATTGAAAGTCTGAGATTCTATAAATTTTTCTAGGCCTCTGGTATTGAGTGATGTATACTGACTCAATGCTTCTTGCCTTAGGAAAATTTTTGCCTCTCGATTATGTCCTATCGTGAGTATAACCAAAGTCTTAACTAAATCAGTATGTCTACTCATAAAATAATATATAACTTATATATATTGAACTTGAACATATATCAAATACAAATATGTGTATACTAACTCATAAATAAGATAAACTTAAAAGAATTTAAGAGCAATAAATAACACACTATCAAGATTTGATTGACACAAAATGTGATAATTATAAACAAAATGTGTGCTCACAATAATGTTGCATAGACCTAAAGCCCTAAGGAACCTATTACATAAAACAATTTAGGTTTTTGGTTCCTTAATGACCATGCCCCTGCTTGGCCTCTTAGAAGCCTTCTTATCAGCTTTAATATTCTTTTGCCTTTCATTTTCAAAATAGTTGTATGGCTTTGGAAAATAGTTGCTAGGCTCTAGAGCATCTGATGAAATAGTAACTTCTCTCTTATTTCTTTTGAATTTCCTTCTGATCTATTCATTTCTTTCAAGTTTAGCCCATTCGAAGGTGCTATAACTTTCCTTTTTTAATCTTATTTTCTTTTATCTGGTCCTAGGATGAAAGAATGATAGTCCTGGATTGAGGATTCCATATCTCAAAGTCAGGCCTAGACAACATTTCTTCTCTATCTATCTTCTTGTTCGGCCTGACCTCAGTTTCTTCCTCAACAGCAGACTTGCTTTTTATCTTAGATATTTGTTCAGTGGTGGGGCTAAAGGAAACAACAACAACAACACTAGTTTCAGCCCCATCAATATCAGTTTGTCCTTAAGGAATAGAAACATCATCATATATAAACTATTCTAGACCCAATGTTCCCATAATAACATTTGTGGTGTAAATAGAAATTTTAGTGTTTGTCTTGATCATTGATTTCTCTCCATTTATGACTTCTTCTTTGGTGACTGTAGTCAGGGAATCTTTTGTATATGAAATCTTGTCATCTAAATAATTTACTCTTTTGGTAACACGATTCTTGACTTCCAACATGTGGTCAACTAAGGACTGTTTGCAAGCATCCCTCCTTCTTTCCAGAGTAATATTGTTGGCTTCCATTATTTGATTTTGTAAATTATGCACCATTTTCATGTTTCTTGAGGTGATGTTTTGATTTTCTATTATGTCATTTTGCTTTTGTCTAATCTCCTAAATCTTTTCTTTTGTATAAGTCACAGCAGGGGCAGCTCTTTTGAAGAATGCAATAGTGTTGTCTTTCAACATATTCACCTCAAATCTAATAGACTTGATCTCAAAAGATATATCTTATCTCAGTACCCTTATGGAATCATCAATATAGTGCTCTATCTTCCTTCTTTGGTCTTCTAGTAATCCTTTCAGTTGATCCGGGATGGTAGAAGACATAACATCAGCTTGTTGAGATGCCCCTTGGAAGAAGAAAACCTCATCCTCCCTCCTTATATGTCACCAAGCTTCTGAGTAAGCCACTATAATCTCAGATGAGTGATCAGGAATTTCAGCAGCATGCACATCAGCCTTAGATATCTCAACAAAATTTTCAGTCTCTTGAGCAAGCAGTTCTGTATGAATCTCCCCCTCAATCCTAGCACTATCCATATCAATTTGCTAATATCCAACAACTATTTTGGGAACATCTTCTTGCAATAAAAATTTAACTTGCTCCCCCTCAACTTGAGTCTTGGTGGTAACAGCTGAGATTCAACTAGAATCTAACCTAGTCTTTCCTGTAAGGTATCCAGGAAGGAGTCAATCTGGCCTTGTAGATAAATAGAAGATTGTCCTTACTCCCCATAAGCAGGTGAATCTACTCTAAGGGTCGCCCCCTCAATCTCTACATAGATCTTGTCCATAACAACATCAATTAATATTTCAGCAGGTTATATTGGAGTGTCTTGAGATTGAGAAACAATGTTTGGTAGAATTCTGGAAGCAGGTTCTGATGACATTGACACTTGAGCATTTATATCTCTTCTAAAATTAGCAGTTGAAAGTCTTTAATTACAAGGTAGCTAAACACCTAGAGGAGGGGGGTGAATAGGTTTTCTAGTCTTTTAATATTTTCTTTAACTTGGTGCGTTGTAAGTTAGCTAGGTTACCTTGATTTAAAGACAATCCACAAAAGCACACACAATATTTATAGTGGTTCCACAGATTATGGGTATATCCACTGTACCTCACCTTTCTACCAGCTTGTTCAACAAGGCTCCTTCTCCAAAACTCGGCTCCTAAGAGCTCGCAACCCATATCCCGCAGGATCTCTCAGTCTCCTCCAAGACCTATAACTCAGGCACAAGGCCCTA